>OX104115.1:99158941-100358941 GCA_944474755.1 Limnoperna fortunei
CACGAGACCTGTCTGGAGTGATCAGCAACCTCATTGTTGACAGACTCATAATCAACAGCAATAAACATTAACAACAAAGGCCACTGAGACCTGTCTGGAGTGATCAGCAACCTCATTGTTGACAGACTCATAATCAACAGCAATAAACATTAACAACAAAGGCCACCGAGACCTGTCTGGAGTGATCAGCAACCTCAATGTTGACAGACTCATAATCAACAGCAATAAACATTAACAACAAAGGCCACTGAGACCCTGTCTGGAGTGATCAGCAACCTCATTGTTGACAGACTCATAATCAACAGCAATAAACATTAACAACAAAGGCCACTGAGACCTGTCTGGAGTGATCAGCAACCTCATTGTTGACAGACTCATAATCAACAGCAATAAACATTAACAACAAAGGCCACCTGAGACCTGTCTGGAGTGATCAGCAACCTCATTGTTGACAGACTCATAATCAACAGTAATAAACATTAACAACAAAGGCCACGAGACCTGTCTGGAGTGATCAGCAACCTCATTGTTGACAGACTCATAATCAACAGCAATAAACATTAACAACAAAAGCCACTGAGACCTGTCTGGAGTGATCAGCAACCTCATTGTTGACAGACTCATAATCAACAGTAATAAACATTAACAACAAAGGCCACCGAGACCTGTCTGAAGTGATCAGCAACCTCATTGTTGACAGACTCATAATCAACAGCAATAAACATTAACAACAAAGGCCACTGAGACCTGTCTGGAGTGATCAGCAACCTCATTGTTGACAGACTCATAATCAACAACAATAAACATTAACAACAAAAGCCACCGAGACCTGTCTGGAGTGATCAGCAACCTCAATGTTGACAGACTCATAATCAACAGTAATAAACATTAACAACAAAGGCCACCGAGACCTGTCTGGAGTGATCAGCAACCTCATTGTTGACAGACTCATAATCAACAGCAATAAACATTAACAACAAAAGCCACTGAGACCTGTCTGGAGTGATCAGCAACCTCATTGTTGACAGACTCATAATCAACAGCAATAAACATTAACAACAAAAGCCACCGAGACCTGTCTGGAGTGATCAGCAACCTCATTGTTGACAGACTCATAATCAACAGCAATAAACATTAACAACAAAGGCCATCCGAGACCTGTCTGGAGTGATCAGCAACCTCATTGTTGACAGACTCATAATCAACAGCAATAAACATTAACAACAAAAGCCACCGAGACCTGTCTGGAGTGATCAGCAACCTCATTGTTGACAGACTCATAATCAACAGCAATAAACATTAACAACAAAAGCCACTGAGACCTGTCTGGAGTGATCAGCAACCTCATTGTTGACAGACTCATAATCAACAGCAATAAACATTAACAACAAAAGCCACCGAGACCTGTCTGGAGTGATCAGCAACCTCATTGTTGACAGACTCATAATCAACAGCAATAAACATTAACAACAAAAGCCACTGAGACCTGTCTGGAGTGATCAGCAACCTCATTGTTGACAGACTCATAATCAACAGTAATAAACATTAACAACAAAAGCCACTGAGACCTGTCTGGAGTGATCAGCAACCTCATTGTTGACAGACTCATAATCAACAGTAATAAACATTAACAACAAAGGCCACCGAGACCTGTCTGGAGTGATCAGCAACCTCATTGTTGACAGACTCATAATCAACAGTAATAAACATTAACAACAAAGGCCACCGAGACCTGTCTGGAGTGATCAGCAACCTCATTGTTGACAGACTCATAATCAACAGTAATAAACATTAACAACAAAGGCCACCGAGACCTGTCTGGAGTGATCAGCAACCTCATTGTTGACAGACTCATAATCAACAGTAATAAACATTAACAACAAAAGCCACCGAGACCTGTCTGGAGTGATCAGCAACCTCATTGTTGACAGACTCATAATCAACAACAATAAACATTAACAACAAAGGCCACCGAGACCTGTCTGGAGTGATCAGCAACCTCATTGTTGACAGACTCATAATCAACAGCAATAAACATTAACAACAAAGGCCACCGAGACCTGTCTGGAGTGATCAGCAACCTCATTGTTGACAGACTCATAATCAACAGCAATAAACATTAACAACAAAGGCCACCGAGACCTGTCTGGAGTGATCAGCAACCTCATTGTTGACAGACTCATAATCAACAGCAATAAACATTAACAACAAAGGCCACTGAGACCTGTCTGGAGTGATCAGCAACCTCAATGTTGACAGACTCATAATCAACAGCAATAAACATTAACAACAAAGGCCACTGAGACCTGTCTGGAGTGATCAGCAACCTCAATGTTGACAGACTCATAATCAACAGCAATAAACATTAACAACAAAGGCCACCGGACCTGTCTGGAGTGATCAGCAACCTCATTGTTGACAGACTCATAATCAACAACAATAAACATTAACAACAAAGGCCACCGAGACCTGTCTGGAGTGATCAGCAACCTTTGACAGACTCATAATCAACAGTAATAAACATTAACAACAAAGGCCACCGAGACCTGTCTGGAGTGATCAGCAACCTCATTGTTGACAGACTCATAATCAACAGCAATAAACATTAACAACAAAGGCCACCGAGACCTGTCTGGAGTGATCAGCAACCTCATTGTTGACAGACTCATAATCAACAGTAATAAACATTAACAACAAAGGCCACTGAGACCTGTCTGGAGTGATCAGCAACCTTTGACAGACTCATAATCAACAGCAATAAACATTAACAACAAAGGCCACCGAGACCTGTCTGGAGTGATCAGCAACCTCAATGTTGACAGACTCATAATCAACAGCAATAAACATTAACAACAAAGGCCACCGAGACCTGTCTGGAGTGATCAGCAACCTCATTGTTGACAGACTCATAATCAACAGTAATAAACATTAACAACAAAAGCCACCGAGACCTGTCTGGAGTGATCAGCAACCTCATTGTTGACAGACTCATAATCAACAGCAATAAACATTAACAACAAAAGCCACCGAGACCTGTCTGGAGTGATCAGCAACCTCATTGTTGACAGACTCATAATCAACAGTAATAAACATTAACAACAAAGGCCACCGAGACCTGTCTGGAGTGATCAGCAACCTCATTGTTGACAGACTCATAATCAACAGCAATAAACATTAACAACAAAGGCCACCGAGACCTGTCTGGAGTGATCAGCAACCTCATTGTTGACAGACTCATAATCAACAGTAATAAACATTAACAACAAAGGCCACCGAGACCTGTCTGGAGTGATCAGCAACCTCATTGTTGACAGACTCATAATCAACAGCAATAAACATTAACAACAAAAGCCACCGAGACCTGTCTGGAGTGATCAGCAACCTCAATGTTGACAGACTCATAATCAACAACAATAAACATTAACAACAAAGGCCACCGAGACCTGTCTGGAGTGATCAGCAACCTCATTGTTGACAGACTCATAATCAACAGCAATAAACATTAACAACAAAAGCCACTGAGACCTGTCTGGAGTGATCAGCAACCTCATTGTTGACAGACTCATAATCAACAGCAATAAACATTAACAACAAAAGCCACCGAGACCTGTCTGGAGTGATCAGCAACCTCATTGTTGACAGACTCATAATCAACAGCAATAAACATTAACAACAAAGGCCACCGAGACCTGTCTGGAGTGATCAGCAACCTCATTGTTGACAGACTCATAATCAACAACAATAAACATTAACAACAAAGGCCACTGAGACCTGTCTGGAGTGATCAGCAACCTCATTGTTGACAGACTCATAATCAACAGCAATAAACATTAACAACAAAAGCCACCGAGACCTGTCTGGAGTGATCAGCAACCTCATTGTTGACAGACTCATAATCAACAGCAATAAACATTAACAACAAAGGCCACCGAGACCTGTCTGGAGTGATCAGCAACCTCAATGTTGACAGACTCATAATCAACAACAATAAACATTAACAACAAAAGCCACCAAGACCTGTCTGGAGTGATCAGCAACCTCAATGTTGACAGACTCATAATCAACAGCAATAAACATTAACAACAAAGGCCACCGAGACCTGTCTGGAGTGATCAGCAACCTCATTGTTGACAGACTCATAATCAACAGCAATAAACATTAACAACAAAGGCCACCGAGACCTGTCTGGAGTGATCAGCAACCTCATTGTTGACAGACTCATAATCAACAGCAATAAACATTAACAACAAAGGCCACCGAGACCTGTCTGGAGTGATCAGCAACCTCATTGTTGACAGACTCATAATCAACAGCAATAAACATTAACAACAAAGGCCACCGAGACCTGTCTGGAGTGATCAGCAACCTCATTGTTGACAGACTCATAATCAACAGTAATAAACATTAACAACAAAAGCCACCGAGACCTGTCTGGAGTGATCAGCAACCTCAATGTTGACAGACTCATAATCAACAGTAATAAACATTAACAACAAAAGCCACCGAGACCTGTCTGGAGTGATCAGCAACCTCATTGTTGACAGACTCATAATCAACAGCAATAAACATTAACAACAAAGGCCACCGAGACCTGTCTGGAGTGATCAGCAACCTCATTGTTGACAGACTCATAATCAACAGTAATAAACATTAACAACAAAAGCCACCGAGACCTGTCTGGAGTGATCAGCAACCTCATTGTTGACAGACTCATAATCAACAGCAATAAACATTAACAACAAAGGCCACCGAGACCTGTCTGGAGTGATCAGCAACCTCATTGTTGACAGACTCATAATCAACAGCAATAAACATTAACAACAAAGGCCACCGAGACCTGTCTGGAGTGATCAGCAACCTCATTGTTGACAGACTCATAATCAACAGCAATAAACATTAACAACAAAGGCCACCGAGACCTGTCTGGAGTGATCAGCAACCTCATTGTTGACAGACTCATAATCAACAGCAATAAACATTAACAACAAAGGCCACTGAGACCTGTCTGGAGTGATCAGCAACCTCATTGTTGACAGACTCATAATCAACAGCAATAAACATTAACAACAAAGGCCACCAAGACCTGTCTGGAGTGATCAGCAACCTCATTGTTGACAGACTCATAATCAACAGCAATAAACATAAACAACAAAAGCCACCGAGACCTGTCTGGAGTGATCAGCAACCTCATTGTTGACAGACTCATAATCAACAGTAATAAACATTAACAACAAAGGCCACTGAGACCTGTCTGGAGTGATCAGCAACCTCATTGTTGACAGACTCATAATCAACAGCAATAAACATTAACAACAAAGGCCACTGAGACCTGTCTGGAGTGATCAGCAACCTCATTGTTGACAGACTCATAATCAACAGCAATAAACATTAACAACAAAAGCCACCGAGACCTGTCTGGAGTGATCAGCAACCTCATTGTTGACAGACTCATAATCAACAGCAATAAACATTAACAACAAAAGCCACCGAGACCTGTCTGGAGTGATCAGCAACCTCATTGTTGACAGACTCATAATCAACAGTAATAAACATTAACAACAAAGGCCACCGAGACCTGTCTGGAGTGATCAGCAACCTCATTGTTGACAGACTCATAATCAACAGTAATAAACATTAACAACAAAAGCCACCGAGACCTGTCTGGAGTGATCAGCAACCTCATTGTTGACAGACTCATAATCAACAGTAATAAACATTAACAACAAAGGCCACCGAGACCTGTCTGGAGTGATCAGCAACCTCATTGTTGACAGACTCATAATCAACAGCAATAAACATTAACAACAAAAGCCACCGAGACCTGTCTGGAGTGATCAGCAACCTCATTGTTGACAGACTCATAATCAACAGCAATAAACATTAACAACAAAGGCCACTGAGACCTGTCTGGAGTGATCAGCAACCTCATTGTTGACAGACTCATAATAAACAGCAATAAACATTAACAACAAAAGCCACCGAGACCTGTCTGGAGTGATCAGCAACCTCATTGTTGACAGACTCATAATCAACAGCAATAAACATTAACAACAAAGGCCACCGAGACCTGTCTGGAGTGATCAGCAACCTCATTGTTGACAGACTCATAATCAACAGTAATAAACATTAACAACAAAGGCCACCGAGACCTGTCTGGAGTGATCAGCAACCTCATTGTTGACAGACTCATAATCAACAGCAATAAACATTAACAACAAAAGCCACCGAGACCTGTCTGGAGTGATCAGCAACCTCATTGTTGACAGACTCATAATCAACAGTAATAAACATTAACAACAAAAGCCACTGAGACCACTATGGACATTTGAAAAATAGTATACTAGTGGTACTGACAACTGATTACAGAAACAGCTCTACTGTTTACAGAAAGGGGTTGACATAAAAATGGACTCCTGTTGTCATCAAAATGAACTCTACTGTTACTCTTTACAGAAAAGGATTATCACCAAAATAAGAATCATGATCTTTATCTATGTTAATCTGAGGATTATAACAGGACAGATACAAACAAGTGTTGACTGTGAGCACGCTCACAAAGGGATACCCCCCACTTCGCTTTCAAGTCCAATTATCTCCCCTTAACGACATCCGAGGTCAATAAAAATCCTTAATGCACATCTACATATAATGTACTTCCTTCATGCTAAAGTTTCATTAAATTTCATCAGGCGGTTTAGGAGGAGTTGCACTTACAAGGGATGTGGACAGACGGACAGACAGACAGACAGGGTGATTCCTATATAACCCCCAAAACAAGTTTGCGGGGGGTATAACTAAATGGGGCTAACAAACAGTGGCATTAATCAAAACTTTACAAACAGTGGCATCAGTATGGGCTTTAAAATGGTGTAGTCTTAAATTGGACAATTATGCCAACATACATGATACTAATTATTCAGTGAAACCAGATGTTTTAATTAATACAGTTAAATATGTAAAGTCAATACAGTTGGTTTGTAAACCTAACAAAATAATAATAAAATCAATGCTAAGGTCTTTTGAAACATTGATATTTGATAATTTAGCATTTCCTGATAATAGAAGTTTGTAAATACTTGTGAAATTGATTTGGATATAGATCAGTCTGTTATAACTGGGCCGTATACGACACTTAATTATATTACAAAGAATTGGACCAAATAATAAAATCATTGGACAACAGAAGTCTTAAAAGTAAATAAAATTTCTTTAATAATACTGTTGTGATTGCCAATCTTAAACAAAACAATTTTCCCAATAAAGTAATGCTGCTGTGATTTTGAGCTTTTGAACAAACTATGAAAGAGTTGTATGACACATTAAGGTCTATACAATATGCATGTATACATTTTATTTCATTATATGTAGCTTTCTTTTATTTAATTCTGTTTGAATTTTTTATTATTGTAATTATGTCAACATTTTTGTGTTATTAAAATATTTCTTTTGATGAACACAGACTAATACTACAATACAACTGCACTGTGATTTTCCTTTGAAATGAAAGATTTGAACACACACTTCAGCTATGTTTGATGCTAAAACTCCAACCTATGTTATCCAAATTATCAAAAACCAAGTTTTATTCTGATTTCTAAGTGCGTCTATGTTGATCTATATATCTGTGTTGTTAACCACGAAGGCATGGGTTCAAATCCCATGATTTATGTGACTGTCCAACCCATTAACTAGGGTACTCATTATATTTGTGCTTTCATTAACTTTTCTTGTTATTTATTTTTGGTGATTTGTGAAAGTTTTGTCCGGTTTATCTCCCCTGTTGGTGAGGTTTGTGTTTGGTTTATCTCTCCTGTTTGTGAGGTTTGTGTTTGGTTTATCTCCCCTGTTTGTGAGGTTTGTGTTTGGTTTATCTCCACTGTTTGTGAGGTTTGTGTTTGGTTTATCTCCCCTGTTTGTGAGGTTAGTGTTTGGTTTATCCCCCCTGTTTGTGAGGTTTGAGTCTGGTTTATCTCCCTTGTTTGTGAGGTTAGTGTCTGGCTTATCTCTTCTGTTTGCGGGGTTTGAGTCCGGTTTATCTCCCCTGTTTGTGAGGTTAGTGTCTGGCTTATCTCTTCTGTTTGTGGGGCTTGAGTCCAGTTTATCTCCTCTTAATATGTATGTGTGACTACAATTTCTTACTACCTCTTACAAAGAAATACTGTCAACAATAAAGAAGAAACTGACCTTTCTTGTCTTATTTGATCATAGGTTTTTGTTCTCATCTTCTCCTCTTCAGATCGTATCAGATCGTCTGTTCCTTCAACTCTCTCTAATGCAGCAGCTGACACCCTCCGCCGACGGCTCTTCCAACTTGACAAATTCTACATAAAAAGAAAGAAAAAGTCCATCAAACTGAAAAATTAACTAAATGGAAAGCTAAATAATATTGCAAGTTATACGTTTGAGAGTTTTAATTTATTTTTCTATTTTTATTTTGAAAATTTAGCTATAAAGTGGATGTATTACAGATACACAAGTCAAGTTGTAAGCTGAATTTTACTGCCATAATAATTCAATTTTAGTTTTGTGATTTGTTAGATTAAAAATAAAGGTAAGGGTACGATTATTTGTTCTAGACATTTCTACTGATTAAATAAACATTGCCAGTTTACTGAAAATGGCAACAAATTTGTTTAAGTCTTCATCTTCTTACATGTACCAGAAAAATTGTAATTTATTTTTGTTTTGTTCAATTCATGATAACAAAATCTAAATAAACTGGTACCCTTCTCCCCCCTACAGTTACATTAACAATTATATTTCTATAAATTTTGTTCCAAGTGGTCTACCAAACTTGGCCTATATGTTACATATCCACACTAGTTTTAAAATTTCAAGTCAATACTGTGCAAATATCATCATAACTTTGAAGGGACAAATGTCTGATACCTTTAATTTGAACCTGACCTTATTTTGAAATTTCAGGTCAATGAAAAACCTTTTTTTAGAACATCATATGCCATTAACTATGGGGGGGGGGGGGGCTTATCTCAAAACATAAAACCCAAAAATTGTAAAACATAAAACCCAAAAATCTTAATTGATTGATACCTATTGTAAATATACATCTTAACCATGTTAACATGGAAAAAACATAAATTTAAAAAAATGTTCATTTTGAGTGAAAAAGATTTTATAATGTACTAGTATTTTTATGAACAGAGATTTCCTTGTATTCAGGTTCATGTACATGGAACATACAATACATTTATACATGAGGGGGTAGAAACAGTTGAATCCTTAATTAAATTACAAGAAACTGGATCATTTGCAAAGATTTATAAACATCTACTTAAAATCCTGAAATGTATAAAATTCCTGGAAACTTTCACCCCACTTTATAAGACAAATTCTTAACAACTCAAATGCACAGTAATTAATTTATGTACATTCTATTAATTGAATTTTGCTGACTTTAGTATTTTATTTTGTTAACAAGCTGTTGAGCAAATGTCTGGTCCTATGCCAAAAATATACTGTCAACAGAACTGTAATCAATAAAATTCCACCTGTTGGGGTTAGAATTCCTCTGGGTATAATTAATAGATGCCCTTCATATAATTATGTTATCTAAATGTGTAATAATTAAAAGTTGTTGACAGAGTAGACCACTTACATCAGGTAGGCAGTGCCTGTCATACAGACTGAAACCTTAAGATCAATTAATCAAATCATTTAGCTTTCTCCTTTAAATTAAATGAGCTTTTGTCCCCATGGTTGACAAATACATCCATTTACCACAAAACAAATTCCTTATCTATGACATAAAATAGAATTACGTAATATCGCATAAAAGGGAAAACTTCATTCAATAAGCTTCAAGTTAAATACACTGTCAAAATTTATAACAAAAAACCACATTAAAAACCAAAAAAATAGTATTAAATGACTAATATTTCAAATAACCTTGAACAGAGAATAAACAGCGACCTGGAACTTTTATACATGCACATAAATATGAAGTGTTTTATTAGAGAGCACTGCACCGTCTTATTCCAATGGTCACACGATTTCTCAGACTTATAAATATTACTTTGTATATTAGGTGTCCAGAATGGGTGACAAGCAATAAATGCACAGAATTTTTGCAATATATTTTTACCCTAAAGCATTGGGGAGGTGAAGACTAATGATGTACATGTGTAATTAATATCATTAACGGAACATGATTTCTTAGCTCTGCATGCATATATCATTACACTGGTCTTTTTTAAAATTAGGTCAAACTATTTTTAACTATATGTACATGTAGCTGTTGGAATTCAGGAATAAATCAATAGAACTAGGAATTTATTTTAAAAACATATAAACTGTTAACTTTATCTGACTTGTGCAAGTGCAAGTTAGTACGAAACATACATTTAAACAAACTATATAAGCAATGTCAGACAAACTACAGCTTGCCTGATTTGTGATTTTTCCTCTCGCCACCGAAGCAGCCCATCAGATAATCTTACATGCTATTGCATTAAAGTCTTGTAATAAAGCATGCCCACTCCAAAGCACGTCTACTGCAGAGGTGGATGGGATAGACAGGGGTAGTAGTTTTACTCCAGAGGTAGATGGGATAGACAGGGGTAGTAGTTTACTCCAGAGGTAGATGGGATAGACAGGGGTAGTAGTTTACTCCAGAGGTGGATGGGATAGACAGGGGTAGTAGTTTACTCCAGAGGTGGATGGGATAGACAGGGGTAGTAGTTTACTCCAGAGGTGGATGGGATAGACAGGGGTAGTAGTTTTAACCACTCCTACTGTAGAAAGCTGTAGTCTATCTGCAAGACCTCTGGTTTAAAATGAAAAAAAAACCACTATTAATAACACAAGTAAAGTTATAGTCTTACTGATTGCCAGTCTTCTTCCCCTTTTTCTATCGTTTTTCTGACTTGCTTTACTTCCTGTACCATTATAATCTGCTCCTCCGCTTGTTTAGCTAAATCGTTTGAAGGTTTTAACTTTATAAATTTAAGTGGGTCATCTGACTGACTGACCCTACGTTGACTCTTAAGTGTCCTCGTGGGAATATCTACACTATCCGATGATTGTCGAGAATGGTTTCCATGGGAATCTTCGTAACTATCGACAGAAGATGTTCGAGTGTGTGCATTGCTTAAATCTGGTGTACTTTGATGGTGACTGTCATATGACATTTCCAAATTAGACGATAAACGTAGTTCCCCACTTCTATTTAGGGATGAAGTGCTCCCATATCTGCGCATGTCAGCACCGGCTGGCATGTTTTCTTCAGTTAAACTTGATTCTCTTGAATGACCATATGATCCAAACGAATCGTAAGAACTATCACGGAAATGTTTACGATCTACAGAATCGCCATGTCCATCGTGTGAACTATATGCACTTGAATAGCCACTACATTCCAACACGTCATGTTTATCTGATGACAGTATATCTTTCCTATAAGTATTCACAAGAGCTGCAAAAGCTGACTGGTCTAAGTGAGGGCCGTTAAATGAAGCATCCACTGCTCGTCCTAACCAGAAAACAGTAATAGCAACCTACAAAAGTAACAATATATTACAGATACATATTTCAAGGAAAAGCTTAGTATTTCAAAAATTATTAAATCTAACTTTTATCTAAAAATTAGGCATAATTAATTTGTATAATTTCAGAAACCAAATATTTTACCAATGTTTCAGTTGATATCTTTTTTGAAAGCTCCAATTATCTGTAATTAAGTGATGTATTACAAACATTGTAAATCAGTCCGGCCTAGTCAGCTCGATATGACATCATGGACAAAATCTATAAACTCTCGCCCTTCCTGTATCTTCTGCTATTGTTATCATGCACTGTCTATTTATTTTTGAGCATTGGCAGCCTGCTTATGCATGACCATATTTGGGCATAAAAAACTGCATGCCAGATGTCGTGTTTATTGATTTTTATACATGAATGTCACAACCTCCTGAAGATCTCCATTAAATTGAAATAAAATTGTATTTTTCTATGTAAGTCTACCATAACAAATAGCTTTATAGTTCGAAGCACCAAGTTCAAACCTATATAAGTCATTGATTTATATACATCCCTTGATCTAAACGTATACCACTCTATTTTATCCCTTTATACTATCGTATACCACTCTATTTTACAACATGTTTCACCATTTTATCAAGTTTCTACCATAATGTGAACAAAAGATTTATTTTTATTAGATGTGAAACGCCAATCTCATTTAACACCTCCTGTGCATTTTCACTTCATTGTAAACCAGCTTTTCTGCATGGATTATGTTTCATTACTTTTGATGTTTTATTAATATTCAGAAGGATTTTTAACATTGTCTTCGACAGACATTTTAAGATAAAATCTTCACTCATCTTTTTATAATGTTATGTGATTTTAGTATTGTACTTTATAATTTATTGCTGACAATGTAAATGACAAGGTATCAAAGAACGTACAAACTAACATTGAAAACAATCTTCCAATGTCGATCTCAACTGTCATACGACAGCTGTTCATTCAACAGAGGATTTTGTGTTTATTTGTTTGATTGTTGTTTAATGCCATTTTCAGCTATATCGTGGTGTCCAGATTGTAACCACAGGAAGATAAAGTACCAGAGAAAACCTCTGACCATCCGTAGGAGACTCAAACCCACAACCACATTGTTGAATGACACATGGTCAATAGCAGCTGACTAACAGCCACTGAGGCCACCATTCAAGGAAGAGTAATTGTACATACAGAATTTGTTACTAATAAAATACATAATGAACTGAAAGATTTACAATTTATTAAGCAATCTCAATCAAACCAATAGAATAAGTTTCTTGTACATGTACATGTAATACATTACAGTAAAACAACTATATTTCTTATTATTGTATAGCAACATAATAATTTCCCGTAGAAAGTAACCTAAAATAAGTGTGCGATAAATTTCCATATTGAACTTAAGCGCAAATATACTTTAAAATTCACCACATCATATATACCAAAACTGCACTATCACCTAAATCAATGGACTAACTACCTAAACCGCTCGGCTGCCCAACATAATCAATGGACTAACTCCTCAAACTGCTCGGCTGCCCAACATAATCAATGGACTAACTACCTAAACCGCTCGGCTGCCCAACATAATCAATGGACTAACTACCTAAACCGCTCGGCTGCCCAACATAATCAATGGACTAACTACTTAAACCGCTCGGCTGCCCAACATAATCAATGGACTAACTACCTAAACCGCTCGGCTGCCCAACAAAATCAATGGACTAACTACCTAAACCGCTCGGCTGCCCAACATAATCAATGGACTAACTACCTAAACCGCTCGGCTGCCCAACAAAATCAATGGACTAACTACCTAAACCGCTCGGCTGCCCAACATAATCAATGGACTAACTACCTAAACTGCTCGGCTGCCCAACAAAATCAATGGACTAACTACCTAAACCGCTCGGCTGCCCAACAAAATCAATGGACTAACTACTTAAACCGCTCGGCTGCCCAACATAATCAATGGACTAACTACCTAAACCGCTCGGCTGCCCAACAAAATCAATGGACTAACTACTTAAACCACTCGGCTGCCGAACATAATCAATGGACTAACTACCTAAACCGCTCGGCTGCCCAACATAATCAATGGACTAACTACTTAAACCACTCGGCTGCCCAACAAAATCAATGGACTAACTACTTAAACCACTCGGCTGCCCAACATAATCAATGGATTAACTACTTAAACCGCTCGGCTGCCCAACATAATCAATGGACTAACTACCTAAACCGCTCGGCTGCCCAACATAATCAATGGACTAACTACTTAAACCACTCGGCTGCCCAACAAAATCAATGGACTAACTACTTAAACCACTCGGCTGCCCAACATAATCAATGGACTAACTACTTAAACCGCTCGGCTGCCCAACATAATCAATGGACTAACTACCTAAACCGCTCGGCTGCCCAACAAAATCAATGGACTAACTACCTAAACCGCTCGGCTGCCCAACAAATTCAATGGACTAACTACTTAAACCACTCGGCTGCCCAACATAATCGATGGACTAACTACCTAAACCGCTCAGCTGCCCAACATAATCAATGGACTAACTACTTAAACCACTCGGCTGCCCAACATAATCAATGGACTAACTACTTAAACTGCTCGGCTGCCCAACATAATCAATGGACTAACTACCTAAACCGCTCGGCTGCCAAACAAAATCAATGGACTAACTACTTAAACCACTCGGCTGCCCAACATAATCAATGGACTAACTACCTTAACCGCTCGGCTGCCCAACATAATCAATGGACTAACTACTTAAACCGCTCAGCTGCCCAACATAATCAATGGACTAACTACTTAAACCGCTCGGCTGCCCAACATAATCAATGGACTAACTACTTAAACCGCTCGGCTGCCCAACATAATCAATGGACTAACTACTTAAACCGCTTGGCTGCCAAACATAATCAATGGACTAACTACTTAAACCGCTCGGCTGCCCAACATAATCAATGGACTAACTACCTAAACCGCTCGGCTGCCCAACATAATCAATGGACTAACTACCTAAACTGCTCGGCTGCCGAACATAATCAAGCTACTAAAAATAAAATAAACACTAACTCTTGACCAAACATGAAATAAAAATGTTCCCTTCAGACATCCTCTGGTATAATTTAGAAAATTCCTTGTAATATCTATATGCAGAAATATCTTTTAATAAAAAATTATATCCATAGACCACAACAATACTAGTAGTTTCATAAATCCTGAAAACCCTGTGTGACAAAGAAAATTACCACAAATTTTAATTTCCTTTTTTGTCAAAATTCCTGAATCAATGAGGCAGAAAATGCTTTAAAAGACATAATGAATTCAGTGCAAAATATTCACACTTACATCAGATGTACCAAGCCTATCATTAATGGACCATGTTAATCCCACAGAAGATGCATAATTAATCAACATTTGCTAGCAAGAAACTTTAGTTTATTTAAATGATAATGATCCATGACTTAATTTTGGAAGTTTGGAATGTCCTATAACTGACTATTGGAAAAACAGCAATTTATTCATTACATAATGATTTTTAATCAGCATTTCATTGGTTAAAATCCATTGGTTACAATTCTGTCATTTATAAGATTGTTTCAGAACAGATTTCATATCCACTAGCTTGTACTTTCATTTTCATTAAAATCAATATTGACACAATCACTGACACTTTCCATTATGCTAGACTTATGTAATAATACAATTAGAATAAACAGCATGTGTCTTCAGTCTAGACTTGCCACAAGTCCCTTTGAATTTGCTATTAGAGAGATACACCTTCATTATCAAAATTTCCTATACTATCAGCTTGTGTACAAAGGCACAAGTGGATAGCATAAGAAATGTTGAAATCTATCTCTATAATAGCAAAAAAATTTTCAAAGGGACTTGTGGCAAGTCTATCTTCAGTCTATCGAATGCTCTAATAGCTCTATAAATCACACCCTGAAAAAATAATCTATTGACCCAAGAGACAAAAACAGAAAATTATAAACCAAAAAGCACAGGCCTCCAACAGGTCTGAAAAGAGGTGGTCCCTAAAGAGTAAAGGACTGCACTGACACAAGCCTACATTAGGAGGTCCAGTAACGGACTGCACTGCACAGACACAAGATACAAAAAGGTGGTCCCTTAGGACTGCACAGACACATGCTTGCATAAGGTGGTCCCTAAGGACTGCACCCAAACATGCTTACATAAGGTGGTCCCTAAGGACTGCACCCAAACATGCTTACATAAGGTGGTCCCTAAGGACTGCACCCAAACATGCTTACATAAGGTGGTCCCTAAGGACTGCACCCAAACATGCTTACATAAGGTGGTCCCTAAGGACTGCACAGACACATGCTTACATAAGGTGGTCCCTAAGGACAGCACAGACACATGCTTACATAAGGTGGTCCCTAAGGACTGCACAGACACATGCTTACATAAGGTGGTCCCTAAGGACAGCACAGACACATGCTTACATAAGGTGGTCCCTAAGGACTGCACCCACACATGCTTACATAAGGTGGTCCCTAAGGACTGCACCCACACATGCTTACATAAGGTGGTCCCTAAGGACTGCACAGACACATGCTTACATAAGGTGGTCCCTAAGGACAGCACAGACACATGCTTACATAAGGTGGTCCCTTAGGACTGCACCCACACATGCTTACATAAGGTGGTCCCTAAGGACTGCACCCACACATGCTTACATAAGGTGGTCCCTAAGGACTGCACCCACACATGCTTACATAAGGTGGTCCCTAAGGACTGCACCCACACATGCTTACATAAGGTGGTCCCTAAGGACTGCACCCACACATGCTTACATAAGGTGGTCCCTAAGGACTGCACCCACACATGCTTACATAAGGTGGTCCCGACACATGCTTCCATAAGGTGCTACATTATACTGTGTACCAATACTATCGTGTCACCATTAAAAGCTGTCAATACTTAGTCCTTGAGAATACAACATTAAGGTAGACACTTCTTGTGGGATTAACGTGTCAATTCTAAAATGTTCCTTCAAAACTAATTTAAATTCAGGTCACAATACCTGCATTATGTACTTAGTACAGTCAAGCCAGTCTTTAATTAAAGCTGTTAAAATATTGATGAAAGCAGTTATGAACCCCTGTATCGACGGAATGTAAGCAATGTATCCCTTACTATTGAACCGTAGAGACGTTATGTAATATTAAAATATTTCCTTTTTATTATTCTAATTCGCTGCAAATATCAGACCATATTTTGGTAGGCTTTATTAAACCGCAGCTTGCTTTAAAAAATATTTACATCCTGGATAAACCAATTTTTTAAGTATCGTTTGATAAGCTAACAACTCAGTTAAATTTAAACTAACTGAAAAAACCAACAGAACGACATCTTTCAGAACACAACTGTAGGAGACCACTTTGTCACAGCATTTTACACACATAAATTATCTTGCTGCAGAATGTAGCCTTTTATATATATGATCCACTCGTGTTTTACACAATCCCTCAGTATACAGTAACCTGCCAGAGTGGGTGAGAATTTTTTGGTTGTGCAATATAACAAAAGATGGCTTATTTCATAACCTGACGGTTAAGTACATTCCATCTGATAACATTTAGTAGTAGGTTAAGGGCAACTTTCATCAGCTGAGCTCCAATGAATTCCCTGCCAAATCTGATTAATTTACATAAAAACTCACACGCTGGTGTCTAATTTCAACAAATTTTTAAATTTCTCCAAAAATGTGTTATTATTTTTAAATTCAAGGCTACATATGAAGACTGCTATGAAATTCAAAATATAAACAAAAGATCACACTAAAATAACATGCAACAAAGATTATATTGACAAGCAGCTACAAGATCATGTCAACAAACAGAGACAAGATCATGTCAACAAACAGAGACAAGTTTATGTCAACAAACAGAGACAAGTTCATGTCAACAGAGACAAGATCATGTCAACAAACAGAGACAAGATTATATCAACAAACAGAGACAAGTTCATGTCAACAGAGACAAGATCATGTCAACAAACAGAGACAAGATCATGTCAACAAACAGAGACAAGTTTATGTCAACAAACAGAGACAAGTTCATGTCAACAGAGACAAGATCATGTCAACAAACAGAGACAAGATTATGTCAACAAACGGAGACAAGATCATGTCAACAAACAGGGACAAGTTTATGTCAACAAACAGACAAGTTCATGTCAACAAACAGAGACAAGATTATGTCAACAAACGGAGACAAGATCATGTCAACACACAGAGACAATATCATGTCAACATTAAGTCATGTTAGCATTCAGAGAAAAGATAATGTCAACATACAGAGACAAGATCCTGCCAACAAACAGAGACAAGATTGTGTCAACAAACAGAGACAAGATTGTGTCAACAAACAGAAACAAGATCATTGACAAACATTAAAAAGCTAGATCATGTCAACATATATTATCCACAAACTGAATTGAGTGAGCTGTCATTCAGTTATGATTGGGAACCTGAGCACAATCTGGGACCAGCTTTCCTGCTGAATCAGAAGTTACCTAGAGAGATTTACATGTAATTAGATGTAAACTGCATGCCACATCTATTACTGGACTTTGGACTCATCATTAAGCTATAATGGTTAATATAGGCTAGAGTCCAGAGGGAACAGTCAGAGAATCCCCTGACATCCAATGCTTTGTTTGGTGGAAGCATGGCTACAAACAAAGCATTGAACAGCAGAGACTTCTCAGACTAAGAGGACAATACTAAAAGTTGCTGCAATTTTATTTCATAAACAGATCTTTGAATATATAGTTTTTTATACATAATTTTTACTTGTTTGTAAAACTAGAGCTTTTTGTATTTATTGAAAGGGCAATGTAAGTCTAAATTTCCTCTGCAGTTCAACAACATTATAGACATTTCATGGTGCTCAATGATCATTTCTCATCAAGATAAATTGTGCCTTCATTACATTAAAATAAATAACTTAGAGGTCCAACATGTTTTTGCTATCAGCTCTAACTGCATATTTACCAAACAAATATGACAATATTATCCATCTTAGGAAGAAAAACTGTTGCCTTGGAGGCAGGACTGCTATATTGTAAATACATACTAGTATCATATAAACAATCTTTCTATTCCAGAAATCCATTACATATATTTTACTTCCTGATAAGGTTTTTAAACAATTTTGCAAAACATACATGTAGACAAGGAAACCCCCTGACCCTAACTAGTAAATGGAGTTGGACAGTGACAGTAGACACATCATTTTCCTTACTTGAACATTCAACACATCATTTTCCTTACTTGAACATTCAACACACCATTTTCCTTACTTGAACATTCAACACATCATTTTCCTTACTTGAACATTCAACACATCATTTTCCTTACATGAACATTCAACACATCATTTTCCTTACTTGAACATTCAACACACCATTTTCCTTACTTGAACATTCAACACATCATTTTCCTTACATGAACATTCAACACATCATTTTCCTTACTTGAACATTCAACACATCATTTTCCTTACTTGAACATTCAACCCATCATTTTCCTTACTTGAACATTCAACACATCATTTTCCTTACATGAACATTCAACACACCATTTTCCTTACTTGAACATTCAACACATCATTTTCCTTACTTGAACATTCAACCCATCATTTTCCTTACTTGAACATTCAACACACCATTTTCCTTACTTGAACATTCAACACACCATTTTCCTTACTTGAACATTCAACACATCATTTTCCTTACTTGAACATTCAACACATCATTTTCCTTACTTGAACATTCAACACATCATTTTCCTTACTTGAACATTCAACACATCATTTTCCTTACTTGAACATTCAACACACCATTTTCCTTACTTGAACATTCAACACATCATTTTCCTTACTTGAACATTCAACCCATCATTTTCCTTACTTGAACATTCAACCCATCATTTTCCTTACTTGAACATTCAACACACCATTTTCCTTACTTGAATGTTCAGCAACTTTCCATTACAAATGTTAAGAATGGTTGCCTATGATGATCCATTCATTTCTGTTGTATTTACTAGTCCAATTGGCACTACTATTTAGGATTATGTCTAATAAGTTAATTAACTAGCTATTTTTATACTTCTAAATTTTATGTATTCTTGTACCTAGTAAAATTTCGAACCCTATCATCCTCTTATTTATAAACTACGTAAACAAATGTTGTAATTTTCATGTTTATTTGTTTATTTGAGATTATTTATTTGTTTATCTGAGAATGTTTATTTGTTTATCTGAGAATGTTTATTTGTTTACCTGAGAATGTTTATTTGTTTATTTGAGATTATTTATTTGTTTATTTGAGATTATTTATTTGTTTATCTGAGAATGTTTATTTGTTTATCTGAGAATGTTTATTTATTTACCTGAGAATGTTTATTTGTTTATTTGAGATTATTTATTTGTGTATCTGAGATTGTTTTATTTATTTGTCCAAGTTCTTATTAAGGCAGGCCTATTCTTTTAATTTGTGTTGAGGCCCATATAAGTAAATGTTTTGTTTAATGATTGATAAGAACTGTCATTTCCCCATAAAATATATATGGAAAATAATTTTAATATACAACATAGAAACACTCTGTAACTGAGAAGCTGACATTAGATTTAAACACGAGGTAAACTGACCTACATTCAAAAGAAAAGGACAACAGTAGATATATATAGATGAACATATTGCACATCATAATAGAATATGAATACCATCATTTATACCTGCAGAATGAAGTCAATAAAGTTAGTAAATTTGTTTAAACAAAAGCGTTATTGCTGTTAAATAGATCAATGCCTTTTCAGACAGCTGCAACAATCATTGCCCTGCCCAAAGGTCATTGGGGTATTGCCCTGCCCAAAGGTCATTGGGAATCATTGCCCTGACCAAACATCATTGGGTATAGTTGTCCTGCCCAAAGGTCATTAAGTATCATTGCCCTGCCCAAATGTCATTGGGTACTCACTCAATACAAACTGGACACCATGATAGATAAGATACAAAATGCTAAAAGTGATGTATATCATCAAATAAGATACAATCCTTTTTGGAAAACATAAATACATTTTTGAAATAGGAGGACCAATGTTGTAAAATTATCTTCCATTGAATACATGTTATATAAATACAGACAAACAAGTAATTCAGTTTCCATAGTTACTACTTACGTTGGTATTCCTTCTCTCTACTTCTTGCTGCAATGATTGTTCACTTCTGAAACGAGAGGACAAAGGTCACATGACATCAGTATGGAGAAAGCATTTGTTTTTACATTTGTTTGACCAAAGACTTCAAATGTCAACAAATCCTTGTATAACACTATAGCACAGAAGGAATGTGGTCTAATGGATAACATTATCTACACAGACCTCAACTCAGGTGACTTTCATTCCGAACTTAATATGAATATAATCCAACGGATTTTCATCTCATGATAAACACATGGAATTAGACCTGACTTTTGTTGGTCAAGAAATAATTAAATACAAACTTAATCTCTGGATTAAGTCGCAACAAAGGGAGCTTACTTGACTTCTATTGTCAATGTATACGGTCATTTTCATGACCAATATGTTAAATATTTCGACACAACAATAAAATCTGTCATGATAACTGTAATGCTATCACTTAAACAAGAACGGTTTGATACATGTAGTTGAGGTCACTGAAACAAGAACGGTTTGATACATCTAGTTTAGGTCACTTAAACAAGACCGATTTGATACATGTAGTTTAGGTCACTTAAACAAGACCGATTTGATACATGTAGTTTAGGTCACTTAAACAAGACCGATTTGATACATGTAGTTTAGGTCACTTAAACAAGAACGGTTTGATACATGTAGTTTAGGTCACTTAAACAAGAACAGTTTGATACATGTAGTTTAGGTCACTTAAACAAGAACGGTTTGATACATGTAGTTTAGGTCACTTAAACAAGAACGGTTTGATACATGTAGTTTAGTTCACTTAAACAAGACCGATTTGATACATGTAGTTTAGGTCACTGAAACAAGAACGGTTTGATACATCTAGTTTAGGTCACTTAAACAAGACCGATTTGATACATGTAGTTTAGGTCACTTAAACAAGACCGATTTGATACATGTAGTTTAGGTCACTTAAACAAGACCGATTTGATACATGTAGTTTAGGTCACTTAAACAAGAACGGTTTGATACATGTAGTTTAGGTCACTTAAACAAGAACGGTTTGATACATGTAGTTTAGGTCACTTAAACAAGAACGGTTTGATACATGTAGTTTAGTTCACTTAAACAAGACCGATTTGATACATGTAGTTTAGGTCACTTAAACAAGACCGATTTGATACATGTAGTTTAGGTCACTTAAACAAGAACGGTTTGATACATGTAGTTTAGGTCACTCAAACAAGACCGATTTGATACATGTAGTTTAGGTCACTTAAACAAGAATGGTTTGATACATGTAGTTTAGGTCACTTAAACAAGACCGATTTGATACATGTAGTTTAGGTCACTTAAACAAGAACGGTTTGATACATGTAGTTTAGGTCACTCAAACAAGACCGATTTGATACATGTAGTTTAGGTCACTTAAACAAGAATGGTTTGATACATGTAGTTTAGGTCACTCAAACAAGAACGGTTTGATACATGTAGTTTAGGTCACTTAAACAAGAACGGTTTGATACATGTAGTTTAGGTCACTCAAACAAGACCGATTTGATACATGTAGTTTAGGTCACTTAAACAAGAATGGTTTGATACATGTAGTTTAGGTCACTCAAACAAGACCGATTTGATACATGTAGTTTAGGTCACTTAAACAAGAACGGTTTGATACATGTAGTTTAGGTCACTCAAACAAGACCGATTTGATACATGTAGTTTAAGTCACTTAAACAAGAACGGTTTGATACATGTAGTTTAGGTCACTCAAACAAGACCGATACATGTAGTGAGGAATATTTTAAAGAGGGTAACATGTCTGCAAAACCACAACGAGGTCAATGCTGTATACATTTGTTACGTATGCAATGAAAAACTTGGTACAACATGTATAATCTTCTCAACATCAGTAAAACCATTATTATTCTGATATTTTCAATTTGTGAGTTCGAGTCTCACTATTGGCAAGGAACGCTCAACTCTATAATCTTAATTGACAAGGATTGCTCGTTTTCCTACTGCAAGTCAGGTTTTCTCCGGGTACTCTGGCTTCCACCCCCAATAAAAACTGGATGCCATGACAAAGCTGAAAAATTTCTGAAAGTGGCGTTAAACACCATTCAAACAAGCAAAAATTAATCAATGAGAATTATATTTTAGCACTATGCTACACTTGGAAGAGGGGCCTCGGTGGCCGAGTGGTCAAGGTAGTTCGTCTACTATTGATAACGTGGTCTGTCAACACTGAGATTGCGGGTTCGATTCTCACTGCCGGCAGGGTGTACTCGACTCCAATCTTAATTGACAAGGATTGCCAGTTTTCCTACCACAGGTATGGGGTTCTCTCCGGGTACTCCGGCTTCCTCCCCCAATAAAAACTGGACGCCATGAAATAGCTGAAAAATTGCTGAAAGTGGCGTTAAAACACCATTCAAACAAACAAACAATACACTTGGAAGATCCTAGATATGTGTCCAGTTCAGGACTGTCCAAACATGTATTTCACCAATTGTGGACAAATTTTTTGTATGCCTCTAAAAAATTACTGCATGCTTTTCCTTTTTATCATTGCATCATTAATTGCACATCAAATTCTAAAATAAAATATCTATTTTTTCATTCAAACATTCATTAAATGAGATTTAATGTCCATTTCAAAATCATGTTATAGTACAGCATTAGTATATTATAAGTCGTAACAATTTTGTCTAAATTGTGGATTAAGAATTTGTTGGTGATTTCGTTCAGACGAGTAATGATCAGGAAGTCCGTACCATAATGTATGAATCTTATAACAATCTGACCATTGTAAACAAAAAATAACTGAAAATAAACATAAATTACCAATAATAGATTGCAAAGCAATCATAAGATGGCTTATTGTCCCACATTAGGTCAACTTCAGCAAGTTTCTACATGTAAAGAAGACATCTAATTATTACAAGTAATCATTTGAAATATACTTCTGATCTTCCTTGTAAACTCCACTGTAGTACAATGTAACATTGATGCATGTTAATACCTTATGCATGGTCATCATTACCTGGAAACAATTGTCCCATAAATTGTCACATTATAACAGACTGACCTATAACTAATCTATAATCAACTACATGTCCATAACTGACCATCTATTGGACTGGTACCCTCTCAAATTATAATATTAGTGATACAGGCTACATAATGTCAAACATTGTAAAAACTGTTGTAATAATACATTGCTTTTATGATTAATCTACAAAATACTGTTATATATTTTATGAAATACCTGTGACAAACTTGCTAATTGGATGACAGGTTTAAATTAATGTCAAAATTTGATTTAATTATGTCTAGTGTCAAAATTTTCTTAAAATGTTTTTATTTAAAATTCAACCACAATTATTTTATAGGTCTGTAACAGAACATTTTCCTTGACATCATATAAAAAGTTGTACATGTTCTAAGACTGACAAACAAAAATAATTATTACGTAATTGATATTTTTGCCTTTTTCCTATTGGCCTAAAATAATACATGTACACGTGACTTTCCATTTCCTATCATATTGGTTTGCAAAAAAACTCATTCTACTCAATAAAAAAACCATATTGCACTCTAGTGAGAAATTTATGAATGAAAATACCCAGCATGTGCTGTTTCCTTCAACGGAAATAGGATAGCCAATCAAATCTCCTTTCTTTAATCCCCTAAACCAATCAAAATTATCGTTCTGACTTATGTTTGGATTATATTGTTGCTTGTACACATGGTAACATCATTGAGTGAACGTAATACGGATAGTTCTGTTGCTAATATGCGAAGATTTGCAGATATTACTAACTTGGAAATTAATGAAATCATTAAGAAAAGAAATGCTGTCTACACTTGCAAATCGACAGAGCAAGGGATTAGGTAACGTGAAACGGATATGTCAGTTAGTTTGGAAACGGAGGACCCTCGGGAATTGGACTCAATTCTTTGTAAATTTTATGCAGAAGCAAGGACTGAGGATGGGACATTATACAAGAAATAACCTCTGCAAACAATTTGTCATGGATTATTTCCATATTTTACCGATTTTCAAGAAATAAACATTATGAAAGACAGTCACTTTCGGGAATAAAAAAAATCCTGTATATTCCATTTCATGACTCAATAAATTATGTAATAAAACCATTACTACACTTGAACTTGATCTATATGAGGTTTTATGGAGCAGGGTATAATAATATTGAACTCGGCTTCGCCTCGTTCAATATTATTCTACCCTGCTCCATAAAACCTCATATTGATCTCGTTCAAGTGCAGTAATTGTATATTTTTCTAAACACCTACTTCTACACTAGCAATGTAAAACATTGTACAACAAATGGGCAAAACTACATGTATGAGCAGAAAAAAATGATTCTAGACTGATCTACAGACCAATCATATGGGACAACACAGAACAACACAACAAACCAGCAGTCAATTACTTGTCAATACTACAATGATGTTACAATGAACTTTCCTGACATAGGAATGTATTACATCAACTTTGAAAAATGCCACTAACTTTTCTACTGACAAGTCTAAGCTGCAGTTCCTTGTTAAATTTATGTAGTCACTCTCATTTAACAGTAAAATTTTCTAATTGCCAATTTTCTTCTCTTTGGCATATAGTTTTGTGTACTTTAAGTCACAAGTCTTTACATGGCCATTTAAACAAGTTCCACCTATATAAACAAACCACCTGTATAATCAAAGGGAAATCTCTGGTACACAGAATTACCAATGATTGGCCTGTAATTTGACAGTTCTTCTTAGACAAACACTGAGTTAAGTACTGATGTAATACATTTATATTTTAATTACAAAGCAATCACATTGTAAGGTTTGACCCTACTGTAGATATACTCAGACATTTTAATAGATACAATATCAATACACAAAGTTATTATGCAAGTTCCCATCAATAGATCAATAGACATACCTGACATTCCACAGGCCTCATGGGATTGAGTATTTTTAAATTTATGAATATAATAATTATTTTGTATTGTGGGAACATTTTCAAGATTATATTTATTATATTTATTTTACAATATAATATAAAGAAAATTATGCTTATAATAATAATAATAATAATAGTAATAAAAACATGATGTCAGTTTAATTAATTACATAATCCCCTTGCAATTTTTGTGTTTAAAGAAATCGTGTCCAGGTAATAACTTTTCAAAATATAATCCGAAATGGAAACATTTTCTTAGGAAAACACAATTTTAAATCTACAAGACACCTTTTCACACAGATGAAAGTAATTATAACAGTCATGACAATGGAGTCAATGAACCCCAAATTTCACTTATCGATACAAGTCTTACCTAACAATAAAGAAGACCTGCCCACATTGAAAAGTTCTGATCACACCTATCAACACCCGATTACCAAATAAAATGTTACCTGTTGCAAGCTATAATTAAACTCCTCCATACCTGACAACTTGTACCTGTCAGTAATTAAACTAGCACAGGTATAAAGGACACTTACTGTACAGGTAAAATGCAAAATGAAATATTCAATTAAAATCCAAAATCAAAGAGTTTTACCATAGACATACCTGTGTTTTAATTACAGGTATCAACAGGAAATGACATCATTGTACATACAATCACGTACCGTCGATAACCCGTGTTTTACACAGTAAATCGCAATCAATGCTAATGTGATAATTGTATTGATTTTCTCCAAATACTGCCTTCAGAAGGAGTTTGTTTATATTAAAGTTTTATTTTTATATTTTGACTTAGCAACATGGAAATGTGTTTACATGCAATAAATTTAACTATTAGACTTACTGTATACACCAGAATTGTGTTTTATATACAATTACAAAGCTCATTTTCTTGTTAAAATTAAGTTTACTGGCAGTGCACGGCTCTCTTCACTCTGGGTGGACTCTTTTAACTGACATTATGACTGCCAAGATTTCTACCAAAGGTCAGCGGTTCTCACCAGGTACTCAGGTTAATTATTCCAACCACCCCCACCCCCCCACCAAAAAAAAAAATAAATAAAAAAAATAATTTTTCCAAGTATAAGCTTAAAAATTGCTGACACATGTACATTAACACATTAACATAATCTGGCTATTTAGCTTCCAGATTCTGCTTAATTTAGTTATGCTTATCAAATAATACACTAACAATTTGACTAAGCCCAGTGGGTGCAGTAGTCCAAATTATCCAATTAAGCTACATGTATATCTAGGTATGGGACAATACTCTCTGGATATTAGCGTACAGATGTCAGTCTGAATAACAGTCAAACCAATTATCATTTTGTTTTGTTAAATACATTTGCAAAAAAATCACTTATGAATTGTCTAGACTTTTCTTCATGCAGAGCAACAATGCAGTGTCCTTCGAAACACCTTAAAAGTTCTTTTCTAAAGACATATTTCCCAGACTTTTTACTCAAACCTTGTATGGAATTTCTTTAAGCATGACATATGACAAAACTTGTATACTTATAAACACTTTCTTATTGATAACTGTATACATAAAAGTCACAATTGTACAGCTTTAGTAAATGGGTTTTGACTTGCTTTAGCGACTTTTACTGGATTTTTATGACCTAATCTACCTAAGCAATCTCATTACCGGACCATTACATTTTTAAAGGTGTGTAACTTTTACTGCCAAACAGGTAATATGCCCCAGTGTTGTCAATTAATTTCAATAACAACTATTATCAAGATATCCAGATAAACATAACTTGGAATTTAACCTTGACCTTAAGATGAACTGCTTTTACTTCAAGTAATGGCCTTTTTTGGCAATATACTTTAATACAATGTATATGGCTTTAAGCTGCTCAAGGTATGCATACATAATAATCTCGAAGTCACTGACATTTGGCTGTCATAGCATTAAATTAAACAGCTCAAATGTGTTCAGCTTATAAAAGGGAAAAGTAAGTCCTGATTCTGAAGGCAATACACAATATATTGTATATTTGCATATATTTATATATATTTAGTATATTAAAATTGTCTACTGATATATCTGAACATAATAACATTAAGTTATTAACATTGCGAGGTCATAACGCCTCTTGTGACATTATGTTGCATCGCACATGTATCAAGTATCGATAAATCGAGTATGATATTGTTTGAAGTTATATTAACATCATATAAGATTGAAAATGATTACCTATTTTACTACCAAAGGTCTAAAATTTTCTACATCCTACACTTATAAAAACTGGAGGCCGTGATATAGTTGGAAATTTGCTGAAATTTAGGATTAAATCTGATTGAAACAAACAAAAGAATCAGCGATCTGTGCACACAGATTTTAAGATTTGTAAGGCATCTCACTATGTTTTGTAACATCTAAAGTCTGCTTAGCATGTTAAGACAGAGCTGCAACCTCTAATGTATATAGTATATACTGGAAATCTTCAAGTTGTATTAATGTACGATCCTCTGGTAAAAAACACTCATACCAGAGTATCCATGATACACATTTTTCAAAATAGGTAGTTAGATGAATCCCATCACATGATTTTATTTAGGACACTTTCCTATAAAGGCACCATATTTTAACATCGTGTGAAATGGAAATAACAGCATAAAACTTGACCCCCTTCCATAAATTTATGCCTAGTGTAGATCTGCACCCCGGCACAACCCATCACAGGTTTCTTTTAGCATTTTCTTTCTTTTTCCGTTCCATTTCATTTCAAATGTTTTTCCACTTTCCACTATAAGTGACCTAATTTTTATGAAGTCATGTGATCGGCATTACAATTTTAAGTTCCTGTTGACAAGCGATTATATTCTATCTAGTAAAGAACAGCACATACATGTAGCTTTAAATATTACAGAATTTTAAAATGTTAACATATATCAACTCTGAATCCACTGCTCTGTGATATAAACCCATCCAGCTGTTACAGATATTAAACCATTCATGACAGTTGTTATATCCATAGAGCATATATAGACACACTGTGACATTGTTCTAAATATTTTTTTCTATTCATCAATGCATCACAATAATAAAACATAAACTGAAAAAATGATCAATACAATCGTGATATTGGAATCCAATAAACTGTTATTGACCTTAACCTTTACAACGGACATTAAGGATGTTCAACGACATGTAAATGTTTCTCTCGACTTTTTTCCATATTCGTCATGGTTTTAAAAAAAATGAAAACTTCTCACCAATTAACTGTAAATCTACCATATAGATAAATCAGCTATATCTTGACAGCTACATGTTATTTGCAAATAATTCCAAACATTATGAAAATGTCTAACTGTATATTGACTGTTTGTTTGAATGGTGTTTAACACCACTTTTAACAATTTTTCAGCTACATCATGGCATCCAGTTTTTATTGGGGGAGAAAGCGGCAGTACTCGGAGAGAACTGGCAATCCTTGTCAAGATTGCAGTCGAGTATGCCCTAGCTGCCTGTACAATTATTAGGATGCTTAAGTCCAAGATCTAGAAGTTTTGTATGACTTGATGGTTATCAAGAGAATAATTAGTATTGCTGGAAGTCCAATTAGCCTTGGTACACCCAATTGACAAATATCCCATAAAAACACAGATACAGACAATATAATCTGTCATTACTTATACATATTTGTGAACAAGTCATGTCCAACAGCAGTTTACAACTGTTGGCAAATTTGTCTACCAAGTCGTATACTAAGTCAACACCAGGTCATATATGGTGAAATATGACAACAATGTGGGTAAATACTAAGTCAACACCGGGTCATATATGGTGAAATATGACAACAATGTGGGTAAATACTAAGTCAACACCAGGTCATATATGGTGAAATATGACAACAATGTGGGTAAATACTAAGTCAACACCGGGTCATATATGGTGAAATATGACAACAATGTGGGTAAATACTAAGTCAACACCAGGTCATATATGGTGAAATATGACAACAATGTGGGTAAATACTAAGTCAACACCAGGTCATATATGGTGAAATATGACAACAATGTGGGTAAATACTAAGTCAACACCAGGTCATATATGGTGAAATATGACAACAATGTAGGTAAATCAGCTGATGGCTACCTCTATTATCACCTGGATTAATTAGCAGGTATTCTAACAATGTGGTCAGTTGTCTGTTTACCTGTAAGTCAATTATCACCTGAATAGGCAGGTAATTACACCTCAACATGACATCTTGAGATGAACATCTAATACTACATTAAATTCAATGGATACAAAAAGCTTTCTATGATGAATTTTTAATGGGAAATTCCTCATTAAGTCTTCCAACATACAACATTATATTTCATATTTACTGTAGTGTAAAATCAATGTTATGATCAGATGGAGATCAAAAGGACAATATGATAATGATTGCAGATCAAATCCTAATTAAATAAAAAGATATAAATTGTCACAAGCCAGCGAGCAGCCTCATTATTTTTGGCACCATTGCCTCTCTTGTCTTAAACCAGGAACTGAGGTGGAGATCGAAGTGGAGTTAAACAAATAAATAAAATATTCCAGTAGTTCCCTTTGCCTTTTTTCTCCTCAATATAAAATTATACTAAATACATTTTCCGAAAGAATTTATTTATGCTGATTCCTGTATGAACAATATCTGTCAGAAGTAAAACTCCCAACAGCCCAGCCCTTAGACCTCCCTCCAAACTCCATTATATAATTAATATCTGTCTAAATGTAGATGTCCACTCAGTTATCTAAGCATAAAAAATGGCAAAAGCAAACTGTCGGGCTGCAAAGCAACAGCCTTTATAAATGGTGAATGGTTTGTTTGTTGGAAGAAGGTTTTGGGTCTGTGTAAAAAAATGTAGATACTATCATTTATTAAGTGTGCTAGAAAAACAGGAAAACAACTATCATTTATAAAGTGTGCTAAAGAAATGACTGTTCCATTTCTAGAAAAATGAGAAAACATTCCTTGAAAAATTCCCAATAGCAGATGCAAAACTTCAAATATGTGTTCAATCTTTCTGTTAAGTTTCACTGATACACAAAATAGATACCCTATTTTCCTTGCTTGCTCCACTACCTGCCTGCCTGCCATTTCTTTACCAAAGTATAACCCGGGTTTGCACTTTGTGGAACTCGGCCAAAAGTCACCATCATGTGTTTACAACCATACAATACTTTCTCGATACAAGAGAGGTATGAATCAGTTCAATACATTACTGAATGACTATATGCCCTTATGTCCTTGGCATATATCACATAAGAAGAACTGACATTTATAGCAAAAAATCCATCACCACATATTTATTTGCATGTCAATGTGATATAATTAGAGATGTACATCATAACTAGCAATTAATGTACAGGTAACCTGTCTAAAACGTCACACCTGGAAAATACCTACGATAATGAGTTTATACCAAAATGTAAACAATACCACTTCTTATAATGACTCATGCCATGTATGTTACCAGTACCTCCAATATCTGACCTTTCAACTCTGTCATAACGAACATTTAAGGTCTGAATAGATGCACATTAACATAAGATGGAGACCAATCGGATTATCCGGTTCATATAATACAATACTTAACAGTTGTATTCAATTTACGCATTTATAACCCATTGAGAAACAGTTGTGCAATCAAGCTTTCTAAAGGGTTTTCATTGACATTAAATTTTAACACATTATTAAAATTCACTGCGGGGCTCTTGAGTAAAGAAAACCTCAAGTATTACTGGTTTGTCAAGGAGTATTCATTGGAGTGGCGCTGTACTTAAAATATGATTAAATATTTATCTATAGATCCGTGTAAAATTCCTGAATATTATTTCATTACTTATTACATAAAAGTTGATATATGATTGATCTTTAAATATTGTATTAAGATATGTTTTTACACATACTTGTTGAATTTCAATGTATGTATTAAAAGGAAAATACTGTTAAAATGTTGATTTTCAATGTATGTAGTTTTTCAAGGGAATAGATAGATAGATAACTATTTAACCTAATTCTGTTAATATTTGAATTGTTTAGACATTGATCAGAAGAAAAAGTATATAAATCCTTAAAATGTTTTTTAAGTGTAACCTTGACAAAAGTTATCACAATATCATTAACTGACAGTTGTTTTCTCCAGGTACTCTGACTTCCTGCCCCCATACAAACTGGACACAAGGATATAGCTGAAAAATTGCTGAAAGTTGCATTAAACACTATTGAAAACAAACAAACAACATTTCTATAAACAATCTACCACCAGTCATTCTATTTTTAGCATGGACACAGTCAGCTGATCTTCATCTGTGAGTTTATTACAAGCATGCAATTCTTCAACAGTCAACAAGTGACAAATAAAATCTAAACAATCAGCTGGTTTCTAAACAGTCAAGAACAGTCAGTCGATTACCAAATAACAAACAATTCTGAACAGTCAGTTGGATATACCTAACTGTAAAATATCCAACAGTCTGTTAGCCATTTCTTTAAAACAGTCAGTTTGATCAAATCTGAACAGCCAATCAGATTTAATCTTGTAACACTTGTTAACGTATCAGTCTTGAACAGGTTGTTAGATGTTATAGGTAAAAAGTCAGATACATGGATGTACAAAGCAGTTAAATTTGTAAATTGGTCAGTCAGATTCAATTTCACAATTCACATATCAATTAATAAATGACGGATCAAGAAAGCGCTCTTATTATTTGATTTATCTCCTCTTTACATAAATCCCCAAAATTAACCCAAATATATTGTACACGTGTCCTCCACATGACAAATGGTGCACCAATCAATCAGGTGCACGCATATGCTTAACAGGTGCAAAATGTATCATTGAATATCTAGGATACATCATGATTCATAAATCAAATATCTGTAACAATATTTATATGCCTGCAAGGTAGTCATATTTAATATACAGGCTTCTTGGATGAAAGCTGAAACTGACAGGACAGGTGTTAACAATCATGATTTTTTTCATTTGAATACTGTTTTGCATGTAATGGTAACAACTGATCTGGATCCATGAAAGGTTTGTTTCAGTAGACAAAGTCACTGTCAATTTGAGATAAATATGGATTCAGTTTGGTTAATCCAGTACTTCAGGAATCTACCAGTATTTTTAATAACTACTTAAATATCTGGCATTTTTGTACTATTGATTAAGTAAAGAATTCATTGCAGCTGTAATGTTACCTTCATAATAAGTATTAGGTCACAATTACTACAAAGTTACCAAATCTACAGATTTTGCCTAATTAACTTAATCTCCTCAAGTTAGGATCCATACTGAAATTATATATTGATAGTTTGTTTGTTTGAATGTGGGTTAATGCCACTTTCAGCAATTTTTCAGCTACATCATGGCGTCCAGTTTTTATTGGTGAGAAGACGGAGTACCCGAAGAAAACCCACGACCCGTGGTAGGAAAACAGGCAATCCTTGTCAATTACATTTGGAGTTGAGTACACCCTGCCCACAGTGAAGCTCGAACCTGCAACCTCAGTGTTGACAGACTACATGATCAATAGTAGATGACCAATGACCCTAACCACTCTGCCACAGAAACCCCTAAATTATATATTTAGTATATAACTTGTAAATTAAGGGATAACTGCATTTGTATTTGAAGATTTGCAACATCAATTGGTGATTTGATCATCACAAAATGAGTTTACAAAAAGGTGTGGGAAATTGATGACATGAAGTAATTCACATTGTCCAATCAGAATTGACATTACAAATCAGTACTGCATTAGAATTTGATTGAAACCATAGTAACAAATTCAAAGGCCTGTAGACACATGTATAGACAAGAATTGTACTAATTTATAAGCATTGTTTTCTTTAATTGCCATCAGTAATCTCGCACTGGTTAGCCAGGAATAAAACTAAACTCTACTTGTATAATAGAAATATCAATCAAATTTAAGGAAACTAAGAAATACTGGTATGTTATTGTATATGTTAGGCCAAATTTTACTGCCATTAAATATTCTGATTTTAGTTGTGATTTGCCAAAAATAAAAAAAAGGGCGAATGCATGATTATTCGTTCTAATGAACATGTATATACTTTTTCTTGTTCAATTTCAGGATCTTTGAAAAGTTTTAATTAAATGTGAATCAATTTACATAATCAAACATAACATTACCCTCAATACCAACTAACCTGTATTAAACTCGTGACTGGCAGCTGTTAGAAATCTAAATATGTATAAAATATGTTCACATTCCAATGCTCTGTCACAAACTAACAGGAAATCCACACGTAACTATACAAACAAGGTCAAATATGATAAAAGCCAAGAAAAAGTATAATTTATGATCAGCCTTACCCTCGAACAAATTAATATCACTTTGATGTCGTGTAAAATTCAACTCAATGAGATCTCTTACCTTTAGGGGATAAATATTGCTACTCTGTTTCTGTTGTAACAACTTAATTCCAGTCAATAGGTAGATCACAAAATATCATCTGACAGTAAAAAAAACTGTAGTCAAAAAAACGGGATAAAGTCTATTAAAGATCCTCACATTCCTTGTATTGTTTAGGATATGTAAAGAATACACAAAACCCAGATCAACTGACAGAATACAAACAATTAAATCCTGCTAACTTTTATGTTTTTACATGCTCCAGTACACATACAAGAATATTAAAACATATATCATTGGTAAATCGCCTTTCCCCTAAAGGGTACCTTGTCCATTCAAGTGTAACCAAGTCGTGTGATCAGCTATTGGGTAAGGGACTTTGGTATTTAATTATACAAAAAGACGACTGCGGTTTTCTTTATAATGAGATTAAATCCCATGCTAGACATTGAACACGAACAAAAAATAGAACTTTTCACTGCACAACACAATAAAATTGCATGCAAACAGAAAAATTGTGTATTCATTCGTCAAAGAACTTGTTTTTTTCAAAAACAAAACATTATTTTTATTTCTGTCTGGTTCATTAATTTTTTAAAATCCCCTAATTTTTCAATAACACTTGGCATTGTAAGGGACAATATTAAAGTCATATAACAATTACATGCATATGCTTTTAACACACGTTTCAATTATAGCCTTTGGTTAACATGTTTTTGTTCATATTTATTTATAACATATTTTCTTGGTGTACATGGTAATTTCATGTATATTAGAAAAAGAAATTTCCTGCAACAAAACTACTATAATACACTTAAAGTGTGATTTTATAGCCAATATACAACTAATAGTTTTGTTTTTTATGGGTTTTGATGCATTAAAAATTAATTTTAAGACACAAATCAATTAATGTTTTTTAAATTTAGGAATTTGAAACACCTATATAAATGAATAAAAGTGATTTCTTCTTATAATTGAACACAATATACTTTTATTATGCATTCATCTAAGTAATTAGATGTATGACTAGGTTACTACATTCCACGAGTGTCCTAAGTTCATCTAAGTAAGTACATGTATGACTAGGTTACTACATTCCACGAGTGTCCTAAATTCAGTCCTGATTTAATACTCTGTAACATGGACATAGAATATTTCAATACAAACCATTAATTTTTCCAACGTGTTTGGCACAAAATAGTTAATTCTAAGATATCTTTTGTTTGTACATATCGGTATTATAACAAAAAATATTTGTCACAGAATGTGCATTTGTTTTTTTATTTGAAGACAAAAAAAAATAACCCACAACAAATATTAAAGGTATGTTACAATACCTCTAATTTCCACATGACTTACATTTCTACTGCATCAAATCATTACATCATTACAAACCGGAGACAAACTTATACGTGCAAAAGACCAAAAACAATCGGCTTGTCACAACGACATTCTTTTAAGTCGTCTGGTATCTATTAATCTACATGTTATGTCAATACACAAAGACGTCACTTTTTTCAGTCTACATACATGTAAATGTAAGACATGGTCACATTAAATAGTCTCATCCAATATATTATTTATTGCACAGCGTAGATTAAATTTCCTTTGACGATTCAGTTACGTTATCTGTTATTTATTACAGCTAATTGTTAATATCTTAGAAACATTCAAATAAACACACATGGTATGGCCACGGTTTAAAAATATTTCAAATCTAAATTTGTCTATAAATCATACTCAAATGGGGGTAAACTTTTCAATACATTGAAGAACTCTATGGTATGACAACAAAATGTCTTGCCACTTAGGAATCCTTTGTTAATACCTGAATTTTCTTCTTTATAAATGATTCAGCTTATCTTCTTTAAATGACTAAAATAATGTAATTTTTTTCCTAGAGCTCAAACTAATAATAAAAAAACATAAGATACGCATAAATAAAAAATCTATTTTCCGCAGGCAATCGGACTGGTTAAATATATAACAGGTAAATAATTTTGTAACGAGGACAGGACAATGTTTGTTACCCTAACCAAGTTTTTATTATCTTGGTCATTGTTGATGGATATACACTACAGATCACTTGGATTCTATGCTTCCTGTGCACCCAGCATGGACATGGGCAATGGCGTCCATCCATGACCGCTACAACAGTTGGCCATGTGCCATCACCTAGAAGGGTATTGTGCCCACCTTGAAGCCCACAGTGGGCACATCAGGGAAGCAGGCAATCCATGCCATCTAGTGTATGTTGCAACTTGCATTTTGGTTGACCCAACTCTTCAAATCAAATCTGCAGGAAGACACTGGGAACCAGTCTATAGACCTGTTGACAGCAGCATGAAGACACTGGGAACCAGTCCATAGACCTGTTGACAGCAGAATGAAGACATTGGGAACCAGTCTATAGACCTGTTGACAGCAGCATGAAGAAACTGGGAACCAGTCTATAGACATGTTGACAGCAGCAGGAAGACATTGGGAACCAGTCTATAGACCTGTTGACAGCAGCATGAAGAAACTAGTAACCAGTCTTTAGACCTGTTGACAGCAGCATGAAGACATTGGGAACCAGTCTATAGACCTGTTGACAGCAGCAGGAAGACAATGGGAACCAGTCTATAGACCTGTTGACAGCAGCATGAAGACACTGGGAACCAGTTAATAAACCGGTTGACAGCAGCATAAAGACACTAGGAACCAGTTTATAGACCCGTGGACAGCAGTACCTTTAAAACATTCTGTCTTAAACAATTCAAATGCAGTTTTTTGCCCATTGACTCTATGCATGTACCGGTATATTGTTTTTCTTTCTGACTGAATTTCTATTTTCCTACATGCTATTTAGATTTAGAGACAACCTTAAACATCAGTCTTTTAATCATTTTCTTTTTATAAGCCATAACGTACAATAAAATATATGTGTTCTTGTAATGATACCAATAGTTTACACAAAACAAAATAACAATAGCCTAAAATGTGACACAAAAATTAGTTATCATCGCTCCAATAATCAAAGCCAATGACCCACCACTCCAAGCCATTTAAAATATACCTTCTAGGGATAGACCATAATACAATGTTACACAATAACTTCAGGCCTCTTACACGAAACTTCAAACAAAACTTATGTTCAGCTCATTATCAAGTAATACATTTTTTTTTTGCTTTGATTGACCAAACAAGGTCAGGGTGATACAATAGCCTTACAATATGTAATTAATGAAATCAATTATACAATCATACTGCCATGTTCGTTTTGTAATTATGACCTTTTATGTCATAAATTATCCACAAAAAGATTACCGATAAGGTTCCATCGAGGGGGATTAATTTTCACACGTTTTCCTGCAGTTTATTCTTCAACATGAAACTGATGTATGAATGGCCAATGAAAGTCCTGATGAGTTTCCAATTAAGGAATGAACATATTACTTGTACATTTGCCAGAATGTTTTAATGCTTACTTACTAGTAAATATTATCATCCAGTGATAATATGGTAATCTCAGTTTAAAGTTAAATTCCTCATGACTTTTAATTTTTCACTTACTAGTACGTGTATGTCAAAAATCATGCCAAAGAATTTGGAATAAATAAAGGATTTAAATTTGTTCCTATAGTTTATAAATATAAGTCAGTAATATTATTACTTTAAATACTATCATGTACAATTAAAAAAATGTCAGTATTGCCGAACCATACATATAAGTTAAATACTCACTGTGAGATTGCTAACCATACATGTAAGTTAAATACTCACTGTGAGATTGCTCACCATACATGTAAGTTAAATACTCACTGTGAGATTGCTCACCATACATGTCAGTTAAATGCTCACTGTGAGATTGCTCACGATACATGTCAGTTACATACTCATTGTGAGATTGCCAACCATATATGTAAGTTAAATACTCACTGTGAGATTGCTCGTTGTGATAAATCTTCAAGGTCACAGGGATCAAACAGCTGACTATCTTTTAATCCAAAATTTTTCTTGCAAACATCCAAAAACACATTAATATTATCCTGAAAAACAGTGTAAATAAAAACTACTAAAAAACAAGGTTAAAAAACTATTTAAATTGTCACCAATGTCAATTAATGTTTTACAAGATTTTTCTATGAACAATATTAACTAAAGCTCATGTGGAATTTGTTTTTCATTCCACAGTAGATGGGGACACAGGTCTGGTAATAATTTTTTGTGCATCACTCTGTAGGATGGTGGAAAAAGGAGTGAGGACACTGCATGGTAGGCAGTCCTCTGTAGGATGGTGGAAAAAGGAGTGTGAACACTGCATGGTAGGCAGTCCTCTGTAGGATGGTGGAAAAAGGAGTGTGGACACTGCATGGTAGGCAGTCCTCTGTAGGATGGTAGAAAAAGGAGTGTTAACACTGCATGGTAGGCAGTCCTCTGTATGATGGTGGAAAAAGGAGTGAGGACACTGCATGGTAGGCAGTCATCTGCAGGATGGTGGAAAAAGGAGTGAGGACACTGCATGATAGGCAGTCCTCTGTAGGATGGTAGAAAAAGGAGTGAGGACACTGCATGGTAGGCAGTCATCTGTAGGATGGTGGAAAAAGGAGTGAGGACACTGCATGGTAGGCAGTCGTCTGTAGGATGGTGGAAAAAGGAGTGAGGACACTGCATGGTAGGCAGTCCTCTGTAGGATGGTGGAAAAAGGAGTGAGGACACTGCATGGTAGGCAGTCCTCTGTAGGATGGTGGAAAAAGGAGTGAGGACACTGCATGGTAGGCAGTCCTCTGTAGGATGGTGGAAAAAGGAGTGAGGACACTGCATGGTAGGCAGTCCTCTGTAGGATGGTGGAAAAAGGAGTGAGGACACTGCATGGTAGGCAGTCATCTGTATGATGGTAGAAAAAGGAGTGAGGACACTGCATGGTAGGCAGCCATCTGTAGGATGGTGGAAAAAGGAGTGAGGACACTGCATGGTAGGCAGTCCTTTGTAGGATGGTAGAAAAAGGAGTGTTAACACTGCATGGTAGGCAGCCACCTGTAGGATGGTGGAAAAAGGAGTGAGGACACTGCATGGCAGGCAGTCATCTGTAGGATGGTGGAAAAAGGAGTGAGGACACTGCATGGTAGGCAGTCCTCTGTGGGATGGTAGAAAAAGGAGTGAGGACACTGCATGGTAGGCAGTCCTCTGTATGATGGTGGAAAAAGGAGTGAGGACACTGCATGGTAGGCAGCATCTGTAGGATGGTGTAAAAAGGAGTGAGGACACTGCATGGTAGGCAGTCCTCTGTATGATGGTGGAAAAAGGAGTGAGGACACTGCATGGTAGGCAGTCATCTGTAGGATGGTGGAAAAAGGAGTGAGGACACTGCATGGTAGGCAGTCCTCTGTATGATGGTGGAAAAAGGAGTGAGGACACTGCATGGTAGGCAGTCATCTGCAGGATGGTGGAAAAAGGAGTGAGGACACTGCATGATAGGCAGTCCTCTGTAGGATGGTAGAAAAAGGAGTGAGGACACTGCATGGTAGGCAGTCATCTGTAGGATGGTGGAAAAAGGAGTGAGGACACTGCATGGTAGGCAGTCGTCTGTAGGATGGTGGAAAAAGGAGTGAGGACACTGCATGGTAGGCAGTCCTCTGTAGGATGGTGGAAAAAGGAGTGAGGACACTGCATGGTAGGCAGTCCTCTGTAGGATGGTGGAAAAAGGAGTGAGGACACTGCATGGTAGGCAGTCCTCTGTAGGATGGTGGAAAAAGGAGTGAGGACACTGCATGGTAGGCAGTCATCTGTAGGATGGTGGAAAAAGGAGTGAGGACACTGCATGGTAGGCAGTCATCTGTATGATGGTAGAAAAAGGAGTGAGGACACTGCATGGTAGGCAGCCATCTGTAGGATGGTGGAAAAAGGAGTGAGGACACTGCATGGTAGGCAGTCCTTTGTAGGATGGTAGAAAAAGGAGTGTTAACACTGCATGGTAGGCAGCCACCTGTAGGATGGTGGAAAAAGGAGTGAGGACACTGCATGGCAGGCAGTCATCTGTAGGATGGTGGAAAAAGGAGTGAGGACACTGCATGGTAGGCAGTCCTCTGTGGGATGGTAGAAAAAGGAGTGAGGACACTGCATGGTAGGCAGTCCTCTGTATGATGGTGGAAAAAGGAGTGAGGACACTGCATGGTAGGCAGCATCTGTAGGATGGTGTAAAAAGGAGTGAGGACACTGCATGGTAGGCAGTCCTCTGTATGATGGTGGAAAAAGGAGTGAGGACACTGCATGGTAGGCAGTCATCTGTAGGATGGTGGAAAAAGGAGTGAGGACACTGCATGGTAGGCAGTCGTCTGTAGGATGGTGGAAAAAGGAGTGAGGACACTGCATGGTAGGCAGTCCTCTGTAGGATGGTGGAAAAAGGAGTGAGGACACTGCATAGCAGGCAGTCATCTGTAGGATGGTAGAAGAGGAGTGAGGACACTGCATGGTAGGCAGCCATCTGTAGGATGGTAGAAGAGGAGTGAGGACACTGCATGGTAGGCAGCCATCTGTAGGATGGTGGAAAAAAGAGTGAGGACACTGCATGGTAGGCAGCCATCTGTAGGATGGTGGAAAAAGGAGTGAGGACACTGCATGGTAGGCAGTCATCTGTAGGATGGTAGAAAAAGGAGTGTTAACACTGCATGGTAGGCAGCCACCTGTAGGATGGTGGAAAAAGGAGTGAGGACACTGCATGGTAGGCAGTCATCTGTAGGATGGTGGAAAAAGGAGTGAGGACACTGCATGGTAGGCAGTCCTCTGTGGGATGGTAGAAAAAGGAGTGAGGACACTGCATGGTAGGCAGTCCTCTGTATGATGGTGGAAAAAGGAGTGAGGACACTGCATGGTAGGCAGCCATCTGTAGGATGGTGTAAAAAGGAGTGAGGACACTGCATGGTAGGCAGTCCTCTGTATGATGGTGGAAAAAGGAGTGAGGACACTGCATGGTAGGCAGTCATCTGTAGGATGGTGGAAAAAAGGAGTGAGGACACTGCATGGTAGGCAGTCGTCTGAAGGATGGTGGAAAAAGGAGTGAGGACACTGCATGGTAGGCAGTCCTCTGTAGGATGGTGGAAAAAGGAGTGAGGACACTGCATAGCAGGCAGTCATCTGTAGGATGGTAGAAGAGGAGTGAGGACACTGCATGGTAGGCAGCCATCTGTAGGATGGTAGAAGAGGAGTGAGGACACTGCATGGTAGGCAGCCATCTGTAGGATGGTGGAAAAAAGAGTGAGGACACTGCATGGTAGGCAGCCATCTGTAGGATGGTGGAAAAAGGAGTGAGGACACTGCATGGTAGGCAGTCATCTGTAGGATGGTAGAAAAAGGAGTGTTAACACTGCATGGTAGGCAGCCATCTGTAGGATGGTGGAAAAAGGAGTGAGGACACTGCATGGTAGGCAGTCATCTGTAGGATGGTGGAAAAAGGAGTGAGGACACTGCATGGTAGGCAGTCCTCTGTGGGATGGTAGAAAAAGGAGTGAGGACACTGCATGGTAGGCAGTCCTCTGTATGATGGTGGAAAAAGGAGTGAGGACACTGCATGGTAGGCAGCCATCTGTAGGATGGTGTAAAAAGGAGTGAGGACACTGCATGGTAGGCAGTCCTCTGTATGATGGTGGAAAAAGGAGTGAGGACACTGCATAGCAGGCAGTCATCTGTAGGATGGTAGAAGAGGAGTGAGGGCACTGCATGGTAGGCAGCCATCTGTAGGATGGTAGAAGAGGAGTGAGGACACTGCATGGTAGGCAGCCATCTGTAGGATGGTGGAAAAAAGAGTGAGGACACTGCATGGTAGGCAGCCATCTGTAGGATGGTAGAAGAGGATTGAGAACACTGCATGGTAGGCAGTCATCTGTATGATGGTAGAAAAAGGAGTGAGGACACTGTATGGTAGGCAGCCATCTGTAGGATGGTGGAAAAAGGAGTGAGGACACTGCATGGTAGGCAGTCATCTGTAGGATGGTAGAAGAGGGGTGAGGACACTGCATGGTAGGCAGCCATCTGTAGGGTGGTGGAAAAAAGAGTGAGGACATTGCATGGTATGCAGCCATCTGTAGGATGGTGGAAAAAGGAGTGTGGACACTGCATGGTAGGCAGTCCTCTGTAGGATGGTGGAAAAAGGAGCAAGGACACTGCATGGTAGGCAGTCCTCTGTAGGATGGTGGAAAAAGGAGTGAGGACACTGCATGGTAGGCAGTCCTCTGTAGTATGGTGGAAAAAAGAGTGAGGACACTGCATGGTAGGCAGCCATCTGTAGGATGGTGGAAAAAAGAGTGAGGACACTGCATGGTAGGCAGTCCTCTGTAGGATGGTGGAAAAAGGAGTGTGGATACTGCATGGTAGGCAGTCCTCTGTAGGATGGTGGAAAAAGGAGTGAGGACACTGCATAGCAGGCAGTCATCTGTAGGATGGTGGAAAAAGAGTGAGGATACTGCATGGTAGGCAGTCCACTATGGCCTCCCAGGGAAGAAGTAGTGTGACACTAATACTTATATTTAAGTTACATGTACGCTATTCCCCGATACATGTACCCTATTCCCTGATACATGTACGCTATTCCCCGATACATGTACGCTATTCCCCGATACATGTACACTATTCCCTGATACATGTACCCTATTCCCTGATACATGTACACTATTCCCCGATACATGTACGCTATTCCCCGATACATGTACGCTATTCCCCGATACATGTACACTATTCCCTGATACATGTACACTATTCCCTGATACATGTACACTATTCCCTGATACATGTACCCTATTCCCTGATACATGTACACTATTCCCTGATACATGTACCCTATTCCCTGATACATGTACCCTATTCCCTGATACATGTACACTATTCCCTGATACATGTACCCTAGTCCCCAATACATGTACACTATTCCCTGATACATGTACCCTAGTCCCCAATACATGTACGCTATTCCCCGATACATGTACACTATTCCCTGATACATGTACCCTATTCCCTGATACATGTACACTATTCCCTGATACATGTACCCTATTCCCTGATACATGTACACTATTCCCCGATACATGTACGCTATTCCCCGATACATGTACGCTATTCCCCGATACATGTACACTATTCCCTGATACATGTACACTATTCCCTGATACATGTACCCTAGTCCCCAATACATGTAACCAATTCCTTGATACATGTACAATTAATTACTGTTCATTACTTTATAAATGCTATTTAAAGGGTGTGTTTGTATTTGACACACAGATTTGATACTAGTATTATCCTTTTTTTCTTCAAATTCTTTACAACAACAGTAATTTTTTTCATAAGAACAACAAAGGACAAGCCATGCGACCCAAACACAGCGGTTAACACATCTGATACTGTGGTAACATGACTACCCATCCCACGTCTTTGTCAACAACGCCTGAAATTACGGTTTTGTCAAAAAATATTTTAACATCAAAATATCTTCATTTAAGTCTTATGAGTTTATTATAATGAGGTATTATGATGTTTATTTAACTCTGTATAGATGTGCATTGGATTACATCAAGAGGTGCCACAACCTAAGGTGTACTTTTGTACAATTCTGAAAAATATATTTATTTAAGGTTTCAAATTACGCCACTTGATCTAAATCTTTCCTAAATGACATGTACATAATAGTATGATGTAACGTTGAATGTAAACCAACACAAAAATGTTTAAAATGCCATAATTTACTTGTTCAACAAGTCTGAATGCAGAACAACCCTCGACTTAATTTTTGGTCTATTTTTCTTGTCATTGAAAAAAAAGATGGGTGTAGTTAATAAACCAGCATGCAAAGCAACATTTAACCTACTGATAAATGACTGTCATATTTTGTATAAACTGATGAAATCGGACGATAACAAGATCAAAATGAAAGGCGTTTCTTTAAAAACATGAAGTTTGAATGTTTTAATTGTACATGAGCATCTGACAATAAAAGACATAATATTCTGAAGAAAAATCAAATTCTTGCATGTCTAAGATTGGCTTATCACAGGTATTGGTGTAAAACAATCTTCTAACAACACATAGGTGTGGGACTGGTACTGTTTAGTGACACGAAGTGCCCTAACCATCTCACAAAGGAAGGACGCTTGACGGCAGGGTGTCTAGGTGGCTTAACACCACTTTTAGCAATTTTTCAGCTGTATCATGGCGTCCAGTTTTATTGGGGGAGGAAGCCGGAGTACCAGGAGAAAACCCCGGACCTGTGATAGGAAAACTGGCAATCCAGGTCAATTACGATTAGAGTTGATAGCACCCTGCCTGCAGTGAGACTGAAACCCACAATCTTAGTGTTGCCAGACCACATGATCAATAGTAGATGAACTACCTTAACCACCAGGGTAAATGGCTACATAAATCAAGGGTACATTATTTTACTTGCATTCACTTTAGAAAAAAGAATAAATGTGTTTATTTCCTAGGGCTTGTTTGTTTTAATGAATAAATCTGGTTATATATGCAGCAAATTTTAATTGAGAGTCCAGTGAAGGGTCTGATTACCCGGAGAAAAACATAATTTTATAAGGGCTGTTTGATTAGATTGATTGATTGATTGATTAATGGTGTTTAACGCCCGAGCAGCATTATTTCAGCTATATTCAGGCGATGAACATGAAATGGATGATAAAAGGAACATGAAATGATGATGAATGAAAATGGGATGGGACACAAGGAAAAATAGGGGTAACGAATTTTAGATTGCCACTGGCAAATGGGAGGATGGATAGGGTCGGGCAATTCAGCCTCCTGTAGCGGGATCGAAATCCCTACTCATAGCGAATACTACAGCAGCGTTCTTTAACCTGCGAGGAACGTGGCATTTTTCCCAACACGGTGCACTAATATGGTTTGCGGTCAGGTTTTCCGTATTATGGCCTGACAACCCCAGCTTGCCAGGGGTAGCCCATTCAACCACCTGGGGCACACATCCCAGTCGGTCTTTAGGCAAACCGACCTGACACGCCGGTCAGGGTACTGGGAGCTATTTAGTCGCCTTTTACGACAAGCTAGCGCGACTGCGGTCTATTCTTTTGGCCACCCGGATCCCGCATGGGGCCGTTTGATTAGAAATAGGAAGGCAGTATAAAATTGAGGTCACTAAATTAAAGACATTCCTTTGTGTGTATTTACTAGTATGTTTAATGGGAACAGTCAGCAACAACAGCTCTAGCAGAAGGAAAACAATTCTGGCATTGGTAATGAGTGAATAGAAGCTATACAGGTTAAATATATCATAACTGCTGCTAAGGGAAATAACTGTCTTTAAAATTTGTTAAAAATTTTAATGTAATGTAACATATTAGTGTTATTAGTGCTAAATATCTCATCATCTTTTTTTCTGCTACATGTTTGTTTTCAGCTGATCAACGATCAGACGACAATGTGTGACCAGATCAAAGTAACTTGCAATGAAATTCTATGGGATCCTATTTTTGCAATCTCAAGAAACTCATATATGTACTAAATACAGAAATCTACATAGACTCAGATAGACATAGAACTACCGTACCAAGACCTAATGACCTTTCAGTCTAGGAAAACTAGGTAGCCATAAATAAGCCTGTTTAGATTTACAGGCTAAGTTTTCCTGGGCAATGATTGAAAAGTAAATATAGTTACTATGTAAGTAAGGGATTTAATATTAACAAAACACTGTCAACATTAGGATCTCGTACCTCACATTCAAGTCATCATCTCATTTTAAATTATGACCACGTGGCACTCCTCCTACCACTGTAATATATACTGCTTTGTAAAACAGTAAGTCACAATTCTTCATTAGTACAGTCAAACGGCCTGAGAAAATTAGTGTTCAAAAATAATCAAGAGTTCCAGAAACTGAGTCTTATTCATGAGCCAACTGATAGTGGTTTTTATATTTCAATTAATTTTCTGTTGTCATGCAAGTTACATTAATTGGATAAAAAAAAAATGTGTTTCTGCAATGTTTTTGGATAATGGGTGTCTTCCTGATGTCCAACATTGATAATTACAAGTAAAAAAGTTGTAAAAAAAATCTGTTGGACAATCAGGAATACGTGTGTAGGCATTGTGGCATTTTAAATGTGGGACAATCAGGATTTGTTTGTAGGACATTGTGGCATTTTAAATTTTTTTTGTTTTGTTAGTAAATTAACTTTGTAAACAAAACATATTATTTTTATTAATTAATCAGTGATGTACGTTGATAAATAAAAAGGGTTTCTATATTATTTCATAATAAATTTAACACCAATAAAACACATATAAATTCATAGTCACATTTGAAGGCACTAAGACACTTACATAGCACACATTAACAACAAAAGGTAAGAATATAGTTTTACAATCTTATTTTATATATTTACTGATGTTTTTGTTAAAATAAAAGTTTACTGTTATTTTACTTGTATTGTTTTTGTGTCGAGCAAGTGACAATATTATGTGTGAAAGTTATTATTACATCACGTAAATGTGTCAAAGGCTATGATCAATCTACAACAATTCTTGAGTAATATTTAAATTAATCGAAACCAATTTCATCAAATTTACTAATAATGACGTAAATAAACAGTAATTACTGAAAGTTTAGGTCGTACAGACATAATTATAAGGATTTAATCATCATCGGTATGGTTTCTATTTTCACATGTTTTATGAACAATTAATCACACAAGCTGTCAACAATTTTAATTTGAGTTATTCCTGGTTTTCACATTGGACTTTTATAGTTTTTGGCAGGTAATTCAGTTCTTGTCTTTGACAAATCAGTGTTCAAAAAAAAATTGAAACATTTTAACAATGGTTATATGGGTGTTAGAGTAATCCAGGGTTTGAGTTTGAGCTACTGAAGTTAGACTGTATTATGTTTTGAGAAATACAAGCAATATTAGCATCTTTATAATGACTTTATAATGAATGTTCAATTGTATAAATGAATGTTGTTATACAGAGGTTTCACTGTGCATATTATTCTGTTTCAAGAGCATATTTTTAACAAGAAACGTGGCCATGTCACGAAACCAGGTTTTCAACAATTCAACAATTAATATTTGTAGTAGACTAAGCGGAAATTTTTTTTCTATTTTCAGTAATAGTGACCGACCTTGACCCATTGCAACTGGTAACAAATCCAATCCCAAGCTAGGTCTACATGCAAGCAAATGCTATACCCATAGTTTCAGCAAGATTGGTTTATCCAAACTGAAATTATTGACTGGAAACTGTTTTTCAATTTTCAGTAATCTTGACCTTGACCTGACTGGTCCCCAATCCAATTACAAGGTAGATCATTTTAATGCAAGCTTGCTATATCCAATGTTTCAGCAAGATTGGTTAATCCAAACTGAAGTCATTGGCCAGAAACTGCTTTTATATTTTCAGTAACCTTGACCTTGCCTCAACTGGCCCCAAATCCAAATCCCAAGCTAAGGTCTTCATGCAAGCTTGCTATATCCAGTTTCAGCAAGATTGGTTTATCCAAACTAAGTTATTGACAAGAACTTTTTTTCTATTTTTAGTAACTGTGACCTTGACATGACTGTCCCCAAATCAAATCCCTAGCTAGGGTAGGTCTTTATGCAAGCTTGCTCTATCTGAAGTTTCAGCAAAACTGATTTTTCCAAACTGAAGTTAGTGACAAGAAACCCTGTTTGATGCTGCCAGCCGCGCATCATACCCCAAACTCAATAACCAGGTTTTTTCGTTGAAAACCTAGTTAAAAAGAAGTGTAGCGGCAATTAAAGCACATATTTTTTCAACGTATATACCAGTATTTGCAACAGAAACAATTAAGAGATTAACAGTGCAAACATAAAATGCATGTCACTAATATTACCACTGAATTGACCCCCCCCCCCCCCCCACCCCACCCGAACCATGCAGGGAGTTTTTAAAAGTTCATCACAAAATAACAACATAATAATCTAACAAAATGACCATACTTTTTTTAAAAACCTTTTATAATTGTCTAGACTAGTATAAATAAGACATATGTTTTTTAAGCAAAGTAGCTGTATTATGAAAATTGATCAGAACTTATGATTCCTAATGTCAACCATCTTCCCTTATTGCATTCCTGAAAGTACACCCATTGTATTCTTTAAAAAACACTTCCAAACATGAATCTCCATAGTGACAAAATATAAATGTTCTTATTTTCAGTTTTGTTGTTATACCAAATAAACCCTTACCTGTTATATTGTTTGTATGATGTTTAATGCCACTTTCCACAATATTACCATAAATTATGGTAATGGAGTCAAAATGAACATTCTACTCGTGACAAAATTTCTATTTTCTTCATAAGGACAAATGCTCACAATAACAAACCCTTATGCAAATACCTGTTAAAAATCTTTCAGATCTTGGTCTACAACTCAAAATAGAATTTCTAATTAAGTTTTTGAAAAGAACTTTAAATAGAAATTTCTTCAATCACATCTTCGTTATATTTAATTTTCACACATTAACAAAGAAAGCGAATAAAACAAAAATGTCAAGTGGTTCAAAAAAGTGATCAAGAATTTAAACTTTATTTACTTCTATCTACCGACATTTGTAAAACCTAACATTATACTTTTAAATCTATCATGTCCACTACTGGACTTGCCTGTTAGAGTTCAAAATAAGTTCATATGTGTATGTTTGTGTATGGGGGACAGGTTCCGGCACATACTGTCACTGCCGCCAATATGTGCATACATTTGTTAGCATAAATTGTCATCACACCAAATTGTGCCTTAAGATGGGGTAACCTCTTTTTCATCGTTAGACGACAATATGTCATGTAAAATTTTTTACTGCATAAATTGTCACCAGCATATACATGTAAATTTTCTAAGGTTTTAAATATGCATATGCCATAAAATAAGAGATATGCAATCGATATTTCATGTTTCTTCTAAGGAAATAAATTCCAATTTTTCTTCCAGCCAATCAATCGAGACCTACATGTATAACTCTGACTTTAAACTTTACCTTAAAAGTTATTACATTTTATTCATTGTTATTACCAGTCGTCTAACCGGTAGGTATTTACACAATATAGTGAATCATAGTGATGGCAATACCACAAAATTTGAACTGCCCATTCATTGGCTGTGGTATTTACCAGGAAGGTGAGGTCCAAATAAGTTGTCCTGGTCCATCCCTGGCCTATGGGATATTCAAATTTTGTGATATTGTCATTGGTTTCATTTACTATTGTGTTTATTGCACTGTGGAACAGTTTTGTAATCATCAGTGTGTTTTTACTCTGGCGTTCAAATTTTCTGATATTGACTAAAAGCTAGCATATATATGTAATTGGATAAGCAAGTTAAAACTGCAGAAAACTGACAAAAATTATAACTTTGCCAAAAATTTGTGCTGTAAGTGCTGCATATATTCTCCCAGTAGATGAAAAAATACTGTGATAATTTGTGCTGTTAAAACTTTATTTATATGTATATGACAATTCATACTGTATCAATGCCACATGGCCACAATATGTGCCATAACAGGATAGAGGACACTCCTAAAAAGATCTGATGGTTATTTTAAAAATTAATTAAATTTTTTTAAATACCTGAAGAAGAAAACAAAAATAACAAAAATTTCATGAGTGGTCATCTGACTCGTCAGTCTAATAAATCTGTTACTTGCCTTTTATTTACTGTTAGATAGATGAGTTGTAATTTCTGCACAACAACTGGAACAAGGGAGACAACTTTAACTATTTAACACGAATATTTATTTCTAAAATGAAGCTACAAAAATACTTAGTTTTTTTAAATTAGAAATAACTATTTTTATATAAATATTTTGTATGAATTACTGTATTACATGTATATTTAATGCCAACAGTTTACAGTATATAATGGGGCGGTCAGAATAACAAAAGAGCATTAAAATATATCCTACACAGTACCTAAAGTTTTGATGGGCCTCAGTAGCTGAGCGGTCAAGGTAGTTCATCTACTATTGATCTTGTAGTCTGTTAACTCTGAGTTTGCGGGTTCAAGTGTCACTGCAGGCAGGGTGCACTCGACTCCAATCTTAATAGACAAGGATTGATAGTTTTCCTACCATTGGTCTGGGTTTCTAAGGGAACTCCAACTTCCTCCCTCAATAAAAACTGGACACCATGATATAGCTGAAAAATTGCTGAAAGTGGCATGGTATTAAACAACATTTGAAAAAAAAACAAACCTAAAGTTTTTGCGACCTGCAAGGGTCACCTGAAAACAATGATATTTCCATGGCCAGATCAACTAGAATAAGGGAAATAACTCTTTTTTTTTGTAGTTTTAGCACTACCAGCTTGTGGAAAGAACCTTCACACCCACTGTTCTTCACACTTGTCCATATGTTATACTGTGCCATTGTTGTCACAGACCACAAAACTTCCTTGACTTTTGATACAGGAATTTTACATAGCAAGTCAGCCTTTTGTGTTTCTTAATGGACCTTGCGTTGTTTACAAAACTTCATCTGCTTTTGTGACATTCAGTGGTATTTGGACAAACCATGAGACTTTTCCCACCTCAACACAGACACGGTGACTTTTAATACAGTAATCTCCATACTGTCACAATTAAAAGATGACATTTTACAGCATTGTGTTTAGAATGCATGGTGTCTAACATCTACTGAGCAACAGTTTTTTAGCTAAGAATAGATCATTGTTAAAACAAAACTCTTTCCTCCCATCCCAAAAAATTATTCTGTAAACAGGAAGTAGATCTAGATGACCAAGGAGCATAAAATTGCTATATTGCTATACAACATATGGTACTATAGGATAAAGCAATAGGCAAAATATCAGGCTTCTGCAACCTATAGTTGCTAAGAAAACTGTGTCCGAAAATTTGTGTTACGGATAGACAGACGGACAAGGTAAAACAGCATACCCCTTCTTCTTTGAAGCGGTGGTATAATTAACATATGAGCAAGGCCAGACATATAGTGCTACACCCTGGAGAAATTATCTGTAGCTGGACATATAAGATGTCAATATAGACCCAAGCCAAATATACATCTATTATCTGAATGAGAAGTTGTATTGAACACCCAACCCAGAAGTGAATCAGTGATGTCAAACATGTCCTTACCAGTCCTGCTAATGGTGTTGGTAGCTTGTTTATTCTCTTCACTGACCCAGACTTCAAACTGTTCAATAATCTGCAATAAATTATTGTATTAAATGTAGGTATATACCAATAAAAGAATACATACAGACCACATACAATATACATATAACAACAATATATTAACCTAGAAAAAAATACTGCAACACTAGATATTTTGCAATGAACACATCTGCAGATAAGCAAGAATAATTTTTTATGAAAATACAGCTATTATTTATTTTATACTGAATCAGAGATTTGGCATGTGATACACATTCCATTGAAAAAAAACCAAGTGCATCTGTGAGCTAATGCTAACAAGTGATACCCCCACCAAAAAGTATTCGGTAAACAGGAAGTCGATGACCAAGGATCACGAAATCGCTATACACCATATGGTACTATACAATAAAGCAATATGCAAATTATCAGATTTCTACATGCTATGGTTACTTAGAAAACTGCGATGGAAATTTTTGTTACGATTGGATGGACAGACGGAGAGACAAGGGTAAAACAGTATACCTCTCTTCTTCGAAGCGGGGTTATAATCAAAACATTACAGAAATGTCTGCACTGCTGTAAGTATCAATATTTGTTACAAAGTTTAAATATTGTGTGCAACTTCCTTTCACATGGATGACTGCCTCTAAAAGCCTCCTTTCACATGGATGACTGCCTCTAAAAGCCTCCTTTTACTACAACTAAACAATGAGTTTGTGTCAATGGCTGCCATTCCTGATGTACTGCCTGCTCTTATTCTTCTAATAGAGGCCTTGCACAAGATGGCCAATGAAGTTCCAGAAGTGCTCAATTGGACTTACTGCTGTCCATGACAATGTGGTCACCTACTCGCCCCACAAATAAGCAGTCACAAATCGAGCCGATTGCTGTCTGGTATTGTTGTCCAGCCGATTGCTGTCTGGTATTGTTGTCCAGCCGATTGCTGTCTGGTATTGTTGTCCATGACAATGTGGTCACCTACTCGCCCCACAAATAAGCAGTCACAAATCGAGCCGATTGCTGTCTGGTATTGTTGTCCTGCCGATTGCTGTCTGGTATTGTTGTCCAGCCGATTGCTGTCTGGTATTGTTGTCCAGCCGATTGCTGTCTGGTATTGTTGTCCAGCTGATTGCTGTCAGGTATTGTTGTCCAGCCGATTGCTGTCTGGTATTGTTGTCCATGAAGATGGGTCTCATCTGTTGTGGATGCTTGTCCAATGAAGCACTATATTTGTTTCTAAAGTCCTGGTACCTTTGCGCATTTAATTGCATCAAACAGCTATGAGGTCAAGCTTATAGTCTATTCAAATGCCACGAACAGTATGAGGTTAAGCTTACAGTAATACGACACAAATCCCCAAACCATTACTGAGCCACCACATATCATAACATTTTTGCATTGTTATTTTTAAAGAGTTTTGACAACCTTTCAAAGAGGCAACAATTGAATTATTATAACTGATAACCAACAATAATCACAGAAGACTCAATATATACAATTGTCTATAAATATAAATGTTTTTGAGCCAATATGATAAAAATATTTTTAAAACAAATTTGTGTTTATTGCTGAAAGTAGGTCCATTGTTGTCACCTATAAACACTGACTCAACAGTTTCTTTCAAAATGTTCAGACATTTTGTATTCTCTTTCTAGGCATCAATATATCTTGAATCCTTTTGGTTAAAATCAATGCAGGCGATAACTTATTTTAGAGGTAATGTCACTTTTTAACTCAAATAAGGTGTTTTAAAAACACCAAAAATTACTTACTGTAGAGGTAATGTCACTTTAATTAGGTGTTTTACTAACACCAAAAATTACTTACTGTAGAGGTAATGTCACTTTAATCTGGTGTTTTACAAAACACCAAAAATTACTTACTGTAGAGGTAATGTCATTTTAATCAGGTGTTTTACTAACACCAAAAATTACTTACTGTAGAGGTAATGTCACTTTAATCAGGTGTTTTACAAAACACCAAAAATTACTTACTCGCACAACAGGACTCCATTTTCTAAGGATTTTCTGAAATCATCTGGGTATTGAAACTTTTTCCTTGTAACAGCCTAAAAAATAAAGAAAAAATATTATTTATTTTGAGTTGTTTCCCTTCTATTGTAGAAAAATTACATCTTGGGTATAATACTTGTAAATAATGTGTAAGTTTTAGATCTTATTGTCATCTGTGATGTTCATATTTATAAACTGTTTATATTGTGTTCTCATGTTCTTGATGTCATAAATATGGAACAGAAACCATCGTTTGCCTTTGATCCCTCTGAGATCCCATTTCACAGGCATTATCTTTATGTACTAATATATTCCAAACAGTATAAGGGAGATAATTTGGCACACAATAAACAGTAAAACGGAGATAGTTTGGCACACAATAAAGTGTAATTCAGATAATTTGGCACACAATAAACAGTATAAGGGAAATAATTTGGCACACAATAAACAGTATAAGGGAGATAATTTGGCACACAATAAACTGTATGAGGGAGATAGTTTGGCACACAATAAACTGTATGAGGGAGATAGTTTGGCACACAATAAACAGTGTAATTCAGATAATTTGGCACACAATAAAACAGTATAAGGGAGACAATTAGGCACACAATAAACTGTAAAAGGGAGATAGTTTGGCACACAATAAACAGTGTAATTCAGATAATTTGGCACACAATAAACAGTAAAAGGGAGATAGTTTGGCACACAATAAACAGTATAAGGGAGATAATTTGGCACACAATAAACAGTAAAAGGGAGATAGTTTGGCACACAATAAACAGTATAAGGGAGATAATTTGGCACACAATAAACTGTATGAGGGAGATGATTTGGCACACAATAAACAGTATAATGGAGATAATTTGGTACACAATAAACTGTATGAGGGAGATAATTTGGCACACAATAAACAGTGTAATTCAGATAATTTGGAACACAATAAACAGTATAAGGGAGATAATTTGGCACACAATAAAAAAGTATAAGGGAGATAATTTGGCACACAATAAACAGTAAAAGGGATATAATTTGGCACACAATAAACAGTGTAATTCAGATAATTTGGCACACAATAAACAGTGTAATTCAGATAATTTGGCACACAATAAACAGTATAAGGGAGATAATTTGGCACACAATAAACAGTGTAATTCAGATAATTTGGCACACAATAAACAGTATAATTCAGATAATTTGGCACACACTAAACAGTGTAATTCAGATAATTTGGCACACAATAAACAGTGTTATTCAGATAATTTGGCACACAATAAACAGTTTAAGGTAGATAATTTGGCATACAATAAACAGTATAAGGGAGATAATTTGGCATACAATAAACAGTATAAGGGAGATAATTTGGCACACAATAAACAGTGTAATTCAGATAATTTGGCACACAATAAACAGTATAAGGAAGATAATTTGGCAAAAGGGAAATAATTTGGAACACAATTAACAGTGTAAGGGAGATAAATCTAAATTTGTAGCATATTTCTTTTGGTTAATTGGAGAATACAAAGAACCATTGGTCTTTCAATGTTATTTTCCATATAAGGGTACCCTTTTCGATTATTATTGCGTTGAAAGATAAAGTTAATTTAATGTTAAATTAAGAGAAATTATTTATGTTAAAGAATAGGGGTTTATTTGATGTTATTAAAAATATAGGTTCGCATTAATTGCTTTTCTGACTGAAAAATGAGGGTCAAAAGGGGGAGTCTCATTTTTTTCAAATTTCTACAAGGTGCCCTACGCAATCAAAATTTGATTTCTTCCTCCAAAATGTGTTTAAAACTCCTTTTTGTGAACTTTCATACCAAAGATTGCATTTCTTTCCAAAATATATTTACTTTAACAATCATTATTGACCAATCACATTTAACCTGACAGTTTTTTCACGCTTTACTTTGTGCTCATAAAATGGCTGCGACCCATACCGTTATGCATTAGTACATTGATATGTAGATTACTGCGAGCAGTATTTCAGCTTTATTCAGGACAAGAAAAGTTTCATACAATAGAGGAAAGATGGACCAAAAGAGCAAAAATTGTATATGCCGGCCCACTGGAAAAAGAATGGAAACAGGGTACAGGTGGAAAATTTAGGCTTTTGTAGAAACTACAACAACCTACGTCTAACAGCATCTACAAATGAGGTGCTTTTCATGCATGGAGAGTAGCACTCCAAACACATAACCCACTGTGGTCCATGGCCGGCCTTTCCATATAATGACCTGACTACCCAACTCCCCCCTCAACAGTATGGTCCGAGAAGAATGTCTGATGATGTTGTTATTTAGAAAAAAATCCAAAAACAAAAAAAAATCATACAAATATAAATGACATATGTGCAAAAGACCATTACATCACTAATGATCTAAAAATACAACATAAACTCTAAATACATAATTATGTACTAGTACATGTATAGAAATTTTGGGCTTTCTGTGCACTGTAACCTTTTAGTTTAACAACAATCCTAACATTTGCACAATACATGTATTGACAATCTCGCATGTTTTGTTTTGGCTTTAATGTAAATCACCAAAAATAAACTGTTTTTTAAAACTGTAATATCAATCACTATGATGCCTGAGCATTTATCCTGCGGTAGGAAAACTGGCAATCCTTGTCAATTAAGATTGGAGTCGAGTACACCCTGCCTGCAGTGAGAATCGAACCCGCAATCTCAGTGTTGACAGACCACGTGATCAATGGTAGAGGAACTACCTTGACCACTCGGCCACCGAGCATTTATGAAAAGTATTCTTATTAGCATGTGTTTAATAGGAAAAGTTTGATCTTAGAGTATTGGGAGTCTACATTAGAATATAACAATGACATCAGTCAACCTAAAAATCATTTGGATTTTAATTGATTCCAATTATCCATCTGTCATTGATTTTATCTAAACAAACAGCTGGGGTCTATTAAATGTAGTAACAAACAGCTGGGGTCTATTAAATGTAGTAAGTCTGTATTGACATTTAAATAACTGTCCAATTTGTCAACACACTGATTAAATGACACAATCATGACAGGATGATTACATGTATAGAGAAATCATTTCTAGTCATGGACTTGTATTTCTGACAGAAGTATTGTTTGCTTAATGGAGTTTAATGCTACATGTATTTTCAAATTAGCATCGACTTTAATGCTACTATCAATTTAGCAATTTTTAGCTTCAAGTACATGTATGGCTACAATTTTTTATGGGGAAAGAAGCCTCAGTACCTTTGAGAAAACCAGATCTTTGACAAGAAAACTGGACTCATTGTTAGTTAAGGTTGGAATCATACACACACTGCCCACAGGAAGACTGGAACCAACAACTTGAGTGATAACAGGCAGTTAATCATAATAGAGGACTAAGTACCTTAATAACTGGGCCACCCTGGCCCCGTGTCTGTATACAGAGGACTAAGTACCTTAATAACTGGGCCACCCTGGCCCTCTGTCTGTATATAGAGGACTAAGTACCTTAATAACTGGGCCACCCTGGCCCCGTGTCTGTATACAGAGGACTAAGTACCTTAATAACTGGGCCACCCAGGCCCTCTGTCTGTATATAGAGGACTAAGTACCTTAATAACTGAGCCACCCTGGCCCCGTGTCTGTATATAGAGGACTGAGTACCTTAATAACTGGGCCACCCAGGCCCTCTGTCTGTATATAGAGGACTGAGTACCTTAATAACTGAGCCACCCAGGCCCTCTGTCTGTATATAGAGGACTAAGTACCTTAATAACTGGGCCACCCAGGCCCTCTGTCTGTATATAGAGGACTGAGTACCTTAATAACTGGGCCACCCAGGCCCTCTGTCTGTATATAGAGGACTAAGTACCTTAATAACTGAGCCACCCTGGCCCCGTGTCTGTATACAGAGGACTAAGTACCTTAATAACTGGGCCACCCTGGCCCTCTGTCTGTATATAGAGGACTAAGTACCTTAATAACTGGGCCACCCTGGCCCCGTGTCTGTATACAGAGGACTAAGTACCTTAATAACTGGGCCACCCAGGCCCTCTGTCTGTATATAGAGGACTAAGTACCTTAATAACTGGGCCACCCTGGCCCCGTGTCTGTATACAGAGGACTAAGTACCTTAATAACTGGGCCACCCAGGCCCTCTGTCTGTATATAGAGGACTAAGTACCTTAATAACTGAGCCACCCTGGCCCCGTGTCTGTATACAGAGGACTAAGTACCTTAATAACTGGGCCACCCTGGCCCTCTGTCTGTATATAGAGGACTAAGTACCTTAATAACTGGGCCACCCTGGCCCCGTGTCTGTATACAGAGGACTAAGTACCTTAATAACTGGGCCACCCAGGCCCTCTGTCTGTATATAGAGGACTAAGTACCTTAATAACTGAGCCACCCTGGCCCCGTGTCTGTATATAGAGGACTAAGTACCTTAATAACTGAGCCACCCTGGCCCTCTGTCTGTATATAGAGGACTAAGTACCTTAATAACTGGGCCACCCAGGCCCTCTGTCTGTATATAGAGGACTAAGTACCTTAATAACTGGGCCACCCAGGCCCTCTGTCTGTATATAGAGGACTGAGTACCTTAATAACTGGGCCACACAGGCCCCGTGTCTGTATATAGAGGACTGAGTACCTTAATAACTGGGCCACCCTGGCCCTCTGTCTGTATATAGAGGACTAAGTACCTTAATAACTGGGCCACCCAGGCCCTCTGTCTGTATATAGAGGACTGAGTACCTTAATAACTGGGCCACCCAGGCCCTCTGTCTGTATATAGAGGACTACGTACCTTAATAACTGGGCCACCCAGGCCCTCTGTCTGTATATAGAGGACTAAGTACCTTAATAACTGGGCCACCCTGGACCCGTGTCTGTATATAGAGGACTAAGTACCTTAATAACTGGGCCACCCTGGCCCCGTGTCTGTATATAGAGGACTGAGTACCTTAATAACTGGGCCACCCAGGCCCTCTGTCTGCATATAGAGGACTAAGTACCTTAATACCTGGGCCACCCTGGCCCTCTGTCTGTATATAGAGGACTGAGTACCTTAATAACTGGGCCATCCTGGCCCTCTGTCTGTATACAGAGGACTGAGTACCTTAATAACTGGGCCACCCTGGCCCCATGTCTGTATATAGAGGACTGAGTACCTTAATAACTGGGCCACCCAGGCCCTCTGTCTGTATATAGAGGACTGAGTACCTTAATAACTGGGCCACCCAGGTCCCATGTCTGTATATAGAGGACTGAGTACCTTAATAACTGAGCCACCCAGGCCCTCTGTCTGTATATAGAGGACTGAGTACCTTAATAACTGGGCCACCCAGGCCCTCTGTCTGTATATAGAGGACTGAGTACCTTAATAACTGGGCCACCCAGGCCCTCTGTCTGTATATAGAGGACTGAGTACCTTAATAACTGGGCCACCCAGGCCCTCTGTCTGTATATAGAGGACTGAGTACCTTAATAACTGGGCCACCCAGGCCCCGTGTCTGTATATAGAGGACTGAGTACCTTAATAACTGGGCCACCCAGGCCCTCTGTCTGTATATAAAGGACTGAGTACCTTAATAACTGGGCCACCCAGGCCCCGTGTCTGTATATAGAGGACTAAGTACCTTAATAACTGAGCCACCATGGCCCCGTGTCTGTATATATAGAGGACTAAGTACCTTAATAACTGGGCCACCCTGGCCCCGTGTCTGTATATAGAGGACTAAGTACCTTAATAACTGGGCCACCCTGGCCCCGTGTCTGTATATATAGAGGACTGAGTACCTTAATAACTGGGCCACCCTGGCCCTCTGTCTGTATATAGAGGACTAAGTACCTTAATAACTGGGCCACCCTGGCCCTCTGTCTGTATATAGAGGACTGAGTACCTTAATAACTGAGCCACCCTGGCCCTCTGTCTGTATATAGAGGACTGAGTACCTTAATAACTGGGCCACCCAAGCCCTCTGTCTGTATATAGAGGACTGAGTACCTTAATAACTGAGCCACCCTGGCCCTCTGTCTGTATATAGAGGACTGAGTACCTTAATAACTGGGCCAACCAGGCCCCGTGTCTGTATATAGAGGACTGAGTACCTTAATAACTGGGCCACCCAGGCCCTCTGTCTGTCTATAGAGGACTGAGTACCTTCATAACTGAGCCACCCAGGCCCTCTGTCTGTATATAGAGGACTGAGTACCTTAATAACTGGGCCACCCTGGCCCTCTGTCTGTATATAGAGGACTGAGTACCTTAATAACTGAGCCACCCTGGCCCCGTGTCTGTATATAGAGGACTGAGTACCTTAATAACTGGGCCACCCAGGCCCTCTGTCTGAATATAGAGGACTGAGTACCTTAATAACTGGGCCACCCTGGCCCCGTGTCTGTATATAGAGGACTGAGTACCTTAATAACTGGGCCACCCAGGCCCTCTGTCTGAATATAGAGGACTGAGTACTTTAATAACTGGGCCACCCAGGCCCTCTGTCTGTATATAGAGGACTGAGTACCTTAATAACTGGGCCACCCTGGCCCTCTGTCTGTATATAGAGGACTGAGTACCTTAATAACTGGGCCACCCTGGCCCCGTGTCTGTATATAGAGGACTGAGTACCTTAATACCTGAGCCACCCTGGCCCTCTGTCTGTATATAGAGGACTAAGTACCTTAATAACTGGGCCACCCTGGCCCTCTGTCTGTATATAGAGGACTGAGTACCTTAATAACTGGGCCACCCAGGCCCTCTGTCTGTATATAGAGGACTGAGTACCTTAATAACTGGGCCACCCTGGCCCTCTGTCTGTATATAGAGGACTAAGTACCTTAATAACTGGGCCACCCAGGCCCTCTGTCTGTATATAGAGGACTGAGTACCTTAATAACTGGGCCACCCTGGCCCCGTGTCTGTATATAGAGGACTGAGTACCTTAATACCTGAGCCACCCTGGCCCTCTGTCTGTATATAGAGGACTAAGTACCTTAATAACTGGGCCACCCTGGCCCTCTGTCTGTATATAGAGGACTGAGTACCTTAATAACTGGGCCACCCAGGCCCTCTGTCTGTATATAGAGGACTGAGTACCTTAATAACTGGGCCACCCTGGCCCTCTGTCTGTATATAGAGGACTAAGTACCTTAATAACTGGGCCACCCAGGCCCTCTGTCTGTATACAGAGGACTGAGTACCTTAATAACTGGGCCACCCAGGCCCTCTGTATATAGAGGATTGAGTACCTTAATAACTGGGCCACCCTGGCCCCCTGTCTGTATATAGAGGACTGAGTACCTTAATACCTGAGCCACCCTGGCCCTCTGTCTGTATATAGAGGACTAAGTACCTTAATAACTGGGCCACCCTGGCCCTCTGTCTGTATATAGAGGACTGAGTACCTTAATAACTGGGCCACCCAGGCCCTCTGTCTGTATATAGAGGACTGAGTACCTTAATAACTGGGCCACCCTGGCCCTCTGTCTGTATATAGAGGACTAAGTACCTTAATAACTGGGCCACCCAGGCCCTCTGTCTGTATACAGAGGACTGAGTACCTTAATAACTGGGCCACCCAGGCCCTCTGTATATAGAGGATTGAGTACCTTAATAACTGGGCCACCCTGGCCCCCTGTCTGTATATAGAGGACTGAGTACCTTAATAACTGAGCCACCATGGCCCCCTGTCTGTATATAGAGGACTAAGTACCTTAATAACTGAGCCACACTGGCCCTCTGTCTGTATATAGAGGACTAAGTACCTTAATAACTGAGCCACCCTGGCCCTCTGTCTGTATATAGAGGACTAAGTACCTTAATAACTGGGCCACCCAGGCCCTCTGTCTGTATATAGAGGACTGAGTACCTTAATAACTGAGCCACCCTGGCCCTCTGTCTGTATATAGAGGACTGAGTACCTTAATAACTGGGCCACCCAAGCCCTCTGTCTGTATATAGAGGACTGAGTACCTTAATAACTGGGCCACCCTGGCCCTCTGTCTGTATATAGAGGACTGAGTACCTTAATAACTGGGCCACCCAGGCCCTCTGTCTGTATATAGAGGACTGAGTACCTTAATAACTGGGCCACCCAGGCCCTCTGTCTGTATATAGAGGACTAAGTACCTTAATAACTGGGCCACCCAGGCCCTCTGTCTGTATATAGAGGACTGAGTACCTTAATAACTGGGCCACCCTGGCCCCATGTCTGTATATAGAGGACTGAGTACCTTAATAACTGGGCCACCCAGGCCCTCTGTCTGCATATAGAGGACTAAGTACCTTAATAACTGGGCCACCCAGGCCCTCTGTCTGTATATAGAGGACTAAGTACCTTAATAACTGGGCCACCCTGGCCCTCTGTCTGTATATAGAGGACTAAGTACCTTAATAACTGGGCCACCCTGGCCCCATGTCTGTATACAGAGGACTAAGTACCTTAATAACTGGGCCACCCAGGCCCTCTGTCTGTATATAGAGGACTAAGTACCTTAATAAATGGGCCAACCAGGCCCTCTGTCTGTATATAGAGGACTAAGTACCTTAATAACTGGGCCACCCTGGCCCTCTGTCTGTATATAGAGGACTGAGTACCTTAATAACTGGGCCACCCTGGCCCTCTGTCTGTATATAGAGGACTAAGTACCTTAATAACTGGGCCACCCTGGCCCCGTGTCTGTATATAGAGGACTGAGTACCTTAATAACTGGGCCACCCAGGCCCTCTGTCTGTATATAGAGGACTGAGTACCTTAATAACTGGGCCACCCAGGCCCTCTGTCTGTATATAGAGGACTAAGTACCTTAATAACTGGGCCACCCAGGCCCTCTGTCTGTATATAGAGGACTAAGTACCTTAATAACTGGGCCACCCTGGCCCTCTGTCTGTATATAGAGGACTAAGTACCTTAATAACTGGGCCACCCTGGCCCCATGTCTGTATACAGAGGACTAAGTACCTTAATAACTGGGCCACCCAGGCCCTCTGTCTGTATATAGAGGACTAAGTACCTTAATAAATGGGCCACCCAGGCCCTCTGTCTGTATATAGAGGACTAAGTACCTTAATAACTGGGCCACCCTGGCCCTCTGTCTGTATATAGAGGACTGAGTACCTTAATAACTGGGCCACCCTGGCCCTCTGTCTGTATATAGAGGACTAAGTACCTTAATAACTGGGCCACCCTGGCCCCGTGTCTGTATATAGAGGACTGAGTACCTTAATAACTGGGCCACCCAGGCCCTCTGTCTGTATATAGAGGACTGAGTACCTTAATAACTGGGCCACCCAGGCCCTCTGTCTGTATATAGAGGACTAAGTACCTTAATAACTGGGCCACCCAGGCCCCGTGTCTGTAAATAGAGGACTAAGTACCTTAATAACTGGGCCACCCAGGCCCCGTGTCTGTATATAGAGGACTAAGTACCTTAATAACTGGGCCACCCAGGCCCCGTGTCTGTATATTGAGGACTAAGTACCTTAATAACTGGGCCACCCTGGCCCTCTGTCTGTATATAGAGGACTAAGTACCTTAATAACTGGGCCACCCAGGCCCTCTGTCTGTATATAGAGGACTAAGTACCTTAATAACTGGGCCACCCAGGCCCTCTGTCTGTATATTGAGGACTAAGTACCTTAATAACTGGGCCACCCTGGCCCTCTGTCTGTATATAGAGGACTAAGTACCTTAATAACTGGGCCACCCAGGCCCCGTGTCTGTATATAGAGGACTGAGTACCTTAATACCTGGGCCACCCTGGCCCCGTGTCTGTATATAGAGGACTGAGTACCTTAATAACTGGGCCACCCTGGCCCCGTGTCTGTATATAGAGGACTAAGTACCTTAATAACTGGGCCACCCTGGCCCCGTGTCTGTATATAGGGAAAACAATCCTTATTATGTTGTTGTACTGTATATACTAGTATTGACATTTCAATTACAAGCAAAAATATATCATATTAACATATACATGAGGAAGAGATCTTAGTATGTCACTAAGTTACTGTACATGGAGCATACATGTATTCATATGTATACAGGCGCATAGCTATTGTACAAGCAAAAAATCATTTGCTAGCACATCAAATTGTCAAAAAAAACCCCGGAAACGTGATCTGCGCTTGACAGACGTTGATCGATGCATTAGCTTCATAATGTATACTGGTTCCGTTTAATTAACATTTTTTCAATAGTATCAGTAGAAAGGTTTGTTGACCGTATGAGTTCAAAATGAAAAAGTTAGACTCTTATTTTCAAAAGAAAGTCACAGACATGCATGTGGACAGCCAGTCGTCGAACATTGACAGTACAGTTATTGCTTGTTATAAAAAAAATCTGTTTTATATGAGATACATTTGTTAAGCATAATGCTATGCATAAAAAGGTAAAAAAAAAAGTTCGTTTTTTTTGTCATTTAATTTATGTATAGATTAAACTCTTTAAAATCCCAAAATGCAGGAGCAAGACCCCTCGCCTAATTTAATTTGCTTGCACGTAGCACAAGGGTCAGCAACGCCCCTGCTATACATACTTAGTACAGTGAATTATACTGCACACTGATCTATTTTTCACCTTCTTTTCTTTGCTTCGCTTTCCCATAGAATTATTCAATAGCAAAAATTTCTGATAAAGTTATATGACTCATATCCCTAATGTAAACTGTTAGAAATATAAGGCATATGATGTTAATTATTTATATATAAACATAATTTAACAAAAGTACAATGTACTCCTGATATGCAGTCTGTAATTCATGTGTGTACATTTTTTAAATTAATTGCAATGGCTCTTTTTGAATGAATACTGAATACTTTATTCTCATAAACATTTGGTTACAGAGAAAATATAAACAATACAAAATTACAATTACAATTATGTGTGAACAAACATAGCTTTTTAAAGTGTTTTTCTTATTGTTGTTTGTTTAGTTTCCGTTCTACATTACAGACATTTCTAAGAGTTAATTGCACTGACTATCCTTTTCAAAGATAGTACTTGTTTACCATTGTTTATTTACCGATAGTTAACACACACGTTATTTATAATAAAAATGTCCTTGTTAAGATTGTTATCATTAAAGTTTGTTGACAAATAAACAACTTTTGAGCAATAGTAGTCATAACCTGATTTGTTCTGAAATTATAAGAAGATTAACAAAAATCCACTGCAAAGCAGTGCTTACCTAAGACTTTGTGACTTCAGTTAGAGTATTATGTCAGTGTTAAGTACTATTAATTAAATCTTGTGGTATAATCTCTTAAAGTTTAAAAATCTTGGGATTCAATTTTCCACTCTGTTGATCAACATTCTGGCCTATTTATGGACTAGTTTAAATACAAATTCTTCAGAACTATTAAATTAGCTTAGATACTGATTTGAATAAATATAAAATATAAAAGATAGATTAACCCACTCTGAAATCTTAACAGATTTGTTTAATCAATTTTAATAATGGTGTATAATGATCTTGTACTAGTAGGTTGACGATTTTGATTGATGGATTATTTAAATTAGTTGTAAACATATTATAATTTTTGGCTGATGATAGTGGAGTCTTCATCCTAAAGCATAGCAACCTTGGATCAATCAAGCAATTTGTCAGCTGTCAAAGTAAACAAGGCCTTGTTTTATTTATCAATCCAAATCTTTGGCCTTACAGATGAGGTCCTATTGAAGATTAACATTTCAAATGTATGTTGATGAATGATAATGAAGGAATAGCCTCCTTTGAAATTATACAACATGTCCAAAAAAGTTGACAATTAAATGTTAAATAATTGACCATGTCCGCATTTCCATTCAGGAGTCCCCCTCACTGGTCTTGTATTAGAAAATGCAAATTTTGAGCTTTTCATGTAGAAGAATATTTTACTGTCCAAAAGTATGGACCCACAAGGGCCATGTTACAGTACATATAATTAAGACATAGTAACAATGAATAACAATCTTAAGGTTGCACAAAAACTAAGGACTAGATTCATAAGTATATAAATACATGTAACAATAGTAAGTTTAATTGATGTGTGTGGGCTCATGTACAGCCAGTGCGAGAAGATACATGCTTGTTATATAACAATGTGTATAGTTAGTTCTATTTGTGAAATTGGCTACATGACAGGCTATGATATCCTTGTACCAAAAGCATGTATGGAAAAATAATTATATCTTACTTTCCTTAATGAGTTCACAAATATATACTGATATTTACAATAACTTGGAAAGAACAGAAATAATGAAGGTAACTGACAATTTGTATCTCGGCAATGATAAAGAAGGCTTGATAAAACAATGGCAATTCTCTTTTATCAACAAATTACACAAATTTTCTAAATCCCCTTGGATAATTTTATCTATCTGTTTATCATCAGCTTTGGCCTGGTATCTTGTCTTTGTAAACAGCCTAATGTAACATTAGCATTCTACCAAAATTGTTTACAATTGTATTTTGTAGTTTACAATACCCCCCTTTGAAGTCAGGTAAACTTCTATGTACACAATCTTTAAAGTACATATTTTCATTCATAATTATAAATCAACCAAATTTTTGCCTAACACTTAACACCTCTTTGGTGAAAAGGTCAGAGTTATTTATTTCTTTGTCTACCCAAGCCTCAGTTTACACTGCTATTGAGTTATTTATTTCTTTGTCTACCCAAGCCTCAGTTTACACTGCTATTACTGTGTATAGTAAATATTACAGTAAAATGGTATCCACGTCCCTTTGGAATTTTGTTAAGACAAAAAAATTAAAATTTTCAATTAAAAATAAAAGAAAAAGTACAGAAACAAGGAGCCATTATCTTGCACATATGCAGTCTAAATAAATAAATTAGCATCGCATGTACTAGATAATGTTTCCTGCATTTTAACACACGGGGGGGGGGGGGGGTCTTTTTTTCTATATTATCAATACTGAAAAAAAATCTTTTTTTTGTTACTTCAATTACATTCTTTTCTAATATTTCACAAGAACAAAAATCAACAAGGATAACTATTGCTATATACACCTATGTACACATATTTTTATAAATATTGATTAAAATTTGTCGTGCCACAGGCGATAATGTCAACATAAAAATACAAGACGACAAAGAATGTTTTATAAAAGTGTAAAGCAACATCACCTGAACCCATCTTTCTGCCTCGTGAAGCGCTAACTCCGTGTAATATTCTTGTTCAGTATCCTGTCTCAATTTAATATCCCAGTTTTCTTCTGTTTCTTCGTTCGCCATGACGTCCAGTGTGTGGTCAAGATAGTCCGGAACAGTGGAACATTGACAATCAGTAAACAGTCAAAGCCGTGTAAATCATTAGAGCGTGACACATTCCACAAACCAATTACCTACGCGAGGCGGACCGTAAACGTCACATCGACATGACCGCTAACGACCTGATAATTTTAATCTCGTTTGTGTATTGTATGAATATTTATATATTTTTAAGTAATATGAGATAATCTTTAACACACTACATTCACGTCAAGTCGCGCGGAACTCACCAATTATTACAACGATTGTGGTAATTATTTTTTGGCTTTGTTGATTTGAAAAACAGATGTAATTTCAATTTTAAGGTCAAGCTCATTGGGATGATTATAATAAGGGCAACAGTATATTTATGATTTGCCTATTTGGATGTTTTTTTTTTTTTGTTTTTGGCTGTACTGAGACAAGTTCGTAAGAAAATTCTTTATAATAATCAAATATGTTATTATCAAATTAAATGCACCGAGGTTGCCATTTACAGCCATATAATAACTGGAGGAATGCCATAATATGGATCTGCAAAATTGAGGAAAGTGGGGATTTGCTCCATTTTAACAAACAATTAATTGGTGTGAGTTTTTAGATTGTAGTCTTTTCATAAATACTACAGAGCCCGATCGTAAGGACACCTGGTTCAGCACACTCCATGTTACTGTTGGCTAACCCCACCACTCGAGCACACCTGCCAGTTTCTGGATCTTATATACGTCACACGATTTTCATGGAGAAATCGAGAAGATCGCTGGCTATGCTAAACTATAACAAAATAAAATTACCGTTAAAAAATGACGTATTTAAACGACGCAGTTACATATTTATGGCTAAAACCGAATATCCGCCTCGGAAGTTAAAACCTCAAATCAAGACCCAATATAGAACATCAACATTACATTACATTAACATTACGTACACGAGGAAATGTGATTATAAAAACATACCATTGCATTTGATTGGATCTGCACTTCAATAATGACAGCGAGACTTCCTATTCAGCAACGGTTTCGTGTCTTGTGCTGGTGAAGTTCTGCTTAGAAGTTGTTACACGCCTTAAAAAGGCAGCGAAAATGTGCCTGAGCAAAAGTTAACATTTTTGAGGCGAAAATTGTCAATTGTTTAATCTAGCTGTTGGAAAGCGACGGAAATGGATACGTGTCATGAAATTAAAACAAAACTCGTTTAAAACCGACTGGTTTTAAAAAGAATAAAGTAAATTCATTATCGGTACTATCTGTCTTAAAACGACCATGAACAAAACCATGTCTGGTACATGTTACTTGTTATAAAAGGACAGTTAAGTACTACAAGCCATTGGTTGCCGGTCAAACACTGACCTAATGAAAACCGCCCGACGAGTAGTAACTAGCACAAAATCCCTCCTGGAAATGCTTGGGTCCTTGATGCCTTCATTTTGACTTCACCGACCATATTTATGGAGCGTTGGGTGTAATTATCAAGAATTTAGCGGTTGTTTAGGGACCGGGCAATATTAATGGGGCGTGTTGTGTCAAATGGCAGTTGCTCTGCATGGAAGCCAATTAAAGCAAGGGTCTATATTAGGTCCACTCTTGTTTCTTTTATTTATAAACGACATAGTCACTGAGATCGGTGCCAGCATCAAATTATTTGCTGATGATACAAGTTTATATTTAATTGTCGATACCCCTGAAAATGCTGCAAGATTACTTAACAGTGATCTTGACAAAATACACGAATGGTCAAATAAGTGGCTAGTCAACTTCAATCCACAGAAGACGGAAACTTTATTACTCTCTCGTAAGCTAATGAAACCGGTACATCCTACTCTGTTTATGAATAAATATGACATACTAGAGGTTCATTGTCATAAACATTTGGTTATTTACTTTTCTAAAGATGGTATGTGGTACGATCACATTAATTATATAGTAAAAAAGGCTTATACTAGAATGAATATTCTGCGCAAATTTCGGCTTTGTCTTGATCGGCACGTTTTAGAAAAAAAATATCTTTCTTTTATTAGACCTTTATTGGAATATGGGGATGTAATATGGGACAACACCAATAAAAGTTTAGTCAATAAAATAGAAAATGCTCAAATAGAAGCTATGAGAATTGTAACGGGAGGTACTAAATTAACTTCTATTGAAAAATTATATAAAGAAACGGGATGGGAATCGCTTTCAGACAGACGAGAGACCCACAAACTTATATTATTTTACAAAATGATTAACTTCGAAACCCCAGATTATTTGCGGGAATTGGTACCTTCATCAATTGGCAATACGCATACACATTATACCCGCCAATCACAAAATATTATTGAGGTCCGCACAAGAACACATTTTAATCGGAATATTTTCTGCCTTTGACCATAAAATTATGGAACAGATTACCCCAGTATACTCGAAATTCTACATCGTTAAATATCTTCAAGCCTCTAGATTATTACTACGTAGGAATAATCTGGAGGTTTGAAGATATTTAACGATGTAGAATTTCACATTAAAAAACAACAGAAGAATATTTTATTATAGATCTGTATTGAATGATTACAGTTAGCTCACGTTCGTTATGATTTTAGCATGTACATGTAGTAAATTCTCTGCGCAGCCTTTCTTTTTTCCTTTGTCCTTATAGTTTATGTTTAATTAAACGGAACATCGATATAGATTATACAATTATGTATTTCTTTGTGGGGGGGGGGGGGGGGCGGGTTAAAAATTATTGTTTGTTTGTCTGTTTAATTAAATGATTTTAACGCCGCTTTCAGCAAATTTTTCAGTTATATCATGGCTTCCAATTTTTGTTGGGAGAGGAAGCCGGAGTACCCGGAGAGAACCCCCGACCTTCGGTAGGAAAACTGGCAATCCTTGTCAATTAAGATTGGAGTCAAATACACACTGTCCGTAGTGAAACTCGAACCCGCAACCTCGGTGTTGACAGACCACGTGTTCAATAGCAGACGAACTACCTTAACCACTCGGCCACGGCAGGTACGGCTTCCGCTGTACCAATAACTCTTACAGGTACGGCATGCCGTAATTTTCAGAAATAAAAAAAAATGTTCATATTTTTCAATTTTACATAGGCATAGCAGCCGGTACGGTACGGTTCCACCGTACCAATATCAAATGCGATGCTACGCCTCTGTAAAAATGAGTGTACAATAGCGCTCGTCAGTTACCATTTTCTAATGGGTAACCAGTTATATGTCTATATAGGCTCATCAGTTCCCGTATAGTGTACCAGGGCACTTATCAGTTCTCTGACGAGTTAGCAGCCAGTTACTTGTGTCTAAATAGGCTTGTCATTTCAGTTCACCGGTTCGTTACCAGTTACTTCTCTATATATACTCGTCAGTTTCCTACCAGTTATACACAAACAAATACAAATATCTTTATTTCCTAATCACAGGGCCCATCAGAGCATGTTAATTAAACAGTTACATTTTTTCATGAGAGCAAAACAGAAAAACATCAAATGCATATAGACAGTCTTTACAATAGTATTGTATCAAGAGAGATAACTCTAAACTACAGTAGTATATCATTTAATTGATAATTAAACAAGTATTAATAATAATGATAATAATAAACATATAATTATTTGTTTATTCCGAAACTGACTTGTGATTATCTACTGCTGACTTTAAGAAATTACACAAAGAATTAACAAAAGTAGTTTCCTCATTCGACATAATCCATATATAAAGTTGTTCATTATTTAGTGTCTTAAGGTTTAGATAATTTCAAAGTAACAGTTTAAAAATGAATGACGTTTCACTTTATGTTTGGGGCACTCTAGCAGATAATGGAGTTCATTTCCTACTGTATTCATATTGCAATTTTGACATAATCTTTCTTTGTTTTGGAATGATCTCTGGTTTTCCAAGTTGTTAATGTGTCGCTCATAGCGCCCAGTCTCAACTCTTAATTTATGGTTACCTAAGCGAAATTTTGTTAGTATTTTTCTATTATCGGAATGTAATGGAGCAGGTAAATAAATGTCTATACCAAAAACAGTTTTATGAAGGAAAAATTGCAGAGCTTGCCATCTTTACCTATATAATTTCCCTGATAATTTTGCTTTATCCCAAGTTGTAAGAACATTTTGCTTCAGACAATTTTTTAATGAACGCTTAAAATGAGCATTTTATGTATATTTGAGATATTAATATTAAGTTTTTCACAATAAAAACAATATTTGAATACCATGTAAAATGGCTTACATTTCTTTTATACATCTCTTTATATTCTTTGTGTGCACTTAAATTTTCAAGTCTGTTGTAGTACATGAATATAGATGTTAATACTTCATTATATAATGGGTATCGCCCAAGTTCTGATAGAACTCCAATATTTGTTGTAGTTTTTGAGACTCCAAGTATATATTTGCAGAATTTATAGTTCAGTTTTTCAAAGTCCCAGTCCTAAAAAATTTCAAACAAGTCAAGATGTTTTCTTTTAGAAGTAATAATATTGAGAGTGGCCAAGTTTTCACTTCCATATACTTAGTAATACTATTGGTCTTATACAATGATCAAATAGATGTAACAAAGTCTTTATACTAGGTTATGTAGATTTCATATCTTTGTATAATTGAAAACATGCCTTTAAGCTTTTCTGGAATAATTGTTTTTTAGCTGCATTAAATTTGCCTGTATTTTCAATAACAATTTCTAGATATTTATATTGCTCTACACTTTCTAAATCATGATCTCCAATTTTAAAGTTTTCTTTAATGACTTTGCCATTATTGGAATTTTCGTAACCAATACATATTAATCTGACAGTAATCTAATTCAGCAATTTTTTATATATTATATAGGATGACAAAGTTACTTGTCATACAGTCACAGTAAGTAAATTATATACAAACGTCTTAATATGTATTGGTTACGAAAATTCCATCGTCACACGCTAGTACACATGTACTATGTCCATGTCTACGCTTCACCCCGGTTAATGAAGCTATATTTTTTTTATATAGCGGACTTGGCCGAGGGGTCGAGACCGCTGGACATAGTGCAGGCGATTTGGTGCCACAGTGTCACAACAGTGTGAGTTCGAATCCCGCCGATGGTAAGCAAAAATTTGACAGTGTAAAAATCTAATTCTAATAGTGTTGGGTTTAATTTGTAGACGTAACTAATAAACACTCTACGGACAAAGTATTGGAATTCTAATGATTGCAGTATGTGAACCACATAGCGTTGTTTCTTTCAGTATATTTTTTAAAAAATACAGATACTCCAACTAAACCTAACTTATCCAAAACGTTATTGTTATCAGTCATCTTAATTTCCTTTTATATGCCATTGACTTGTGCTCGAAGAACTGAAGCTATATGAAGACTATGCTCAAAGTAACAGCCGTCCATTAGTATCTGGTATAACTAGTGTTAACTGTGCATGTTTTAGTTCTCTGGCAACTAGAGCTGGTATTTAGATGTGGACTACGTATATTGTAAAGGTCAAACTACAGTCACTTAGCCGTTGTGTCGTGGTATGAGATTATGTTCCCACTGTGTGAATCTATCCTTTGTATCGTATCCTAATTTAGTTTTCTTCGAGTTATTCCCCTTTACTATGTTTGTCCAGTCTGTTATTTAGTTTTCCTCGAGTTATTCCCCTTTACTATGTTTGTCCAGTCTGTTATTTAGTTTTCCTCGAGTTATTCCCCTTTACTATGTTTGTCCAGTCTGTTATTTAGTTTTCCTCGAGTTATTCCCCTTTACTATGTTTGTCCAGTCTGTTATTTAGTTTTCCTCGAGTTATTCCCCTTTACTATGTTTGTCCAGTCTGTTATTTAGTTTTCCTCGAGTTATTCCCCTTTACTATGTTTGTCCAGTCTGTTATTTAGTTTTCCTCGAGTTATTCCCCTTTACTATGTTTGTCCAGTCTGTTATTTAGTTTTCCTCGAGTTATTCCCCTTTACTATGTTTGTCCAGTCTGTTATTTAGTTTTCCTCGAGTTATTCCCCTTTACTATGTTTGTCCAGTCTGTTATTTAGTTTTCCTCGAGTTATTCCCCTTTACTATGTTTGTCCAGTCTGTTATTTAGTTTTCCTCGAGTTATTCCCCTTTACTATGTTTGTCCAGTCTGTTATTTAGTTTTCCTCGAGTTATTCCCCTTTACTATGTTTGTCCAGTCTGTTATTGAGTTTTCCTCGAGTTAGTCCCCTTTACTATGTTTGTCCAGTCTGTTATTTAGTTTTCCTCGAGTTATTCCCCTTTACTATGTTTGTCCAGTCTGTTATTTAGTTTTCCTCGAGTTAGTCCCCTTTACTATGTTTGTCCAGTCTGTTATTTAGTTTTCCTCGAGTTATTCCCCTTTACTATGTTTGTCCAGTCTGTTATTTAGTTTTCCTCGAGTTATTCCCCTTTACTATGTTTGTCCAGTCTGTTATTGAGTTTTCCTCGAGTTATTCCCCTTTACTATGTTTGTCCAGTCTGTTATTTAGTTTTCCTCGAGTTATTCCCCTTTACTATGTTTGTCCAGTCTGTTATTTAGTTTTCCTCGAGTTATTCCCCTTTACTATGTTTGTCCAGTCTGTTATTTAGTTTTCCTCGAGTTATTCCCCTTTACTATGTTTGTCCAGTCTGTTATTTAGTTTTCCTCGAGTTATTCCCCTTTACTATGTTTGTCCAGTCTGTTATTGAGTTTTCCTCGAGTTATTCCCCTTTACTATGTTTGTCCAGTCTGTTATTGAGTTTTCCTCGAGTTATTCCCCTTTACTATGTTTGTCCAGTCTGTTATTTAGTTTTCCTCGAGTTATTCCCCTTTACTATGTTTGTCCAGTCTGTTATTTAGTTTTCCTCGAGTTATTCCCCTTTACTATGTTTGTCCAGTCTGTTATTTAGTTTTCCTCGAGTTATTCCCCTTTACTATGTTTGTCCAGTCTGTTATTTAGTTTTCCTCGAGTTATTCCCCTTTACTATGTTTGTCCAGTCTGTTATTTAGTTTTCCTCGAGTTATTCCCCTTTACTATGTTTGTCCAGTCTGTTATTTAGTTTTCCTCGAGTTATTCCCCTTTACTATGTTTGTCCAGTCTGTTATTTAGTTTTCCTCGAGTTATTCCCCTTTACTATGTTTGTCCAGTCTGTTATTTAGTTTTCCTCGAGTTATTCCCCTTTACTATGTTTGTCCAGTCTGTTATTGAGTTTTCCTCGAGTTATTCCCCTTTACTATGTTTGTCCAGTCTGTTATTTAGTTTTCCTCGAGTTATTCCCCTTTACTATGTTTGTCCAGTCTGTTATTGAGTTTTCCTCGAGTTATTCCCCTTTACTATGTTTGTCCAGTCTGTTATTTAGTTTTCCTCGAGTTATTCCCCTTTACTATGTTTGTCCAGTCTGTTATTTAGTTTTCCTCGAGTTATTCCCCTTTACTATGTTTGTCCAGTCTGTTATTTAGTTTTCCTCGAGTTATTCCCCTTTACTATGTTTGTCCAGTCTGTTATTTAGTTTTCCTCGAGTTATTCCCCTTTACTATGTTTGTCCAGTCTGTTATTGAGTTTTCCTCGAGTTATTCCCCTTTACTATGTTTGTCCAGTCTGTTATTTAGTTTTCCTCGAGTTATTCCCCTTTACTATGTTTGTCCAGTCTGTTATTTAGTTTTCCTCGAGTTATTCCCCTTTACTATGTTTGTCCAGTCTGTTATTTAGTTTTCCTCGAGTTATTCCCCTTTACTATGTTTGTCCAGTCTGTTATTTAGTTTTCCTCGAGTTATTCCCCTTTACTATGTTTGTCCAGTCTGTTATTTAGTTTTCCTCGAGTTATTCCCCTTTACTATGTTTGTCCAGTCTGTTATTTAGTTTTCCTCGAGTTAGTCCCCTTTACTATGTTTGTCCAGTCTGTTATTGAGTTTTCCTCGAGTTATTCCCCTTTACTATGTTTGTCCAGTCTGTTATTTAGTTTTCCTCGAGTTAGTCCCCTTTACTATGTTTGTCCAGTCTGTTATTTAGTTTTCCTCGAGTTATTCCCCTTTACTATGTTTGTCCAGTCTGTTATTTAGTTTTCCTCGAGTTATTCCCCTTTACTATGTTTGTCCAGTCTGTTATTTAGTTTTCCTCGAGTTATTCCCCTTTACTATGTTTGTCCAGTCTGTTATTTAGTTTTCCTCGAGTTAGTCCCCTTTACTATGTTTGTCCAGTCTGTTATTTAGTTTTCCTCGAGTTATTCCCCTTTACTATGTTTGTCCAGTCTGTTATTTAGTTTTCCTCGAGTTATTCCCCTTTACTATGTTTGTCCAGTCTGTTATTGAGTTTTCCTCGAGTTAGTCCCCTTTACTATGTTTGTCCAGTCTGTTATTTAGTTTTCCTCGAGTTATTCCCCTTTACTATGTTTGTCCAGTCTGTTATTGAGTTTTCCTCGAGTTATTCCCCTTTACTATGTTTGTCCAGTCTGTTATTTAGTTTTCCTCGAGTTATTCCCCTTTACTATGTTTGTCCAGTCTGTTATTTAGTTTTCCTCGAGTTATTCCCCTTTACTATGTTTGTCCAGTCTGTTATTTAGTTTTCCTCGAGTTATTCCCCTTTACTATGTTTGTCCAGTCTGTTATTTAGTTTTCCTCGAGTTATTCCCCTTTACTATGTTTGTCCAGTCTGTTATTTAGTTTTCCTCGAGTTATTCCCCTTTACTATGTTTGTCCAGTCTGTTATTTAGTTTTCCTCGAGTTATTCCCCTTTACTATGTTTGTCCAGTCTGTTATTGTTTGTTATGTTAACTTTTGGTGAGTTAAGGTATTTATTTGAATTGTGAGTTTTGTGTTTGGTACAGTAAGTAAGTAAGTATTTTATTTAACCAATCATCGGCCCGTTAGGGCATATATAATCAAATTTGATACATACAATGTATAATATCAGGTAACTTTCACACACATTTTCTCTCTTTCACTTACGTACCTCTCATACTGATTGAAATGATTTCTTTTTTACATACAATAAACATAAAATAAAAACAAAATTGAGACCTTGGTCGATGCCACGTAAAGAAGAAAGTCAAATCCGAGCAATTATATTACACAGATATATGTGACAAAATTCAATATTTAATACATGTATAAAAACATATGCAAATATGCAATAATTATATTTTACAAAAATATGGCGTATATAGTTTGATAAGTAATACAGTACACTTAAAGTAAAATAGGACTTATAACCTAATTTTAAGTTACAACATACATAGTCTATAAATATATTCTACATACTTGTGTAACCTTTTTACTATATGTAAGGGTTTTTATTTATCCTTAGTATTATGATTCTTTCTAATCTCAAAGCATGTTTGTAAAAATATGCTTAGTTTATTGAGAACATAGAAGTCTTCGTTGTTTAATAACCAAACGAGTTTATTTTTCTCATTAAGTGTTGGGAAGTTTTTATATAATATTGATATGTTCTTAAAAAAACATCTCTCTCTAAGTTATATCTTGGACAACTATTTAAGAAGTGACACTCATCTTCAACCTGATTTAGATTGCAATATTGACATATTCTGCCTTCCCTTTCGAGCATTTTATATTTTCCCGTTGTTAGCCGGACACGTTCATATCGGCCGGTCTCTATTCTTAAGCTGTGAGCGCTTGTTCTAAATCTTGTCTATCTCTAAAAACTTTCATGTCAAGATAAGCTTCTGGTCTAAAGCTATCTTTCAAAAGAAAATAGGTTGTTAGCTTTCCCGAGTTTTCCCATGTTTCGCTCATGTTTTTCCAAATTGATAAAAAATATTTTGTCCGTTTAATCTCTATTTTAAATTTGTTTTTACCAAAATTTTTGAAAGTATTTAAATTAATATTTAGGTTATTACTGATAAAACCTATTGTAGAATACCAACTATTTATATTCTTTGCATGCAACTGTTTGTATTCATCATAGGCTGCTTTCAATAAATCACTACCTTTATTTTATACAATTGTATGCCAGTAGCAAAGTAATTGTGTTATAGCTTTTATAAAGAACTGATATCTACCTAGTTCAGACATTACTGCAATATTAGTACTTTTCTTATTAGTTCCCAATATATATTTACAAAATTTTATATTGAGTTTCTCAAACTCCCAGTCTTTAAATATTTCATACACATTTTTATCTAATTGACTTTTTGATAGAGTCAAAGAGCTCCAATTTCACAGCCATACAATAATACAGGGACAATAGTATGGTCGAATAAATGTAAGATAGTTTTCAAAGATGGACTCAGAGGATTGATGTCTCTGTAAAGTTTAAAAGATGCTTTTAGAGCTTAATTATATAAGATTTTTCTAGCTTCTCCAAATTTTCCAGAGGCTGTAAATGTTATTCCTAAATACTTATATGACTGGGTACATTCTATTTTGTGATCATTCATGTAAAAATCTTTGGTTATCAGCTTTCCGGACTTGTTAAAAATTATAATCTTTGTTTTATTTGTATTAACTTTAAGACACCATTTATTACAATATTTATTCAAAATGTGTAGTTTATTTTGTAAACCTTGTTCCGAATTAGGTCATCGGCATAAAGAAGGCTTGACATTGTCCTGCCAGACAATGAAACAGAATCTGTACAGTCATGTATTAGATCTGTGAAATCATTTAGAAACAGTTTGAAGATATTAGGGCTTAAAACATCACCCTGACTCCCACTTCAGATACAAATGACTTTGTAAGTTTATTTCCTATCTTAATAGATAGTAGGTTATTATTATACATGTCACAGATAATTCTGTAAAAGTGACCATTAATTCCACTTTTAAGTAGTTTATACTTTATGCCTGGGTGAATAACCGTATCAAAGGCCTTCTGGAAGTCAACAAAGCATACATATAATCTTTTGAGTTTAGATATTTATCAATTAAACATTTCAAAACAAAAATATGATCAGATGTACGAGACTTCTTGGAGAATCCTATCTAGTTTTCATGTATGATTTTATTCTTTATTAAATATTTATCTAATCTGTTATTTAGAATAGTATTGAATACTTTCCCAATACTACTACAGATTGTAATCCCTCTGTAGTTTTGTGGTTGTTTAGGGTTATCAGATTTAAATATAGGAGTAATGTATCTCTGGGACCATATCTTGGGATAAACACCGGAGGTATAAATAGCATTAAATAGTTTAAGTAGACAAGGGTTGATATGGATTTGAACTGCCTTTAACATTTTATTCTTTATATTGTCCAATCCAGGACTTTTACCATTCATGAGTTTAAAAATTGCTTTGTTAATCTTTTCATTAGTAATATGAAAATCTAGTTCAGAAAATGTAGCATTTTCTGTTATTTTTTCCATTTCTTTTACTTTTAACTCAATTTCTTTTATTTTGTCTTCATATATTTTTGGAACTGATGACAAATTTTTGAAGTAATCCGACCATATTTGATCATCAATGGACTTTTCTGGATTGTCCCGCTTTGTCTCTCACAGAGAGTTAACTAAATTCCAATATTCCTTTGGATTGTTTGATTGAAAGTTATCTATTTGGTCTAATAAATTCTGTTTAAATTGTTTCTTTTTGTATTTTCGGAGTTTTGCATACTCTTTATTCAGTTTAAAAAAAGAACCACGAATGATAGGATCGTGAGGATATTTCGACATCAATGATGATTTGTGTATAAGTGTTTTTCTTGTCTTTGCCAAGTCCCTATCAAACCATTTCTCTTCCTGTTTTTGCTTTTAATCATTTTTTGTGTTTTTTTTTAAGGACAAATTAGCTGCCTCTTCAAAAATGGAGTTAATTTCATCAGCAGCATTATTAATTTCCAATGAATTTAAATTTATATTTTGTTCATGAAATTTTTGTATTTTATTTTGGATAACAGGATTTATAAAGGCCCTTTGGAACAGTTCACAACTTGTATCATTCCAAATATATCTGTTTGGAAAATCTATCAAATTATCATTAATAAATTCTTTTAAATGATGCTAGTAATTTAAAAGACACCATACAATGACAATCTGACATTGTTGCCATAAAATTGGACACAGACATATATAATACTTGTGACATCAATCTTTGTGAAATAATTATATAATCTATAACACTACACCCCGTAGGTTTGAAACATGTAAACATGGTAAATGCACCATAACTATCACCAAATGACCTTCCATTTAGTATTCTTAATTGATTGCTAATACACAATTCTATCTTGTATCTACCATCTTTTACCAACCGCAGCATCAACCAAGTACCCATTTTGATTTATAGGAATGTGGGAGGTAGCATCCCCTACAACAAAATCATTTTCACTGCCTGTGCGAGCATTAAAATCTCCCATTAAGATAATGTCTCCCTTATCATGATATTTTTCATTTATGTCTTGTTCAATTGTCTCGAGCACATTTATCTCCATTTGGGCAATATAAGGGGAGGACTGAGGAACGATATATAATAAACACATATATATATATATATCTTTGTCTAGGTTAAAGAATGTTTTATCTATTCTAAGCCACTGGTATTCTGAATTACCATCATTTAGAAATTTAATTCCTTTGCGTATACCTTTTTTGATCAGTATTCCTAAACCACCAAACTATCTATTATTTGATGATTTTTTTCTACAAAATGGATAATAGATAAAATTATCAATGTCTACTGATGTATCATAACCTAGACGGGTTTCTGTTAGCAGTACAATATCAAAATCTTTAATCTGATTTTCAAACGTACTATCCTGTATTTTGTTGTTATCATTTGAGATGAGACCTCCGACATTCCATGAACAAAAGCTTAAACATGATGACTTACTTCTATCATTCATATTATAAAAATAAACTTACTGAACACAAATACTATTATTACTGTGTATATAAAATAATAAAAAGTATAGAATAATATTTGTTCTAACTAGCTGTTTGTGTTAACCCTCTGAAACACTGTATTCTTTTAATCTATCAAAGTTTGAGCTTTCACTATTTAAATTACAAAGTTATTAACTTTCAATAAATCTCACTGCAGGCAGGGTGTACTCGACTCCAATCTTAATTGACAAGGATTGCCAGTTTTACTACCGCAGGTCGGGGGTTCTCTCCGGGTACTCCGGCTTCCCCCCCAATAAAAACTGGACGCCATGAAATAGCTGAAAAATTGCTGAAAGTGGCGTTAAAACACCATTCAAACAAACAAAAACAAACTTTCAATAAAAAATAACTTTTTCTACAATACTTGTTTACCTAATCCTTTTGTCTTAGGTTTTATATAATTATACTTATATGTTAATTGCAGCTTGTTTTTAAACATAAAAAATAAGCAATTTTTATTTAATCAAAGACCCTTAGAGTTATTCCCCTTAGGCCTAAACAGTTTTAAACAGTAACTATTTTTCTCCAAGACTTTTAGAGTTATCCCCCTTAGTCTTAATAATATTTGCTTAAAAAATTCAAACAGCTCAATTTGTAACTATGCTATATTATATTATAATAGTTAAAAGCAGAAATTGAATATATACAATATGTAACTAATACACGTTATCAGATATTGTAACAACAATAAGTGACAGTAAGCTTAGGGTAACCCGAATAGTAGTTACAAACAGACAGACATAAAAACTGAGTAACAGTTACAAACTTATTAACAAATCCTATTAAAATTTTTAATTGTTTCCCCTCTTTTTCTTATTGCTTGCACGGAGCCGCAATGACAAAAAGGGGGAGCAGCTGATAAATTTAATTTTAATTAGATTTGGGTTATATGCTCTTTACATATGATCAAGTTTAAACATGATCTTATGTACAGATGCAGTATGTAGTGTTTATGTAGATATAATCTTATTCTGATGCTGAGAACAAATATACTGAAAAAGATATCAGAATTCTTCATTTTTTATTAACACCATATTTGTCGTGTATGCATGGTGGTCAAGTTTGACAGGAAATAGTTGGCAGCACTTCCTTACTCGTCGACTGGTGTCTGTATTCGTACGATATGTAATTCAAGGCCTTTTACTACGTGGGGTGAGAGGACAACGAACTAGCACAATCGATGAATTTCTGTTTTCGCTATCTTCACATGTTTGTTTAGTATATAGATATTCAATTGCCTACACACAGAGATTTCCTTGACAAAGTATTGTTCACACAGCCAGTGCGGAACAGGGATTTATCAGATGGTGACGGATAGTAATGGGTAACTGGTGTCTCATCTCGTTTGTGACGTCACACATAATTTACTTTTAGTAACACACTGGGTGTCGCTAGTGAAGAAGATTATTCGCCCCCCGAACACCTGATATCACCCTTTCGTGTTGCCTGTATACTTTAAGTGTTGTTTGCTTGTTTCCTTCGCGAGTTTTTATATCAGCCATCACTTTGTAATGTAGTACTGGATTCTGTTCCTATTACGCCGTCGGTGCCTTATGATTTACTTTATATACATGCAAGCCATATACTTTGGTGTTCCAAAATAAAATCAGACAGTAGCTACAGCCTTGTTATCACATACTCCATTTTATATTTGATGTTTTTAGGTTTAAAAACAATCGATTTTATAAACTGTTCTGGAAAACGGGTTTTAATTGTTGTTTTGTGTACGCAATTTATTTCTTTTCTTTACTTTTGACTACAAAGTATTTGTAATATTGATTGACGGTTTTTTGTTTTATCTAAGTTTTGAGAAATAGTTTTCTTTATTACATGAATAGAATTTTGCGTGTTTTTTTATTGGTTTTAAAACAACTTTCTGCTGCAAAGAAGTCGAGCGGAATCCAATATAGACCTGGTTTTGACCAGTTCAAGCCTGTTTTTCATGACTGTTCCAATATAGCTATAAAGTTCAATTTTAGTGGTCATTGAATCATTTGTAATTCTAAAATATACTGTTAAAAATGTAAGAATAAAAGTATATATTGATTTATTTACTCTTTTCAATATTTGAAATGTAAATCATCAAATCAATATCAAAATGCAGTAGTAACAAAAAGATATTTAGGGTAACCAGCATTACAACAATTACAAAATGTAAGCATCCTGTGTTTTTCTGATGAAGGAAGATGGTGATTTTATTCATTTAATAAAATTACTGACTTTGATATACGGTTGTTATCGACTCGGTGAATATTACATTTTTTTCTAGCGCTAATTATAGATTATTACATGGCATTTTCCATATCGGCCCTGATATTAGCCCGAGACTCCCATATCAAGCCCGAGATGGGAAATGACATCTCATAATCTGTTTATCACATACATGTATTTGATAACCAGTAGTCAACCTTTTATCCGAAAATAAAGCATTTGAAAAACATTTTAATATTTTAAAAAAGTAATAAAACACAAAACATATACAAAAAGCAGTTCAATATCAAAAGTTTTAGAAGAAAGCAAGTATTTATCACAGATGTGCCACTCAGTAAAAAACTCATTGTATTTTATTGTTTGGTATTTTCATTTTTCATGCTATTAACAAATGTAGAAGTTTTAACAAATCTGTCATCCGTCATTATGTTAGTTGAAGTCCGTCTGCTATGTTGAAATATGAGCGGAAGTGCAAAATTAAAGCGGAAGCTAAAAACCGATATCAGCCACCGGGGCTAATATATCGATGAGACCCGAGGGCTAATATCGGTCAATCACTTCCGGTCATATCAAATATGCAAAAATGTTCATATTACTACCAAATATGTGGTAAATCCTGATAGCGACCTATATCAAAGTCATTAATTGTATAATATGTATATCTCAAGCGGATAAACCCTGATAGCGACCCATATCAAAGTCATTAATTGTATAATATGTACCTGCGTTAAAATATATACTAAATATACGATAGCTTTGATATTTATAGCTGATTGGTTTACTTTAATGTACACTATACTGCCAGCGATAGTTTCCTAAAAAAGAAAAGTAGTTAAGATTAGCTGTTAATCCATTAATATATGGTGCATTTATACAATATTTACGTATATAGAGGGCATTATGTCACGATATCTTGACTGGACAAAAAATACCAATGTCAATTATCATGACAATGCCAGCTATATAAGCAACTATTATATTTATTTCATTGAACAATTTTAAACTGTACTTTTTTATTTGTAGCTGTTAGTTGTATTATTTGAATGTTGGCTTCAGACTATATCATTATTCGTCATTTTCAGGCTATACAGTTTGTTTTTTAAACGTAAAGACATGTTTTCTTCATTAAGGTCGTAGATGCACATATATTTGTTTGTATATATTAAAAATAAACAGTTTCTGTTTTTTGTTACTGGAGATGGCATTAACACTACGTGATCCCTATCGTGGTAATGCCCTCCTCTTTGGGCGCCACGGGCTCATCACGGCGTGATAAAAATTGCCCTCATGTTAAGTTACTGCAGATTAGTTACTACCAGCAGACGCTGTTATCCAATTGAAACCTGGGACCATACTGGGAGGGTTCCCAGTGCTCGACCCACAGAGCAGCCCAGCGCGTCCCCGGGTGTCGGATAGGGGAGACCCTCTCGTTGGGGGGTTGTCAGGTCATAATACGGAAAGCCTGACCGCGGACCGTAGTGGGTAACGTGTTTGGAGAGTGCCACGCTCCTTGCACGATAAAGACCCCTTTTGTAGATTTCGAAAAAAGAGTAGGCTCATTGTAGCCGCTAAAAAGGCTAAATTCTCCGCCCCTACTCAACACTCCATACTTTTCCAGTGGCAGTCAAAATTGTATTCCCTGTGACCCATCCTACCCCCACTTTCCGTTGATTTATTGTTTGTTAACTTGTTCCCGTCCTAAATATGGCTGAAATACTGCTCGCTGGACGTAAAGCAGACATCCAATCAATCAATCAATCAATCAATCAATCCAATTGAAACAACCATAATTTTACTGATATCCAATAAATGTATATTATATTTCTATTTCACTCTAAAACGTTTCAGTAGGATTTTTAAAATTTGAGCATATCATCTACAAACACATTCGTATACAGACAGAGTGGTAACCATTACTAATCTAAATTCTTACTTGTGTAAGTAATGGGTGTAGAAAACTCTCATAATGAGTCTGCAAAAGTGCACACGTACTCAACTCTTACCTATCGTCAGAGTGACATATTATGACTTGAAAATAATCTGATATGAGCAACACCTGTATCGGTCTGTATGTACGAATGTGTTTTATATGTGATATTAACGTTGTGAATCTTTCATTAAACGAAAACATCCGCATTAAAAAGATACCATCTTCTTGTGGCTGCATGTTCATGAATTATCAAAGCAACCGTCGAATCTAAAGTACTTCCGTTAATGGGCATCTTGTTTTAATCGACCAATTAAATCACAAGCATGCTGTAATAAGGGTATTGACCCTAGTTGTATCGTAAAATAAAGTAATTTTATTTAAAGTCGGGTTCCACATTACATAACCCATAACCTATATTAGCACAATGAAATACACGGCAAGACATACAAAGCATGTTAAAACAAAATTTACACACAGTCTAGACCAGCACTTATACAGTCATACACATACACCTAGCGCACAACACATGATCATGCATAGCATATAAAAAGATTGTATTTGTTTGTTAAAGTATTGTGTGTTACGTGGCGATTTCAGTAATTTTTCAGTTATATCACTGATAGGTTTTATTTGGGAGGAAGACATCAGTAGAATACCCTCGACCTTAGGTATGAAAACTATCATTCTGGAGTCGAGTACACCCCACCCGCAGTGAGACTCGAACCTGCAACGTCAGTGTTAAAAGTCACGTGATGTAGACTAACTACCTTAACAACCACTTGGGCGCCGAAGCCCCCGCATAAAAAAATAAACATATAAATAACAATGCAGAAAATCTAAGCAAAGCACTATACTAAAAGCCGCACCCCCCACCCCCGGTGATCCTCTCAGTTTTTTGGCTTGGACTTTTTATTATTCCATAATTGTCCTTTGTATTACTAAAATCCAGTAGAAAAATGTATCCTCGATAACCTGTCCATATTTAGTACTATGCTTCCGTAGTTTACATGTCCTTGACCTACGGGAATTTTACATTGCAAGTTAGCCATTTTTTTTCTATGGGAGGATCTTATATTATGTACAAACGTTCGTCTGTTTTTATGACTTACAATGATATTCGGACAATTAACGCGCGATGCCTTTCTACGCCAGCCGCTAACAACAAAGCCTGAATTGTTTCGGAGAGACAAAATCGACCTCAGCTAGGTTACACTTTCTTATTTAGGTCAAAATTTACTATAGAAAATCGACCTAGCAATATGAAAAAACTACCGCATTTCAAAGAGCTGAAGATATTGAGGAAATAATGGCTGATTTCGAAATATAATTTGGTGGATCTACAAAAGAAGCATAAGCTCGACCATACGCGGTACTCAGTTTTAATTTGCCAGGCAAAAAACCTCCAAAACACGCTGACTGTTACTAAAATTGGTAAACCGCACATTAAAATGTTTGATTATTGTATCCAAATATCATTCAAATTTAATAGAACAATATTATTGCCATTGGCGTATATCACAAGTACTTAGTATATGATATCTTCCCTTATATGATGTAGTTTAGAAAAGAAACTACAAATCTTGCAATTTGTATAAAACAGACTTAATATGTCGATCGACGGATACAAAGGTTCAATTTCTACACGTGCCCTTCGTACATTCCTGAAACTGGTAACATAATAATACGGGAATAGATTGTTATAGATGTATATCTTTTAATACCTACTCTATAAATGGTTATGGTAATTATTTATAGCTGCTGACAGTGCTTGTCCGCCATTCAATTACTACCTGAAGAATATATAGTTATTTTTAGACCAAAATATGTTCTATAAACCTTACGTTAAATTCTACATATAATGTACATTTAATGTAGGAATAAACACAACATTAACTGTACTTGGATTTATGTACACAAGCATCCAGATTCAATCAATAATTTACTTTTGACTAAAACATTCTACAATTTTATCGAATCTATTTCTGCAAAATGTAACTTTAAAATAGATTACAATAGGATTATTTGATAAATGTTTATCAGTATCAACACATATACGTGTACTAAAACGTCTGATAACGTTATCATTTAATTGGTTGTTCAAACTGCAATGTTTGCCTTAGTCGAGAGTACGTTATAGGAAGTCGTTTAGATTCGCTCTTACCCTTGAAAATACATACACATGTCAATTATCTATGTGATCGTCAAATGTCATAATAACGTGTATTCTAGTTGGTGTATATAAATTAAGTATTTTCAGGAATTGATTATGTTTCCCATATAAACATATTTGCACGCAGGTGGCTACAGAAGTCTAAATTCTGCATCCCCTCCTAAAGCTTCATATTTTTTGGTTGGCAGGCAGTATATGGTTCATTGACGTATTGTGTGTTAAGTTGCACAATATTGCTCGCTGGACGTCAAACATTCAATCAATTAATAAAATAGAACGTTGACAATTTGTTTTTTATTTATAGACAGATTTATCCAAACACGAAATTCCTGCAGAATAAAGACGAAATCAAACAAGTTGAAAAAATTTCTTGTTCAAGTCAAAATAAGACAAAGGACATTGACTATCAAAACAACTAAATTTGAATTCCCATTTATTGCCATAACAAACATTGCATGCATAACGTTTCTGTATAATTTCCGCGTATTAATTTTTGTAACTTTCTGTGCGCATTACTTTGGCACTGTCTACTAGTCAGGTCATAGAAAATTTGGGATTTTGTTCTTTTATCTTTAACCTACTATACTTTGCCAAAAATAAACACTGTTCTGAGAAATGAATTATTAAATCCACGAGGAAACAAGTAATTCGCCGAAAATGTAAATATCGTTTACCAGATCACGTTGTAAAATCGTGTTTTAATGCAACCTTGTCATTCGAATATAACAGTACACGGAAAATAAAAAATATTGTATGATCTTACATGTTAACATCAGCACAACGAGTGTTTCTACCCAAGCAGTAGATGTGTATTTTGTCGACAAAACTCCGTAGATATCTTTTGTGATTCCTGATTCTGCTTCGTTTTCCTTTTGTTTGTACATTTTGTAATCAAACTGTCATTATCCATTTGGATGGCCTGTGCAAAAGTAACCGAACGGGCGAGACATCAACTTTTTTTACGAAAAAAATCTTTCTTTCACTTAAAATTTCATATATGGGGCATTACCATATAATGCTAAATTACATAAAAATTGAGAAAAAAGTATAAGTGTCCACGAACTTTTTGCGGGAATTTTACCTTAATGTTTAAGAACGGGTTTTCTACTTTCATTTTTAATGTTGTGGTTACATGGTACCACATTAAACACTTTAGAAAGTACTTCCACTGTAAAGACATTGACTGGAAAAAAATATATTCTTGTGCTACAGTAATGCTATATTTTTCAAAATATCCAACTTTTAAGCAATAGCAGAAATAAAGGGAAAATTAGGACTATTTTTTAATCCTTCGATGTTTTTACATGGACCGGAAATTCATTACATGAATAGGATAATGACCCCTGTAGACACGTGGGTGTAAATTGCTTAAGCGCATTGATATCAAGATTAGTGTGAAGTATTGCAATCAATCCGAAACCATAAATATACAAAACATAGTGCAACTGTTACTGTCCTTATAATAAATAACAACATATCGGTCATGTGTCGGTATCAATGAAATTAATTATACTAACAAAATCCACAAATTAAAGTCCAAGACACTGGCAAACTCTTGAACCAACAACCAAAAAATTTAGCAACTACAGCCATGGTCCTGACTTGGAACAGGCATTTCAAAAGAAATGGTGGGTTAAACCAGGTTTTATGGCATGCAAAGCCTCCCGCTTACATTACTGTAGTGTGTGACTTGGTGTGTTGATGAAAATAGTTGGGTATTATACACCACTAGTCAGTAATAGTTGCAAGCACAGCAGTGAAATTAAACATTCCTAAAAAATCATGAAGGTTAATTGCTTCAAAACCTTCAAAATTAGAAGGGGTCAAAGCGAGTACATCTTGAAGAAAATGATTTGTGATCCAAATCATAAATTGACTTCGATGCCATTAATGGTGTTGATTGAAATGTCAAATTATAGTAAGGCATTACTCTTCTAATTTTGGTATCTGTTTGTTTTTATCATTGAACAATGTTTAACATATGACCCGTAGACACAAGCAACTAATCTGAGAAACTCTGAAGGAGAAGTTGCACATAATAAATCTTTAAAGCGTGACTTTTTTTTAACAGAAAGTGCAATTATAAACTCTTCGTAATTTTTTTTTAGTTTGTATCATCATACAAGAGAAAAGCATTGCATTCTACATTCAACGTTCAGACCTATGCAAACTTAAAATCATGCAGCAAAACATTATCATTATACAGTATACATTCTCGTTAGGGACTCTTCACTACAAATATCTTAGCAGGATGGCAAAATCCGGTTTGGTACAAGCAAACATACACACGAGGGGACAGACGCACTTAAATTTCCACAATCAACAATTATTTAATACCTTAAATCCAAAACCCCATTTCTCCCCATTTAGAGCGTAAAGTATTTACATCACGCCAAGACATACTGTACAGGAAGTGTTTACGTAATGTGTTGCTATTAGATTTATTTATGAATGGGTACGTTGAGGTTTAGTTTAGATAAAGTAGGTCATTAATTTTTGAACACAAAATAAGGAAATGTATAACCAGGCAGAAATGACGTCCGAATGTGTATATATTTATACAAATAAATAATATAAATTAAAAAAAATTCACTACGTAGAAATTTGACGAAAAAATTAATAATACAATGTAGAAAATAATATTAACTTTTAACAAATGACGGAGAGCTGGCTATTACAACAACTAAATAAACTTGTCAAGTAAAGTAATAGTAAATAGAATGCAAGCACAACATATTACCACTTATAATAACCGTGTTTTTATTACAATTAACACGCGATGGACAGAATTGATAAACGCCTTTTTATGAGCGGTCTACTGCCATGTGAGAGATAAACTCGCAAAACACGGATGAAAGCTTTTAACCTGAAACGTAACTGGAAAATGGCTATCCTGTTCAAATTTTGGTGTCTCCTAACAGGTTAAACCAAAATAAAGAATTAATTTAATACCACAAAAAGGAAGAAAGAGGGTACCCTCCCACATGAGACCTTGGATGTATCGGCCACAACAGATGGACATTTGTGCTTTTATAAGTTGTTTGATTAACTGAACGTGTGCCCAAGACCTGCAAACAGTATTTCTGCTGCTTTTTAGGAAATGAGCACGTCAACAAACAAAAAACCAACTCGGGATATAGGACCAATCAAAGGTTAGAAAATGTTGACAGCCTTAAGAAAAGTGAAGTTGGGTTGGGAGGGGATATAGCCTTTTGTGCGGCAACAATGCGATTATTCTATACGAAATCTACGATGTATTTACTTTAAAGCAGTATGGCACCATCAACACGTTAACCACAATGGTGCGATGTTTGGCTTCCCGTATTGACACGCCCCAAGCTAAACAGGATCTTCTCTGTCCGCCACCTGACTCTTAGCAAATTAGTAAGTAGAGTCTTGGAAAGCGTTTCCAGTTACCCAGTTGATTTGTGATACCATAAACATGCATTTTTAATTTAACAATTGACTTAACATCCAAAAAGAACCAAGACAAACTTGCAATATGTATAAAACAAAGTGAATACGCAGGTTAATGGATCGATAGCGGAATGAAAAAAGGTTTAATTGCTGCACGTGATTTTCATCCTCCCCTTAAAAATGACCATACAGATTACTGTTGTATTTTTATTTAGTTCGCTATACTATACCAAATAAACATTTATTAAAATAAACATATCTATAATACATCTATAAATACTTGAATGTATGTACTAAAGTATTACATTTCAATCTTAATTCATTTCAACTAAAACAGGAAATCAATGATGTTTTGATATATTTCTGACAAAGCAGTGTATAACTTTAAAAGCAATTAAAATGGGATAAATGTTAATCAGTATTAAAACATATACCTGTACTAAAACGTCCAAAAACATTATCATTTAATTGGTTGTTTACCTTGCAATGTTTGCCTTGGTCGAGAGTACCCTTATGTTATAGGAAGTAGTTTAGATTCGCTCTTACCCTTGATAATCATTACACATGTCACTTATTTATACTATCTTCCCATTTCATTATAACGGTCATTCTAGTTAGTGTATATAAATTAAGCATTTTCAGAAATGGTTTTTGTTTCATATATAAACATATATATAAACATCGGATGTTGTTGTCATAAGTGACCAATGTCAACACATGTGGATGTCTAACAGTGTAGATATAACACACAAACAATGAGTCGGTAAGATGAACACAAACACAATTAACTTTCGAATGTTTAATTGTTAATAATAAAAATAGTGGCAATAAATTTTTATTCTTTTTTATTTTGCCATCATGTACTAATACGTTTTGTGTGATATTCTACGTGAGCTACGAAACAAATAAGAGAAATTATAAGAATAAAAGCTGTTTTTGGAAAATTTATATGGAAAATTGTGGACGCACTATGTTTTGTAACATATATTCACACCATAATTCCGCTTACCGAAAACTGAACGATAACAGTCGACCAATAAAAATGGCATAATAATGAAAGTTGAAATTAGTACAGCATTGAAACTTTAATAAAGGGGTGCACCATTGCATTACTGCGCTCTGAAAATTGCATATATATCAATCCTTTGCTGAAAAATCAAAAGGATTTTTCAGATAAAAAGACCTACCTCCCCTTCCAAAGATCAACTGCTTTATGTTGATTTTTTTCTTTTTCCACAAAACGATGAGTGGAGCGGGGATAGGGTTAAACAACAGAGTTACTTGGGAGAAAGTGTGGTTGGAAACAGGAATTATTATTGACATTCAGCATTATTATTTGATTTAAGAGGCAATATCCACCATATTATACATAAAGACGCTTACGTTTGTTGATCATTTTTAAAAAAGTCATTGATTAACCCCTATTGCGAATAAGACGCTACCAACAGAAAGAAAAATATCATAAACTATACCAGTGCTAGTTTTCTGTGTGTAGATTGTTTTGTGTTCTTGTAGAAATTTCTCGTTGCTAAATCGTATACTGTTTTCTGAGAACAACTACCTTTCCTTTGTTTTAATTTTTTCTGTGATGAAGATTCATATTTTGCAGTATCCATCAAGTTGTCTTTGTCCTAATGGTGTGTCTTAGATTGTTGGTGGCTCGAATATGCTCTCCAGATATCAATGAATATTACCACAGACAGCTAGGCGATTGTATGAAATGTGACAGTTGTCTCCGTGGAACAGGAAAACAAAAGGTAATTAATGTAGTGGTAGATATTGTTTTAGGGCCTGCATAGTTTGTACATGATCTGAGGGTAAGAGATATGTATTAATACATTAATGGTATATGCGTTTAATGCACATAAATAAAACAAACAGTATGCGTTGGTAGAAATCTAATACAATAAACGATAAGAGAAGTAATCCAATGCAACAGATGTGCATAATCGTTTCACGATAATTGAAGCGCATAATTTGTACATTCGCATATACAGGAACAGACCAGATAGTTCGTTATCTAACAATACCAATGACTGTATCATTGTCTTCTCCGGTAGGTTTTTGCACCTTGAATTATTATATGATGGTAAAAACGATCTACTGTAGACTGTAACTTATTTAAAAAGGTTTGAAAATAAAACATTAAAATATTCAATTTAATATCACCCATCGTTATATATTTATTTGGAGTCTTATGTGCATACCAAACTCATATCAAAAAGGTGAATATTTACTATAAGTATAGACTTGCAAAACTTTATGGCATAGTATTGCATTCTATACAATTATGTCCTTAACTGATGGTAATATTTATGATTATTAAATAACGAAGGGGTTATTTTTCGGAGATCCTGTGTAACCTTTCTCGATATTATAATTATGGATTTTACCAGAAGTCGATTAAAGCATTTATTGTATTATTATATTGAACTAAAAATTAAATAAAAGAACCGAAGATACCAAGGTGTATTTAATACTAATAAATCAACGACAAACGAAACTCTGATTTAACCAAAGAGGAGATAACTTCAAAACAAACAGTGACTTATTACAAAAACAAAAAAATTGAGTGATACGTGCGCAACTAAAAACCAGGTGCTACAAAAGGGTATTCAATTTTGCTCTATGCGTGGCACCAGACGTGACATTCAGTTAAAAATCATGTAAAAGTCTTACGGGGTAATAACAATGAAGTATTAGGCAAAGTGGTTAAGACGGAACAAATTAATTGTCATATATGACACAGATATTCCGTAACGGTCAACCAAGGCAAGAGGGCCGTAACATTTTAATATTTCTGATTTTAATATTGCCAACGTGAACCCCTGGTTAAGTGGCTTTTCTGTCCACAGACCCTCTAAACTAAAAAGAAGGTCAAACCTAGATATAAACGAAAGATTAAATAAATTAGATAGGTTAATTTTGTATCGATTATTTAGTATTATTGGGGTTTTTATTTGTTTTTTAAGAACTATGCCTATCCATATTCAAATAATCAATAAGATATGAGAATCCAATATTTTTTCCTTAAAAATAAGTGAAGTTTGCAGACGTTTTAACAGGTGGTTGTAAGTTGCCACTTGATCGTCAGCTTGTATGGCTAATAAAGCCTACAAAACGTCGTCGAAAATCCACGTTGAACCCATTAAAGTATTGCATTATAGCTGGGAACACCATCCTCTGAAGTCAGGGATTATAAGTCCACGTTCGCTTCATGATAATGATGCGAATATGACACAGAACCCCTAATCTGGCAGAATGGAGAACATTCACTGTGTAATAGCCCATGTCCGACAATTTTCTGTATCTGTTTGACTTATCCTGAATTAAACCAAGGCATAAAATATATCATAAAAACGATAGGTAGGTCGGTGAATTATTTTATTGTTCCCAGATAAACATCAGCTTAATGGGGGAAACAATGCAGACTTGATCGGTGTTTGGGCTCAAATTATCGTAAATTGTTTAGCAAATGCCCAAAAATAATGTTAGGTAGGGTAATATCAAATTTTTTCTTGGTCCAAGAAGCAGACAATAACATCAAAGACAGAGCCTATAAACTTACTCTATATGAACACTATGTAAAATACTTACCTAAATTTTCGGAGTAAATAAAATGTCGTCAAAGATACCAAGGTTAACAAAATGTTTTTCTTCGCCAGACGCGCGTTTCGTCTAATCAAGACTCATCAGTGGCGCTCAAACCCAAACAATATGTAAAAATCCAAATGACTAAGATGTTGTAGAGCTTTTATCACCAAAATTCCAAAACGTTATATCAAATCCGGCTAAGGCTATCTACACCTTGAAATAGAAAAAACCTTAGAATTAAAATATTTTGTGAATTTCTAGTCAGTAAATTTAGACAACGACTTTATCACTGTTAGAATCAATGATTTTCATGTCAGCACCGAAGTGAATTATTTTATTGTTCCCAGATATACATATTTACCGATAACTATTTGCATGTGGTGATTCGTCTAATTGAATGATCACATAACAACAAAACAGAATATTAAAAAAAAAATTATAGACATATCAAAACATGAAATTGAAAATAAAGACAACAGCAAACTAGTAAAACAAGTTATGTCTTGACACGGTAAGGTTAGACGAAATGCTGTCATTGACTTTCACACAACAACTGCATTAAAGCTGCAGTTAATAAGTATTGCCATCTATTGCCATAATAATCATTTCCTGCATAATGTTTCTGTATAATTTTTGGCTATTATTTATTGTAAATTTCATCGGTAATCAACATGGGTTACTATTCACATCATAGAGAAGTCGGGATTTTTTTCCTTTTATCTATAGCCTACTTAAATTTTCTAAAAATAAACACTGTTCCAAGAAGTGAATTTTTAAATCCACGAGGAAACAAATAATGTAGATATTGTGGTTCAGATTGTGATGTATGATCGCGTTTTAATGCACAATATCATTTGTACCTTACAGGACCCGGAAAAATTAATATAAATAACACAATCGAAAACACAATCTGTATAGTCAAAATGCAGTAGAAATAACACCATTCCATTCAGCCGTTGCTGAAACAATCGATTGTATATGCTTTTTAATACCAACCTTTATGACGATGTATGCTTGATATTGTAAACTTATCACTGTGAAAGTATATCTGCAAAATAAGTAGACCAAGATTATTCAACTTTACTGTGGATCAGGCGATGAGTAACTAAAGAATAACTGTATTATTTGGTCGACAATATATTCATAAAAATTTTATGCAAGCATTAAAACTTTAATTATTTTCCACACTTTACACAAGTCATAATTCCAAGCTATCTCTATATTTCACAATAATGGCAGATGTACGTTATAATATCTATAAGATAAAAAAATCATATCTTGTAAACGAAAAACGAATAACACAACTAGCGAAATAATAAAATGGTGGAGATTAACAGCATATTACGTGTAACGTTTAGCGGACACATTTTAAGTCAGTGGGAATTCCTATGTTGAAAAGCGTTGAGTTGACTAGTGGTATATTATGCAGAAAGACATAATGGAAATATGACAAAAAGCCAGTAGTTACCAAATCATTTAATATCTTTTGCGCGTAGCCAAGGCAGTTTGTTATCTACTGTTGACCACCGGCTTGACAATACTGAGGTCGCGAGTTCAAGCCCCACTGCGGAAAGGGTGTGTCGACTTCAAAATAAATTGATACGTATATCAATGATAAAGTTGACAATGGGATTAATTTTAAAACAAACAAATCAATTTCATTTTTAGATAAATGATGTTCTTTTTTAAATTAATAATAAACAATTTAAAGATTAATCACAAGAGATGTATTCCGTCAACTTAAGATTAATGATGTTACAGATACATATGCTTCTTACTTCGCCGACAATGAACTTAAACATTAAATAATCTATGACAAACAGGACAATATTGATTTTTCAAAAGTCAATTTAATATTTATATTCTAGCTTTTCGCAATTGTGGTTTATGTGTATCCTAGTTGACACGATAAGATAGTGCCTGTAATTCAAAAAATATTATCTACACTTGCGGAAATTGTTGACAGAGAAGCTGTGAAGGCTGTAAAACTTTAGTCGTTCTAACGTATCATGTTATCATGAGTGCCAGTCACTACAAAATTTCTGTTGTCCCCTTTCTTTTCTATAGATCAATCTTAATCTTTTCGATGACCCGACCTGCTTACACAAATTAGCACAACAGGTATTGCTACGTAAGTAACATATGCGTGCTCTGTCGGCAGACATGATCTTACCAAGTCCTTTGAATCTGTGCTCAATGATCATGCTTTGTTTACCAATGTTTTTTTTACATTTTATATACGTAGTGTATGTACACGTTGTATCATAAAGTATAGAAAGCCAACAAGGACTCTTGACTAGACGGTTCTTCCATACGTCTCTGGGAAAGACCCGGTGATAGATTTTTTTCCTTTTTGCGACATTCAGAATCTCGATTGGAAAATTGGGGGCCCCGGTTTTCCAGAAATGCATGCAAATACCCCTTTCTCAGTAAACCAACAACTTTCACATTGTTTCATCACATAGACTCCTCATTGTTTAATATCTGACATCTAATCAGAACGCCCGTAACAAGAACGTTACCAACAATTTTACCATAATAACGGTCTTGTTTCAGGTGTTTTGATTGGATGACGCAACGAGTGCGAATGAGTGCCGTTGCGTTCATCTGTACTTGGTCACCTGTACCAGAAATCGACAATTTACGGAAGAAAAAAATGTCAATTCTATTAATTTATATAATCTTAATATCTTAGATTTCGGTGTATTTATATATAAATAAATCGTACTATATATATACTATAAATATAAGTCTCGAAGATTATACAAATGACGGTGTTTCTTGTCAAAAATTTAGACAAAGACTGACCGAATGGCCTTAGTCATTGAATGTCAATATAAATAAATGACGTAAACAGGTCATAACATATTGATCTTAAACTTTCTCATTTCCAACTTAACCCAAAATAGTTGCTTCCCAAGTCCGCCAGCCGCTGACGTGCCAACAAGATGTAATTAAAATTACCAAGGTGACAAATTCATTACGCCAGACGCGCGTTTCGTCTACTTAAGACTCATCAGTGGCGTTTAACTCTCTCTCTCTCTCTCTATATATATATATTGCATAAAATCTGTATGACATTTTCAAAGACTATATGAACATATGAACGTCTACCAGTTGCATTGCAGGGAGCGGATCTTATTCAGTGGGACATAAACCACGGTGCCTTGTCATGCTCCCCTTGTGCTCCATGTCCGACAGGCTACTTCAACGATATCCGAGGATATGATTGCAAACCATGCAACGACTGCTCCCAACAGAATCGCTTCCAGTTGTTACAGTGTAATAAAACCCAAAACGCTCAATGTGGGGACGTAATAGTGTAAGTATAACCATATCCCTGGTAAAACCTTATCATAAAACAGGACATTTTAGTAAGGGCCTGGTCCTAACATAAAATAATATTTGTTTCCTCTTTTCTGGACTACATTAAAAAAATTTACTATTGCCATAAAAATCATATTTGTGTTTAAAGAAAAATATTTCACAGGTATTAACATTTCATAAAATGCAACACGACTGATACTATTAGTATGTTTCTAGAAAGCTTACCTAAAACGATTAGAACAGGTCGCAAAATGATAAAATCAGAGTTGAATGTGAGCTATTGAAATCCGGAATCGGAATATACTAATATTTAAGTGACGGTCGGTATAGAATAAACAAATAAAGAAAAAACGTGTATAAAGCACAATAGTGCAAATCAAACATCATAGAAAATCATTAAGGGTAATTGTTTTTTTTCAAACATAATAAAATGGACAAAAGTGTGCACCTTTTTCTAATTGAAATGTAAACGGTTTCTCCAACGAAGCTGCCGAAGTGGTTAATTGTAAAATACTCCACAGATGGCCCTCTAATAACTGTGGGTTATGGCGCCAATTGGTAATTTTAGCCTCCATTGAACATGTCTTAAAGCAGGACCCCTCTTGATATATATGCAAACAGCTTCTTCAGAGAAACCCTTTCTCACCCATTTAGACCAATATCAGGCACAAACTATATCAGGGTGGCACTTTCTTAATTTCGGAATTTGTTGTTGATTTCTACTCCTGAACAAAATTTAACGTAGAAGTCGAAGGAAAATAAACACGAGGAACTCTTCCCGGAAACTCCGTTTATTAGAAGCAGTGTGACGTATTAAACTTATTATTATTAATATTATTATACTACAGAATTGGTTTTGAAAATACCATCCACTAATTGTTTAATTTATGGCGGTCAAAATGGCACCATTACAAAAAAAATTAACAAAGAGGCCTATGTTAAATCGACGAAATATATAGACAATTAAGTCCCTGACTGTTCTGTTTTCATGTTTTGTGTTTTTATTTCGTGTTAAATTTGTTTATCCAAATCCGGATTTGTTATCACCAAGTGACTTTAAGCTCTTGTTGTTCGGTCATTTACTTTTTTCGTCTCCAATAAATTTGATATTATGAAAATTAAATGTTGTTTTATGTAAAAACAAAAGTATAGTGGAGTTACATCATTAGCATTTAAGGTATGAAATGAAGGACCAAGCAATTGTTTATGGCACATCAAATGAATGTTTCGACATTAAGTGTTAAGGAAGTAAGTTTAGATATTTATATTCAATGCAGGAAGGCATTTCGCTTATCACAAAGCTTACTGACATAAATGGATTATTTGCTATTTGTTATTTAGTATTCAATAGTTTATATTAACTTTTATTAAAAATCAAAAGTGTCCTACACAGGTTAGAAGGACTTGATCTTTTTAAAATCGACTTAAACTTTTTATTTAATAATTGGATAGTAATATATGCGTGTTATTCCATATTCTATGCCAATCATTATTCAGTGCTCGATTAATTGAAACATAAACCTGTTCGAAGTTGCATAAAATGAAATGATAAACTTTAAATTTATCTTTTGTTCCTAAAACTTCACCAGACAAAAAAAAACCCCTAAAGTTAACCAGCAGTACACTATTAAGTTTAAAATCCTTGTCAGAGATTTCTCTATACCTTAGTAGTTGGTTATGACACCACCCCAAAAAGTATTGCAATTTATAGTTTTGAATTAAATTAAATATTAATTTAGTTATTTATTTTTATTTGCATAGTTTTAACACATACACGCGCACACAAGCACATAAATATCCCCCAACTGAAAGTTATTTAATAATTTAAATCTAAAACCACCTTTTCTGTCCATGCAGAAAGTAAATATCGTAGTGGAGTGTCTACGTCACACAATGACGTCACATAAGTCATTACATATAACATCCAGGAAGTATATACCTAATTTGATTTGGTATTGTTATTTATTTATGAAGTTTAGTTTCAGATAAATTAGGTCAATGATTTGTTTTTTAATGACATGCAGAAAAGTATTTACAAAGGAAGTAAAATAAGTTTATCTATGCACATGCAAAAACGTTTCATAAAATTTCATTATTACAGTTAAAAAACATTATGAACAATCATATTTGTGTCATTTGTAGGTCACTTAAACTATTGGCGAAGTCAACAACGCCGGCTATATTAATAGAAACAAATACGAGTAAAGGTAAATGGAATGTTGTCAGAATACTACAAAGGGTTTGTAACACACCACCACCATTGTGTTTTTGGAACAATTAATACATGATGGATATGTAATAGGAAAACACATTTTATGTGCGGTCTTTATGGGTGGATGAAAGTTTGTAACCCGAAAAGTAACTGGGCAAAGGGTATATGAATCAAAATCTCTTTAACATTATCTGAAACTAAATGTCCGTCCCGTTTACCGATTAATTTGTTTGTTCTCTTTCTATAAGTAGCTGAAATGCTGTTTTGTAGGACGTTATTCAACCTTTCAATTATCAAACAATTTACAAATACCCAAATATCTGTGTGTCATGGGCGATAAATCCAATGTCTAAATTTTGGCAAAATGCCCTCTGTTTAAACCTAGCCGATGTAGAAAGCTCTGGCAGTGAAATCCGTCTTGGCACTAGGGTACTCCTTGTACGTGTGGTACTCGATTGAAAATCCGGTAATTGGTCATATCCGTAGGCACTCGTAACCCAGTTAGAAGGTGGAAAAGTGGTACTACAAATAGATCAAATCAATGGTAATTAGTGATATTTTCCTTAACGTTTAACTAAGTTATGATGACGACCGTAAAATTTGCTAAGCGATGACTTCAATCTTGCTACTATGAACCAGTTGTTAAGTAGCTTTTCTGTCAGAAGACAAACTGCATCAAGGAAATCAGGATAAGAAATACAGGTTCTTGATTACCTGATCAATTGGGAGATGCATACTCCATATGAAGGTGCATTGGAATTTTACAACACAAAACTGGAACGTTCACAACTAGAAAACTAAAATCATGCCTTTTGTCGTAAATTAATGTTTACAAGCGATCTTCTTATCAGTTTGTATGTTAAATTAAAGTATGAAGCAGGGCTGAGCTAGCTGTATCGATGGTTCCCTCAATTTCAAGTTCAATGATGTAGATCCAATCAACATAGTCACTGAATTTTGATTTATTCAATAACAGCACATCATTAATATAGCGGAACCAGAAATTGAAGGAGAGGGCTAACGTTTTTTCCATGTTTTTAAGTAGCCCATGTATAAATACATACTAGGGAAAAGTTGGGAGAACAGTTGCTACCGATTGGTACAGAAAAGCACGCCCATCAAACATTACAAATATGGTATCTATCAGAAAGTCAAGCCTTCTAATTATTTATGTTATGAGAAGTTGTGTTAGTGTGTCGGAGTGGTTGTTTTTAAAATATGTCACGACCTGAAAGCAGATATCGATATTTGCCCTTTTTCTTGATGAATCAGTCATAAAGAGTATTCTTTTCTAAACATCCCTAGCTGTTTCCAATTTTAAATGTTACTTCGTTAGAAGGCAGGAAATCGTTTGCTTGCACAGGTTTTTTCTTCCTCGTGCATCAATTACCAGCTACTTTAATGGAAACCAATGTCTTATTGTATAGGACGTTGGAGTACACTGTAAGGTCCCCTAAACTTCTCATGGTTAACACAGATAGTCCTGATAAAAAACGAAATCGAGCATAAATTCTCCATTCACTTCTTTCGCAACATAGCTGACAGGAAATAACAACATTTAGTCATTAGTTTTATATGGTTTTGTTACAGAAAACGGGATTATCTTTACCAACCTGATAGCGGCTGTTGGTGTAGCTACGTTGGTGATACTTATCCTAGCATGCTTTCTTTATTTTCGGAGGCAAAAATCAACAGAAGGTTAGTTTTTAAAATCATGTATGTTGTAGTTTATTTGATTAATATCGTACATGTATTTGGGTAACAAAAAACCAAACGAGTTGTTTTAAATCAATGACATCACCAATGAATTTCCTTGTATGACATCTAGTAAAAGAAAAAAGATATAATAGAAAAAATGAAGGAGTAATCAAGAAATAATAAGTCAAATACAAACAAAACCATAGTTAAAAACACAAAAACAGATTAAGTAGCACGAAGACGACTACACAATAAAATGATATTGCAACAAACAATTGGATTCATATTAAATCATCATATGCTGTGCATGCTTGTTGCGTGCTGTGTTTGTAAGTTGTCAAGAAATAATAAGTCAAATACAAACAAAACCATAGTTAAAAACACAAAAACAGATTAAGTAGCACGAAGACGACTACACAATAAAATGATATTGCAACAAACAATTGGATTCATATTAAATCATCATATGCTGTGCATGCTTGTTGCGTGCTATGTTTGTAAGTTGTCTGTAATTGCTTGTAGTTTTATTCTGTCCTACTTTTGATTACCTCTCTGTATTTTCTTGTAGCGTGCTGTGTTTGCGAGTTGTCTGTGATGTCTTGTAGTTTCTTCTGTACTCCTATTGATTACCTCTCTGTATTTTCTTGTAGCGTGCTGTGTTTGCGAGTTGTCTGTTATGGCTTGTAGTTTTCTATGTACTCCTGTTGATTATCTCTCGGGTTTTTCTTGTAGCGTGCTTTGTTTGTGAGTTGTCCATCATGGCCTGTGAATTCTTCTGTCCTACTTATGATCAACTCTCTGTATTTTCTTGTGGCGTGCTGTGTTAGTGAGTTGTCTGCCATGGCTTGTAGTTTTCTTTTGTACACCTGTTGATTACCTCTTGGTATGTTCTATTGTACTTTAAAAGGTGTATTATTAACATTACTAGCAAGAATATGTATGCTTCTATAAATATGTATTTTAAACTGCACACATGTAACTGTTTATTCCAACATTATTGTACTCTTTTTTCTATTTTCCTTTTTCATTTTTTGTCCATTTAATGTTTTTGAGTGTTATTTCAGAAAAAACCTTGATGAACAACAACATAGAAAATCTTGATTTGACACAAAAGTTAGTAAATCTTAGTTGTTTTACAGAATAATAGGTATTCTTATGTAACGTAAATCCAAAGGTATACTAGATGGGGTCCATTTTTAGATGTTAGTTCAAAATTAACGACGCGAAGTAAATTATGTCTAATTACAATAGACAAACATATTTCTCAGAGACGATCGGAACGCCTTATTATTTCCGGCTTTTTTTGTCATAACTATATATTTATAATAGACTATCTAGGTCACCTGTATAGCTTGCATATTAAAAAAACATTCGGTAATTACAAGAAAAGATGCAGCACACGCTTTCAAGGCGCAAAATTGAAATTACAAATGGTATTCCTAAGGAAAAACTTATTCACTTGTTTTTCATACTTATTATTGCAGACTACTGCTTGTAACAGTCAACAATAAGAGCAAGCCTAACGGAATAGCCGAGAACAGGGAAAGCAAAGAACAAGCGCACAGAAAACAATCTGAAACTGACACAAGATCTAGTCATACCAAGAGGTTACTATGCAACCAAACTAAACCGAAAGTTCTTGTATCAGAGGAAGAAGCTCACTATAAAAGCCAATTCAGATCAAATATTGTGAACAATTCGATAAAGAACAATCTGGTCAAACCCGATGCCTGTCATTTACTTTGTTATTCTAATGTGTCGGATAAATCATTAGATGACGTCAGCAAAAACTCATTAACCACCGGTAACCATTCATTATTTTCAGACAGGCTTTAAACTGAGCAAACTGCAAAAGCTCCAAATACAATATTTTTGAACACAAAATGCGCATGTAAAATAAATAGAACAAGGTGCATCTATGAACACCTGCTGCCGAAAGGTGAAACCGTAAAGAATAGCTGTCACCTTAAATGTTACCATTGCTCAAATAAAGATTAGTAAAAAAACAACTAACAACAGTACGGATAGATGGGTTGATTGAACTTTAGCTATAATATTGTACCTCCTTGGACGGAGCTATAAATACATCCCGTTATGCAGGGAGTGATTCACACCATGCAAGGGTTTTACGCATATAATCAGCTATTAAATTGTTTTCCTGAATTCCTACATACTTTTTAATGTCTTTGAAGTTCAATTGATTTTTCTATAACACCTTATTCGATAGTTCTTCATCTTATTCGTATTCATGGCATTGTTGACAAAATTTGAATTCCGGATTTGGTGATAAATGTTAATTTCGGATCAATTTTTCCGGATTCGTTTTATTAGCTGGGATCAAATATTTACCGATACGATTCTACAATTCTACAATCCACAATTTCATTTCTTTCAACAATACCATGAATCCGTAACGTGTTAAAATGATTTAATTAAACATGTCAGGCGAATGGCGGAGAAATGAAAAAAGTATTTAATAAACAAAAACGGAAGTTTAATAGCGGAAAACATGTATAAATCCCAAGTTAGTTTTTGCTCCATTATGAAAAAAGGAGCTACATTATAATAGCTAATTGAACTTTACAAACACGTGTAAGCTCCTATATTCTACACTCTTTACTACAACTGATCAGTGCACTCGAGTCACGTGACTGGTGCACTAAGAGACAAAATTGACTTAAATATAATGTGGTTAAGTTTTCCAATTTTCTGTTCCGAGTCGGTATTTTACAAAACCACTAGCAATATCTGAAAGTGGCGTTAAATACTCATGCGCCATAATCTTCTAAAATATTATTTAAAATAATTGATTGTTAAACAAATGTCCTAGCTGAATAATATTGCTGTGGCTTTGAAATCGTTTTGCTTTCTTTTTTTTTTCTACAACAACAGAATTAGAACTGTTCCCAGCATGATATCAATTCAATACTTAGATATGTTCTCGGTAAAAATAATACTTTAATCTGGTAGATGAGGAATGTTTCAATAAAGAGTAAATACTTGTTTTTGTTTAACAAGATCAAAAGTCCTTGAACTGTTACAGTGGTGAAAATAAAGAGTAGATAATCGAAACACAAAACTCACAATTCAATTAATCACTAAAGGACATAACAAACAATTATCAACACTTATCAAATATCTAGTAAAAGAAAGAACAAATGCGAAGGTGAAAAGTTCACATAAAACATTATGTGGCAAAAGTGATCTTCCTTTATTGTAATACAGTAACAACCAAGACATGCAGAAACATTACCACATCGAGCTTGAAATTCAAGACATGCAGAAACATTACCCTATCGAGCTTCAAAGTCAAGACACCACCAATACACTAAGGTCAGCCTTTTACTTGGACCTACTTCTAGAAATAGACTCGACCACTACAAACTAGACTATACGACAAACATGATGACTTCAACATTCCAATTGTCAACTTTCTGTTCATCGACAGCAACATTTCCGAGGCTCCAGCGTATGGTGTGTACATTTCACAACTTATACGTTATTCTAGATCCTGCGATCGGTATTCTGATTTTCTTAGACCGATTACTGTTGTTGACTGCTATACTTCAAACAAGGGTTTGATATACCAAGGTTGTTGTTATCTCTCCAGAAGTTCTATAGTCGTCACCATGAATAAATTGATAGTTATGGGAAATCAGTGTCTCAAACACGATCTGACATTTTCGCTGAGTCATAGGTAGTGTTTCCTATTCCTGGATTTAACGTTGTCTAATTAGAGGAAAACACTGCTTACTCGTCCGGAGCACCTTAATGCACCCATCGTTTTTATTGTGTTTTTGGTTTCTTTGTTGCGTTTGTCTATATACGGATTTGTAACTGTCCCTTGACTTTTGGCTCTTGTTGTTCTGTCGGTTTTCTTTGCTATTTGTCATATCACCCGAACAAATGACAAAAACCAACATACATGCATAACACAAAACCAACGGCCCAGTGCAGGATCCGGGTGGCCAAAAGAATAGACCGCAGTCGCGCTAGCTTGTCGTAAAAGGCGACTAAATAGCGCCCAGTACCCTGACCGGCGTGTCAGGTCGGTTTGCCTAAAGACCGACTGGGATGTGTGCCCCAGGTGGTTGAATGGGGTACCCCTTGCAAGCTGAGGTTGTCAGGCCATAATACGGAAAACCTGACTGCAAACCATATTAGTGCACCGTGTTGGGAAAAATGCCACGTTCCTCGCACGTTAAAGAACGCTGCTGTAGTATTCGCTATGAGTAGGGATTTCGATCCCGCTACACGAGGCTGAATTGCCCGACCCTATCCATCCTCCCATTTGCCAGTGGCAATCTAAAATCCGTTACCCCTATTTTTCCTTGTGTCCCATCCCATTTTCATTCATCATTTTATCATCCATTTCATGTTCATCGCCTGAATATAGCTGAAATAATGCTGCTCAGGCGTTAAACACCATTAATCAATCAATCAATCAAAACCAACAAAAACGACGATTTATAAAATATCTGAATACAAACACGAGACAAATATAATGAAATCTTTAGTAAATTACTCGAGTAAAGCAAAAAGAAAATGACACGAAAGATAGAGACTAGCAGTAAGAAAATGTTATTGCATGTCAACCATCTTGATCTTGTTACATAGGTTTGTTTGTTTGAACAGATTTTAGTAATGTTTCAGCTATACCATATATTCCATGTTTTATAGGGGATGCAGGCGGATCGCCTGATGAAATTCCCCGATCATCGGCACGAACACTGGCAATCTTTGTCAATTAATATTTGGTGTAGCCACGTTGGTGCAGCACACCCTGCCGCAGTAAGCCTCGAACATTAATGATAGATGTATATAACTACCTTAACCACTCGGTCACCGAGGCCTACATTATTATCCATCTAGTTTGTTCCATAACGCAGTTTACACAATCGATGTCATAAGCGTTTTTTTCAATTTGAAGAAATTTGATCATTTATAATAGAAATGTCATCCTTTTCTTAAGGCAAACACTGTTCAACAGTCTTCTATATTAGTGTACTTAGTATTTACACTATACCAAAAATATGTCGGTCAACATACGACACATACCTGTACTGTCACGTTTAAATACTAAGGTAGGGAAAAATCTTTAGTAAAATTTATCTGTCTATTTTTAAATAAGTAAACAACACACACACGAATAAAATACCCTAACCATTTGATTGGTGATTTAAATTTTAAAACCAACGTAGCGCATACTATAGGAAGTAGTTTAGATTCGCCAGTTCATTCTATAATCCACATGCTCACGTGACCACATATTGTCTTCCTATTTCGAGTAATACGGAAACTCTTGTATTCAAATTAAAGTGTTTGGAAAAATGTCTGTTATTATATATACACACATCGGATTGAAGTTGACGGACGTCTTTGAAAACACTTCATTTAATTATGACCAGGTCAGCATATTCTCTTTTAGGTTATAAGATAAACACTATAACAACTGTAAAACGATTTAAAATTCCGCATAATTTTTGTTTAAGTACCATTTGATTCTTCTTTATTATATTTTCGTAAATGTTTTGTTTGTTTGTTTGAATGTTATTTAACGCCACTTTCAGCAATTTTTCAACTATATCATGGCGTCAAGTTTTTATTGGGGTAGGAAGCCGGAGTATCCGGACAAAACTCCCGACCTTCGGTAGGAAAACTGGTTTTCGCAGATGATATGATAAAGTTGAAAATTTAATGTTTTTCGATACTCGTAATAGTTATCTGGATTCAACATTAGTCGGGAACCTCTTGATACATATAATAATTACGTTTTTTCCGTTTGTCAGTGTTGAAAACCGAATTTGTTTTAAATACACGTGAATTGGCTTGCCTTATTGCAAAACAAAAAATACAATGAAATTATACTTGTTGAATTTTATACTCGTTAGCTTCTGAAGTTACCAATTCGATTAAAATAAGAAATTTTAAGCAATTTTTCTGTCAGTTTAAGTTTTGAGACCATCACCGCCGCTCCTATCCCCCTTACCCCCCCCCAAAAAAAAAAAAAAAAAAAAAAAAAAACTAAAACAAAAATGACTACATCGCACTTATCCTTTTCCCCCTATAAAGTGTGGACGCTTTTAACATTTTATCATTAACATTTTCGTTATTCCTTGTTAACTCTGACGTCCATGATAACTATGACGTCCATGTTAACTCTGACGTCCATGTTAACTCTGACGTCCATGTTCACTTCAACAGTTATTTTCGTTTTGTTGTTATGTGTCCTTCTATTATTGTTTTGTTGTTATGTGTCCTTCTATTGTTGGTTTGTTGTTTTGTGTCCTGTTGTTGTTTGTTGTTTTTTTTTGGTTGTGTGTCCCGTTTTTGTCTTGTTGTATATCCCTATTGTCGGTGTGTTATTGTGTGTCCTTCTGTTGTTGTTTTGTTGTTGTATGTCCCGTTTTTGTGTTGCTGTTGTGTATCACTCTATTGTTGTTTGTTATTGTTTGTCAATCTATCGTTTTGTTGTTATGTGTCCCTCTATTTGTTTTTATCTCTGTATTTGATCACAGTAGCATCGCCTTAGATGACTATTGCTTTTTATATTTTACAGTATCCAACAAGTTGTGTTTGTCGTGACAGTATGTCTCAAATTATTAGTGGCTCAGATTTGCTCGCCAGATGACAATGAGTATTACCATCCACAGTTACAGACATGTCTAAAATGTGACAGTTGTCTCCGAGGAGCAGGAAAACGTCAGGTAATTAATAAAGTGACAGACACAAATATCTTCTTCACTTAAAGGTTTTATTAGCTTACATTTTTGTATGGCACGTACAATCAACTAATACAATTAAATGCCAGTTGGGAAATGGGTTTTACATTTTTAAATTGAAAGGTCATTTTGGCGACAAACGAATTTCACTTTCAGTACATTATATACAGAAATATAATAAGACCTTGACTTTTGATATGAAAATTCTTTTCTCATGCGTGACGAGCATTGCTAGTTAAATCTTAAATAATATATTTCCATGGACTTCTTTATTAGAAACATAGTATCCTTGTGAACAAAAGACTAGTAGAATTTCCGTATTCACAGCTGATTGGTAGCTACTTCTCATGCCCAGTCAAAACGTTCTTTCTAAGTAGCAGTATGTGTCCTACTAACCGTTTACATGTGTCTTTTCGGAGTGACATAGTTTTGTCAAATTGACTTGAAAAGTTATTATTGTTTCTCGGAATTCAAAAACACAATCTACAGGTTTCGGTTTCGATTCATGATCAGAATAGTAGGTACACCTTGTAGTTATGTTAAAGATTAAGGTCAACTTAAATTACCAAAGTTTAAAAAATAACCCTTAAAGTTAAGCATTTAACACTACTGACCATGGAAGATATAAATCCCCCTCCCCCCAGAAAAAATAATGAAATACAAAACAGATCTTGTGTAGTAGTAGTAGTATTTTAAGACCATCTGAGTCAAAACAATACACATTTGCCGTTGTGTTTCAGGGGAGTGATCATATTCGCTGGGACCAAAATCATGGAGCCTTGTCATGCTCACCGTGTGATCCATGTCCGACAGGCTTCTTTAGCGATATACGAGGATATGATTGTAAACCGTGCAACGACTGCTCCCAACAGAACCGCTACCAGCTCGTACAGTGTAATAAAGGACAAAACGCTCAGTGTGGGGACTTTATCGTGTAAGTATAACTGTGTAAGCGATTTTTAGCTTTGCTTTTAGACATATGCAATCACCAATGATTTTTATTTAAACATTATTACACTTTGGCTAATTTGGTCCTACACCCTGACCAACACTGGACGTTAGTCCCTTATGATCCTTATGGATTTTCTTATCCTGAATCTTCGTGGTAAATGTTTGTCAAAAGACTACGGAAGTAAAATTAATCCGGTTATATACCTACATACTGTCTATAGAGGAAGTGCAAAACATTTAAAGTTCATTAAACAACATGAATGAATACAAATGACAAAACCCTTATCACGGAAAAGTAGTTTTATGATTCGATAAGCGTTTGAGCTAATCTAAAGTAAGATAGTTCAAGTGCTCTCACAAAGTCAACAGATTTCATGGTATCGGTAAATGTTTGTCAACCGACTACGGAAGTAAAATTAATTCGGTTATATACCTACGTACTGTCTTTATTGGGAATGATTGATAGGGTGCTTAGCGTCCAGTGAGCAGTATTGTGATTGATTGATTGGGTGTTTAGCGTCCAGTGAGCAGTATTGTGATTGATTGATTGGGTGTTAAGTGTCCAGTGAGCAGTATTGTGATTGATTGATTGGTGTTAAGTGTCCAGTGAGCAGTATTGTGATTGATTGATAGGGTGATTAGCGTCCAGTAAGCAGTATTGGGATTGATTGATAGGGTGCTTGACGTCCAGTGAGCAGTATTGTAGCTTTATTTAAGACGAGAATACGCGGGTAATCCAACAGAAAAATAGGAAAGGGGAAATAACCCTGCGTGTAACTTTTAATGTGTGCCTATACTTTTTCAAAATCTACCAAAAAATAAAAAGTGTGTATTCATGCAAGAGAAATAATTCGATACCAACTGTATACGGACAGGATTTCCGCCGGTCATAACTTCCGCCAACGATACGGCTCCCACTAACAGCCTATGGCATAAGCTCTGGGTAGCTCTGTTTGATGTTATGTCACCAGTCCCAGAATTTTGTTATCATTAGGTTAATTTCAGTTTTAAGTATTTGTTGGGTTATGTAGATACAAATTAGGAAGACATAATTATTTTGTGTTAAACGTCCGATGTTTGTGACGTCAGACGTTTGTGATTATTGGTTGCAAAGGTTTTAAGACCGCGTTCACCAAAACTATGGCATCCTGCTTTATCGGGGAGAATTCCAGAGGTACTCAACGAAAATACACAACACCTCAATAAAAGCAGGAAATCCATGTGAAGTGAAAATAGTCGACCTGGAGAACTCGTAACACACATTAAGCCGATGTTTGTGACATTAATTATTAATATGAAACATACCGTTTATTCTTTATTATCATTGACTTTCAGGTCACAACCACATATTCCGGAAACAATAGCGTCATCTACAACTGAAGCACCAAGCATTCCAGAAACAATAGCGTCGTCTACAACTGAAGTAAATGAGATGAATGAAATCATAGGTAAACAGAGCTATACACATAATATGACAAATTTAATTATTCCTCGTCATACTGACAGTAATATAATTTTTTACGATACAGTCCGTCAGGAGTAATATATGGTGGTTCACCCAAGCTAAAAGTTTTGCAGACCAGGTGTGTAAAGATACCGGTATTTTCGCTTTTTTTCTACAAACGGCTATATAAAATTAAAGTGCTTTTTTTAAGTTACTACAAAAATGCCAAACAATTTTTTTTCAATCTGAAACGCTGTATTTGAAATTGAGTTTTGTGACGTCACCAACACATTATAACGTCACGTCATCAATGGAATGTAGAGGCACTGTTAGGGGGCTCTAAAGTAACGACATGAACAATGTGCTTTACTCGCATTTTAGGCTGCGCCTACATTCAAATTATTCTCAATACCGTAAGAGGACGTCCGGTTCGAATATACAGTCAGGTCACCAGCAATGAATCCGGTCAAAATTTTGACTGCTTTGCAATATTCGGAATGCGTCAAAATTTACGTCAGAATTAACTGTAACTGACATAATTCCGATGCAATGCATTATGACGTAACGTCCGGCGTCAATACAAATCAAAATGCAGTTGATCAAAATATGCTTTTATAGATTTATGTCTCGTTTGTGGAAATAACTCTTTTGGGAATGGTTTAACTCGAAAGCCGGAAAACAAGAAGCAGGTAGAAACTGTATTTAAATTGTATTCTGAAAGACATTTTTGACGGAACGAAACGCCGCGCTAAAAATTACCATAAACATGGCGTTTTAAACAACCAATCAAACTGGGTAGAAAACTAGTTTTGACCTGGGGTTATATTTGGAAGGGAAGCTTGCGTAAATGAAAAATATTGCACCAGGGGACGGGCATTCGAAATGGGTTTGTTCATATTGATCACGTGACCTTATTTACACTCATGCATGTAACCGTATAGCACGCATCTGCGATGTCATGATAGAAATTTTTATGTCTTTTGGCTCGTTCCGCGGAGCGCTCGCTATAATACACATTCCTAATCAATGTCATAAACGATCAACATTTATTATGATGACGTCATGTTAAGATTGTAACACGACGTCACAATAAAATGTGTGTTCTAAATAGTCAAGTCCTGCAACTCATAGTTTACGTTGTTACAAAATTTTATATTTATGTCCACAGGTTGGTCCTTTATGGCCACATTTGACCACTCGCTAACGCCTGGAGTTTAAATAGTGGACATAAAGGGCAAGACGTGGTAAAACCAGTATATATTCGTGCCCAAAATGAATTATTTATTAAGTATTAGAAATTTGGGTTTCACATTGCAACAAAAGCCACTTATCTTCTTTATCTTTGTTAACAGCAGGTAGAAACGGCTTAATCAACTATGTAATACCGGCGGCTACTGTGTTCACGGTACTGATTTTAATTCTGGCATGCTTTATCTACGTACGGAGGCGCCATACGTCAAACCAAGGTAAGATTTAAAATCGTCTTCAACTTTTTACAAAAGTTTAATAAAGTAGCATCAGACAAAAAAAATTAAACTGACTGATCAGTGTTTAACGTCCAGCAAGCAGTATTTATATATATTTACTACACTTAATAAATAAATAAATATGGAAGATAGAAAGAACGAATGAAGGGGAAACAATGATTGACACTAATTAAATAGGGAGGATTTTATTGGGTCTTGCATATATTCACATATAGAGTCTGCAATCAGCCTACTTGTTTTACTATAACAAAAGGAGTCTTAAATGTGCAAAGACCGTGGAACTTTATTTGGTCCCCTTCCGTATATTTTATATTACCTGACACCCCAACATTTGCTTATTGGGTTGACAAACCCTTACAACATGAAGTGTAGTGACAGAATCTATTTTCTTTGAGTTGTACTTTTAAGTTTGATCTAAATGATCTACAAAAAAGAATGCGAAAAAATATCAACCACTTTAGCAAACTGCTTCTTCTATTAGAATCGTATGCATGTATTCTTAATCATCTCCATCATTTTCAAACAATACTATGACGTAGCTATGTATACTATGTATCTATGTATACTATGTAGCTATGTATACTTTGTAGCTATGTATACTATGTAGCTATGTATACTTTGTAGCACTTTTTTCTTTCCTTGTTTATATTGGCTTTTTTGTTTTGTTTCAGAAAATCTTAAAATAAATAACAATTTGGAAAATCTTGATGTGATGCAAAGGTGAGTAAATAAGTAATTGCTAGTGTAACGTGTCTTGCCTTATTTCGTACCACAGATCGGTCTCAGCGTGCAGTCTGTGAGTTACCTGATTATACTCAGGATCAGAAGAGTCTTTAGTCAATAATACCGTCTCGAGGTCAACTATAATAATATAATAAAATATAATACACAGAACGTGAAACAGGAACCATAAATGAGTATCCCTAACCCAATTAAAACCATTGTTGCACTCAGGTGCACCGGACGTTCCTACACACGTGTAGTTAAATTTCAAGCTCTGTTCTTCTGACAAAGATTTCTATATACTTGACGACACCACAACAACAACATTAATATTAACTATATCAGTTCTGAAAACCAAATTAATTATCCACAAGAAATAATACAACAGTCCTAGTTCCTGCTACCTATGTACTAGATGACCCCCCCCCCCCTTTTCATTTCACCGAGGATATATGTCTAGTAGCGAAATGCTCGTAGACTACGACAAATAATGACTAAATGGCACCTATAGTTAAGAAACGCATTGCTTCCATTCAACCCAAGCTTATTCAACCATGTTACTTGGAATCCTACTGGTTGATTGACTTAGACTAGTCTTCAACATCAGACGCTGTAAGCTCATTTTCCGTGAATTAAAGTCTATCTATATAGTTTCATCCTATTATAGTCTCTACTAACCTGAACAGCAGTTCTGTCTCGGAATTTCTTCACACTCAGAATGACAACGATTGCGCAGTCTGCCCTTGTTTTATATGACAACGATTGCGCAGTCTGACCTTGTTTTATATTACAACGATTGCGCAGTCTGCCCTTGTTTTATATGACAACGATTGCGCAGTCTTACGTTGTTTTTTATGACAACGATTGCGCAGTCTGCCCATGTTTTATATGACAACGATTGCACAGTATGACCTTGTTTTATATTCCCCTGTGTATTATTCCAGTATCAAAGCATAATTCTAACCTACCATGCATCCTAGCAATGGTGGATTGTGATAAAAAGGGATAAACTAATAGTCACTATTACTCCATTACCGACCATGCATTTTAACATAGATACAGTAAATTAATAAATCATCACAAGAGTCGACATAATTAAATAAGAACAGGTAACTGAAAATCAGCATTCAACAAGGTAAGCAGATAATCATGAATAACCCACGTGGGTTGAAACTGTTTTAGTACTTAATCTTGAACACATTACTTTTATACGTAGGTTTAACGGTCCTTGGTTAGATGGGTTTAACGGTCCTTCGTTAGGTGGGTTTAACGGTCCTTCGTTAGGCGGGTTTAACGGTCCTTCGTAGGTGGGTTTAACGGTCCTTCGATAGGTGCATTATTCACATGTGTTTTTGATTACTTCAGGTTACCGCTTGTAGTAGTTCAAAACAAGAACGGACGAGACTCACAAACGAGAGTGCTGAAGGAAACCGACACACAGACTTGTAGTACACATTTCAGTAGAATTAAATCAAGTCAAACTAGGAGATTACTAAGCAACGAAACTCAGCCAAAAGTCCTCGCGTCAGAAGACATTGCTGATAATGTAACTGCAATAAAAACAAAACGTGTCAACAATTTGACACAGGTAGTCAACAATGTGGTTAAAACTGATAACTGCCAATTTCTTTGTTGTGCTACTGTGTTGGATCCATCAATAGATGACGTCAGCAAAAGTTCATTAACTAGTGGATGCCCTTCATTGTTTTCGGAGAATTTTTTAAACGAGAAAACACCGAAATTTGGTGATACAATGTTTCCGAACACGGAATGTACATGTGCAATAAACAGATTTAATTGCAGCCTTGAACAAACGCTGCATGTCCTGGAAGACGAATGTAGGCCAGTCATTTTACTGTAAATGTGTCGTCATATCTTACAGTTTAGAACAAAAACAGTTTATAAGATAAATCAGCCCATCTATAGGTTAGTTTTTTGCGACAAACAGAAACAAATGGTAACTAGTGATCTGTTGTGGTTACGCCATTTGACTGCAACAATACACAGTATTCAAAGACATAATGATACAACATTAGATGGCTGAATGCTTCAAGAGACCCTTTTGCAGTGTAATCTTTAGAGTTAAGGCATATTACAATAAAACCTAAAGATAATGGTGTTTGGTTCATATTTAGTAGATGACTGATTAATAATATTAAAAGTTAGTAACTGTTTTTAACATTATAACAGATCATGTTTTGTTTTGTTATTGCTATTGTGTTTGCTTTCATTGGTACCAAGCTATTTAGTGTTATTTGTTGAAACGCACAATTGTTGGACTAAGCAAAATGTTAGCATTGAAGATTCTGGAGAATTGTGTAATCTTTGGTTAGTACGCTTTCAGTTTAGTTTATGTTAACGCATTATTGTTGCAATATTTTTAATTTACAAGAATATGTTGGGTTATGTGCCATCGGGTGTGTAGACATGAAAAAAAATTGAGACAATAATGAAATATGTAACTGATCGACTATTTATAATGTTTGTCATTCTGCATTTTACCCATTTGTTGGAAATACTATTCTGAGTGTGATATGACATTATATTGACGTTTGATTGTGATCTTGGTTGTGTACTTGGTTAGTACAACAAGAACAAAGAACACAGATAGCAAAGGACGGTTAACAAGGGTCAATAGAGAAATTTTTGATACAAACACAAATCAACAGGAACATCAAAACGTCAGATCCATTTAGTCGTGATAGTATTTCACCCTCATTATTAGAAGCACAAAAACAAGACAGGCTTTAATCTGATATTTCTCCTGAACACAATCGTAAGAAGGATTAAACTAATTTAAGTTCAGTTGAGCCCCACTCTTCAAATGCTCTACATGAAAAGTTGTTCAATCCTCACATGCTGTCACAAACTACAGCCATAAATAGAATAACTCAACTGCTCAACATCTTATTGATTTACAGTCGGAAAATAGACAAAAAATCCCCATAACTTTCAAATCACTCGTGGGCAAGGTAGACATGATTGAGGCAGGAGTAGAGGAACAAGAACAGTATAGCATACGTACAAGTCTTAGATTCAACAATGTGAATGTTCTTACAAATTGCGATGGTTGTATCTCATTTAAAATCTCAATAATTGTCAGGTTCCTCACCTATCGTCAAACAAAAGGAAACTTAAAGGTAACAGTGACAAAATGCACATTTATAAAACGTGAGAAAACATCGTTATGAACTGCTAGAAGCGCTTAACATACAACGCTCGAACAAAAAAATTCATTCTAACTGGACGCACTATGGTTCTGAAATCCTTTAAAAGTTTGCTGATTCTCCTACTACTGTTGTAAGAACCTTGGTTCTGGTGGCAATCGACCTTAGTAGTATATGGAAGTATATAAAACGATATACGTACAACAATCATCTTAAATCTACGGCCATCTTTATTTATTTTAACTGAATATTGTTTTCTAATTCATTAATTATTAACCACTTTTATTTGTTTACAAAGCTTTACACATTATTTGTTACCTGTTTGTTTATAAAGTCCACTGAGTAACACATACAATAGCATAACAGAATATATAACATAATAGCATAAATCAGAAGAGGATAGTATGTGATATTTGTGATTTTATGTTTCATGCGAAGTGTATGGGTATATCAGTCTCCTGTTATAAACGACAAGGGACTCGTCAATCTCGTGGTTCTGTACAAATTGTAATATTTGCAATTCATCAACAATCATATATGATGTAACCTTTGAGTGACAACTCTTCTCAGCCTTGTCAAACAGCTTAAATACGACATCTTTATTAGGTAGGCCCATTCATGCTTTATCACCGAAAAAGGGAGCACCAAATAACAGGGTCAGAAGCCAAGGCCCATCATGCTTCATCACCGAAAAAGGGAGCACCAAATAACAGGGTCAGAAGCCAAGGTTTACGTATATTAATAGGCAATGTTTAATACATTTGTAACAACATTGAAGACAATTATGGAGGTGTAATCATCGCAGTAGAATCATCACTCATCTCAAACAGAATTTTTCTCGACTAAGACTGTTGAACTGATATCGTTTTATCGTCCGCCTAAATCCCACGACACTTACCTGGACAACGTCTACAATGACAGGTTCATCTCTAAAAGGAAAGTTTGAATAAGCAACTTTTCTTGTGGGAGGAGAAGAACTTAATAATCCTGATTATGATTGGAAAACAAATATTTACCCAAAATATATGAGCAAAAACTTCATTAACTTTTCTGAAGACCTTGGGCTTGATGAGGTTAGGAAACTGTAAAACCCATGGAGATAATACCCTAGACCTGTTCTTCATATCAAACCCATCATTGATTGAGAAAGTTAAATGCCTATAGGGAAAGCCGATCATGATGTCATTTATATGACACAGCGATAAATCCTGTCATATTTAAATCCCAACGCATACTAATCCACCTCTGGAAAAAACCAGAAATAAATTACATCAGACAGGAAATCGCAAAGAATTATAAAGACTTTGACCAAACCCACAAATCCATAAATGAAATGTGGACTAAATTCAAGACCATGGTTTCCACACTAATGAGGCAACATATTCCAACCAAGCTGACAAGTAGTAATCATACACATCCATGAATCACCACCGAATTAAAGAGACTGTCGAGGCTAAAAAAAACAGAGCCCCTAAGAAAGCAAGAAAAACGAAAAAGACTGTTCCCGTAATCGACGACTCAAAGCTACCAGCCAGAGACAAATTAGCTGAGGAGAAATACTTAAAAGACGTAGTATGTGAAGATTCACAGAAATTTTGTTCATATATCAAACTCCAAAAACAGGACCACTCAAAGAAACTGATGGTAAATTACACAGCGACACCCGACTAAAGCTGAAATTCTAAACAACTAATTTCCTTCAGTTTAATTTACACCAAAGAAGATATCTCTAGCTTGCCATCAAATGGGACAAGTTTACACCCAACCATGAAAGCCATCCAGGTTGGAGTTTTTGGAGTTGAAAAACTACTAAGAAGATTAAATGCATAAAGATTCAGGACAAGACGCCATACCTACAAGGTTGCTGTATAATGTGTCACCGAATTAGTACCAGTTATGACTATTATCTTTCAAACTTCCCTTGAAACAACAATGATACCTAACGACCGGAGAGAAGCAGTATCATATTGCTTCATGATATGACTATGCACGGTGTGCTCCAGTATCTTACATGACACAGAAGTCAATGAAACTAGTCTGTAGTTTGAAGCAAGTTAGAAGAACGACTTTGATCAGATGTTTTATCAGACGCAACGGTAATATAAATTTGCTTAGGGGATCTAAATAAAATTTCATAAGAAGCGTTGCACCAATCTATTTAAGACATCTTTGTAATTAATAGATTCGTAATTATAATTAGTAAACCCCACACATTTTGAAGCAAGAACTGGTAACTCATCTCTACTAGATCCAATACTAATCACAAATTCAATACCAGTCATTGATTCTGATACAGTATCGACCGACAGATCAATAAGTGATCAAGACGGAGTATATGTTACTATAGAATGTGTTTATTGTAAAATGAATACATTTCAGCGCGCCGTCTGGGATTATAAAAGGGTAGACTACTTACTAATGCAACAAAAAGTTATTGAAATTGAGAGACATGTTTAAATATTTTTTCCCAAGTTGTTGTTACTGAACAGGACGTAGTCATGATATCTGTTCTTTATGCTAATAAAGCTACTGGTCCTGATACTATAAGCAATAAGATGTTGATTTCTGGGAAAGAGAAGATTTCAAAACCAGTTGCTTAATATTTAATAAATCTATTTTAAAAACTATTTTTAAGCACATGTTTAATCATTTTTATAAAAATAAACTTTTATACAAGTTTAAATCTGGATTTGTAGCAGATCATTATACAAGTCACCATTTGATCGAATTGTATCACATAATATTACTTGCTTTAGCAGCAAAACATGTGACTAGTATTACATTTGCTGATATAGGCAAAGCAATTGACACAGTTATGGTTATGATTTAAAATTTAACGCGTATTGCCCCACTGCTGATTCAAAAGCTCCGGTAATCCCTCGTCTGTTCTACAATAATGGAAGGAGAGGTTTGGCATTCCATAAAACCTGGTTTAACCCACCATTTATTTTGAAATGTTGAAATGTCTGTATCAATTCAGGACCATGTTGTAGTTTTACATTTTTAGTTGGTTTTCAAGTTTGCCGGTTTGTTGTATTTTGATTTGTGTATTGGCTCTTTTATAGTTTCCCTGGTATTCAGTATTTGGTTATTACATTAATGAATACTAAGTGACGTTATATTTGATTTCAGCATTCTATCCTAATTAGGTTTATACCGAAATCAAAAAGTGAATGTTGTCTACTTATTGCATGAACAATCTACAATATTACAAAATAATAATACATTAGACCCTAAACACACTAAAGAATGTACAAGATGACACGATTCGAAAGTTTTGCTATTGGGACGTGTAGACTTCGATTTCGTATTACATTTAGGAATTTTGATGATAAATATTTTTTCGCGAGACAAGGATTATCCGGTTCATATCAGATGAGCTCTTTAATTTCACAATTTAAATACAGACTCCGGTCTACAAAAGTGAAATTATGGGACATGGAGGATTCAAACCGGTTCCAAAGAATTCACTCATTCCTTGTTTTTCCCGAATATTGGTTTTCGGAAAATCCGGCTAGTATTAAATTTTTCTTCAATATTTTTACTGGCGTATGGATGGAAATGAAGCATATGTCAAATGTTTATTTCGTTTCCTTGGTATACTTGTAAACAAATGCATCTCTTTCTCCTTAATGCGAAGAGTGTTTACAGACAATGTGTGTAGTGTTACCAGAAACTTTCATCTTTTATTTTAATTCCTGTTATATGAAAAGCACAGTTCAACAATTAAAGTTATAATAATGCTTTAAAACACATTTTTGTAGTACAAGTTGCTATCTTGATATAGTTTACGGTTTGCATTTTACTGTACCCATTTAAACCTTCAGACCTCTACAATATCCAATTCATATCATTATTTCATAAAGGAATTATACATAATGGGCTTTTTATGTCTACAAAATGGAGGCTTCCGTTAACAACTATTTAGTGACAATTTAATCTGGTCCGTTTGCTAATATCATTTTTAAATCTAGAAAAAAATATTGACTACACGCAAACCATACCAAATTTGTTAACAATTATACTGGGACAAATACGTAAAGAAATGCAGCACACAATTAATCAGAGAAGGGTTACGTCCGCATAAGTTAGCTTGGGATGAACTGCTGTACATGTACGCACTGCAACTCAAAAATGTCCAAAGATTTATAGTCAAAGTTCTATTCACTTACGTTTGTTCAGTGTTTCATGTTTATCTCTATAATTCCAATATACATTTTTGATTTGTCGACCTTTATTATCCATTTTTGATGAACGGATTTAGTGTACTATTATTACCTGTGACCCCGGGTGGCGGTTAGGGGAGACCCTCTCTTTTGGGGGTTGTCAGGTCATAATACCGAAAGCCTGGCCGCGGACGTAGTGGGTAACGTGTTTGGAGAGTACCACGCTCCTTGCACGATAAAGACCCCTTTTGTAGATTTCAAAAAGAGTAGGCTCATTGTAGCTGCTACAAAGGGCTAAATTATCCGCCCTTACCCAGTACTCCATATTTTTCCAGTGGCAGTCAAAATTGTGTTGCCTGTTCCCATTCATAGCACTTTTCCGTTGATTAATTGTATGTTATCTTGTTCTCGTCCTGAATACAGCTGAAATACTGCTCGCTGGACTTAATGCAAACATCAAATCAATCAATCAATCAAAGAAATGCGCGCTTATTCAAAGAAATTGTTGATGATTAAAAACCCTCGAAACGTTGTAAAAACCCTCGAATATCAGAAAGACATTCTTTATTATAATATAAACGATCTTAAATCAACCTTTGTGCAAGACCAACCACTGTATAAGTTTTTTTCTTATTCGTCAACCTAAAATGTTGACATTTCTAAGAAACTTCTTAAAGCAATCTATCATTTTACGAAGCTAGGATCCTCGTTGTTCAAAAGTTTAATACATATTGTGTATCTTGATTTGATGTTTTGTATATATGCCATTTGTATTGTATTTGTTTGACCCTTAATGTTGTATTTTGCAAATAAAGATATTTAATTAAAATATAAAAGGCATGAAAACGAAATAATTCCTAAAAGGGAGGATCATAAGGAATACAAGGTGTTTTACGGAATTTCAACTCATTCACGAACTTAACACGAAGAAAATCGGGATTTATATATTTGGAAGTGAGTTCGTCTCGTTCATACATCGATGAAGTCAGCCGAAACAGGTTTAATATCTATATTTCCATTTTTTAAAAACATGATTGGTTTTATGAGGCTTCTTTGATGGTGATAACATTGCGTCATACTTCTTTCAACGATGACAAGTTCTAGGTAACTTCTGTATTGAAAGTCTTAACGACGTTGATAGTTTAGGATTACGTTTCCTGTTAATATACACAAACAAAAATTAATATTAAATAAGTGTTTCGATTTGGGCTACAAAAGTACAAACTGATATTTGTCTATGTTGATAAGTTTTATTCGGTGAACGATAGCAGACAATTCAGAAATTAACGAGCAAAAATTTAAATATTTTGTCGTGAATATAAACATTTAATAACAAATCAATAAATGTCCTTGTTCCGCATGTTTTACGCAGTAAATAAAGTCATTCAATAAGAACACGCTTTGTTACCGATATTTATGTCCCGAACTGCTGGTTACAAGGTAAGGCAATTTCAATTTAAAATTATAAATGTTACGGGCAGTATTCTATGCGCTTTAATAGCGGTCTGAACTGACGCACACACAAATAAAATGTACCCAGAACGTACAACTACAACAGCATGTAATATAAAATAGATTTCATGTATGCATGATTAAAGAATACATAGATTGTAATAATGTGTTTTCGTTTTAACTTTAGTGTTGATCTAACCAGATTCAAAGTGACCAGATTCTATTTAAGTAATCAACAAGGGAGATAATAAAAGAAACATTCCGTGTACTAAATATTAACATTTTTATATAATTTTTAGTTTTAAGAAGTTTATCCTCGAAACCAACCATTTCTTTTAAATAATTCTACAGTGTTTACATGTGGGTTTTGTTTACTTTTAACATGGTTGCATTTTCCAGGTGAACATCTTACTTATTCCATGTGTTCGTTAATAACCTGATGGAGGACATATTACAAGCTGCTGTCAGTGGCCGTGCAAATGAAATAGATATATGGGATAAAATTGTGCACTATTTTAGTGAAAATTGGGATGGTCAAAAAGACGTATTTCAACAAGTTGTTACACTTTCTCGAAAACAGCTGGGAGACCAGATATCTATTGTAGACACGGTTCACTACTTCAAGATTCTCGAGAATAATTTCTGTGATAAAAATGACTTGTTAGAGTTTTTGATCAACCTTACTGAACATCTGAATTACTACACAGAATGTGGGTCAGTTCGCGTTTCTGATATGTTGCTTACCTGTCGTAATCATCTCCGTCGCATTCGCCTAGAGTGTATTAAAAAACGACTGTTCGTTGACCAACACTTCGTGGGCAGAGATCAACTTATTCAACATATACAAAAGGAACTGCGTGATGAAATTTCGAAAGGTTTTAATAGACTGATAGACTGACCGCAACAGCAAATGATTAGAATTGTTTTATTAATATCTATTTTTGATACACAATATATAAATTTAATTTAAGCTAGGGCAAACAACATCTCTTCGAATATGTAGAAATGCGAACCATGAAGGCCATCATACTGTTGTTTCAAGAAAAATTTAATTGTTATCAATGAATATGCGCACACACTTTTACCGGCTATTGGTTCAGCATATTAAATACCACCTCTAGTACTGATTTCAATTTTAAACAATTGAAATACCTATCTTTAACAAAACATTTGCAAACAATAACAAATTTCAACTGTTTAAAATGAACAACAGATGTTATTCCTTATGCAAAACCAATAGCAGGATGTGATGTACGAAATGAATGCCAACAGTATTTATCGGCAATTTCGGAGTTAATGAAATCTTTAATTTCAGTCTCAAAAACAACCGTCATTTATACGCTGGATGTGTTTGTCTGATAAGAACTGTTATCACTAAAATCATTTAGATATATATTTGAAATTCATAATTAAATATGTTAGTGTCTATAATGACAGTGTGCTTTAAAACCGCCTGTGTAGCAATGTGCATAGCATGTCCTATATATACACAAAAGCCATACAAAAATGACCTAAAAATTTAACAAGTCTGAATTACATTTTTTATTAATAAAACAGAGATATGTTTATAAATTAGGAATACTCCTGTGTGGATTAGGTGGAATGGGAAAGACATGTCTTGCTAACAGAGTTTGTTTTGATCTGCAGCGTGAAGACTGGACAACAATCAAAGTCGAACTAAGGTATGAATTGTATTTCAAGTGCAACAGTATGTCATTTTTATGTAGCTAAGATCTTTTATATAAAATTTTAATCCAAGAAAACCAAGTGAAACACGGTATGATGAGATGAGATGTGTCAATAAGTTAGCAACAACAATCGTGTAAATCCGGTAATGAAATGCCGTGCAAAAACTGTCTTTTTGAATCTGATTTTAGACATTTCATTTTCGTTTTGAACCAACCACTTCTTGAAGACGTACGAATGTAGGACATTACATCATGGTGCCATCAACGTCCAATTCTACTTGGGTCAGTCACATTGTGTTGCATTCATTAGTAAAGCTCCACATTCAATGAACGAGCATATATTTTGTTGCAATACTTATTTACATAGGTGAATATTTCATATATTTATCACCAGATTACATGAATAAGACACATTCTGAAAGAGTCCATTTTTACTTTCTTTTATTTTCTTTCAGAGAACAAAAGTTGTTCATCCACTTTCTCCGTACATTTTTATGTAGTCTCGGTGAACAAGGATACAGAGTAGTCTCTAGTGATACAGATGAACACACGCGAAAAAAGCATCATCTAAATGTAACATGTATAGAAGAAAACGTCATGGAGAGGAAAGTTTTAGATCTCATCGAACATAAAAGGAGCAAAAAACGTAAAGCTATCTTACAATCGTGTTAAGTACCCTCATTGTGCTAATAAGATTCATAAGTATCAAAATTTATATAAATTAACATTCTCATGTAAGATTAAAAAAAAGAAAACAAAAACGGAATAGAAACGTCAGGAAACTTGAGTTTGTTTCATTATTCATTGTAAAATTAAAATATTGCAGGTCTTGTCCCTCTACATTGTGGTTATTTTTCTATTTTTGTATTCGTGCTTTTAACTGTCATTGTATATGTTCATCTCAAGAGTTTATTTCGTCATAATTACGTTTGCAGTTTTATTTGGTTGGTAAACATTCCAATGTTCCAAATGCAGCAAAATCTCGCATACAATTTTACTACAAAAGCAGTCTTCCAGCATACAGTTTTTGATTGTCGTAAAGTGTTTTACATTTAACGTAACCGAAGCCTTATAATATGACCGTTAGTTATCAGTAGATGTTTGATTATGCCTTTACTCTTTCAGAAATATACGTGTTAGATAATATCGATGACGTTACAGCTGATGATACAGAAAAGAACAAAGTTTTGAATTTTATCAAGATCCTTCTCGAACTCTTAGAAACCAAACTATCGTGCGCCGTAAGTGTTTTTATATAGAAATCAATGATAAGAAAAATAGCAAAGAAAACCGACCGAAAAACAAGAGCCAAAAGTCAAGGGACAGTTACAAATCCGGATATAGACAAAACGCAATACAAAAACCAAAAACACAAAAAACAGAAAGAGAGTAACCCGAACCCAATAAAAACCATGGGTGCACTCAGGTGCTCCGGACGAGTAAGCAGTGCCTGCCTCTAATTAGACACCCGTCGAGTTACTCATTGTCATGTCTAGGGAAAAGTCAAATCCAGGAATAGGATTCACTACCTATGACTCAGCAAACATGTCAGATCGTATTTGAGACACTGATTTCCCATAACGATCAATTAAGTCATGGTGACGACCATAGAATTTCTGGAGAGATAACATCAACCTAGGTGCAACAAACCCTTGTTTGAGTAGTTTATCAGTCAACAACAGGGATCGGTCTAGAAAATCGGAATACCGATCGCAGGATCTAGAATAACGTATAAGTTGTGAAATGTACACACAATACGCTGGAGCTGCTGGAATGTTGCTGTCGATGAACGAGAAGTTGACAATTGGAAAGTTGAAGTCATCACGTTTGTGGTAGAGTCTAGTTTGTAGTTTTCCTGAGTCTATTTCTAGAAGTAGGTCTAAGTAAGAGGCTGAGCTTAGTGTATTGGTGGTGTCTTTAATTTCAAGCTCGCTAGGGTAAATTGAATGTAAATAGTCACCAAATTTAGCATTGTTGAGGGACAAAACATCATCAATATAGCGGAATGTTAAATTAAAAGTCTGGGCCAGTGTCTTTTCTTTCTTCTTCAGCAGGCCTTCTAGGAACTCAGCCTCATAAGAGTACAAAAACAGGTCGGCGAGGAGAGGAGCACAATTAGTACCCATTGGAATACCAACAGTCTGTTGAAAAACATGTCCTCCAAACATGACGAATTTATTGTCAATCAGAAAATCTAACATATGACAGATTTGGTCTTCAGTATATTTAGTAGTAGATTTAGAAAAATATAGAGTGCATATATGGCATTTATCTAAAAATGAAAGGGCTTATTTGAGTGTTTGGTGATTATTGTCATTTTAACATTATTCGTGATTTATTTTTGTATTTATGGGACCACAACCAACACTTCAGTGAATTACAAAAATATTATCATCGTGATTCGTAACCAACCCACACTCACATTATGCTAAGTGTTATGCTATAGTTTGATTCTGATTGGTTAGTAATAACTTGATACAGAAACGCTACATGCATTCGATGATTATCGTGGTCTCGGACTCTAAATGCATTGTAATCATTATTACGGACATCTAATTTAACGTGTTGCTTTTATGTTATATTATGTTACATCACCACTCTCAACATTGGTTTTCTAAATTTATCTAAAAGTTTAACAATTTGATCATTTTCTTGAGTTCTTGAAACGACCATGTGTAAATGCTTTTAGGCAAAGATACTTATAACTTCAAGAGAGAACTTCTTACTGACGAGCGACGCATCTTTCAGAAGGCTTATTAACGCTATAGAAGTAGGGAGTTTAGACGACAGTGACGCAAAAAAACTGGTAAAAGAGTGCACAAAACAGGTTCGCTTTTCTTAATATAATAAATAGAATTTTACACTAACAGGTTCATAAAGTGTTACGCTCATTAAAGTCAGAGAAGAAAAATGAGTATCATATAAATAAATTAACCTTAGCGCTTCATCTTAAGACATCTTCTTATAATAGGTCTCCATTTGCTGTGTTTAAGTACGCAAATTTATGAGTGTACGGCCTAATAAACGTCAAAACGCTATATTTTAGATTTTACTTAAATTGGCGTCAAAACAGGGTCATTGTTATATCCAAGTCTCAGTAGAATTCTCATTTTAAAAGGAAACATGCCTCACATTCTAAACATAATCGTCAATTACCTTTCTTCAAACATGTCATATAGTTAGTTCTAAATGCAAGTGGTTTCAAGAGGATTTAGCACATACGATGTTAATAGAGAAATAGTAAAAAGAAAAAAAAGCACTATAATAATTGATTAAAAAAACTATACCCAATGAAATTTGCCGGTTTTTTCTGAAAATGTAATGAAATGAGTATATATATGTACTGTAAAGAGGGATTGACAAATAAAGGTCTTGAAATTAAATACCTGTCTATTGAAAAAACGAGCAATTAAAGTAAACATTGTTTAAGATCTACTTTCATTGTCAAAAGTCAAATGTTTACTATTTTACTGAATTAATTAATAAGAAAACATTTCGTTTGCAATTTTATATTAATGTTATTAATGTTTGGGGGTTTTCAATAAAATAAATGTAAAAAAATTAGAATTGTGTTTGCGTTTTAGGTCTTTCTATTAAGTGATAAGTTCTGATTGGTATGTATTATCGAACTACATGAAACGTATTTTCAGACGGATCTTACAGATGCCGAGGTTGATTCTGTCATCCATATTTGCTTTTCCTGTCCGTTGGCACTTAGAATAGTAAGTTCTATGATAAGTTACTCTCATGGAATGACAGAAGGAATAATTACAACACTAGAACGAGATCACCTGGCACTCCCTGCGTTTAACATAAATCACTGTCTACAACAACCGTATGAATGTCTTGAAACAGAAAGTAGATCAATATTGTGCAAGCTTTCATTATTTGGTACCGCCAAGTTTGACCTCAAATCGGCAGCTTTTGTGGTATTTGGACCAGATTCTTCTGCAATTGAAGAACAAAAACGTCAATCAAACCTAGCATTTATAATTCTTCTATTTAAAAGTCGTCATTTGATAGAAATCGACAGCTTCAACGAAGTATTCAAACATCCTGCAGCTGATGCTATGGAAGCCGAATGTATCCACAATACGCAGAAATTATATTCATTGCATCCACTGGTTTACAACTTTGTAAACGAAAAAACAAAAGACAAGAAAATGGAAGAGGAACTTGAACATGCAAAATGTAACTATATCATCCTGTTTCATAAACTTGTTCAGAATATTGGTCTTGAGTATTCGACAAATGTTTTAACTGCAAGGGAAATGGCAGAACAAAATGATGTTCATATTACAAAGTACTTAAATCTTATCGAAGAATTCGGCGATTTGTCAAGGTCTCAGCGATTTCAAGGTATTCAATCGTTCGACAAAGCAGAACAAATTTGCAGCGTGATGTCTATGTTATTTAATCCAGACAAGCAGCTATCTTTCATTATGTCAATGATAACAAACTATGCAACTAACATACTATCTACATGTAGCTGGAAGATAGAGTACATAACAGCCTTATTAAGATACGACAAAGATGATTTTGAAACTTTCGAGGTCTGCAAAGAAACTGAAAATTGCTTATACTCTTTACCCGAAAAAACCTTTAATGAAGAAGAAAAAATACAGATTACAATCTTTAAAGCTCGATTACTATTATATAAAGGTCGACTAAAAATGGACTGTTCAACAGAGGAGTCCATAACTTATTTATATAAAGCGGAAGGACTTTTAAAACCTGTAAAAAACCGCGAGATATGCAATATGTATTTAGCTGATATTTATAACTGCCTGGGATGTGTTCGGTATCTTCAAAACGAAGTAACAAAAGCTTTAGCATTGCATAAAAAAGCTCTTCAACAACTTGGTGGAAATAAATGTACTGAAAGCGCTTTATCATTCAACTCGAATATAGGTTCTTGTTATTACAAAATTGCCTTAAATAAACGTACACACATAGACAACAAACGAGATGAGTTTGAACTTGCTTTGCGTTATTACAATGAGAGTATTGTAATAGCACGTGTATTAAAGCTCCAGGACAGTTTTTCTTACTATAAACAATTGAGGAATAGAGGCAATCTCCTATGCATGATGCAAAAGTTTGTAGAGGCAAATACAGATTATACGGAATGTTTAAACATTGTAAAAAAATTGTTTACAACAATAAGTCAAGATGAGATATATATACGCCATGCTCTTGGAGATTTAACACGTTCTCAAATTAAAGTATACCAGAAAAGTAAGTATTGTCTATTCGTTAAGATTAGATGATGATAAATACTGATTAAAGACGTGTTTCAATATTTTATACAAAATCATTGTTGATGCACTAAATTGTGCTGATTAGGGAATTATACCTTAGCCTTGCTCTATTTATGAGGGAAAATATAGTTTTTCCTGTTTCTGTTGAAAAAGATCCATTATTTAGAATTTTATCCAACCTATTTGAAAGTGCAACCCAGTTGCATTTACAAGTCCAGCTTTTACAAAACTTGGCTCTCTTTAAAAAAAAATATTTAGTTTACTTGTTTAGATGTAATCTGAAAAATAAAAAGGTTTTTTCAATCATCTTTGATGCAATAACATAGCTAAAACACAAATCAACCATATGAATGACGTTCAGTGATGTTTTATACTGAATATATTGGGTTGACAGATGGTTTCTGTAAAAAAACACAATAACTCCTATTCGATAACTCTCTCCCTTCGTTGTTCAGAAACAAGAATCATACCAAAAGCCACAATATTAGTTTCCTAACCAAAATTCTTGCTCGCTTTTACGAATAACATTAACTGTTGATAACGTTTCAATTTACAGGGTCTTATTGAAATTATACACCACTATTCACTCATATAACTCAGTGACAAGGCAGGTTAAGGTAGTTAGTAATCTACTATTAATCATGTGGCCTGTCGGCGCTAAGGATGCGAGTTTTAGTCTTACTGCCAGCAGGGTGTACTCGACCCCAATGATTTACAGTTTTCATAACGCAGTTCGGGGTTTTTGGTGGATACTCCGGCTTCCTCGCACAATGAAAACTGGACACGCTAATATATATGTACAAATGTTTAAAGTGTCGTTAACACTTCTCAAACAAACAAAACAAACTAAAAAAATGGAAAACGGAGAAACAAATATCTGGTTATCCGTTAAATTGAGACTAATTTTGTCATCCAAAGCTTAACGAATTACCCGGGTACCAAATTATTGAAATGCTTTATTTTTATTTGACAACATATTCATTCAGTTTGGTAAACAGTTTTTCAAGAGGAAAAAAAGCTCTTTCAATGGACCCTTGTCGTTCACCACGTCTTGCCGATTAGTCTCTCTATTCAAATGAATTCTTACGTTTACGTTTAGATAAAAAAAACCACACAAGTCAGGTCAGTCCTGTAATTTCAGCTTCCGTTAAATAGCGCTATAATCGTTGTAATTAAATTATACAGGTGTGATCATTTAATATTATATTTATTTATCATTACAATTACAGCAAATGGTTATCAAACCAATACAAACGCGAAAGATATATATGACCTGGTAGTTAAGGGATTATTGATTTATGAAGAAATCCACAAGTTATTAATGGAGCAAACAGATTTATTGCCTAGTGACCATCGTGACTTTAAAAATATAAAAAAGAATCATGTATACTTCCTCGAGCAGGGTGGTGAATTGAATAAAATTGACGAAACCCTTCTGCATTATGCGGTAAGCGGAGTACGTTACTTTTATTGAAAAAATAGACGTAACTTTTACGTCTGTTTATACAAACTAAAAATAAATATGTATCGTCATGTATTGAAAATATTGTTTTTTATTCTACCTAAGTCGGCTATGTATATGATGATATTTTATTATAATACTATGTGTTATCCTGTTTATTGTATTTGGTGTCCAACATTCTTTGGGATAGAGTTCTCTAAATAAACAAGTTTCGGTTTGAGATAATGAACAAGTAGTATAGGCATACCTAGTTTTAGATAGGAACTTAAGATTAACGTTAAAGAGCCATTACACAACTCATTTAACCGAGGACAAGACGTGATTAGAAGCAAGCCAAAATTGTCTTAACCAATATAATCTCTGTTTCAGTGTCAGACAGAATTGAGTATCATGTATACCCATCGCATTTTCTGAGTTTTATTAAACTCATTTTTAAAAGTGTTAGCCAATAAAGTACACAGAAACAAATATTCTGTGTTTTTACAGAAAGCAAAAACTGCACAAGCCATTATTCTGGCACAAACATTAAACAAGGATAAAAGACAACTAACACGGAAGACAACATAGCCCCTCATAACTCACTAAACCATGTGGAGATGGGGTGTGATCTAAGGGATAAGCAATTTCTTAACGATTTATTTTATTGTTTGATTGTGGTTTTGCGTTATTTTTGCATTTTAGCTATACCATGACTTCAAGTTTCATTGGGGTTAAAGACTCAGTACTCAGTTGTCATAAAAATTGGCAATCCTTGTCTAAGAAAGCTGAAGCCAAGAACACATTGTGCGACACGCTTGAACTCACAACATCAGTGTTAATACAATGAAGATCATAGATAACTAACAGCCTAGACTACATAGCCACTTATATCGTGCTGCCAATTTAATAAGAAATGGTTTCCGAGGTATTATTGGTCATTCTGTATCTTTGGCTAGAATGACATTCGCGAAAACATCAAATTTAAACTTTAATTCGAAATATTTTAACCGTAAGAGCAAAGAAAACCGACCGAACAACAAGAGCCGAAAGTTAATGGACAGTTAAACTATCACGACTCCAATACTACTTCTTGGTATGTATTTTTAGAAAAAATGTAAAATGATACAAAAACAAGAAAAACAGAATAGAACATACTTAGTGGTAGTATATTTAAGCTTTTGTATCGTAGAATAATAGAAATTGCCATGTATGTTTTAGAAGCTAGCCGCGTCTAGTGGAACAGATAAGTCTGTAAATGCAACATGGTCACCTGATAGCAACTCTTCGTCCTGTTCCAGTGACAATGATACAAATGCCGACCAAAATGAGACTTCTTTTCAAGGCTGTATAAACTTGGCTGATCCAGCGAATAACAAGTTATCTTTTGAATCCCAGTTAGATGCAAAGGCAGACGTATTGAAAATTAAAAGTTCAGATATCCCGCTGACTGAAAAACAAAAGGTGGTTCATAATGTTATTGAAACCAACATTACAAACCGAACTTCTGGTGAAAAATTGTTAAATAAATTACCTTCAGAATCGAACGATGCTATATGTTCGTCTGGAAATTTGCTGCCCGGTTTACCACGCAAAATGTGCATCAAGATATGTTCTAGCTCGAATTCAGGAGTTGATAATTTAGAAAGCACTTCATCATTAGAACAAAGAAGTTGTAGCGGAAATGTGTTTAATTCTAATTCGATTAATCGAGATTCATATGAAGACGATATGTTTCTGAGCCAACAGCAAAATTCAGACAATTGTCGAGGGAACATCCTAAAGGATCCCGCATGGACAGGTAGAAGATCAACATTGAAACATTTTGGTTCTGCTTTATCTGATGATATTTGTGGCGACGATTATTTTCCTACAGTTAATAAACAGAAACGATGCATCGTTTTAGAAAATCCATGTAAGTTGACGTTATATATTTTTATTATTTTTTCGGTTTGCCTGCATTGCTTATGTAATTACGTTTTACATATATTTTTCTGTTTAAAATCTGTTCTTGTCATCGCCTAAATTGAAAGACTACATTAGGTACTCAATCATCACCAAACACAAGATAAATAATTATGTTTTTCGTTCAATTTGTATACTCAGGAATGCACTACAGTCGTTACATTCAAATATAAATTGCAATATTTAAGTCTAACATTTAGAATAGCTTTCTATAAAAAAGCTCTATGTTTTTGTTATATTATTTTCTAATTCAAAAATATTGATAAGTAAACATTATTAATGAAATCACATATGAACAATCAGCATCATACTACACACATGTGATTTGGCGAGGAATACAGGCTACATATTTTTATACAGAGTCTTATATATGAAATTATTAATCAACATATAGTTAATTTATGCCGTTTACAACCTTTGCCTGTTTTACATAGCTTTATCGTGTGGATCTGAGGTAACATGTGATCCATCAGTAAAAAAAGCTAGATTACAAGAATCCAAAGATCATGACGTTTGGTATCTAAAGGAAAAATTATCGCCCGCTTTTATTCAAAGAAGTAAAATTGTCAATCCAGTAATAAGAGCACGACACTTAGGTGAGTAGTGATTTTTATCAAACAGTTTGAGATATATTGTACTGTATGCACGCAATTATTGTTATACTGGGTTTCTTTAACATTAGTAGGATAACACAAACGTTGTTTCGAAACCGTTAGACGGGTAGTACCCTGACAAGACAAAACAAGACAAGAAAATTTTATTTAAAGTCGGATTATATAAACATATAACAACATAAGCTCTGTAGAGCTTTTTACAGACATACAAACAGAACATTATATTTAAAACATATATTTGTTAGGACAGGCTAACACCTAAACATGATAAAAAGCAAGTTACTTGTTAAGAGATCATACACATTGTTAAAAGGCATGCTTTTAAGAATATTTAACATCATAATTTTTTACTAAAAACACTTGGATCATTTTAAGCACATTTATCAGTTAAAAGCTTCTCTAAAAGCATTGAGCTCAGTTATAAGCATAAATAAAAATGCAAAAGGTAAAGTGCAGTAAATTGTACAATAATACCTTATACCTTTTAAGGTAAATCAGAAGATACCGGTGCGTAACAACAAATATAAAATTATAAGTACGAAATTACAAAGTCATGGCTAACATTAAACTCATGAACACAATAAGCAAACAACACCAAAAAAAAAAAAAAAACAAAAAAAAAAAAAACATACAACAAACAAATAAACAACACTAATCCATGTGAACAAAGTGGTTATATCCGGTTTGCCGAAAGAACAAATTGGTTATATCCAGTGTGCCGAAAGTACAAAGTGGTTATATCCGGTGTGCCGAAAGTTTAAAACAAAAATATCATGGTTATTGTACAATTTACTGCACTATACCTTTTGCATTTTTTACAGATAACATTGTAGACGAGTTAGAAGAGATGATACCAGCGACACAAACTCGAATGAGGACACTTATTAGGGCGCTTGATACTGGAAATGGTAACTTAACCCGTCTTGATGTGACCTCATTTTTGTCAGCTTACTTTACGTTATATTTATGATTGAGTTCCTAGTTTGTTTTTTTTTGTTAAGCTAAATATTGGTTAATTTGATACCCGGAGATTAATGTGATACTCGTTTTTTCTGTTTGGAAAACTTCATTGTCTATAATAATCTTAGCTGCGGACCTGTAGTTCTTTAGGTTCTATGACAATTTGTTTTTATTTGGCGGATAGTGTGCTAAATAAAAAAAAACTAGCCACAGAGCCACCTAAAGAGCTACGGTTCCGCAGCTATAGTAATCAATACCGATGTTCATTTTCGAAAAATCAAATATTGTATGCACTCATATGTGCAAATTGACAATCACATACATGTTTTTGTCAAATTATACAGATTTGGGTATTTACGTCTGTAAATTATATTATATTATTATATTATTGTGTATTATTTGTTCATTCCACTAAATGCTCGTATCGACAAAGCATAATTCAGAATTTCATTCTGTTTGGGAAATCATGACAACTCTCAACCAAGTCCTTGTTGTGTTTGCATTTGAACTGCAACTCTTATATAGTTTTATATAATACTACACGGTATTTCCTGTTTAACATATGATCACTTTTTAGTATATTTATTACTTTAGCGTCTCTAGTAGATGATGCGGTGGGAAGACCTGTTGTTCACTATACAGACAAAGAAGTTTCAAAGTAGGTATTTGTTTTCGACAATTTTATTGAACGCGATATGTGGTTAAAGGGAGACAATTCAATTTAATTAGATAAGATGCATATTGACAAAATCTGCTTTTAACGAAGAACATCAACCTCACAATAGATCCCAATGACAGTACAGCAAATCAAAACAATAGTGGGATTGAGCAGGTTAAAAGTATCCCAACAACTCTTTTACTTGAAAAAAAACCACTAAAAAAGGAAATACATTAAATTTCAAAAGTAGTTGAATTTGGTCCAACAAATATTTCCCATACTAAATTTTACATAAATCTTGTGAAGTTTACATTCAAATTTACATAAAACAATGACAACGGTCTGCACTCTTCTCTTTCACAACTTTTCTTTCAGATAGATGAAATCATTGCAGCTACCCTAATTCTGGAATATCAAGAAATTTTACGCATAACGCAAAACATTGTGAGGGCGAGAAAGCGGATGATAAAAACTCGAATATTTAGTATATTTTTGTCATGTCTTTCAAACATACATGTTGTAAAGTAATATGTTTTATTCTGCAATGAACACTTGTATACAGTTAATAAAGATGTCCATGGAGTAATTTGATTTGGACCGTTTGTTTGGAAACATCCAGAAAGCAATATTTCTGCTCTACTGAGGAGGTGATATTTGTGTAGTTTACAAATAACATCCGGTAAGCAATTTTTATCGTATAAGGGGCAATAGTGAGCATCCAGCGTTCGCTTAGTTCTCATTATTTTGTTTCCAGGAAGCGATAGAAAAAGATCAATCTTAGCGTCTTAGTGATCTTATAGGAAACAAATACATGCATATTTAAATTGTCATTTTAATAGTACTCGCTACGAAAGTCCGATAGCGCAATGTACCGTAAACAGTAGAACCATAGGCATGCATTCTCTCAAATAGCAGTTGTACATATACACAATTTTTGCAAAGTACAAGCTAGAGAAGAAGGGTATGTAGTATCTTTACCAGTATACAGTGTGTTTGTTTGAAAGGTGTTTAACGCCACTTTCAGCAATTTTTTCAGCTATATCGTGGCATTCAGTTTTTATTGGGGAGGAAGCTGGAGTATCGGAGAAAACTCTCGACCGTCGGTAAAAAACTGGCAATTTTGTCAATTAAGATTAGAGTCGAGTGTACCCTAGAAACTAGAAACCGCAACCTCGGTGTTGACAGACTACCTTAACCACTATGCCACCTATTCCCCGTATAGAGTGTGACTTGAAACATGTCGACTTCGATCGATTACTCACCAATAGGAAAACTTTGTATTTTTCGTGTATAAAATCCTCCTACAACTTCTATAGGATAGAATTTCATGTTGGGCTCATTAGGCTGTTCTACGACATGGGGTGCTATATTAAATTTTGAGTTTACATAAAACTTGAAAAAAATCAAGGAGATCGAGGAACGTCTTAATAGGACCACCTGACGAAAACGGCCTCCATATCATCTCCGGATAAAAAATTAACAGACTATTAGATTACTAAACCGATTTTATCTGCTTGATCTGCAAACATTTTGCATTTATTATCGATATACATGTATTCAGTTTCGTTGCTTAGGATGGATCAAGGAGGAAATAATTTGAAGTATACTTAGTTACCATTAAATGAACAGAATTTTGCAAAAAGAATGCCAATCATTCAAGCTGAGTGCATAATTAATACAAGATATATCGTTGGACTGCAAAAATGTTTGGGTGATATCAAATTCTATGCATTGATAAATATTTTTGGTATTCTCTTTATGAAAGTTAATAATTCCCTATTTTCGGAATACATAGTTATTTCCCATATTCAAGAGTTGTCTTTCTTAACAGCAGGTATCGGGTATTGAACAGATGGGGGAAAATCACGTATTTATTTTTTTCTAAATAATTTCTGTGGACTCAGTGCTCCAGTACAACTAAATTACACAGCTTTTAGTTGGCATATCAGAATAAATTTAACCAGATGCTTTGCGAAATGTGAATGCAAAAATATTGCAGAAAAACAACTTTTTACCCACAGCAGGTACTATAAAATACCCTCTGTAAAGAAAAGATAACTCTGCAATTGGGTGATAAATCTTGTTTACCGCAAGTAAGGAATAGAGGAAGACCATTTTTGTCCTGGTACTTTGTCTTCGGTGATAGAGCTATCGATGAGCGTAGCTTTGAAAAATCGAAAACCAGAATAAAAAAAGTAGTTGGTGTATACAATTACAGATGAAAATCGACAACAAGAATAAATGGCTATTTTATGAATACAATTCCGGAGCATGCCGTCTTTTGTGAGATACAATAAATACATGTTATGTCAATTATTAATGTTATTGAACAACATGAACATTAATTTTAATTCAAGTATATTTATGAATAATATATGACAAAAGATTACATTTCCGCAAATTCGGAAATCGGTAATTCAAACTAATCCCAACGGCAGGAATGGGAAGGTCAACAACCAACTTCGATTATTTATGCTTATCTGGACCTCTACACATACATTTTTTTAAATAAATCTACAATTGCAAAAGACAATTTTGCATGCATTTTTATATCATATTATCTGTCTCGTATGGCTGCCATATTGTAGATGATTTGTATTTTGCGTTGATTGTTTTTTGTTGTTTGAATGGTTTTCAACTCCACTTTCAGCCATTTTTCAGCATATACTGGAGTACAGTGTTTTCTTTTCTTTTTTTTTTGGTTTTTTGGGGGGGGGGGGGGAATTCGGCAGAACACAGAGAAGAAACTCCGACCTTCGGTAGGAAAAGTTTTGCAAAAAGAAAAAAAATATTCAAGGTTCGGAACGTTTTATGTAATACAGTCTCAAAGCCAAGCGTGTTAAGTGCATGAAATGACACTATTCGGTCTAAAATACATGCTGTTCGTGACAACTATAACTGCACAGAACGTAAAATAAGTTAATTGACAAGCATAGCCAGTTTTGCTATCGAAGGTCGGGAGTTTTCTCCGGGTACTCCGTCTTCCTCCCCAATAAAAACTGCACGACATGCATGGCATAATATGGCTAAAAAATTGCTGATGCATATGGTAGCGTTAAACGACATTTAAACAAACAAATATCAAATAACCCCTGTAACATATATCTGAGTTCGAATCCCGCTGAGGGAAAGCAAAAATTTGACAGTGTAAAAATCTATAATTCTAACAGTGTTGGGTTTAATTTGTAGACCCATATATATATATAGTATATGATGTTTTAAACGCGTCCTTAACATTATAATCATACAGACAAACATTTAGAATAAGTCGCCTGGTCTGCGTACGGAGATTTGAAAACCCAGCCTATTCATATATTTTCAGATGTTATGAAACGGGACCTAATCATATACTGAATTGTAAAATGAGACCTATTCATATGTTCTATAATTGCACATCCCCACTGACAATATAGTCCATTCACTACAAAAATGATCAAATGATGTTAAGTGAACACTTTGTTTGTAAAATCACCGTGGGTTACATGAGCTTAAGATGAGAATTGAGGCATGGATATATTTAGATAATTTACAACTACCCAATGATATATTTTTCAATGATAAAAGCTATCCTTTTCATATATTTTGAAGAGCTAAAAAGGTGACACTTTCGGGCCGCACTTCCGTATTACCCTATATATACCAAGTTACCCCGTCCCCCGTGTTGATGCTCTGCATCAAAAGTTTTCTTGTAATTAACTTTCGCCCGCAGTTGTTATTGAATGAATGAGAAATACACATGCGTATTCAACTAAATATGGTGCCGCACATTCTCGTGATCTTGCAAAGATTTATTATATTTTACCACAAGTTACACTCGAGCAGAAAATCGACTTCGAGTTTGAAAAGATTCCGTTAACATGCTTAAGGTGTGCCTCTACAGCAGCTTTTCACATGTTCCGGGAAAACTCTGGTGAACATGGGGAACGTCTTATATTTTCCAGATACGTTCCGCTCTGTATCCAACTCTAAAACTATCTCGGATTAGCTATTAGTTTATCAGAGTGCAACTGTTTTGTCACGTGACTTGTTAGATGCAAAGACGCACATTGAAATAAATAGTACATTCTGCTATGTCAAATTGAATATTAAAGTAAAAAAAAATGTATTCCGTCGCAAGGTCCAGACAAAACATAGTTACCTATATAGCTTGGTAAATCGCCATTCAAAAATTACCGCTTTAATTGAGACTAAAATACAGAATTCCGATTGGCTAAAAAATTATGGAATTCCACTTACTATTTTTAGCTATTTAAGCTCGGTAAACACCTGAACTAAAAATAAATGACAGGGGAGAGAACTGAATGAAAAACGAGGTAAGTAGTTTTTATCTACATTCTAAATTTGAGAGTTTTATCGTACAAATACAACATTTTTAAACATCGCAACTTCAATGGCTGCTTTTTGATTCATCGCCACGAAGCCATATAATTGTACCAGTCCTGTAATAACTCAAACACGTGTCAAGATATAACAAAAATGGGGAGAGATGGTGCGGGGGGGGGGGGGGGGGTACACAGTTCCAACAAAATAAACTATCCGACACAAAGTAATTATAATAGTAGAACTTTAATTGTAAGACATTTATAGCTTAGTATTTTATACATTATACAGGAAAGACAAATATCAAAGAAAACACAAAGAAAGAAAAGAAAACATCCTATTTTTCTGCCAAGCTGACGAAGAGTGATTACAGAGGGTAATTATTTGTCAATAACTAGTATATGATTGTGTATAGGAGATGCATTATTTGCTTAACCAGGCTCCTATCCAGGGATTAGTGTTTGGGGGGGGGGGGTCTGGGTCCTAGAGGATTTTTGGATATTTCAACCAATTTTATTAATGAAAATTATAAAACTTTTTTTGTGTTTAAATTCAGCATATCGTTTTACATTTTTTGGTCAAAGAACTTTTATAGATAAAGTTTAGTTGGGCTCACCCAATGTTTATGTGACTGATTGAAGCATAGTATTTGCCCGTTTATTCATTTTTTGTTAATTGTTTTGATTTATTTTAAATTTAATTGTGATATAACTTGTATGTTTATCTAATCTCCCTTTTCCTTTCCTAAAAATGAGAACAATATACATTTTTCCTAATATAAATACCTAATAAACTTATTAAAAATAATTCAATTAAAACCCCTGATTGTGGCTGATATTAACTGCTTGCTCTATTGATATACTTTACCTGATAAACTGGACTGTGACCTCAATACCGTATAAGTGGTTTTTTTCGCGGTGATTTAATTTTCGCTATATTCGCGATAAAAGTTGGGACGCGAAAATAAAAACGCGCGAAGTATTAAGACAAACGATAGAGTTATTCATTATGAATACCTCTATCCATTGCGCCAAAATAAACTCACTCAGTTTTTTAACAAAAAACGCTAAATTTTCCCCACGCTAAAAAAACCATTTATTCGGTATATCCAGATGGACTAGTACTGACAAAGACCGCCAGCGCCATCTACTTTCAATTATGCACCAGAGGTTTTTACACCAAACACACTGCTAGGTATGAACTTCGTAAAAGTTTTTTTTCAGCATGATAACTTAAAAATATTTTTATTCTGATAAGGGGGCCTCGGTGGCCGAGTGGTCAAGGTAGTTCGTCTACTATTGATCACTTGGTCTGTCAACACTGAGATTGCGGGTTCGATTCTCACTGCAGGCAGGGTGAACTCGACTCCAATCTTAATTGACAAGGATTGCCAGTTTTCCTACCGCAGGTCGGGGGTTCTCTCCGGGTACTCCGGCTTCCTCCCCCAATAAAAACTGGACGCCATGATATAGCTGAAAAATTGCTGAAAGTGGCGTTAAACACCATCAAACAAACAAAACATATTCTGATAAGAATAGAAGCGTGAGCATCGCCAACAAGCACCAAAACACATCAAGAACTGCAGCAGGCTTTTATATAAATGATAGAGAACTCCGCAAGCCCTATGCCGAGATGTAACCATGCTGTTAAAACCTAATGTAGGCACAACAGATATTGACTTTGAAGTGACGTCATCTTAACTTGAAAGACGAATTTGATATATTGTTTTTGATAGTCCAATTGTGAACAACAAATCTGCCGAAACAATGTGATAGTTATTATTATAAGGAAGGGGTATATAGATGCAGTTTTATTTTATGGGAGGTCTTTAAAAATATTCCCAGAATTATTCCGATTTGACAACCTGACAATTTTATTAAAATAAAACATTGGTCCAAATTTATTGATGTATATATCATTTGCCAAATATACAAGAAATGAAAGCAGTGAAAGATGTGACAAACATTAAACCTTAAAGCTATTATAGGATTAAACACTGTGTTTTAGGAAATTATCAATATGTAAACTCCGGCGACTCACTCACAAACTAAATAAAGTCCGAAGGACTTTATGTCAAGTTTGTGAGGGAGTCGCCGGAGTTTACACATTGATAATTTCCTAAAACACAGTGTTTAATCCTTATAATTCTGTGAAATAATCGTTGCGATTTTTAAAACAGCAAAAACAGTTACAGAAACCCATCTGTAGGGATATGCAAAACGCAGTACCAAAGGAATCGCGTTTCTGTAGATATTGATTTGAAAACACAAAACGAAACACTAAATTGTATTTATATTATATTTTATTTAAAATCTCAATCGATTTAATTAGAAATCATTGGGGCAGAGAAAACATTCTCCCCTCTCCCTGACGATACGCTAGGAGGACGCCATCTTGTTTACATTGGATACTGAAAGTAGTCCGCTCAGAGGAAATATTGATATATAAATTATCTGAGAAGACGCCATTTAATTGTTTTTATCCAATCAAAGCACTTAATATAAATAAATTACAGCATGAATAGAATTATTTATATTTACTGTACCGGGACTGACGTTGGTACAGTTATTTACGTTAAGTGTAGCATGGTCGCTGTACAGAATACAAATCTTATGACCAGCAGTCGATCTTCAACATGTTAATTTGGGTTTTATACTTGTAGGTTTAAAATGGCTAGAATGTTAATGATGATTATATTTTGTTCCACAATTGCCGTTACGTCAACGAACCCCGGACCACCACGGTGTGACCCTCTGAAAAATGAATACTATCTGGAGCAGGCCGATCAATGCTTTACTTGTGAAACATGTCCGGTGGGTTTTGGGAAAGTTCCACTGAAGGTAATAAGATCAGTTAGCATCACATATTTGTATTAAATTAAATAAAACACAGATTTGCAATAATCAGGTATGCAGTTTTTAGTTTTCTGTCGTTTGCTAGTCTTTAGTATTACCCAGCATGCAATGTAAAATAATGTTCATATAATGCCATACGTGTAATAATGTTTTGTTTATTTGTTACTTTATTTCATGGCAAAGTTACATAATTTGTGAACATTTCAAAAGTGTTTGTGTGCTAGCTTTTGCTTAAACGGACTAAAATGAGAATGAGGTGACGTAAGCGCAGGACAACTTACTTTTAAATTAACTATTATTCTAGCTTGTTTTCTGAATTTTAACTGAATTTCATTACAAAAAAACATAAGACCCCACGAATACCAAATTACTAGTTTTTTTCTCAATATTCTACAGGAGTCTACGATAAATTTAAATTCAGTAAATGGACCTTCTGCATGTATTGAATGTCGACCATGCAAGGAGAACTTCTACAGTGACGTAAGCGCCTATCATTGTAAACCTTGTACAGATTGTCAACTGATTGGTCTGTACAAAATTCAGCCTTGTAATAGAGAGCAGGATTCCGTGTGTAGCGATAAAAGGTAGGAACCAGTATAGAACATAACATAAGTTTGTAGTGATAAAGGTAAGAAACCAGTAGAGAACATAACATCAGTTTGTAGTGATAAAGGTAAGAAACCAGTAGAGAACATAACATCAGTTTGTAGTGATAAAGGTAAGAAACCAGTAGAGAACATAACATCAGTTTGTAGTGATAAAGGTAAGAAACCAGTAGAGAACATAACATCAGTTTGTAGTGATAAAGGTAAGAAACCAGTAGAGAACATAACATCAGTTTGTAGTGATAAAGGTAAGAAACCAGTAGAGAACATAACATCAGTTTGTAGTGATAAAGGTAAGAAACCAGTAGAGAACATAACATCAGTTTGTAGTGATAAAGGTAAGAAACCAGTAGAGAACATAACATCAGTTTGTAGTGATAAAGGTAAGAAACCAGTAGAGAACATAACATCAGTTTGTAGTGATAAAGGTAAGAAACCAGTAGAGAACATAACATCAGTTTGTAGTGATAAAGGTAAGAAACCAGTAGAGAACATAACATCAGTTTGTAGTGATAAAGGTAAGAAACCAGTAGAGAACATAACATCAGTTTGTAGTGATAAAGGTAAGAAACCAGTAGAGAACATAACATCAGTTTGTAGTGATAAAGGTAAGAAACCAGTAGAGAACATAACATCAGTTTGTAGTGATAAAGGTAAGAAACCAGTAGAGAACATAACATCAGTTTGTAGTGATAAAGGTAGGGAACCAGTAGAGAACATAACATCAGTTTGTAGTGATAAAGGTAGGGAACCAGTAGAGAACATAACATCAGTTTGTAGTGATAAAGGTAGGGAACCAGTAGAGAACATAACATCAGTTTGTAGTGATAAAGGTAGGGAACCAGTAGAGAACATAACATCAGTTTGTAGTGATAAAGGTAGGGAACCAGTAGAGAACATAACATCAGTTTGTAGTGATAAAGGTAAGAAACCAGTAGAGAACATAACATCAGTTTGCAGTGATAAAGGTAGGGAACCAGTAGAGAACATAACATCAGTTTGTAGTGATAAAGGTAGGGAACCAGTAGAGAACATAACATCAATTTGTAGTGATAAAGGTAGGGAACCAGTAGAGAACATAACATCAGTTTGTAGTGATAAAGGTAGGGAACAAGTAGAGAACATAACATCAGTTTGTAGTGATTTGGCCATTTCTGTTAAGGGTCGGGTAAAAGTGACTGTCCGACCATAGATGGAAATAACCGAGGTGATCTGATTAAAAGGAAGGTAGCCAGTAGATCGATAACATAAGATTGGCGTGTAATGACAAATGTAAGGAACCAACACCATGCAATTTTAAAGTTACATAGACTTTATGTTATATATTCCCTACTTGCGGTAAACAAGATTTATCTCCCATTTGCAGAGTTATCTGTTCTTTAGAGCAGGTACTTTATAGTGCCTACTGTGGGTAAAAAGTAGTTTTTCTATAATATTTTTTTATTCACATATAGCAAAGCATCTGGTAAAATTTATTATGATATGCAAACTAATTCTGCAGTTTTTTTAGTTATACTGGAAGAGTCAGTCCACTGACATTATTTTAAAAAAAAATAAAAAACTTGATTTTTCCCTATCTGTTCAATACTTGATACCTGCTGTTATGAAAGACAACTCTTGCAAATGGGAAGTTACTCTTGTGTTCCGAAAATATGGAATAGATTCTCATGTTTGAAACTTTTACAACTCACATGTGCATATTAACAGTGGCATAAGTTTGGTAACCATGGTAACCAGTACAATTGCTTATAATCATAATGATCCCATTTCATGCTGTGAAACTAGTTGCCAGGATACACCTTACACTGTCATTAACCATATTCCGCCATTCGTTAATTAAGAAAGCGTTAAAAATATGTTTGTTTGTTTGTTTGATTGGTGTTTAACGCCACTTTAAGCAATTTTTCAGCTATATCATGGCGTCCAGTTTCTATTGGGGGAGGAAGCCAGAGTACCCGGAGAAAACCACCGACCTGCGGTAGGAAAACTGGCAATCATTGGAGCAGAGTGCACCCTGCATGCAGTGAGAATCGAACCCGCAATCTAAGTGTTGACAGACCACGTGATCAATAGTAGACGAACTACCTTAACCACTCGGTCACCGACATAAACAAAAGAAAGAAGTCCTATGCGATTGTGGTGTTGTATAAAGTAGAAATTCATGTTGCTATTTAATATAAGGAGTCTGAAATAAAAATGTACATTCCAGGGGGCAGATCCAGAAATTTCTCATACAGGAATTATTGGTGCTAAACACACACATTCTACGTGTACTGTACGACCAAACCATGTAAATGAGACCTGTACCACTTACACTATCTAACATGGTATAATGGAAAAGTACATCCCTTATATTTACTAAACTCTGCTGTACCTTACTGCAACATCTTCTGTATTACGTTGTTGTATAGAAATGCGATTGCGTGTTCAGTAATTGACGTGTTTTATTTATTTCAGTCCGAGACAACAAGAAGAAAGAACAGGTACAAGCTTTTTTGTACTTAATAACTATAAACAAATCAAAATTTATTTTTTGTAATTTTTACATTTTTAAAAGAAAGATCAAAGCACACCATATATGTATATATTCAGGTGAGTAATAATTACGTTACAGGATCTTCTGACAGAAAATCTTTAGTCAATATTCTTGTACAATTTACTTATAATGTTTATTTGTTTGAATGGTGTTTAACGCCACTAGAAATTTTCAGCTGTATTATGGCATCCTGTTTTTATTTGGGGAGGAAGCCGGAGTACCCGGAGAAATATCCCAACCGTAGTGTTATTGATTGTTTACCTTTTCTGCTCCTTTGTTTATTTGTTCTTAATATAAAAGTGTAGATTTTTAAAAACAATAACATATAATGTACATGATATCTACTGTAGTAAACAGTGATTTATTCTAACAGTATAATCAAACATAGTGGATTTGAAATGGATTGGGAAGAATATCACACCCTCCTCCGTTATTGAAAGGAAAAGAAATTATAACCGGATGCTATTTCGGAAAATAAAAAAAAACCTTTTTTGCCGGATAAAATTTTTGTCAGTGCCAGAAGTTTTGATGTTTATCTTCAAGATATAGAATTGTTATCGAGATCAAAATAAAACTCATAGAAGTCGGCTAAAACGTAACAAACCCAAATATCGGCCATCTAACTAGAGCGTCCATTTAGTATATATGAATACATCAGTTAGAGTTATTTGTACATTTATATATTTGGGTGGGTGTCAATATTATAAATTTTATACGTTCATATCCGTAGATATGGAGATTTTAACACCTGAAGTGGCCCAAGTACGCCCTGAGGGGTACTGAAGGTGTTAAAATCTCTATATTATATACTCATATAGAAATCTTTATTTTGATTCGCTTGGACGCCGTCACGTGACGTGATATTTCGCTGGGTCAACCGGTAACCGTTAGGTCGCATGGTAAGGTCACCCTCGCGTGAGATTTTGCGATGTTTGGATAAATGTACATGCACGTAATATAACATTCAAACAAAACAGTAGTATATGTTAACATATTTCTGTCTACATTGTATGGGCTGGATTTTTTCCTGTGGAAAAAGGTTAAAATGTCCAAAATATGTTGCAAATATTGAATTGTTTTCATTTAAATATTCGATATAATATAACAGTTATCACCCTAGTTGTTGTGTGACCCGGCATTTCTTTCCTCTCGAAAAGTAAGGTCACCATCGAGGTATGCCCTCAGTGACCTTACTTTCTCGGGGAAAGAAATCACCGGGTCACACACCAACTAGGGTGATAATTGTATAATATCTACGGATATGAACGTGTATAACTAATTTATCCCCGGTATTAGTTTGAAATCATGGATTTTTAGGTACTTTGTCAACGCATTGGTGGACGTTATTTTGGCGCTGAATGTCTTGCAGAGACGTCATAATCGCTCAGAATCTTTTGGTACATTTTCTCCGGGTTCTCCTGCTTCCAGTCCGAATGAAAACTGGACTGAATGCAAAGATATAGCTGAATGATTGTTTAAAGTGGCATTAAACACCAAACAACCAAACAAACGTGATGTTTTTCACACGTAGAAAACTTAAATATCAAATTCTACAATAAGTATATTGTTATTTTGTTTTCAGAACCATCAGAAGTTCCTACTAATCATGATTTATATTTTTGTGTATCCGAGTTACCCATGATTGGCTTATAGCATTTTCCTACCATATTGACTACCAATCATTTCATTGTGGAAACCTAATATTCTGACTATCAGTCAATTCCATTTAATCCTTCTCGGGATACTGTTCTGAATATTACTGAACATTAAACATCAGCGAATCAGTCAATTATTGTATTTTTTGTGTAAACAACAGTTCTTGAATTCTTGTCAGATTCTTTAGTCTTATTTCCTAATAACAAAAATATATATTAGCATAATTATGCATTTCTTAAAAATTACTTTATTTATTTAGATTTGAATGAGTTTTAAAGCCATATTAATCTTCATAATGGCATCAAATTTTTTTTATTGGGGAGGACACCTTCCAACTTGCTATGAAAACTGGCAATCCTTGTCAGTGAATGTTAGAGTCGAACACATCCGGCTCCAGCTGGCAATCCTTGTCAGTGAATGTTAGAGTCGAACACATCCGGCTCCAGCTGGCAATCCTTGTCAGTGAATGTTAGAGTCGAACACTACCTGTTCCAAGTTGAAACTTAGACATTATCACTAGTAGACGACTAACTACCTTATCTGCTCCCTCACCAAAGCCCCTGTAATTTACATTTAACTAAACTTATTTAAATGATCGTAATGACATAAACCTACATTCCGATTATTGTATGTATTTCCTATAAGTAATACTATTTTAACTACAGATAATACAGCATTGATAGTGGTTGTAGTAGTGGTCGTCGTAATTGTTGTTGTAGTTAGTACGGCATTTTTTATATACAGAAGAAAGTGTAGAGGTAAGTTCAAACTCATTCTGTGTTCTGTTATATTTACTATCATTCCACGAATTCTATAATAACTGCATCGGTGAGCTAATGCTCACTAGTGATAACCCCGTCAAAAAGTATTTGATAAACAGGAAGTAGATGACCAAGGAGCATAAAATCGCTATACACCATAGGACACACTATAGGATAAAGCAATATGCAAAATATCAGGCTTCTCCTTGTTATAGTTGCTTCGAAAACTACGACGGAAATTTTGTGTTACGGACGGATAGATGAACGAACAGACGCACGGACGGAAAATGTAAAATAGTATACCCCCTCTTCTTCGAAACGGGATATAAAAATACAAATACAATCAAGCCTAGCATGGTGTGTAACGTGGAGCATCTCACAGCCTAACCTTTGTTATATAACATGGGAGGATCTCATAACCTATCATAAGGTAATTGCATATAAACTTTTGTTGCAGACTCCTGCCATCCTGAAAAGATATTTACACCATTGTTTGTACACTGTTTTTAAAACTTCTGCGACTTCTTCGCACCAGCATGTAATTTTATTTTAAACAGGAAACAGCGGGGACCAGACCACTGTGTTCTGCTCATGTATATGACACATTGTCAATGTTCTGTTGAGGGGTTTTGGGAGGAGTATGGCTCTTTATAACTTACAGAAATGCAGAAGGAATATTAGTATATTTCAATTGCACACAGAAATAGTTTGTGGAGCAATATTTGTTTGACTATTTTTGTATGGACACATTGGGTTATATAATAATGCATTTCTTTTTTAATCCGAAAACATTGTTTAACGATGTGGTACTTTGTAAATAGTGGGTCATGTATAGACAAAACACCAGCCTGCAAACGATAAACAATATAAACAATCCGCTTTCAGAAAGGTAGGCAAAGACCGCAACAACATATCTTTCTGCTCTGTAAGGTTTCTTAACAATTACAGATTCTAACATATCCACAACTCGTAACTTACAACGACAGGACAGTTATGGATCCACTGCTTCTGTAGAAAATATAGCTTGTGATGATTTGGAACAAACACACCTTACTAATGCACATGATGAATACAGTTCAGCCGATGAGTGCAGTCCTCTGTTGGCACGAGAACAAAAACAGTTAAAGAGAAAACCCAGAACAAGGCACCACTCTTACAGTAGGTCATACCATATTTTATACTATAATCCTGTTATGCTGATATTTTTACCTGTAAAACATTGCATATTATACACATAATGCCTGTAGTTGAGGGTGTTACACCAGAATATCACACGAAGTAATATATCACCCGAGATGTAGTTGGTTGTATATTTAATGAGTGTGATATGCTGACTTAACACCCTCCACTCATGCAGCATGTGTTATATTATACTGAATACACTTTTCAATTTATTTCGAGGACGCATTTCCGGTCGAGAGGTTGTTATATCGAGAGGAGTGTGATATATCGGGTTGATCTATCGTGTTGCTATATCGTTGTCTAGAATGTGGAGTCAGTAAACAATAGATTGGAATAACTCATATTAATTATCCATTAAAACAAAAGACTTTTGTATGACATATAATATAGAATAATACTTGATAACTATAGGTATGATTTTTTTCTTTTAAATATTTTCCTTGCTTTTTATTATTGTGCATTATTACCCTTTTAAAAGTGAATATTTATAGTGTGAATATTATAGTTATGTCTGTGGTTTCTGTACATGGATATAGTAGTGTAGGTTAGATCATGGAATATGTGTTTGTCATTGAGGCAGATGAAGGAAATTTGATTAAACAGATGCAGTGATGTCAGTATATCGGAACAGTGTTGTCTGATCATCGAAAGGAGTACGTTTTCACAAAGACAAGTGTTTCTGTCATCGATAGAATAGTGTTTTATAGATTAATATTTACATTGCGTATGTCTTTCATCAATATCCTAGATTTCTTTTGGTTCAAACCGTTACAGATGACGTAGTATCATTTTTTTGCATTTCACAATAATCACACAACCCGGAGTAATTAAAATCAACAAAAATACATTGTGCACGCTGTACATCAGGAACCCAGCATTTTTTTACTGAAATCAAATATAAATATGAGAATTGAATGCAATTCTTTTGAAGTTTCCGTGACATATGAAAGCATTGAACAAAGCGAGATAGTGCTTCATGATGTAAATGTGCATTGGTCAACCCTTTCATGCTTCAATGAAACTTCAAACGAATGCATTAAAATTCTTCAATATAAGTATGTTAGTCAATGAATTGTTCTCAGTACATCGATAGCGATCTCAGTACATCGATACAGTAGTCTCAGTACATCAATAGTGGTCTCAGAACATTGATACAAGGGTCTCAGTACATCAATACAGTGGTCTCGGTTCAACAATACAGTAATCTCGGTACATCGATACAGTGGTCTCAATACATCGATACAGTGGTCTGAATACATCGATACAGTAGTCTCAGTTCATCGATACAGTAGTCTCAGTACATCAATAGTGGTCTCAGAACATCTATACAGCGGTCTCAGTTCACCAATACACTGGTCTCAGTACATCGATACAGTAGTCTCAGTACACCAATAGTGGTCTCAGAACATTGATACAAGGGTCTCAGTACATCGATAGCGATCTCAGTACATCGATACAGTAGTCTCAGTACATCAATGGTGGTCTCAGAACATTGATACAAGGGTCTCAGTACATCGATACAGTGGTCTCAATACATCGATACAGTGGTCTCAATACATCGATACAGTAGTCTCAGTTCATCGATACAGTAGTCTCAGTACATCAATAGTGGTCTCAGAACATCTATACAGCGGTCTCAGTTCACCAATACACTGGTCTCAGTACATCGATACAGTAGTCTCAGTACATCAATAGTGGTCTCAGAACATCGATACAAGGGTCTCAGTACATCGATAGCGATCTCAGTACATCGATACAGTAGTCTCAGTACATCAATGGTGGTCTCAGAACATTGATACAAGGGTCTCAGTACATCGATACAGTGGTCTCAATACATCGATACAGTAGTCTCAGTTCATCGATACAGTAGTCTCAGTACATCAATAGTGGTCTCAGAACATCTATACAGTGGTCTCAGTTCACCAATACACTGGTCTCAGTACATCGATACAGTAGTCTCAGTACATCAATAGTGGTCTCAGAACATTGATACAAGGGTCTCAGTACATCGATACAGTGGTCTCAATACATCGATTCAGTGGTCTCAATACATCGATACAGTAGTCTCAGTTCATCTATACAGTAGTCTCAGTTCATCTTTACAGTAGTCTCAGTACATCAATAGTGGTCTCAGAACATCTATACAGTGGTCTCAGTCACCAATACACTGGTCTCAGTACATCGATACAGTAGTCTCATTACATCTATACACTGGTCCCAGTACATCGATAGTGGTCTAAGTAAATCAATACAGTGTTCTCAGTACATCGATAGTGGTCTCAGTACATCGATACAGTGCTCTCAGTACATCTATAGCTGTCTGAGTACATTGATACAGTAGTCTCATAACATCAATACAGAGGTCTCCGTACATCGATACAGTAGTCTCAGCACATCCATAGTGGTCTCAGTACATCGATACAGTAGTCTCAGTACATCGATACCGTGGTCTCAGTACATCGATACAGTATAGTCTCAGTACATAGATAGTGGTCTCAGTACATCGATACAGTAGTCTCAGTAAATGGTACAGTGTTCTCAGTAAATAGCACAGTCGAATCAGTACATCGATAATTGTCTGAGTACATCTAAAAACTGATTCACTACACTGATAGTGGTGTCATAACATCCATATAGTGGGCTCAGTACATCGATACAATAGTCCCAATACATCGTTAATGGTCTCAATACATCGATAATGGTCTCAATACAGTGATAGTAGTCTTATTCAACGATAAAATTATTTCAGTACATCGAAATAGTTGTCTTAGTACATCAATACAGTAGTCTGATAACGGTCTCGGTACGTTTCAGCATATCAATGGTCTTAGTATATTGATAGAATAAGGAACATCGTCTGTAGATGTACTTTATACAAGAACCACTAACATAATCACATGTTTAATAAATAATGTATTAATTTATCTTTACAGACCTATCAGAGACAACCAATGACTACACACCAAAGCCCCGCGGACGAAGCCATTCCTGCTCAGCTTTAATGAATTCTGTCATAAAAACTCCTAAGATTTTGAAACAGCAACTTTCGACTGATCAGTCACAAGAACATTACTCAGCACGAGATAGATTTAAATTTGTAAACCAATATAATTCCACAGTGGCTTATAAAATCAGGCAGTGGGATAAAGCCAGTACGCCAAAAGAGGATCTCCATCGAACCTATAAGTTCCTGCCAGTAGCCGAATTTATTTCAGGACTACAGTTATCTCAGGATAAAATAGATTTAGTTCTGCTGAGAGTTAAAGAATGGGAGAAACAACAATGTATGTAACACACCCATCTTAAAATGCAGATTTGTTTTTTTTTCAAATAACTCTGATAAATTCAAGTAAAAATGTTTATGGTAACCATCGTCAGAATGTGGACATATTTATTTAAAAAAACAAGGGTATGTCGTAGAGCCTTTAATAAATATTATATAATTTATAATTGTAATATATATATATATATATATATATAAAGAAAATATAAATCCGGAATTGAATGTCACAATATATTTTAAAATCCACATAATAGAATTAGCAACAAAACATCCACTTTGAAGATCTCGGAAGAGATGAAACCGGTCGTGGAAAACGAACATTTTTATTGTTGCTAATTCTATTATGTGGATTTTAAAATATATTGTGACATTCATTTCCGGATTTATATTTTCTTTATATACTTTTCTTGTATAGTTTTACTGACAAACTTTATATATATATAACACAAGTCTATAAGAATTACCGACTGCTTTATACACCATTTGTTGAAAGTATCGATTGTATGACAACAAACGTCTGAATGTATCATGTGCATATGTTTTGCAGGTGAATTTTCTAAGTATGTGTAATTTTTCAGTGGTTCAGATTGCAGACGAACTTTCCAGTAAAAGTTTACTTATGATAGCAAAGCTTTTGGCTCCTGGTTACAAGTACAGACAGGTTGCTAGAGCAGCGGGCCTATCAACAGACGGTCTGGACATAATTCAACAAGATTACCGTGATGATAGTTTGGAACAAAGCTGCAGAGTTTTAGAGAAACTGAAAAGAAGTAACAAAATTCGTAGTAGAGAAGATATTATCAAATTACTTCGAATGATAAACCATAGTGATTTGATCAAAAAGATTTTATTGAAATGGGAAACCTGTGATCTCATAGAATGAGGCAATAATGATCTGATCAAACAGATTTTATTGAAATGGGAAACCTGTGATCTCATAGAATGAGGCAATAATGATCTGATTAAACAGATTTTATTTAAATAAAAAACCTGTGGTGTCATAGAATGAGGCAATAATGATCTGATCAAAAAGATTTTATTTAAATAACAAACCTTTGGTGTCATAGAATGAGGCAATAATGATCTGATCAAAAAGATTTTATTTAAATAACAAACCTTTGGTGTCATAGAATGAGGCAATAATGATCTGATCAAACGGATTGTATTTAAATAAAAAACCTGTGGTGTCATAGAATGAGGCAATAATGATCTGATCAAAAAGATTTTATTTAAATAACAAACCTGTTGTGTCATAGCATGAGATTTTGTATTGAGACCAAATACTTTCACGACCAATACATTTGACTCTGTAGCATTTCATAGAAACCATATTACATTGTAAGCAAACGATAGCTTAAGCCATATTACTTACAACTTTTTAATATGGAGTCTTTGATGTATACCCCACTGGTACTCACATTTTATACATGGGGCCGTCCCACATTTAGGTATTACATCGTATACATGTACACATTTACAATTATACCATATTATACAGGTTGTATCTAAAACAATACATCGTGTGCAAAGTCGCACACGCATAGTTGTTTGGTTTGGGTCTCTAACTTCCAATTTAAATTTAACATGTTAATGAAATGTTCACTGTTGTTGTTCATCCCTGTGGTTTAACCCTTAAGTTCAGAACTAGAGGCCGATTTAGACTTTGAGAAAAAAGGTGGGGGTCCTTATTTTGCGCTTTAAATTAGAGTTTACTGTATAAATAAGCTGATGAATACATCATTCCAATGTTACTTTTACAACCTTAAGCTTATGTTAGTCCATATGCTGAAAAATTACTTAAAATTATATATTAAATAATAGCGTAAAATATATTTGTTGTATAAATATTTTTTATAAATTGCCAAAAATTAATATCCATTATCACAAAGAGTAACATTTCAATGTTATATTTCAACGTTTTTTTCAGATTTTTTAGATGAGCGTCTATACAGTATACAATAGGGCATTCAAAGTATAATATTTGTATATATAAAGTAAACATATATTTGTGTCAATCTAAATTCAGGTTTTATTGTCCTACAATAGACATTTATTCCATGTAGTTTAGTTATGCACTTACTTTATAAGTACTATTTATTTCTCGGATGTTATCAGCTACAAACGAAAAACAGTGTCAGCGGTTATTTAATATAGGTATTTAAAAATAATTTATAAATTGATATTTGCTTCACAAATATTTATTCACTATAATGTACTATGACAAATCCACAAATAAAAGTACTAATCGTATTTACAGGTAAAAACTTAGAAAAATGTAGAGAATTCATTAAGACATAAACATGAGTGTCTGTTTTTGCTTGTAATATGTAATTTTACAAGTCATTATTTTGAATCATTCCGTTAGTGTGTTTCATTTTTTTACCCGACCATCCATGAATATTAAAACTAAGTACCATTTCCATGAAATTTGTATTAGAAAAGAGGACCCTTTTGTTAAGTTCTGCAGTGTTTATTGTATAATGAATTTGTACAGATAATAAATACAAATATTTTATCACAGGGTACCTGTTTAAATCATGACATTATTTTAAACCGTGCAATTCATACCATTTTTTAAATGACTCTTTATTATCATGATTATAAGCATTCAAATGTGCATGTAGTTGTATTAAATAATTTGGTAGAGATTTCTAGAACATTTAGTAGGGCGAATCCTAGGTAGTATTGAGTGCAAGTAGATCAAATTATAATTGTAATTATTACAAGTACGTATTGACCGATTCAGTATAGAGTGCCTGTTGTTTAAGGTACTCGGTGCTCCAAATTGTTATCTGCAATATTCTGTCTTGTCGGGCATTTCTAACCTGCGTCGTTCTTGTTTGACATTTCAGACTCGGCGTTTTACATGTTGGACATTTCTGACCGGCGTCTTTCATGTTGAACATTTCTAGCGTGCGTCTTTCTTGTTGGGCATTTCTAGCCTTCGTCTTTCATGCAGTGTTGATCGGCTGTAATCATACTTTTTTGTATTTTATTCGCATGTTACATATGTAAATATATATTGGTTGACTTTTTAATGCTGATTCAGTATTCATTATTGTGATATTATTTGTTATTATATTCATAAACAATTGTTAAGTTGAAAATGTTGTGAATGATAAAAATAAATGTCATCAACTGTTAATTATATTCTGTTGAAAGAGATAATAATGATATCCAATAAATGATCTGAGTTCATTAAATTTCTTTGTCATATTATTACTGTGTTTGATATATTAATTTTTCTTATTATTACTGTAACCGCGGGTTCTCTGGCCTAATACATAGACAAGATCCAGGATTCATAGTGTTTTTATTATGACAAATTCCCCCTAAAACATATAACAAAACATATTCAAAGCACGTGACATAACAAAATCACATTCACATAAAACGCAAATACAAACGAATGAAAATTGCTATTGATCAATTTGACAAGTGATCAGTATGGTAAAATAAAAAAAATATACATTACATATGAATATGCAACTTCTATTTCTATGGAACTGCTTCTCATTAATATACATGTACATCGCGTGAAGCTTACATTATAAAGCACACTCATATAGAGCCCCAATAACAATAACAACAGGTAAAATAAACATACTACAGTAAACACAGTTAACACAACGTATAAAATTACAAGTGAACACTGCTTACCCTGTATGTGGTACAAAGGGCCACTGAAGCTTTCTAACAAAGTATTGACTGCTACTGGTGTGTCTGTATAAAATAAAATACCTTCATGAGTCCATTTGTAGAACTACGCCAATCCTAATATATACAATAAAATAAAACTTTACTCGAGAGCACAATTAATTTATATGTTTCGAGCCCTAATCTATAAAAATTAGTTACTTAGGTTTTAACCGAAAAGTTAATAAAATATTCATTTATTTCTAAGTTTATTTCTAAAATCATCGGAACTTTGTATCGTAAAATAGTTTAAACACTCAAATTGCAAAGATTGTTAACCCACAAAATATTAAGAGAATGACTTCATTAATGCTAATTAGTTAGAAATGGAAAATGAACCAACCTGAATATGAAAATCCAAGGTTCACAAACAGAATAGTCTCAATTTGCATCAGATACCATACAACAATTTCAACAGCAACTTATGTCATCACCTCTACTTTTTTTTAGAATAACCAGTCTGCCCAGTTCAACCCAGAAAACATTTATATAAGGACCTCTGACCAAAGAAACTAACCAATCAGATACATAAACTTTTCCCACCTAAACTGACCAACGAAACTGACCAATCGTAAATACAGAATTTTCCCTCCTAAAGTGAACATTACCAATAGAGGCTCTACACGGGTTTATTTAAGTACAATAAATAGAACAGACAATTTACTGTAAAATATTTTATTAAGCTCTGTAATGAGTTTAGAATAAAACACCTATATATATATATTCATACTTTATTAACACATTTATAATAAAACAATGACTCTGCCACATAACCACAATCGAGGAATTATAGTTGTGGTCGGTATAAACGTCTTACAGCATTGTGGGATTGATCCGGTCATAATTTTCATTTGTTTTGTTAACTGAAATTTGATTGGCCAATTCAAATGTAAAAACCAACATTATACAATATAATTTGCGTTGGTCACGCGCACCATTCTTACGCCGTTAAAATCCAAATAGTTTTCTGACGTCGTTGCTGTCTTTTACGTTCAAATTGTCAAAATTTATATTTAAATTAAATTATTAGAAATATTTCAAATTTCTGATGAGGTTCTACGATATAATATGGTTTAAGTCTGTTTACACCATTCATGAAGCCGTCTTTTAGGCGTCCCCAAACATCCCCAAACTATATTATATCGTATAACCTGTTCAGAAATTTAAAGTATTTCTTAAATAGTTCGGTTCATTTACTTTTATTCTGACAGGAGATTGTTATTATCTTTATTTGGTTTCTGCATTATATTCAGTTATACAGTTCAATATTTAGCGATCACTACTCTTAATTAATAAAAACAATTAATCCTAGACACTGAAATGGATTCCATGGCTCTAACAATAGATCTGCTAAGAGTGGAACATCGCTCAGCGCGTCCCCAGGAGAGTATAGTAGTGAAATAGAAAAAAAGCCTGACCGATATTAGCACTGAAAAACAACACTTTGTGTTTATTTGAAAAATGAGAGGTGCAGTGTAACCAGAACAATAGATACAAATTCGCTGTCTATACAGAGGGGCAATATGATACCTGGGTCGATGTTACTGTTTCGTGTCGAGTCCTTAACTCCTGTTATTGCCTGTCTGTCTAAGTGATATCTTATATACATTGTCACTAAAAAACGTTCAGTCGTTTACCGTACTTATTGTATTTTTTGACAGAATGAATCTGTGGAATGACAAAACTGAAGTCCGATCCAATTATTTTCCTTCAAATGTAAAGTGACATCGATTGCCGATTTAGATCAACATTGTACTTAAAATAAAATGACAAACTATTCAAAGATAAAACGTATATTTCTTTGTTAGAACCTTCCTGCACACAATGATCTTGCTATACGATATTTCGAGATTTGTTTTGATTTTCCGGGTTTTCACGGTAAAAAAAAATTGTGCGTCGGACTTAAGTGACAGTAAGTGTTTACCCCATTTATGATCCTCTATTCTAGTCTTTGACAAATTTATTTTATATGATGAATTCCAATGGTGGAGCAGGGACTGCTTGCCTTTCCAGAACAGTATATCCTTAATTTCTTTTTGTTGTGTGTCTTTCTATTTAATCATTTTTTTTACCTTCTGACTTCTGTTTTAAGACATATTCTTTCCATGCACCTCTATTCTATTCTACACGCCCTTAACGGGTAATCTATACATAAGACCTTACATGGAGTACATTTTACGCATATAAATATGAATATATAGTATATTAGTTTAGTCGTTTAGTCTTGCTTAATGTTTGAATATTTTCTAATATGAAACATGTCTCGTTGCCTTGTTTACGTCTGCGCGATAAGATATATAGTACAATAACCCATAGTAGATGGTAAAAAGGATTTTGGAAGGAGGGCCCATTCTCCAACTTTCTTCATTTAACTATGTCATATGGTAAAATACTCTTTTATTGACCTCAATGAAAACAGCACTGATTCTGTGTGTTGTACTGCTGTAATGTATCGATCGAGGTTGGCGCGAAATAGTGAGTCCGTGTCCGCAGCGCCCTCCATAAAACTTGTTTCCTGTTGCACTTATTTTAGTAGTACACCATTAAAACATGATGATATTTCTGCTCTGGTGTACAAAAAATAATTTGTATATTTAAGACGATTTGTTCACAGAGTTAAGCCAATGGTGTCCCTGGTGAAATTACCATACACTGTATAAATACTTAAGAGCCATAATTTGAAGAGATGCAAACACTGAGATTCTGAATTGGACAAAAACATAAAAAAATACCGGACTGTTACAGCATGAACTGCCAACCAACATTATTGTCAAACTCCCCAAGAAAGGCGACCTTCTACGCTGCAGTAACTGGCAATGCATCATGCTCCTGTGCGTCCCCAGCAAGATTTAACACGCAGCATGCTACACAGAATAAAGGAGGTACTGGAAAAAAGACTGAGAGAAAAACAGGCCAATTTCATGCAGAAGATGTCATGCACTCACCACATTGCCACCCAGCGCATTATCACTGAGCATTCAATTGAATGGTAGTTTCGGCTCTACGCAGTCTTTGTGAATATAAAACTCAACATATTATATAATACTACATCTAATTAAAAGTTGATTTTGTTGCTGTGTGCTTTCTGTAATCAGTATCCGTTATTCATTAAAATTTCTAATTTTTGCGTGACGAAAAAGCTTGGTTAAAAAAAACAAACAAACAGAAAACAAAAACAAACCAACACAAAAAAACTTCAAAATTATGAGCAACACAAACCCACTTAAAACCGGTAACTAGTCATATCCGGGGGTTATTATCATTCAGTAAGAATACGGAAAGCGGAAAGTTGTTACAACAAACGTTTGTGACACAAATGTTATTGTAATTCATTAATTAATAAATCTATGAATCGACTGATAGACTTGAACCACCAAGCGGGGCCTTACTGTTTGCCGACTTTCACCGACTTCAACTTGGATTGACAAAAATGCCAGTTATCCCTTTGCCTGTCAGGATTTTCACCCAGTAATCATGTCCAACAAAAACTGTTGAAATTGACGTTGATAAACAACAAACTGACCCCTCTGAATATATCCATGTAACCTTTTATTTGTCTACTAATTCTATTCAAACATCATCAGAAAATGTGTGTATTTATTTGTAGGATACAAAGAAACAAGTAGACATTCTTGGATTTGCGGCGCATGTCTCGTCGGTTTGAGGAAGAGTACACAAATAATAAATATTTCATAACAGTTTACGAAAATTTTTCATACGCAACGACAAAATCTTTATGAACCAAAAATAAGATTAAAATGATCATTTTAATATGACGTCACGATGTAAACAAAGTTGTGCTAAAATTTCAATAACTTCAGTTATTTGTTATCCTGAATTATCGTTATTGTTTATATAGTTGTTATTTTTAGTCTGTATTCTGAGAATCTCTTAATATATTACATTATGACAGGCGGGAGGTACGTAGAACAGCCATACAATATCACAGTTTAATGTATATATTACCGTATTTGTACTTATATGAAGCGACATATTTCGTACATACATTATTTTCGTTTTAAAATATAAAGGCATATTGCGTGATAATTCGTGATAAATGATTTCTAATTTATAGCTGACTTCAGTTTTAAAATTTGTTATGCATCAATGGCTGTTGTTAAGGTACTGAAAGTGTATTCAATTGCGCATGAGCATTCGTACGAGTGTTTCGTCAGGGCAACAAGATCGTCGCGTTCGTCATGTGCACCGACAGAAGGTGATATTGTTGGTATACATGATCTTCGTGTGTGCGTAAGGAGGATCGGAAATTGGTTTTAAGGATATTAGCCAAGTCATAAGGACCGTACAAAAACCCGCAGCTTATACCTCAATACCTCAATGTTTCAGTGGTTGAGTACACTTGCACTAAGTCTGTTTGTCATTTACAGACGAATCTTTAAAGAAAAATATGTTGTCTCATGGGACCAATATGAAAGGCTGTTCAAGCAGAGAAGTATTGGGGCAGTGACACACACGAATAATATATTTATCACTGTTCGTAACATTGTGACCTCACAGTTCTTACTTAACATCTTGACAGCGAGGTGAGATGTCCCTTCTTCCGTAAATGGCCGATTTCTGGTACAGATGACCAAGTTCAGATGAGCTCACGCGCACACATCTGTACTTGCTGCGTCATCCAATCAAAACGCCAAAAACAAGAACGTTATTATGCTTCCATTATGTCACGTTTTTGTTTTCCTCGTTCAGATTTGATGTCAGAAACAATGGAGTCTAAAACAATGGAGAGTCTAGAGGATATAGCGATGTGAAAGTTGTTGGTACTTTCATGCACTTTTGGGAAAGCCCATGTGATCTTTCACTCGTGATAGAAATTTGTATATCTTTTAGCTCGTTTCGAAAAAGACATAAAATTTCTATCACTCGTGAAAGATCAACTGGTCTTTCCCAAAAAAGTATTTGAAGAAGAACATATCATTCTCACTTATGTGGCAGAGTTGTACATATTTTTAGTTGGTTGAGATATCCTTATCTCAAACCGTAAGGATATCTCAACCCGTGGGTAAGATCAGAATTTCACACTCCTTTTTCGTAAAAATGTATTGTGACGTGAATTTTCCGTCCAGCAATAACGATAATAAAATATGTGCATTTGACGTGTTTGTTTACTCGGCCTCTTGAAATATTACCATGAAACAACATATCTGAGCTTCAACCAAAGTTATGCGACAATATGATAGCAGTACATATCAAAACAAACAAAAGCAAAAAAGTACAATGGAGATTAACTTTCAAGGTAGATAACTCTATTTGTTGATATCTTCCAACAGAACAGCACCGTTTTGAAAAACAAATTAGTGAGGAATAGAATCAAACACCGGTGAGAGAGCAAAACGGGACAATCTCATACACTCGCGTGAAAGATTTCTCTTAGTCTCAAACTCGACAGAGCCTCTTAGGAGACCAGAAATCTTTTCACTTGGGTGTCGGAGATTTCTTGTCACCATCCCACCGGTATTAGATCCTTTATATCTCACGTTAGTAGAGTGGGATAGGATAATACCGCACATATATATCAACGAAACATACTGCGAAATAGTGATAATAATCTTTTCAAATAAAATCGGGATAGTAAAATACATTGTACTATTGTTTTGGCAATGTTTACCGAACCAAAATTGTTTTATGACAATTTTTGTTTGGCAATTTAATACAATAATTTACTGTAAAATTTTATAATGAATTCATCTGTATTCACCCCAAGTTAATATCCAGGTTCTTTTTTTTTCAGTCTTACTATTAAAAAGGGTGCAGTCAACGTCATTTATCCTAAAATAAATCGAGTCAACTTCATTTATAAAAAAAATAGTTAAAAGTTAAAAGCCTCGACCGGAAGTATTCTAGAACAATCAAATAAACGTATTTCGAAACATGCAAATCATATTAGAATTATTTTAAATTTAATTAAAGCAACAACGAAAGACTTATACAAAACCTTATTCGTAATCTTTATGACAGTTGCATTTTTGCCAGGAGCAATTAATTTAAACATGAAAACATCTTCATAATGTCCATTCCACTGCAATAACACACTTATTTCGTATGCCTTAGTCATGACAATCATATCATGGTATAATGAAAACATTTTAAATAAAGAAACGAAAAGGCAATTTAGTAGCAAAAAATGGAATAAATAAAAAAGAACCTCTCGTGAAGAAAGAAGGATAAATTCATGAAATGTATACCTTCAGAAGGAGAACGTAAGGAAATGTATTATTACAGTTTCTGTTTCTGTGTTGTTGTAATTTTCTAATCACATGTTAAAAACAGTATTTTCTCTCAATTACGTGTAAAAATGAATAAATCGGACTTTGTTATATAAAACTGAATAATAAGTAATAATTGGATTGTACTTTTTTAGAGATTGATTTATTACTTTTTTGGATAACTTCAAGCGAGCACAGTTCTAGCTGAATTCGTGAACGGAACAAGTTAAACACACAGCTATTAGATATCGGAAGCTCAATTTTGACGACCTAAATATTAAGTAATAGGTATGGTCAGATAATTTAGCCCATGGATAGCCTATACAAGTTTTTTTTATCTAAATCTACAAAATTGTTCTTTATCGCGCAAGAAGCTTGACATTGCCCACTATGGATAATGGTAAGGCGTGCCGTATTATAACCTGACGAAAGGGTCCTTCCCTATCCACCACCTGGGAATGCGCGGGTTTGTTGTGGGTCAAACACTGCGAATCCTCATATTATGAACCCAGAATCGACGGAGAAAAAATTAGTTAAAATAAAACTGGTTACAGAAAATTAACAGACCAAATTTGTGAATAAATTTTACTAGTCATGCAAGAGTTCTAGATGACATTGATACAATGGGATCCATTTTGGCTTGTTGAATTCTGACTTGCTGGATTAAAGGAACTCACAATTCAATCAGTAACTAAAAGACAGAATAACAGACATCTAAATATTGAAAAAAATATCATACAAAAACGATTATAGCTTCACCTGTTAACAAATGTCACATAAAAACCTTGGTATTTTCGTTAGTTTAGTGAAGTAAAATTTTTGCAAGAATCTATATATTAAATTACCCTGGTTGCAGATCATGACAGTATTAAGTAAGCTTACTAATAAGAAGCGTTCCTAAGTTGTCAGGATATTCATTTCTTATCAGTAAGCATCTAATAATTGTTAAGGCAAGAAGCTGAGAATACAATCAATGTATTATAACCATTTGTGTTAGAACCAACAACAATAAGCACAGGGTGAGTACGTAGCGATATAATTTTAATTCGTGTCGCTGGATGTCAACTGATATCGTATTGTAAGTTAATTTTAAACGCTGCACAAAAATGGACTGCAATTATAAAAATACATAATTCGTAAAGTGAAGCTAATTTTTTCTTATTTCATGGAGTTTTGATTTTCATATTATTTTGATAAATACTAATTTCTTTTTTTCAGGGATTTTTATGTATTTTGACTTCTATCACACATAAAGTTCAATCTTGTGGTATTGACCATTAAGTTTAGCTGCTATGTGTTCAATATTTAATATATCTTTCACTGTCTGGTTAAATTGTTCTGGTGAGAAGTATGGCAAAATGTCTTTTTTCTTCGTACTTGTTCTATGGGCTGGTCCTTCGTAGTTTTGTAACATGCATTGAAAATCGCTCTCGTCGTATTTAATGTCTAAAAATTGCATTAATTTCCTCGTTTCTCCTTCAATGTCTTTTTTAAGATTATCATAGAACATAATGAATTTAGGTCCTTCAAAGTTATTCATCCATTCTTGGTAAAATGTTTTCCATCTTGGCAACCATAAGTCCAGAAAGGCTTTAAAATATTCTGAAACATAGCAAGTCACAAACTTTTCACATTATGTGCTACTTGTACTTGTATTGTATGTATGTTTAACTAAATTCTATAAATTATATCGTTTTGTTTCATGGGAGTTGAATATTTCACTTAACTTTGTATTTAAATAATAATTTTGCACACATTTTCTCTCGAAGTTTATAAGGAGTGAAATTCAAACAGTGCTACTCCACATGTAGAAAAACAATGGCTTATTTTCTTTAGCTTCTGCTCCATGAATAAAGCCTATTAATAACGTTTTGACATAAATGAAGGGAAGAACAAATTACCGAACATTGAGGAAACTGTAAAAAAGACTCCATAATTAAAGTCAAGAAACTTGCAAACTGATCTGCAACAAGTTTTAGTTACAAAACCTGTTCGTGACACTCGGAAAATGAAATATATTACACGGATAATGTGTACCAGCATTTGAAGTTGACCTTTGATAGTAATTTAATGTTTTCTCATAAAACGTGCCACTTTCAAAAAATATGTTTTGCACTGTTTTAAGGGAAATAAAATCTGGAGTTCCAAAAACTAATACAAAGCGACAGGGTACATCAGAATAAACACAAAACAAAACATGCAAACCCAAGACACGAATTTGCAGTAAAAAAGTAAGCTCCTGAAAAATTAGGCAGTTCTTGTTTGTTGCTAACCAACCGTTGTGTTTTTGGCAGTCGAAAATCAATAAATTTAATTAAATATGAGTATTATTTATGTCTATTTCGGTACTTACACTGATATGCCTTTTCAGAAGCAACACCAGTATGGTTTTGTGTATATCTAATATTAAATTGAGAACCAAAGCATCTGAAAGGGCTTCTGACTACTATAACGGCCCTTTGATATTTCGACGTATGTTCCCAGTCGTGTGTTTTAATAACTATAGTAGATGTATTATCCACACATTCTCCTGTAAACGTTTTTTGTATCGTTTTTTCACAGTAAATTGACCCAGTGGCTATTCCTACAACAGAAAGAAAAACTATGCGTAACGATAGTTTTGCCACAAACAATACTAAATATACTGAAGACCAAATCTGTCACATGTTAGATTTTCTGATTGACAACATATTCGTCATGTTTGGAGGACATGTTTTTCAACAGACTGTTGGTATTCCAATGGGTACTAATTGTGCTCCTCTTCTCGCCTACCTGTTTTGTACTACTATGAGGCTGAATTCCTAGAAGGTCTACTGAAGACGAAAGAAAAGACTCTAGCCAAGACCTTTAATTTCACATTCCGCTATATTGATGATGTTTTGTCCCTCAACAATGCAAAATTTTGGTGACTATTTACATTCAGTTTACCATAGCGAGCTTGAAATTAAAGACACCACCAATACAATAAGGTCAGCCTCTTACTTAGAACTACTTCTAGAAATAGACTCAGGTAAACTACAAACAAGGCTCTACGACAAGCGTGATGACTTCAACTTTCCAATTGTCAACTTCCTGTTCATCGACAGCAACATTCCAGCAGCTCCAGCGTATGGTGTGTACATTTCACAACTTATACATTGTTGTAGATCCTGCGATCGTTCCTCCGATTTTCTAGACCGATCACTGCTGTTGACTGCTAAACTACTCAAACAAGGGTTTGTTGTACCTAGGTTGATGTTATCTCTCCTGAAGTTCTATGGTCGGCACCACGACTTAATTGATCGTTATGGGAAATCAGTGTTTCAAATACGATCTGACATTTTCGCTTAGTTATAGGTAGTGTTTCCTATTGCTGGATTTGACTTTTCCCTAGACAAAACAATGAGTAACTCGACGGGTGTCTAATTAGAGGCAGGCACTGCTTACTCGTCCGGAGCACCTGAGTGCACCCATGGTTTTTATTGGGTTCGGGCTACTCTCTTTCTGTGTTTTATGTTTTTGGTTTTTGTGTTGTGTTTGTCTATATCCAGATTTGTAACTGCCCCTTGGCTTTTGGCTCTTGTTGTTCGGTCGGTTTTCTTTGCTACTTTCTTATCATTGAATACAATTCTAATTAGAATTGCTGCTGATATATACACCTAGCCATAAGTTAAGCAACACCTACAATTTTTTTACAATTTCAAAAATCTGAATGAATATTAACTTTGTGTTATTTATGTACTGAAGTCATCATTCGAGCACGGAAAAGTTACTTTAATGAACTCCTCGGGTAAATCTTTAAACAGCAAAACCCGTTTGTCATACTTTTGTCAAAGCCTTGTTTTCCATAACGATTTAGTGTTCATCTCATCTTGTCGACTTCATCTTTACATTTTTACAATGCCTAGACGGAAATTAAGGGAAGCTGAGAAGTGGCAGATCGTTGGAATGCATAATAGTGGACAGAGCTTGCGTCAGATAGCACAACACTTTGGCATTCACTTTAGTATTGTATCCCGGCTACTGAAAGGTCATCGAGATAATGGAACTATCCAGGAACGTCCTAGGTCAGGTCAACCACCAAAAACATCTGAAAGGGAGGATAGAGCACTCGTTCGTGTAGCCAAACGCCAACCGTTTGCAATGACGATTGGAATATTGCAACCAGAGTCGCCATTCGAACAGTCAACAGTCGCCTAAACAATGCAAGGTTGAGAACTCGTCGTCCCGTGAAACGTCCACTGTTGACACAGAGACATCGCCAAGCACGTTTATAGTGGGCACGATATCACCGCCATTGTAATATTCTAAGATGGCGACGAATACATTGGACCGACGAAAGCAGATTCCTTCTTCGTCATATTGATGGGCGCATGCACTTGGTAACAGACCCATCTTTATGGATGACAACGCAAGACCTCACCGAGCTGCAAATGTACGTGATGTTATCGAAAGGGAAGCTATTGAGCATATTTCATGACAATCTATGTCACCCGATATGAATCCAATTGAACAATTGTTTAATATCATCGGCCGTAAAATCAATAACGGAGCACCTGCTTGTCAAAATGTCCAAGAACTACATGTTGCCATTCAAAATGAATGGCAGAATTTGCCACATGCTACACTTCGTCGTTTAGTAAACAGCATGAGGAGGAGATGTAATGAACTGTATCGGAAGCGTGGTGGTTACACGATTTACTGAGTATTTTTGCGTTTAACACAAACGGCGACCTGTGATGATGTATTTACTTTAAGTTCATGAAATTGAAGTATGCAATCAAACATATTTTTTTTACTAATGTAAATTATAGTTGCACTGTTTTGATACCTTTGCTTTGAACATTTTTTCATCAAACAATAAGTACAGAGACTGTAAACATGTTGCTTGTATGTTTCATTTGTCATTAATGTTCAATAAATTGTCATTTCTTTAAAAATTATCAAAATATAACAGGTTCTTTCATACGTTTTGGGGGAAGACCGGTTGATCTTTCACGAGTGATAGAAATTTTATGTCTATGCTTCCATAACAACGTTCTTGTTTCTGTCGTTTTGATTTGATGACGCAGCAAGTACAGATGTGTGCGCGTAAGGTCATCTGTACTGGGTCATCTGTACCAAAAATCGGTCATTTACGGAAGAATATAAAATCTTAAATGAATTCCTTGGAAATAATAGCTTAACTTATGTCGAAGTGTATATATAATTTTCGTGTGTGTGTTTTTTCTGTGCAAAATATAAAGATTATAAGGTGTATCATTAAACATGTTTGTAATAAGCAAATAAATAATCAAAGATCAACAATACTGCTAATGTTCTCATTTCACCTGTAGCTTGCTGTATAAGATGACGAATCCATGTATTCCCTGATCCAGGATAACTGGCTAGAGCTGTTTTTATCATCGGCATTTTGCTAAGCTTAGCTTCTTTCAATTTACAGGATAATCTATCATTATGATGCGTATTTGGTATTCTAAAAAATTGACATGTTATTAAATATACAAATAAGTCCACGTCATCTAGTATTGACAGTACATGTGATCAATAGTATTCGAACTACCTTAATTATGCGATGACTGAGGCCCTTTGAAAATACTTAGAAAGACAATTTTAATGTATATATGACTGCTATATGACATATTTTCTTTTGAAGTATTTATTTAAAGATTTATGCATCCTCTTCGAAAATAAAAAGGGAATTTGCGAATCGTAAAGAATTGATATTTAAAACTAATCTTTGCTTTTATTTATGTGCGAACCTCATGATATCATAAAAAACCTATATTAATAATCATTATTGTTAATTATTTATATATAATGCAATACATGGGTATTAAAAATACTTATAACAGGGAACATATTTCAATACTTTAAAGTTTAATATAGGATCCTAATGTCATAAAAACACGGTTTTAAAATACTCTGCCAAATAAAAACACCAAAAACTTAAAGTGGTAAAATATTCTCAAGCAGGTATGTTAAAATAACGCAAAATTATCGTGCATGCAATGTACGCATTGTGACATTCACAATTAAAAATCATCAATTTGAATTATCAGTATTTAAAAAAAAATTAATGCTAATTTTTTACTATGTGCTTTATCGCAAAAATAGCTCTGTCTTCTTTGTATTATAATTTCCTAGAAAGTCGAGTTTTTCTTTAAAAGTGTTGATAATTCACTATGATGTATGTATTTGAATCAACGCCAGTTGATCTTATAACCATGGTGTCAAATAAATTCCAATTCCCAATAGGATTTGTCTATAAATGGTAAATGTAACGGCAAACGATGAGGTTTTTGTTTTGATTAATTATTAAAACATCAAAGCTGTGTCAATTAGTCAAGTACCACAGTAACATTGAAAGTTCATATGAAGTTCTTTGTAATTTGTAATATTTGCTTATTTTTAAACACGTTTCTTCTGAAAATGTCATCAATGATACAAATGTTAAATAATTTATGACGCTTGACGCGCGTTTTGTAAAGATATTTTTTCGTAAGCATTTAATTTGTAATTTCTGTATTTTTTAAGGTTTAAATTCGCATTCTGTGATATTGGTGTTGTGCTGCGTATGATGGCACTGGATTGAGAGTTTTCTCAGTGAGTAAAGCACGGTATTCAATACGTTTTAAACAGTCAATTGCAGGTGCTACTATAACACATAACAGTTTTGTTACCAGGTTGAAGTACTGTGTTTCTTCTGGCACAAAATTGTTATGGACATTAAAAGTGTACATTTTTATTAGGTCGGAGTATGGAGGTAACTTGGACGTAGGAGGTAAAATCGCAGAGACGACGGAGAATTGGCAGTCGCTAGTACAATGGATAATAGAAGGTCAATAGTTGCTGGTTCATTTATCTTCACGATTGCAAGTTGGTTGGGAAGGAAGTAATAGTAGTGTACAAACAATTAGACAGTCCATTATTTATTGTGTGTGTTTTGATTTGTATTTGAATTGTGTAATGCATAAAATGAACATATATTGCTAGTAGTTGTTGTATTTATTCTTTATGATGTAACACATTCAGCCAGAATAAAACTCGCATCTGAGTTTATTAATATCATGTGACAGACTGGTATATGATTATATCATCACATGATCACAGACTCTACAGTATATGTCCCTAGAAAAAGTGTATGAAATGTTAATAGTTACCCCATGGCCAAGTGATCCGTCTAACTCATTAATTTAATTAAAGCAAGTCTATACATAATTTCATTATGTGTTGCAGCTACTGTAGTATTCGGTCTGCCAATACAATGTTAAATTAGAGAAAACACGTACAAAACGGTAACATGTTACGCATCTTGATTTTTATGACCTCCATTTCGTTTAACGTTGCTTTAGTACATCTTGAGTTCATCCTTTGATAACAAAGTATATCGTACACTATTTACAACCACAATCTAAATATATGAGTTTGATAATTTGATGCTTTTGAATTAACTGCTAAAGTATCATTAACAAAGAGATACAAATATAATACACAAATTAATTAGAATGTTTCTTCTGTCTGTTAATTGTTTCCATATCCCTTTTAGGATAAATTATAAAGTGTATGGAAATATTCATAGTCAGAATGTCAGTATCTAAGCACATCTATATTTCAAATAACAAGAAAGCACCTGTATAGCCATGACATGCAATTTATAAAATGGGATATAGGTATAGATATACAGCTACCTGTAAATCATATATATTCCCGCTGTAGATATGATCAAATAAAGAAAGCCGGCCTTCCACATAGGTAGTTCTGAAATCAATATAATGTATGCAACTATTTTAGGTTTAACCAAATAAGGTTACTTTAAAGAACAATTGTTCTTAAACATATAATTATAATTGAAAAAACTTAGTTATCAATTAAAAGTATAATAATGTATATTTGCTAAATCAATTTACCCCTTTAATGCGTAAAAGATTGAAATTGTCGTAATTCTTTAACAAAGATATTTTTGTTATTCATAAGGAATTTATTTAATTAAAAACAGATTAACTTCATTTTATATATTTACACTGAAACTATTTAATTCCTTTCAACGATGTACATATTTTGAAAGCGAAAATTTAATATTTACCTTACAATGCTGATAGGAATACTCGATTGTAAGCTGTCCAAATGGTGAAATATTAACCTTACAATGTTGGTAGGAATACTCGCTTGTAAGGTGTCCAAATGGTAAAATCTTATTCGGTCGGGTTTATTTGCTAATTTTCTATTTTGGATTGAAACAGTAACATGTGCTTCGATACAGTTGTTTACATAATTTATTTCATGTTCATGCAATCTTAATTTGTAGAATCAGCTTATGTACAATACAAAACGTTATATAATAGAAGTAAACAACAGCTGCGTCATAAAAAAGAAGTTTCATATCTAAAACTTACGTTTATTATGTTATAATACTACCTTTTAATCGATAAATATATATATTAATTACCACTTTCATTTCGGTATTTAGAGCTAATGATTGCATTATAATAATTGTGTTAATTTTTTTTGCTTTGATGCTGTGAGATTACTAATACGTCATTGGAACAGTTGTTCACAACAGTTCGTATAGTCATTTATTTGCTATTTGTGTTAACAAATCAGTATTTTCCTGAGATATTTATGTGTGGTATTATCCCATCGCACTCTACTAGGGAGAGATGGGCATATCTCACCCCGCTGTCAAGACGTCGTTTTATAAAAACTCTGACGTCACAATGTTAAAAAACAGCAATAAACAGATTATTTACGTTTTACATCGCTGTCGCCCTTCGATGAGAAAAGGACGAGAAAATCCATCTCGTTTAAAAACAACGGAAATAATCTAAAAGTATCTCAATACAATAAGCTATACTAAACTTCATATTTGACGTCATATTACAATACTCCTACTGTTTAACGTTACAATGACAACTTGTCACCGGTTTAACGTCACAATTGCAATTAATATACTACTAAGTTTACGTCACAATGACAATTTACCACCGGTTTAACGTCACATTTGGAATTAATATACCACCTATTTAACGTCACAATGTCAATTTACCACCGGTTTAACGTCACCATTGTAATTAACCAAACGTGTAAAGTCAAAATATAATTGACCTAATGCTTAACGTCAAAATGTCAGTTCACAAAATGTTAACGGCACAATAAGTATCTCTTATAAATTAACGTCATAATTACAATAACTCCACTGTTAAACGCCAATTACAATTTACTACCTGCTTACCGTCATAATTTCATTTGACAAACTGTTCAATGTCCAAGGTAAAATCAAACACCTGATCAGCCTCATAATTACGATGAACCACATGGTTAACGTCAAAACTGTAATTCCCAAACTTTCTAAAGTCAAAAATATAATTTACCAACGTGCTCAACAAGTACAATTTACCATCTATTTAACATCAACTTTACAATTTACCATATATTTAACGTAACAACTACCTATTTTCACCAGTTGAACTTCACAATTACCGATTTCCAGCTGTTGAACGTCACAATTACCGATTTCCACCTGTTGAACGTCACAATTTTAATTTACTTAAGTTTCACGTCAAAATTACTATTTACCACCTGTTTAACGTCACAATAACAATTAATCACCTGTTAGAAGTCACAATTACAATTTATCGACTGTTTAACGACACCATTACCGTTTACCAAGGCTACAATTATGGCTCACTACTTGTTTAAGGTCATTTTAACACTAAACCCCATGTTTTACGTCCTGATTACACATGTTCAACGTCTCAATTAACAACCCACTTAATATCATAATTACAATTAAGCATTTGAATATCGTCACAATTACAATTTACCACCTGCTTAACGTTATATTTACAAGTAACAACTGTTTAACGACAAAATTACAATTCACCGCCAGCTTAGCGTCAAGATTGCAATTTGCCACATGTTTAAGGTCATAATTGAAATTGATCAAATGTTTGACGTCACAATTACAACTTGTCACCGTTTTACGTAACAATCACAATCTATCGCCAGTTTATAGTCAAGATTATAATTTAACATCTGTTCAGTCACGGTTACAATGTGCCACCTGATTGTTGTCACTATTACAATTAAACACCTGCTTATTTTTACAATTAAGTTCACCACCTGTTTAACGTTACAATTCACAACAAGTGTAAGTTCACAATTACATTTCACCATCTTTAACGTCACAATTACAAATTATCACCTCAGTAAATATACAATGTGAGCCTCGTTTAGACGGAAAGCGCGTCTGGCGTAGTAAATTTAATTAATCTTGGTACCCTTGATGACCTTTTATTTCTAAGAATTTCAATTTTCTAAAGTTTAACGTTACAATCACAGTTTACCACTAGTTTAATATTACAATAACAGTTTATCGTCTGTTGAACCTTATAATTACAATTTACCAGCTGGATAATGTAATGATTACAATTTACCAGCTGGATAACGTTACAGTTAGAATTTACCATCTACTTAATTTCACTATTAACAATTTAAAACCTGTTTCACGTGACAATGGCAATTTAACACTAGTTGTACATTATAGTTACAATTTACCCGCTGTTTAACATCATAATTACAAGTCATTATTTATTTGACATGACAATTACAATTAACAAGATATTTAATTTCACTATTACAAGTTTATTATATAAATAATATGCATGTCTAGAAGATTATGCAACTATACAAATGACGGTGTTTTTGTGAAATTATAGACACAAGACTGACCAACGAATGGCCTTAGGCATTGAGTGTCGATATAAATAAATAACTTAAACAAGTCATAAAATATTTGATCTTGAATTTTCTCACTCCAACTGAACATATTACTTATATACATAGCACCAACCATTCCCCACCTGGGGACGCGCCGTCACCCGGCTCTGCCCAAATATTACAACAAAATGTTATCAAAATTACCAAGGTGACAAATTCATTACGCCAGACGCGCGCTTCGTCTTTTCAATACTCATCAGTGGCGTTTAACTCTAAATGCTTAAGATATCCTTTTTAGGAGATGGAAAATTGTATTCTTCTCTGGGCAATGGAATAATATAACTCAACTGGGATCGTGTAAATGCACAATACAGGTAGTTCAAAATATTGTATAAATGGTCTAAAGAAAGCTACTTACCAGTACAATTATTTATGGGATCGTGTAAATGCACAATACAGGTAGTTCAAAATATTGTATAAATGGTCTAAAGAAAGCTACTTACCAGTACAATTATTAAGTATCGGATCGACAAACATGACGATACATCATAAACAAAAAATAATATACGAGTCTAAAAGATTATGCAACGATACAAATGACGGTATTTTTGTCAAAATTATAGACACAAGACGGACCAACGAATGGCCTTAGTCATTGAGTGTAAATAAAAATAAATAACGTAAACAATTTATAAAATATTGATCTTGAATTTTCTCACTCCAACTGAACTTGAAACTTTTATATTACTCCAACCGTCCGCCACCCGCGGACGCGCTGTTAGTTGGCTTTGCTCAAATATCCCAACAAAATGTTATTAAAATTTCCAAGGTGACAAATTAATTACGCCAGACGCGCGTTTCGTCTATTCAAGACTCATCAAAGTCGTTTAACTCTAAAGGCTTAGATATTCTTCATTGGGAGATGGAATAATATAAGTCCACTGGGATCGTGTAAATATGCAATACAGGTGGTTCAAGTATTATATAAAGGGCTAAAGAAAGCTACATAATTGCAATTTACCACCTGTTTATCCTCATAATGACAATTATCCAGCTTTTAAACGTCGTTAAACAATCAACCACATGTAAAACGACACCATAACAATTTAACTCAAGTTTAACCACATATTTCGCCATCGCCTGTGTGTCCTCATAATTACAATCAACAAGATGCTAAACGCCATAATTACAATTTACCGCTATAAAACGACACAATAACAATTTAACACATCACACTTGCATTGAACCACTTGTTTAACCTCATAATTACAATCAACAAGCTGTTAAACGTCAAAATTACAATTCACAATTTATCTAACACCACAATTACAATTTACAAGCTATTTAACTTCGCGATTACAATTTCCAACTATTCACTATTCACACTGTATCGGAAAGTCATCGTGTCTTCCGACATCAGAGGTTATGAAAGCCATCTATTGAGCAATTTGGGATGAAAACTCTTGTGTTTACAGTCCGTATGATTATTGGTGACAGCAAGATAACGTCAGGTTACATTTTGCGAGGGTGTGGAGAGACTATGTGAACAACAACTTGTCTCTTCTGGATTAACCGCCATGCTGTTCCGATAAGTCCACAATCAATCATCTGGGTCAGATATAGAATTCAGCTCGTGTCACGTAAAACACAAGAAACTGACTAATAGGATTACTTTTGAAGCATGTGCGAGCATACGCCGCAGCTTTCTGTATACTTACATGATACTTAAGTTTCAAAACTAATCAGGTTAGAGTACTATTGTTTTGGCATAATTTGTAGAAAAGCCGTTGGTTAAGGACTTCAATCCATACGTAAAACTAGAATCTTAATGCGTGCATTACACAATAATTACAAAAAAACTGTTATAGAAAAAGAAGAGATTTAAAATTGCAATGCCTCCGCAAACAACGTATTTTATAGTCTTTCCTACCAACCAAGATTGCAACTATAAAAAAACATTTGTGGGATTTGTTTATGTCGTGAGTTTAACAGTTCAACATATAAACAATACTCAAGATCTTTTGTTCAAACGTATATTGATGTTTGTGTTTTCTTCGACGGACATTAATTAGGAGATTTGTTTTCCTGACATCATCTCATGTAATCGAATTATTTCCTTACCGGAAATGTTTACGTTATATGCATCCAAAAAAATGTGCGTATATCAAATGTATAACAGTATATAAGACAGTTATTTTTTTATATACGTATAAACAACAGCTCGTGGTAAGAAGTAAGTATTTCACATTTTGATCTTTTCAATTGACTAACTCTCTATTTTGTTTGTTCTGTTGCTTAATATGAATAGTTGTAGAAAACATGATTTATTGTCGTGTGGCGTTTTTCTGATCGTAATATGTATTATAGTACTATTTTTTTCTACTGCAGGGACATTATAATGAAAGTAACACTAATTCTGTGTGTAGTGTTGCTGTTTTGTATTGATGATGGTACCACATGGCGAGTTCGAATACGGGTTTGGAGATTTCTGCAAAAAGTGTGCCAACCAGTCTGTTCGACTTATTGTTCAACGCAATGTCCGGCTTGTACCCCTGTGTGCAGCTATGGTTGCGGCAAGACTATATGTAAATGGATAGGAAGAAAGAAACGTGATGTAAATATTTTTTGCAAGGAATGCATGACGTTATACAAAACGGTAAATTGATAAATAAAAAACAAACGCCGATAAATAATTTCAGATTTCTTTGAGTATCAAATCATTTTTGTATGTTTTTAGAATTTAGTTATGACACATTCAATAAAATGTATATTATCGTTTAGATCTATATTGATATATTGATATATATCTATTTTAATTTAGATATGTAATATATTTACAGAGTGATGACGATGGCTTCCTAGGTCAAATTACAGTGTAAATTTGAAACCTGGGATACTGACAACGACAGTAGCATATCCCTGTCTGAGTTTGCATCTGCAGGACACGCGTCTGTCACCGATAAAAACACAGCTAATGTATTTGCCAAAGTGGACACAGACGGCAAGTATCTTCTAAAGATCAATCTTTTTGCAAATAGTTATTTTTGTTTCCTGTAATTTAACTCATTGCACTGACGTTTTATTGTATCACAGTTTAATTTATTTCTTGCCTGTTGTAGTTGGTAGTAACAGTGGTAAAGTTATACTGTGACTGTAACAAAGTAAAATAAAAGGTACCTAACTTTATATTCCACGTTAGTACATTTGAGTTTATTGTATTTTTCTTGACGATTTGTAATTTGTTCCGTCAGTGATTATTCGAATTTCAAGCGTTGTGTTTTTTATACTAACTTGACTCATACATTGTTGTACGTTGTAGTCTGGTCAAAAACGTTCTATATTTCTCCCAAGACACATTGTAGGCTGAAATTGCAATCACTGTGTGTCCCATTCCTGCATTGATTATTGTATCTTCTGATTATAATTGAAATGCTGCCAACTTTATGCTAAACATCCATTCATTCAACCAGTCGTCATTGTTTCTAATCAATCCCCCATAGTGACGAATAAATCAAACATTTATATTTTTTTTTAAGACAAGATCAAATATTAGGTTTATTTTCCTGTTTGTCCGACCAATTAATATTACCTGTAGCAGTCACATGTGGCGCTGCTGTTTCCGTCGAAAAGTCCACTAATACTAGTAGATCTTTTTTGTTTGTTTTCTAAATGATTACACTGCTTTCTGTCAAACATGGATACCATACATAAGGATATACAACTAATAAAGATACAGGACGCTAGCTGTGACATCATTTAATTATTATTATTATTCATTTGACAGCTAATGGAAAGATATCTAAAGATGAACTTGACAGTGCACCATTGTTGAGAGAAACATGTTGAATATGTAGAATTCGGGAATTATTGTAAGAAATTCATAATTTATTTGCTTTATTTGACAATTTAACTGTATTCTGTATTAAGTATTCTTTCTGGATGTGCAGACATGATTTTTCTTATTTTGTGTAAAAATTGCATACTTTAATCAAACATCTCTATTATCGTTATTGCTATGCATTAGTTTTATAACAATGTAATTGTTCGTTGGTAGAAAGTGGAAAAAGGTTATTCAAAAACTACACAATTGCTTATTTCAATTGTATTTCAGATGAAACTTCTACTATGTAGACATAGAAAACATTATTTCTATGAAATAAAAAAAATATGATCTAGTTGGTTGCAGTTTTTAATGATCCTGTCTTATATATATATATACCGTAAACATTAAAACAGACAGCTCAAATTGTTCTTCATTTATTTATTAAACTTACAGTGGAAAGGATTTGTAACATACCAGTATCTGCATTAAAACGAATTCATTTAACAGCAACGATGACACACTTATTTCTTTTGTTTTAATTATGACAAATGTATCAGGCAAAAATGAAAGGCATTTCAATTTTAAAAAGATATATCAAATGTTAACATAAAAAAATTCGCTAGGAAAATATAATTCAGATCATGTCATACGCACACGAAAACCTTTTGTTCCTAGTCTAAACGTTGGCGGAAAAAGTAAAATAGGAGACTGGTAACTATTAATAAACCCACACTTGTTGATAATTTGTAATAGTTTGCTTGCGCCACACAAGAAATACAATATCGACAGTAAAACATAAAGACAAACCAAATAAGCATATGGTTGCAAGTGAAGTAAGACAACAGTTTGTTGGGGAAACGATGAAAAGTCCCTAGAATAACACGCAAAATATTAACTCATCGTTTACTACTGTTAATAAATATTTCGAGAAATCGCGATTCGAAGAGATATACTGGTGATTATGTTTCATAGACAAATCATTTAAATAAATAAATATCCATACTAATTGCACTTTTTTAATCACATCATATTTTTACCCTCCTATGTTTTGTTTTATTGGTGGACTTAATGCCTTGAATTAATTTTGGCTAACTCTGCCTAACAGTCTTTCCCACTTTAACTGCACTGGAAGTTACGTCTGCTAAACGTATATAATACGTGTACATGATATGTCTGACATGTTTGATTACAATGTGTTACGTACCACAGCAATACTACACACAATGTTAATGAATGCTTATGATAATCACTTCCTTGAACTGTGAATCCTTTTCCAAGTGTAGTAGCTATGCTATTTTTTCAGCAACACTAGGAGGTGGATAGGAAACTTACCCAATTTTATCCTTTAAATTCGGAATTCCTAAATCATTTTTTCAACTTGGATAAACATAAAAAAATAATGTGACCTCATATTTAATATTATAACAAATAATGATTCAAAAACATTGGATTTTATGACCTATTTTTATTCCAAATTTTAAATTATGTTTTATATAGATATCTAATGGTAAAGATAGGTTTCAAAATAAAACAGCCTTTGATTGTTCTTCAAGTACAGACTTTCAACACTCTGAAGATCCTTTGGTCTTACAAAAAATCACTACCAACCAAATTGCCACATTGTCGCAACATGTGTTTTAGGTATTTCAAATGTGTATTATTCCCTTTTAGGACCTAGGTGGCCGTGTTGCTAACTACTAATAACCAACAGCTAATACACGGAGTTGCAAGCTAAGATTAAAACTAATTCTTAATTGACAAGAATTGCAAATTATATGGTCGAATGTTGGGGATATGGCTGGATGCTTCGGCTTCTCCTCTAATGGCAACTGGACGCCATGATATAATTGAAAAAAACTTAAAGTGGGGTAAAAACACAAATAAAAAACAAAATCTACATAATAACGAATAATATTTCTTTGGTTCCTTTCTTAGTTATCATAATCTTTGTTAATATTATATACTCATATAAATATCATAATCTAAAGACTGTCAGGTGATGCCATTCTATTCGTTTGGTCAACTGCTGATGTATGGTCACATAGTACGATTCCCCTTCCTTGTTTCTAATTAAATTAACAGTATACAAAGAACATGGAGTCCAGCGAAAGGTAAGTGAACTTACCCAAAAATAATTTTCCTGGGTTGGGTAGAATTTTTTAACATGGCATCTTTATTCTTGGAGGGGTTTGCAAACAAATAATTGATTTATTAAACACTAAAAGAAACAAGTTTTTTTTCATACTTTATTTATTAATTGATTTTAAATTTTAAAATGTGTATACTTATCACAAAAATGACAACTCATGCATACATTGTTCATTTATAAGGAATTGTTAGTTTTACACCCACATATTTATCGATAGAAAACCTAGTGTAGGTTATTTAAACGAGTTCGTGGTGTCTTAGAAGTTACCATGTCTACTTCTTCTGTGCCAGAAATTATACTACTTCTTTAAATGCAGTGTTTCACAACAAAAGCACTTAGTTAATGCTAAGCTTTAGATTTTTAACAGTCTTGAACTCTGGGTTGTAAACAGTTTTGTATGTCAGATGAAACTTCTACTATGTAGACATAGAAAACATTATTTCTATGGAATAAAAAAAATATGATCTAGTTGGTTGCAGTTTTTAATGATCCTGTCTTATATATATATATATATATATATATATATATATATATATATATATATATATATATATATACCGTAAACATTAAAACAGACAGCTCAAATTGTTCTTCATTTATTTATTAAACTTACAGTGGAAAGGATTTGTAACATACCAGTATCTGCATTAAAACGAATTCATTTAACAGCAACGATGACACACTTATTTCTTTTGTTTTAATTATGACAAATGTATCAGGCAAAAATGAAAGGCATTTCAATTTTAAAAAGATATATCAAATGTTAACATAAAAAAATTCGCTAGGAAAATATAATTCAGATCATGTCATACGCACACGAAAACCTTTTGTTCCTAGTCTAAACGTTGGCGGAAAAAGTAAAATAGGAGACTGGTAACTATTAATAAACCCACACTTGTTGATAATTTGTAATAGTTTGCTTGCGCCACACAAGAAATACAATATCGACAGTAAAACATAAAGACAAACCAAATAAGCATATGGTTGCAAGTGAAGTAAGACAACAGTTTGTTGGGGAAACGATGAAAAGTCCCTAGAATAACACGCAAAATATTAACTCATCGTTTACTACTGTTAATAAATATTTCGAGAAATCGCGATTCGAAGAGATATACTGGTGATTATGTTTCATAGACAAATCATTTAAATAAATAAATATCCATACTAATTGCACTTTTTTAATCACATCATATTTTTACCCTCCTATGTTTTGTTTTATTGGTGGACTTAATGCCTTGAATTAATTTTGGCTAACTCTGCCTAACAGTCTTTCCCACTTTAACTGCACTGGAAGTTACGTCTGCTAAACGTATATAATACGTGTACATGATATGTCTGACATGTTTGATTACAATGTGTTACGTACCACAGCAATACTACACACAATGTTAATGAATGCTTATGATAATCACTTCCTTGAACTGTGAATCCTTTTCCAAGTGTAGTAGCTATGCTATTTTTTCAGCAACACTAGGAGGTGGATAGGAAACTTACCCAATTTTATCCTTTAAATTCGGAATTCCTAAATCATTTTTTCAACTTGGATAAACATAAAAAAATAATGAGACCTCATATTTAATATTATAACAAATAATGATTCAAAAACATTGGATTTTATGACCTATTTTTATTCTAAATTTTAAATTATGTTTTATATAGATATCTAATGGTAAAGATAGGTTTCAAAATAAAACAGCCTTTGATTGCTCTTCAAGTACAGACTTTCAACACTCTGAAGATCCTTTGGTCTTACAAAAAATCACTACCAACCAAATTGCCACATTGTCGCAACATGTGTTTTAGGTATTTCAAATGTGTATTATTCCCTTTTAGGACCTAGGTGGCCATGTTGCTAACTACTAATAACCAACAGCTAATACACGGAGTTGCAAGCTAAGATTAAAACTAATTCTTAATTGACAAGAATTGCAAATTATATGGTCGAATGTTGGGGATATGGCTGGATGCTTCGGCTTCTCCTCTAATGGCAACTGGACGCCATGATATAATTGAAAAAAACTTAAAGTGGGGTAAAAACACAAATAAAAAACAAAATCTACATAATAATGAATAATATTTCTTTGGTTCCTTTCTTAGTTATCATAATCTTTGTTAATATTATATACTCATATAAATATCATAATCTAAAGACTGTCAGGTGATGCCATTCTATTCGTTTGGTCAACTGCTGATGTATGGTCACATAGTACGATTCCCCTTCCTTGTTTCTAATTAAATTAACAGTATACAAAGAAAATGGAGTCCAGCGAAAGGTAAGTGAACTTACCCAAAAATAATTTTCCTGGGTTGGGTAGAATTTTTTAACATGGCATCTTTATTCTTGGAGGGGTTTGCAAACAAATAATTGATTTATTAAACACTAAAAGAAACAAGTTTTTTTTTCATACTTTATTTATTGATTGATTTTAAATTTTAAAATGTGTATACTTATCACAAAAATGACAACTCATGCATACATTGTTCATTTATAAGGAATTGTTAGTTTTACACCCACATATTTATCGATAGAAAACCTAGTGTAGGTTATTTAAACGAGTTCGTGGTGTCTTAGAAGTTACCATGTCTACTTCTTCTGTGCCAGAAATTATACTACTTCTTTAAATGCAGTGTTTCACAACAAAAGCACTTAGTTAATGCTAAGCTTTAGATTTTTAACAGTCTTGAACTCTGGGTTGTAAACAGTTTTGTATGTTGTGTCTAGAATTAAATGACATCGCCTTTGTTAAATTAAAATAATATAAGTACACTTGACAAACAAACACAAAATGATATCGACCAAGTAGTATTCAAATTTGTTAAAGCTTGTTTAAAAAATTTAGATTGAAACAGATTCCACGCAATTTGTTTGGCATTCGAATCTTGATCGGAGGAAAAAATGTCAAAGCAGAAAGTTCTCCCAAAAGTTATTCATGTACCAAATAAACAAAAGAACAAAAACAAAATCACGAAAAACCATCTGATATCTTTATTTTCTTTAAAGTATGTGTATGTTTTTCAGAGATGATTATATTAACCTGCATTTACGATTAATTTTGCCGCACGAAGTATCTTGTCTTATTTGCTAATATTGAAGTTTAACATTTTAACTTACACTGTTTTCGCGAGTTTAACTTTAGAGTATATTTCCACGAAGGATCTCGAATTCTGGGGTACCTTTTAGGCCGGAAGTGTTGTTCAGAAGAAGTATAATACTAATACTCTGATACAGTTTTGTAGCCAGACATTCATGTCAGAGAAAAATGGAATCCAAGGTAATCCTTTGGCTCCTTTCGTGTTCAATCATCTGGCATATGTCACAAATTTACTGAGATTCCATTACGTTGTCGTGGCGTTATTTCAAAAAATATTCGATATAATATATCAATTAGCACCACTAGAGAAGTTTGACCGGACGAATTGTCCCTCCTGAAACCCGTTGGTGACCTTGCTTTCGCTGTGAGACATTCCGTCGAAACAGGGGATAATTGTATAACATGATTTAACAATAACATTCATTATATTTTTATGTTTTTAATTAATCGTTGCAGTTATTAAAGCGTTTTCTTTCTTTTTTCAATTTTAAATGTCAAGACTAATATTAACGTTTGCTTTACAGTAATAACTGTTGTCAACTGATTTGCTTGTTTTTTACTGTATGTATTTGTAGAAAAAAAATAAGACTAAAATACAAAGCCTGCCGAAAAAAATCATAAAATGCGCTATACATAGCGCGCTGATACTTGGGTATTTTTAGTGTTGTTTTTGTAGTTTTTTTTAAATTCTGGTGGGGCATGTTAAGTTTGTATTGTGTAAGGTCTGAATGTCTGCACTGTAAGGGTATATCAGGAGAGGTTTAGTTTCCCTTTCAACCAATCCACTTCATGTTTATTTTACTGTTTCTAGCCAATTAAATACGCCTTTGCTTTGCCCTTCTTGTTGTATGTTTTAGTATATTGGTCTCCCTCTGAGTGATGGTTGTTCTTCGTAATAGTCGTTCAATTTTTCAAATCACGAAGCTTAAAATGCATGCGACATATATTTTTGTAGGTTCGCAATAAGTATAGAATGCAACAGACTATTAGGATTCGACCCAGAGGAACAAATCTTCTTTTAGAGTTATTTACAAAACTAACCAAATCTTGTTATCACGTAATCTCTTAAATATAAAAAGAGAGAAAAACTAAATGGGGTAAATGTAAGGCGACTAATGAGACTTTTATAGCATATTACCAGACAAACAATTTGAGAAAGCGTATACGAGTCATTGCATTTGAAATATTTTAAGACTTTGTTAATGTAAACGACTCGCAAACCATAAGTCGTAAACACACCGCGTCTTCACTATTTGTCATCAATAGACTTGACGTTACAAAATAGTGTCAAGTCCAGTGTTTAGCAGTGAATTTGAAAATGAAACTTGTTACGAAATAACTCAAAAACCGTACATAATTAGAAGTCATAGCATTAAAAATGTTTCCTTTAAATACATAACTTTTTCTGTTTTAACCGAACACATTTGACGACTCCTTAAGGGAATAACTCCAATGGACAGCTACGGTTGTTCTGGGCCATAACACTACAGCTTTTATTCGGCAAGTCCTAGGGTCTTCAGCCTTGGTCATTTGGGGACTTGACCTTGAAAATGGCCTCAAGATGAAAGTTTTTAATAACATAGGTATCTAAAAGATAAGTTAAAACTCTAATCATGAAGAAAGGTGTGGCACGTTAGAATGGAACTTTGTTGTGTTTTGACTGAACATTAAGTGACGTAGCTCCTATGGACAGTAATGTTAAAATTGTGATGGACTTTTACATTAAAACTATTTGTTATAACTTAAGTCTTCACTAGACGACTTTAAAATGGTATTAACTTCCGGTTTTGAAAAGTCACTTCTGGTTGACAAGTCTACCCACAGATGTCATATTCAGAGCAATATTTTCTGTTAAAAATATTAACTTCTAGTTGTCTGACAGAGTAAAATTAAACAGTGGTAGAAAAACCATCTGATCAACACTGTAATATTTAGAACTGAAAATATTTCCAGAAAAAATAATCATTTGATAAATTGTATATAGTGGAATTTACGCTATACATGTACATGTATTTCTGTGCGTTGTATTCCTCACTTTCAATGTGTGTCTTTTGTACAAATTTGGAAATTTTGCTTATAAAAGCTCTTTTACATCTTAAATTATAGCCTTTATATAGCCTCAGTCTGAACGCCATTTCAATCGTAGATCCACTTCTTATTGGTGGCGGAAGACATAGTACCTAGTGAATACCCTTGACCTTCAGCTGAAAACTGGAAAATCCTTGTCAATTAAGACTGGAATCGAGCATACCCTGCACACAGTTTACAGTCCAAATAAATAATAGTAGATGCTTAACTACATTAACCATTCGGTCACCTACGTCCCAATGAATTTTATTGGGAATGTTTTGCTGCAAAAATAGTTTTGGGTTGAACGCTATCGGTTTAATTTTACTAAATGACTCTTTTCACGTTCTAAAATTTACCGCTACTAAAATGCCAGAGAATACTGTAGCAGTACTTTTTGAAAATTTTCTCAAAGAAAATTTACGTAAGTAATAACCAGTTTTTTTGTTAATTTCCAATGAAAAACATATGCTATGTATCTGGAATCCAGCTAAAGAGTTTTTAGGTAACCAGAACCAGCACTATTGTCATTTAATGAGCAAAATATTTGTTTTTATTTGAAATGTCATTTCATGATACATTCCGACATTTGTAACCTTATAATAGAAGCCACAGTATCCTGTGAAAGCTGAACACAATCCTTGTCCGAGGCCATGCTTGACTAACAAGCCCAGAAACGACACACCGGCGACCATTCGTAAATGGTTAATTACCAAAACCACTCGTCCACATAGGCACCTTTTGAGCAAAATTTAATGAAACTTAAAGAAACTAATGCACTGTTACTGATGTACTGGTACTTATAGTCTTTGGAAAAGATAAGATAAGATAAAATCTGAACGCAACTAAAAACTATAAAATCTCTTTATCTTCATGTCAGTTTTGCAGTAAAGCAAATGAGATGTGTTAACATATTATTAGTCAATTTATTTTGATTTTGTTATTTAGAAATTCGGTAGGTAACAGCATTTTAAGAATGTAGTATTGAACAATATGCTCTTATTGCAAACGTTTTGTCACACAAAAAGGAAAACAATTAGTTAGTTTATTTATATATGAACATGTGCACAAGTAATAAAAAATACAGACAACACCAAGTAACAAAATAAAATATAATAAATGGCCTAGGATTAAATATATCTGACATACTGTAAATGAAGTTAAAGTCAAAATACGGAACACCGTGGAAACTGGTGGTTTAAACAAGGTTTTATGTCATGCCAAACATCCCACTTCTATTACTGTAGTATGTGATGTGAGTTTGTTGATTAAAATGTAAATATATATCGATGCTAGTTCACCAATTTGCTTTTTCTCATATTTAGCTTTCAATGTCATTAAATTTTTAACATCGTACCACGTTTGCATGTATTCAATTTATTGTATACAGTATACATATAACAGTAAAAATAAAAAAAGAAACAAATAAATTTAATTCTGAACATACAAAAAAAAATAAGAAAGTTACAACACAAAGCTTAATATGAAATGATATATTAATAAATATGTCAGCTTCGCACCCACCATCACTTGCAACTAACATCAAACAGACTGTCACATCAAAACCATAAACAAGCTATTAGTACTGGGCACAGTATATATTTCATCAATTCTACATGACAAGATAACAATTATGACCCCGTCCAGGATACTGTCAAATCTGTTATTAAAGGTTTATATTATACCCCATGACCATGGTACCAATTCATATTTCATGAAATCTGTGTTATAATTTTACCCATAATAAGGCATAATTATTATTCAGATCTGTAGTCTGCTAGTTTAGTAATTTTCTTCTAGTTTTCTCATTGATACTTTTGTTCACATGACTAAGTAGATTTTTAGGCGGGAATCTAGTTGGTCATTCACTCATTTACTCTGTGAGAGAAAGGGTAGCTATTACTGTCAGATTTTGTACTTTTGTATTTTGTCTTCTGAAAATTTCACTTGGTTTAAGGTATGTTGTTTCACTCATATTTAACAGTCTAGTCCTTAGTGTCATAGATTAAGAGACAGCATGAGAGTCCTTTCTTTGAGTAAATCTGATATTGATGAATTTATGAAAGTTGTGTTTGATTGAGTACAAGTGTGAATAATTATAAATTTTAATATAAATATATAAAAAGTCTGTTTTACAGTAAAAATAACATTATTATGATTCATTTGAATAAAATTGATTGAATATTGTGAAAATAATGGAATAAATAATTTGAATGGGTTCATAATATTTTAATTGTATGAATGTGATGGAATAAGTAGTTAACTTAATAAGTAACTGCATTTGGTATATAAAGCAGTCAGAAAGTACAATATTTATAATTGTAAATATTTGTACTTCAAGTCTGATGTCATTTCTATTGATATGTTTTTGATGCAGGAAATGTAGACAGCCTTTATAAGATATGATAAGATGGGTTATACTATTCCTTTTGTATTTGTATAATTTGTATTGTTTGTGTTGTATTTTTATAACCTGACTCAAGCTTAATTGCTTAAGTTTATTATTTGCCATGAATTGTATATATTTTGATATTTGGTTGCTCACAGTTATGAATCTGTGAAGTATTTAATGTGAAGTACATATTACTCGCATTATAATTGCAGTATTATTTGGCGTGAGGTTAATTTCAGTTTGGCATTTTGAGCACTCATTTAAAATGAGGTTATGTCTATGAGAATTATATTTTAATTGCATTATACACAGAAATATATCTATTTCTGCAGATTAGTTGAATGAATCTATTCATTTTTATTTAAATTGTTACTTTTTAATTTATTATTCTTATTTTGTAGGGTGGTTTCCCTGTTGTATTTTCCTGTTTTAAATATATTGTCAACACTTAATATGATGATGAAATAAAAGAACCTAATTATTCCTGAGTGTCAAACAAATTATAAGTGAATGCTCAGGATATATTTAGCCTTGACATTTTAAATTGTGTACCCCTTGATCATTTCCAATATTTTATTAAGTGGAAATCAAAAGGTATCGAGAATCTGGTTGACGTGATTGATATTACCACAAAAACATTTTATCGCTCTGATCAAATGAGCCAAAAATGCAAATTCCAAAACTTTCTGAAATATTATAGTCTCATAACAAATATTCCATGTCCGACTAAGAGACAGCTTAAAGAATCTATGCATGAAATGACAACCTGTGAATTAAAAATACTAGAGTGTGTAATAAATGTATTGAAAAAATTAAGAATAGTAAGAGGATCAAATATTTATATGTAGATTTGATAAAAGATATTTATGTTTTGCCCAATCATAAAATTGATACATGGCAAAAGCATGTATGTATGGGAAATTTTGAGTGGAGGAGTTATTTTACATTATTTCAAAAATGTTGTAAAAACTCCTATCTTAAAAACTTCCAATTTAAGTTATTGCATAAAGTTATACCAACAAGCACTTTTTTACACAAAATTGATATTGCAGATTCCAAACTGTGCAATTTTTGTAGAAACTTTGATGAGACCATTGAACATCTGTTTTATGAATGTGTACATACAAGACACTTTTAACTGTTATTTTTTTATCACTTGAAAACAATTTTTCCTAATTTAAATCTTGAAAAAAAGAAATTTGTATTAGGTTATAATGGTGAATCTGCATTACTTAACGTCCTAGTTATCATAACAAAAAATTATATCTACAGATGTAAACTTGATAAAACTATTCAAAATATTACTGGAATAAAACAGAAAATTAATTATAATAAAAAAATACACTTGTACAATGGAGTAAAAAATAATTTTCTTCAAAAGATAGAAAAAATTTTGGCCCCAAGTGAAATCATTTTTCCATCATTTGTTATGTTCTTTGTCATTACTTACAATATTGTATACTGTAACCAGAAATATATGTAAGGGCAAGCATATGTTGATTAAAAAATTGTATTTTATCAGTAACTTTATTTAGTATTAAAATTAATAGTCTGGCTCAAGTCTTGAAAGACAATATTGACGGTTCTCTCTATGTTGACGATTCCCTTATTTGCTATCGGGGAAAAACATGAACAACATTGAACGTCTACTACAGTTATGTTTACGTAGAATGGAGAAATGGGCAATGGAAAATGGATTTAAATTTTCCACTTCCAAAACTGTCGGTATGCATTTTTGTAACAAAAGAAAAATGCATCCTGATCCCGAACTTACATTGTGTAACAACCCTATTAAAATTGTGAAAGAAACTACTTTTCTTGGTTTGATATTCGACTCTTAACTCACCTTTCTTCCCCATATCAAAATGTTGAAATCCAAGTGCCTAAAAGCCCTTGATATTTTAAAAGTCGTATCCAGCACTGACTTGGGTGCAGACCGCGACACATTATTGAATCTATATAGATCGCTGGTTCGATCCAAATAAGATTACGGTTGTTTTATTTATGGTTCAGCTCGCATGTCATATGTCAAAATCCATGATACCGTTCACCATCAAGGGTTGCAACTATGTCTTTGAGCTTTTAGAACCACACCTGTAAATAGTTTATATGTAGAAGCAAAAGAGCCTTCTTTGTATCAGAGAAGAATTAAGCTCGGTTTGCAGTATGCAACACAACTAAAGGCTTATCCTACCAATCCTGCTCATGACTGTGTATTCAAACAAATTTTTGATAATCATCCGAACAAAATTAAACCTTTTTGCCTAAGAATTGAATCTCATTTGGAAAATTCTGGTATCTGTATAGATGAAAGTGCCCCAACTGAAGTCCTCACAATCCTCCAGGTCCTTAACAACTTTGGGTAAAGTTGTCGTGCTTTTCTGGATTCCCAGACATGTGGGAATCCATTGAAACACAGTCTTATTATAATTCAACAGGGTTGTTTCTAACTTTTGAACGATATCAATTTCTAAAATTGTTCACGTCCTGAATACAGCTGAGATATTGCTTGCTGGACGTTAAACAACAACAATCAATCAATCAATAATTTTCGTGAATTCAGTATACTAATGTTCCACAATGTACCGCGTTTCAAATGTAACGTAATGTGTGACATCATAGTGAAACGTTCTTTTCTTTAATACGAACAGAAAAAAACAAAAAAGTTTTCATTGTTCAATGGAATTTCAACTGAAACATTAAGTTGGTGGCAAACTCGTGCATCTTGCGCATCTCGGTGATATGTTGTTACTAAGACAATAGAAGAAAGTTTACGGCTTTTGTGTGTATTTGAAATGATTTATTTGAGATTAATAGAAACGCAAATTTACAAGTTTCGTTTAAATATGCCTTCATTTCGTCCACATTCACATTCGGCTATTTTCCTTCATTCGCCAATTTGGACAATGAATCCCAAGCAAAGTGAACTGTTAAAATATTTTCTTGTATATATTTTTCTAAAATGATTCTATATTATACAGCAACTTCAACTAATTAATTTTCGTTTAAGCGATACATCGCTCAAGGTATTTTTATCGCCAAAATTCGAGTGTACTGGCTAAATTTATTGTCTGAATCGTACACGACACATCACATGTCCGCCATATTTGTCTAGGTTTAGCAAACAAATGGTTCCCAAAAGTCGTTCATGAAAGTATAAAGGGATCTGAGAATTGATGGTTTATGGCTTGACCAATCAAAAATGAGTATAAAGGTAACAAATGTAAGATATGAATTGTTATGACGTAACTTCCAGGAGTGAAAGAACTTATTTCACATGCGATTTACCAGAATTTATTTCGTTGAGAAATCTCGATATTTCATACCTGTCAATGTAATAATTATAGATTATTACATTGCATTTTTATATCGACCAGAGTATCAGCCCGAAACTCCAATATCAAGCCAGAGCGCTTCGATGATATGGGTAAGGGCTGATACAAGGGAAGATATGGAACAATGCAATGTCATAGTCTTTTTATCACATATTTTAACCAAAATCAATCCTAAATTTGTAATTTTAATTCATTAATAAATAAATATAAATTTATGGAAAGAACATAACTTTCTTTAATCCGCGATGTCGCCATTGACGACAAGCTGATACCGATGACGCTACTACTGACGATAGGCCCGACGTCACTGGTTACTTCGTCGATATCAGCCCGTCGTCTTTGGTAACAGGACTGATACCGGATTACAACTTCCGGATGCATTGCATTGGCAAAAACGTCCATATCACTACTAAGTATGTGATAAAATACAAATATAATCTAATTACAGCTGTATACGAAGTCTCTATAATGTTGAGTTAATATAAATTTTTACGCATTATGTATTATTAGCTGTAGTATTTGTCTTAAGAATGTTACTTAATGTTTAGTTTACATAACACTTAGGTCAACTTAAATCTAATGCATTAAGAATGCTATTTAATGTTTAGTTTACATAACACTTAGGTCAACTTAAATCTAATTCATTAAGAATGCTACTTAATCTTTAGTTTACATAACACTTAGGTCAACTTAAATCTAATGCATTAAGAATGCTACTTATTAGATAAGGAAACGTCATATAGGACATAGGTTATAGAAACTTAGGGTTTTTGATATATCTTAACATCTAGATACATAATTAGAGCTTAAACAAAGTTTTACACTTTAAAAATTGTACAAATATTTCTCCTGGCCAACAGGCTTCAGCAGTGTTTTTACAACAAATGACAATAACAGGTAGAACTTGTTTGTCATTATACTTATATGATATATACGATTTCTTATAACTAAAGAAAAAAGTTTTTTGTTAGTGCTATAAGATGTAAATAGAGGTGTATATGTAAGTAGCACTATTAATAAGGTTAAAATCAATTTATTTATAAAACAGACAATTTTAAAATAAATAAAACGACCCGTATTTCTACATGAATATTTGGAGACCATGGATGTATCTGGTCTACAGTCCTATAATTTTTCACTTATTCCCTTCGGAAATGATGTTCCCAATGTTTTGATCCAAACTCTCTTTCTCTTTTCTCTGTTTGTCTGTCCACCTTGGGTTATGGTCTATGAGGGTTTATTGAAAATTTCAGTTATTGCAGTGCCGTGCATACGCAGATGCCCATTAAGGGGTATGTTTGGTTAGCATCTTGTGTTGCTTCTGTGCCCATTCATTTGTTTGTTGAACCTTTGCACAGACTCACCAACATACTGGAGATTACATATACCACACTGTAACAGGCATATGATGTTCTCACTTTTGCAATTTAAATCGACATAGATGTCATATTTTTTGCCATTTGATGTGCTGATGAAATATTGGGTGTGTTGTATGTGATCACATGTGATACAACGATCGTCACCACAGATGCAACATTGCCCCGAATGGCGGCTACGTGACGACATTTCTGCTTTGACTGATCTGTTAAACTCTTGGGTTTTCCAAAGGCCATTACAGGAGGTTCTGGAAATATTTTTGAAAGTTGATGATGTTTTTTTTTTAATTGTTATCCGGCGTTCGCTGATGGTACGTGCAACAGCCATGGGAACTAAAATGGCACCAGTGTAAAAGTCTTGAAGCAGATAGTTTAGGTATAAAAAGCTGTTATACAGACTCGTTTATTATATAGTTTGTATAATAACTTGCTAGTAGAACAATTCTGTTAGCGTTGACCTCGCGACGTTAACATAAAATGATAGACGATATGGATCCTAAGTATAATCAGGTAACGAACAGAAAAAAAACGCTACAATCGCTCGATGATATAAAATAAGGCAAGACACGTTACAAAATTGGTGTCAGCTTTGGGATTCGCGAAAACACGTTACAGCAGCGTCTAGTTATTTTTGGCACAGAGAGCCGGAGTATCCGGTGAAAACTCCCGACATTCGTTAGTTTGTTAACAGACGTGCACAAGTCATAACTCATAATTGACAATATTAAATTGGGATTACCATATTGATTGATTTGGAGCTCTATGTGGGTTTAAGTTTTTTACTGACAAATGTAAACGGTTCTACTCTCTAATCATTTTTGTATTAACGATTTACTAGTTAGAGAGGGAGACCAAGGTAATGCAAACAAAACAGAAGGTAAAGAAAATAACTTTATTCGCCTGCAGCCATATTCTCAAAAAATCGTAGACGTAATTTTAAACGTAGCGTACAAAATGCAGTTTACGTCTGTTTTAATATTCTCAAAGATTCGTAGTTGTAAGTTACGTGTAAAATTGATCGTAAACTTACGTCTGCTCCTGAGCACTCGTAAGTCCTAGCGTCCCTCATAATTTTGCAAAGAGAAATCGTTTTTCAAGCCATTCACTACTTACCATCATTGATTTTGTTGCACGTGACATAGAACGACGAAAAAAACATTCAAAATTTGCAAATATTTTGAAAAATGTGTTACTCATGGGGAATAACTCTTACAAAAATTTTATAATTTTAAAAGAAAGAAACAACAACCGAATTATGAAAAAATGTTCCGGGAATTAAACGTTTCCTATAAGATTTGCGATTTTACATCACGCTGTTTGATTTATGTTAAAATGGGATTAGGTTATTTATTACTTTCTACTCGTTAATTTCTACACTGAAGAAACGTAACCGTAAAAAAGGTCTTGTTTCACGTTATGGTAAATTGACAGATTACTTTAAAACACATATTCAAAATAATGCAACACACCAATTAAATATCATGACTTTATTTTATTTATTTATTTATTTATTTATTTATTTATTTATTTATTTATTTATTTATTTATTTATTTATTTATTTATTTATTTATTTATTTATTTATTTAATTTTTTTTTTTAAATATCACTTTAGCCAAATATAAATCCGTATTTCTTTACATCAGTCAACTGCTTTGTGAGGTTATGCAAAATTAAAAAAACTAATAATTTAAGTACTTTGAGGTAATTATTTCTCTTTCAATACGTTTATTTTTAAAGTGAAAGAAGTAACTGAGCATGTGTGATAACGCTACGTGCAAAACGTAAGATTTACGATTGCTATTTTACGTCCAAAACTGCGATTACTTTCGAGAATACGAACAATCGTAGACGTAAACGTAAAGTTACGACTATCTTATCTTTACACGTAAGTGTAAATTTACGATTTTTTGAGAATATGGCTGCAGGAGAGTAAACAACTAGATGTAAATGCTAGGATGATTCAAGTACAAGTAGAAAGAGGATTAATTAAGTCAAGGATTTATTTAATCGCGCTAAAGTCACCATTGGCAGGGGAGCATTTGTCAATGAGCTTTACAGGAAACTGAAGCTATCATGCATGACTGTTGTTTAAAAGGAAACTTCGCGGAAAAATGAAAATTTGATATGTTATTCTTCAAATAAAAAGAAATATAATTGCTTCTTGATGTTTTATTGTATTCTTTACCGTTACGCTTCTAGAGTGGATAAAATGTGGTAAAATTTTGTGTATAGGGGCTGCCATATTGACAGTATTTTATCACTTGACTGCGTTTGTGACGTGATAAATGTAGTTATCCAGTAAATATAATAAATAATCCAGTTTAAAAATATGTTTTTCTGCCTTTGCTCTTTGAAGAATATTGAAACTGTGGCGATGACTAATAACCAGCTGACAACATAAGATTACCAAATACGTCTTAATGTTTTAATGATCTTTGTATTAATAAAAGTATTTTTTGACACAAATTTTAACCTGTCTTTATTTAACTCAGATAATTACCTATAAATAATAATTTAATAAAAGATATATTTGTATATTTATTTTTTTAACATAAAAAAACCGTAGACAATTTTGCACGTCTTGAAACGGCAGTTGTACCTGGACGGACGTTAAAATTTTACAGGTAAATCATTACTCGTTTTTGAAGGTTAATTAACAGAATTAGCAGGTAAACAAACAGGATGTTTATTGCAATTACTAGATCATTTGACGCCGACTTTGAAGTATGAATATTCGGACATTTTCAAAAGCCAGAGACATGTAATTATATGTCTCTGCAAATGTTAATCAGACTGAAGGTTAATCATGTACTTCGAAATTAGAAATGCACGCCCCCTCCTGCCAAGGACAGGTATGATTTGAATACACCGAAGTGTCAGAACACAGGATGTATATAAGATTTTGAATACCTTTAGATGCCATGTCAGGGGAAACGTAAAACTGACACGTTGATTCAAAATATACACATGTAAAATTTTAGAAACTGTGTTACTCACACGCACAATAAATATTACCAGTATTAATAATAATAAATGTACTAAACGTGAAGTGAAATTTTGATGCGTTATTTCTAAAATTGTCAACTTTCGCAAAGATTTTGTATAAAAAAAGTTTCGTTCAATAAGTTGCATAATCTGATTAAATTGAAAATAATAATACGAATTTAATTAATATTAATGGACAAAATTCAAACGAATATTCGATAAAAAATGAGGTCACCATACCATTAAACTATCCTCCATTTAATTGTAGAAAATGATATTCGCATGAAGTTGTTGCTGCTGTGGACATAGTCTTAAGTAGAAGTCTTTAAACTGGTTAAATATTTGTTACATCGGGTTTTTTTTTGCTTAGATCAGGAATACGAAACGTAATCTTGCCACAACCTTGTCTTATAGTACAACCTTCTGCTATTGACCGTTTCGCGTTATTATCATACGACGACTTTAAGGTACTTGGATGTCCAGGGATCTCTAGTATCGCCATCAATGACGAGGTAGTGACAAGATGGCGGACCTCCATAAGTGCATTTTTTACACGGTAAATTCAATGTAGAAACTTAACCATTGAAAATATAATAAAACATCAAGAGGCAAAAGTGTTTCTTTTTATATGAAGAATAACATATCAAATTTTCATTTTTTCGCGAAGTTTCCCTTTAAAATATTTTTTTAACGATCAGGTTTTTTTCAAATTGATTTAAATATCGTACTCTTTAATCAAACACAAAATAAATACAAGAGATAGAAAGTCCATTAACCAGATACTCTGGAGAACCATGCTTCGTTTTTAAAAGATGGGAAGAATCTAAAACAAAAGAATTTATTTAAGAGTCCAATTCTGAATGGGCAGCTACACCAGTATTGTTATGGAACGGAAGTTGTCAGTTTACAGTATTGTATTGTTATGAAACGGAAGTGTTCAGTTTACACTATTGTTATGAAACGGAAGTTGTCAGTTTACAGTATTGTTACGAAATGGAAGTTGTCAGTTTACACTATTGTATAGAGTATAGATCCCCAAATAAAGTAACTGCAAAAGACGCTTTTCATTTCTTAATATTGAATCATGTCGGGAAACCATTGGCGAAAACACAAATAAGTGGAAACTGACAGCTTGAAATGGACGAGCCTACCGCCACAAAACTACATTTGTTGTAGAGTAGGGACAGTTTGAACACATTAATTTTGCCTTATTTAGTCTGGGAATTAAATATATTCTATGGGATCTTATCTTGAAGGAGGGCGTTACATTTTTTGATGACGTCAGTGTGTTCACGCACGTGACATAACGAGGTTATAACCTGAAACTTAGACATGTAATTCGTTGCAAAATATAAACCCAGAAAACATACTGTAAATACAAAAATGACCGACCCTCACGGATATAGATACAAAAAAGTCATCGTTTAAACAATGGTCACAACATTTTACAATTTAAGGAAAAGTAACATTTAAACAAAATGATTCGGAAAAAAATCCACATGCTTATTAAAATCCGTATCCTTATTAGAGATATAACTGATATAAATTTCATTATATTACACTAAACGGACAATTAAATAATTTTTAAATTCAATATAATATATAAGTGAAAATGAAGAAAACTGGCTAAGCATTGACTCTCTAAGTTTTTATGACATGGCGTTGAACATGTTTGAATATTAGTGTCCAGTGATAATTCTTGTGATCTAAAAAGACATATTCTATGGTTAGAGGAACAGGTATAACAATGGAAAGCAAGTGTTGATTTCTGCGTGTGCTGCATGTTTGACAATGTAAAATAAAATTAGTCGTAGATTCGATGGATCCACAGGTACAGATGGGAGTACTTAAGAGATTTCTCAAAAACAGGTGTTCGTTGAGGCTACTACAATTCCTGCGGAGACGTAAATGTAAACCTTGTCCGATACGTGTGCCTGCATAAAAGTATTTGCTTGTGTGGGGGTTTTGAATCTTTTGTTTTGAAATAATGCATAGTATCCGAGGTTTTTATATCGTCACTTAACGAGTTCCAAAGAGTTATAGTCGATGGTAAAAAGAGTTTAAAAGTACAGAGCTGTTTTCATGCGGGCAGTTTAAACCAAACTTGCGTTTCGCGTTGCGAATATCTAATACGTCTTGGAATCAGGTTGGTCAAGTAGTTTGTAAACATGCCAAATAAGATCTTATAAAATTGAACTAGTTTATGTTTTTTCACGTCTTGAGACTTATTTTTTTAGCCCAGTCTCCTTATATAACATTTCCTTTGATGTGAGTTTTGTTCCCCCAGTTATAATTCTCGCAGCGTCTTGTTGAAGATCTTACGTTAAAGGTTAAATATATTTTTTCTAGTTATCCCTTGTAGTTTAAATTTGAGTTTTCTAATAAGAATTAGTTTTGTTACTATTAGGTAATTATTCCATGTGCCGTCTTATAAAAAATACAAACCCTAGTAGTGTTTATGTTTATTAACTTGTTTTATCATTTGATTTTTTATTTGGAGATTTGGGTGTGATGGCTTAATTTTTTTTCCGGAATTAAGTAAGGTTTTAGTTTTGAATTTACATCATTAAATTGAAGATTTTGTGAGGGCGCGAAGCGCCCGAAATGCAATATAGATTATATGACAAGATTGAAGTGAGATATAATAATGCATTAACCTTCAATTCAATTAAAACTCACAGCTCTTAAAAACAGATCAATCAAAAATAAAAATGAACAACTGGTCAAACCGGTTATAATATCCACTGCGCATGCTACTAAAGTGTTGTAAAACCTAACGAACTGACCTTAAATGACTTTCAATGGCGAGCAACAAATAAATACACTGTGTTCAAAAAATATAATATTAAATTTTCAATCATTACAATTTTAAAGACAATATTCTACGAACTGTCAAAGAAAACGAACACTATATTGGAAAAGTCAATTCATCTGTGTCATCGTCAGATTGCACCACACATCCTCAAGATCCAGGAAAAAAACCAACAGATTCCTCTGGATCCTGACTAACAATCCCTTCATCGTTTTATCCTCTCTGAAAAAATAAAACAAATGTCTATAAATAACCTTCTCAAGTATAAAGGGCCAATTAAGCCACCTAATACATACATAATATGGCCAAAAATAATAACAAATCTTATTCAAGCAGGAAAGAAAAAGTTAAAAAGGGAGGGTTGGGCTGTGAAATGCATTATTATATCTCACTTCAATCTTGTCATATAATCTATATTTCATTTCGGGCGCTTCGCGCCCTCACAAAATCTTCAATTATATTTCAAAGATTTCCGTGAGATATAATAATGCATGTTTAAAGCCGTCAACCTACCAATTCTAATACTTTATCAGAAAAACTGCTCACTACTGCAGGTCTGAAATAAAAATTTTTGAAAGTAAATGCGTTAGACCAATCTCCCATATCAAGAATTTCTTGCATAGAAACACCAGCGACAGCAGCTTGGCTCACTGATGCCATGCGACAGGAATAAGCTTAAAAGCTTCAACATCAATGCCTGCCTCAGACATTATCCCTTTCAACCATTTGCTTATTGTTTGGGGTGAAAGACCTTTAAACGGTTTTTTGCTAGACCTTAAAAGTGGATCTGGTTCAGACAAAATATCTGGTCTTAAAAGAGATGTTCTTTTTTCATACTCATTAAAATTGTCTACTAGCTGAATCTTTCTGGGTTTTAGATAAACCTGGTAGTTGAAAAATTACACAGTCGTTCTTCTTAGTCATAAAACGACGATCTAAGCGTGAAATTTCGGACACACGTTTAGGGGCTGCCAAAGCTAACAAAATAGACAATTTCTTCCCTAAAAACCTATCCTTAAGATTCTTATTCATTGGAAGACTAAGCAAATACTTTAAAACCATATCAATATCCCATGTTATTTGATATCTAGGAAGAGGACGATTAGACTTCAAGATACCTTTAAGTAACTGCTTAACAACGGGCAGTCCCTCTATATACGGCAAAACAGAAGAAATAGCCGACCTATGAACATTTATAGTTCTGTAACCATAACCTTTAAAATGCATCCATGCTAAAAAATCTAAGATAGCGACCAAAGGGGCTGAAAAGGGATTAATTTCCCGTTCCACACACCAGCTATCCCATTTCTTCCAGGCACTATCGTAAGTGCTGGATGTACCTGATTTCCAGGAGCTAAACAAAATGGTTCTAACTTGTTGTGAAAGGCCCATTGCTTGGTAAGATCTCCCGAGACCCTCCCCTCCACGCGGCTAACTGTAGCGTATTGTTCTGAAGAAGAGGGTGCACTTCCCCCCTCTGGGAGACAGGAGAGTTTTCCTGTTCATTGGCAACAGAACTGGCAGTGAAACCGACATTTGCAGTAACAGTGGAAACCATGGTTGAGTTTGACATGTTGGTGTTACCAAAATTATCTCTGATTGTTCTTCCCTCACCTTCGCTAGACAAGGTCCTACTAAACAAAAGGGAGGAAACGCATAACCCTGAACTAGTGTCCAATTTTGAATTAAGGCATCAAAAAATTCGGCACCTGGGTCGGGTTTCCAACTGTAGTACCTCTTCATCTGATTGTTTGTCCTGTCCGCAAACAAATCTACAATGCAGGGGCCCAGGACTGTCATGAGACTATTGAAAATCTGGGGATTCAGTTGCCAACTCGTTTTGTCCGAAAAATGTCTCGATTCCCAATCCGCTTGAACATTTTGGACCCCCGGGAGGAATTCCGCTGTCACAACTATGTTCTTTTCCAGACACCAATTCCAAAGAATGGTCGCCTGTTCTAATAATTGTCTTGAGACAGTGCCCCCCATTTTGTTCACATACGCGACTGCCGTTTTGTTGTCCAACTGAACTATTACATGAATGTTCTTCTCGTCTTTCAGAAACGATTGTACTGCGTAAGTTACTGCTTTCAACTCGAGGAGATTGATATGGGCAGTTTTTTCTTCCTGGGTCCATAACCCCCCTATTTTCAACTTCTGATTCACAGCTCCCCAACCCAAAATCTGATTGAATTATTACATGGGGCATGGATTTCAATAGAGTTTTTTGGTTCCAATTCTCCAAATGAGAAACCCACCAATGGAGTTCCGAAACTGAATCTATGTCTAGACGTATTTTGTGATCGTAACTCCCCCGGAATGTAAACCTTGTGTTTTTAAAATTTGTAAATGACGGTAATGAAGGGGGGCAGACATTACGGCCTGATTCGTCGCCGTCAATTTCCCAATTAATTGAGCTAATTTTCGTACAGTTATCAACTGATCCGACAAAAGATCTACACAAATTTTCTTTATCCCTACAATCTTTTCCTTCTGAAGAGAAAGGGTCATTTCTAATGAATTTACAGTGTTGCCCAAAAATTCGATCTCTTGTTTTGGAACGCATTCTGATTTTTCCAGATTTATTACAAACCCTAAGCCTTCTAATAGGGATTTCGTTAACTGCAGATCCATTGTAACCCCTTGGTAAGATTGGTTCATTATGAGAATATCGTCTAAATATATAATTGGACGTATTCCCATTCTTCTCAACACTGCAATCGGAGTTCGAAGAAGCTTGGTGAAAATCCTCGGTGCAACTGCCAAACCAAAAGCCATGACTTGGAATTGCATTTGTTTCCCTTTCCATAGAAATCTTATAAATTTTTGGTGGTTTTTGTGAATCGGACAAGTCAGATAGGCATCTTTTAAATCTAACTTTACCATCCAGTCTTTGTGCAATAAGAGGTCTTTCAAATGATGAATCCCCTCCATTTTGAAGTGCTCGTATTTGAGAAATTTGTTTAAACTCCTGAGATTTATAACGGGCCTTTGCCCATCCCCTTCTTTTGGACCAAGAAGATGTTGCTTATGAAACAGTCCTCTATCGAGTCTTAAGGACACACTGCGTTCTTTTGAACTAAATTCATAACCTCTTTGTCTATTATTTGTTGTTCTTCTTGTTTCAAAAAAAGGTGGATTTGGAAATTTTTCCTGAAAAGGGGTAGCAAAAAAGTCTAGCTTTATTCCCTGAATCGTTTCTAGAACCCAAGGGTCTTTCGTCAAAGTTGACCAATTTTCTACAAATCTTACCAACCTCCCCCTATAGGGAGATTTGAAAACAGTGACTTTATCGGAAAAGGAAACACATTTTCCAAGATTTGAGCATGAGGTAGGCTTACCTGCAAATCTACTGTTGGGGCTTCTTGTAACTGTTTGTATTCTGTCCCCTGCCTGCATTCTGTGTGTAGGTCTTCTTGAACTGGGGATTCTTTGGAGCAAAGTTCCTCCCTTGGTGTCCTGGGGCAGTACTCTGGCTCCTAAACTGGAGGTTGTTCGAGAGTCTTCCCTGAAAAAACTGGTTACCAGAAGGGTTAGTAAATTTAGCAGAAGAACCTTGCAATGGACGGCGTTTTAAAAAGGTTGATTTAGAAGGAACCAGAAGCTCCTTTAACTCTTTGTTATCCTTACTATCTTTAGCTACCAGTTTCAAAAAGGCCTTGCCAAAAAGGTCACCTTTACTTTTAGAAAGAGCTTTTACACCCTGTTTGTCAGTCAGAAGATCCATATTCTCCGGCATACACTTTGCCATTATACTTTTCCTTCTTTCTGTGTTATAGACATAATGAGCGTTACCTAAAAATACAATCGCCCTTTGCACTAACTGAATAACATCAGCGGAATCATGCCCTGTTTCTTACTCTGAATCTTTTCGGCCTCAGACCAAAGAACAGAAAGGGGCCCTAAAGCATCAAGGATCCTGAGTTGTCCATTTATCTTGGACTTTTCTAATTTCCCGTTCCATTTATTTCCATAGAAATAGTTCTTACAAAAAAAAAAAAAAAAAACGATCAACAGTCAAAGATTTCAACTTTTTAGACTCGGGAATGGGCCAAATTGAACTAACTTCTTGGCGAACCTGTTTTTTCATACCACTAGAAGCATATTTAGAGATAAACTTAACAATATGCTTAGAAACCTTAGTACTAACTACTTTTTTCTTTTTTAATTTAGGTTTGAAGGGTTTCTTGGTTTCAGAATCGGACGACGAGTCAGACGAACTATCGCTCGACTCAGAACTAGAGATGGAGCTACTTGAACTAGAGCTACTAGAGCTAGAACTAGAACTAGAGCTACTTTACCGCTTACGTTTAGCTGGGGAAGTACGTTTGCTGGGGTTTTTGCTCTTCTTACTCGAACTTGTACCAGGTTCCTTCGACCAACGTTGGGCCGTAAATTCTTCCGAAGCATCAAAAACAGATAAAGCATCATCTCTACTGTTATCTTCTGAAGGGTCCACCGACCTGACTATTGAATTACTACCGTCCGCCAATGCGGGGGTAGTTTCAATCTGCGCAACCCTACTGTTGTCTACTAAAATAGTTGTATCATCTACTCAACCAAAAGAGTGAGCCATGGCTCAAGAACTTTACAAAAAAAACGAATTAAATACTGACCATGTAAAGTGAAAAATGCGTCCGATTCCTAAGAGAGCTAAATTGAAAGTCATTTAAGGTCAGTTCGTTAGGTTTTACAACACTTTAGTAGCATGCGCAGTGGATATTATAACCGGTTTGACAAGTTGTTTATTTTTATTTTTGATTGATCTGTTTTTAAGAGCTGTGAGTTTTAATTGAATTGAAGGTCAATGCATTATTATATCTCACGGAAATCTTTGAAATATAATTAACAGCCACTGTTGTGACCACATGTATATTTTATTCAAGTCGCTAACATCTGCCGCAAGAACTGGGTTCTCAACGATTAAGTTAAGACTATTGTCATCGGCAAATATCTAATGTTGGCTTGAATATCATTTACTATGTCGTTTATAAATGTAAGGAAGAGTAAGGGATCTAAAGTTGATCCTTGTAGAACAACGGCATTAATATTATCCCAAGAAGAGAATTCTCTGTAAATTATAACACGTAGACGTCTGTTTTTCAAGTAATTCTCAAACCAGAGAAGAATATCGCCTTGAAATCTTTAGTTTTGTAGTTACAATGATAACCCTTTGTGCCAAACTCGATCGAACGCCTTGCTAATATCACAGAAGATCAAGTAACGCTGATATACTGCTTTTATTCAACTTTAAATCAGCTGTTATCGAGCTTTTTATTTAAAAATAGCACAGCTGCAATCATACTTGAGCATAGCTTTTCTCATCTTAAACATACCCTGGGTTAGTTGCTGGACACATTCGACATACTTGATAATTTTACTGACGGCGTTAGGTAGCTACTTGACACGATCGGCATACTTATTACTTGATAATTGTGCACTGACGGCATTAAGATGCTACTTTACATGATCGGCGTTAGGTGGTTGCTTGACACGTTCGGAATACTTTAAAATTGTGTCCTGACAGTGTTAGATGGTTGCTTGAGACATTCGGCATACTTGATAATTGTGTACTGACAGTGTTAGATGGTTGCTTGACATTTTCCGCATACCTGATAATTATGTACAGACGGTGTTAGATAGTTGCTTGACACGATCGGTATACTACTGACGGTGTTGCGTTGCTAGACACGATTGGCATTCTTGATAATTGTGCCCTGAAGGTGTTAGCTGGTTTCTTGATACGATCATCATACTTAATAATTGTGTACTGATGGTGTTAAATCGTGCTTGACACGAATGACACACTTGATAATTGTGTACTGAGGGTGTTAGGGGGTTGCTTGACACGATCGGCTATACTTTATGATTTGTACTGGCTGTGTTACGTGGATTCTTGACACGTTCGGCTTTCTGGATAATAATGTGCCCTGATGGTGCTAGGTTGTTGCTAGACACGATCGGCATACTTGATCGGTGTTATGTTGTTGCTCGACACGAAAGGCATACCTGATAATTGTGCAGTGACGGTGTTATATTAATTCTTGACACGTACGGCGATAATTGATAATTTAGAACTGACGGTGTTGCGTTGTTAGACACGATCGGCATTCTTGGTAATTGTGCCCAATTAATGTGATCGGTAATCATGTTGTTTAGTTAATAATAATTAAAAAAAATAATTTTAAGATCTGAATTTGAGCTTGTTTGTTTTCAAATAAGTGAATTTAGTGAAACTTAAGAGATTCCAAATGAGTAGCTTGGCCAAGCTGTAAAAGAATAATAAAAACCTTGACACGACGTTATTTAACATATCTCAACAACCATGTCAGTAGATCGTAAGCAGTGTACCCAAACCATTCGACCACGACAGTAGTCCGAACTTTGTTACAGCTGTAACTACTTCCACAGAACATGTACACACATTACCCAATACAACTTTAAACAACAGAAGGCTGTTCCTCGGGTCCAGTTCTGCTACAATACATGCAAAGTTGGTGACGACACGATACGATACTCTGATATCACAATTCCCTAATTTTAAATAATATTATGTTGAAGCTTTTTTTTGTTTTGTTTTTTTCTTCTGATATATAGTAAATTTCTGGTCAACTGCTGTACAGTTAATAAAATAAACGTTAGTTAACAAACCAGCAAAAACTTTATTTTTACATGACAATATAGATTTATTGGACCTTAAATTATAGGACAACTCGGACCGTATATGATTATCGCTGTCCGACTTGACCTATTACGGTACGAGTTGTCACGATCCGAGTTGTCCGCGGTCCGATTTGTCTCGGGTTGCACGACACATTCCGCATACTTGATAATTGTGTACTGACGGTGTTATGTTGTTGCTTGACACGTTCGGAATACTTCAAAATTGTGTCCTGACAGTGTTAGATGGTTGCTTGAGACATTCGGCATACTTGATAATTGTGTACTGACAGTGTTAGATGGTTGCTTGACATTTTCCGCATACCTGATAATTATGTACAGACGGTGTTAGATAGTTGCTTGACACGATCGGTATACTACTGACGGTGTTGCGTTGCTAGACACGATTGGCATTCTTGATAATTGTGCCCTGAAGGTGTTAGCTGGTTTCTTGATACGATCATCATACTTAATAATTGTGTACTGATGGTGTTAGATCGTGCTTGACACGAATGACACACTTGATAATTGTGTACTGAGGGTGTTAGGGGGTTGCTTGACACGATCGGCTATACTTTATGATTTGTACTGGCTGTGTTACGTGGATTCTTGACACGTTCGGCTTTCTGGATAATAATGTGCCCTGATGGTGCTAGGTTGTTGCTAGACACGATCGGCATACTTGATCGGTGTTATGTTGTTGCTCGACACGAAAGGCATACCTGATAATTGTGCAGTGACGGTGTTATATTAATTCTTGACACGATCGGCGATAATTGATAATTTAGAACTGACGGTGTTGCGTTGTTAGACACGATCGGCATTCTTGGTAATTGTGCCCAATTAATGTGATCGGTAATCATGTTGTTTAGTTAATAATAATTAAAAAAAATAATTTTAAGATCTGAATTTGAGCTTGTTTGTTTTCAAATAAGTGAATTTAGTGAAACTTAAGAGATTCCAAATGAGTAGCTTGGCCAAGCTGTAAAAGAATAATAAAAACCTTGACACGACGTTATTTAACATATCTCAACAACCATGTCAGTAGATCGTAAGCAGTGTACCCAAACCATTCGACCACGACAGTAGTCCGAACTTTGTTACAGCTGTAACTACTTCCACAGAACATGTACACACATTACCCAATACAACTTTAAACAACAGAAGGCTGTTCCTCGGGTCCAGTTCTGCTACAATACATGCAAAGTTGGTGACGACACGATACGATACTCTGATATCACAATTCCCTAATTTTAAATAATATTATGTTGAAGCTTTTTTTTGTTTTGTTTTTTTCTTCTGATATATAGTAAATTTCTGGTCAACTGCTGTACAGTTAATAAAATAAACGTTAGTTAACAAACCAGCAAAAACTTTATTTTTACATGACAATATAGATTTATTGGACCTTAAATTATAGGACAACTCGGACCGTATATGATTATCGCTGTCCGACTTGACCTATTACGGTACGAGTTGTCACGATCCGAGTTGTCCGCGGTCCGATTTGTCTCGGGTTGCACGACACATTCCGCATACTTGATAATTGTGTACTGACGGTGTTATGTTGTTGCTTGACACGTTCGGAATACTTCAAAATTGTGTACTATGTTTGGTGGTTTCTTGACACGTTCGGTATACTTGATAGCTGTGTACTGACGGTGCTAAATGGTTGCTTCACACTTTCGGAATACTTTAAAAATTGTGTACTGACAGTGTTAGATGGTTGTTTGACACGTTGTGGATACTTGATAACTGTGTACTGATCGGGTCAGGTGGCTGCTTGGCACGTTCGGCATACTTGATATTTGTGTACTGACGGTGTTAGGTGGTTGCTTGACACGATCGACATACTTCTTATTTGTGTACTGACGGTGTTACCTGGTTTCTTGATACGATCATCATACTTGATAATTGTGTACTGAATGGAATGGCACACTTGATAATTGTGTGCTGACGGTGTTAGGTGGCTGATTGGCACGTTCGGCATACTTGATAATTGTGTACTGACATTGTAAGGTGGTTGCTTGACCAGTTCTGCATACTTTATAACTGTGTACTGACAGTGTTAGCTGGTTGCTTGACACGTTCGGCATTCTTGATATTTGTGTACTGACGTTGTTAGGTGGTCGCTTGACACGATCTGCATACTTGATAATTGTGTACTGGCGGTGTTGGGTGGTTGCTTCACACGGCCAGGGACACATTTCACATACACGTCACATCACTTTTAAATCATCTTATCCAGACATGAGATGTCAGAAGGACATACAAATGTCACCTCACATGGTAATCATCCCACATGTGATGTGACATTACTTGTATCAAACTGACACACGTCACCTAACAATGAGATGTCAACCCACTAAGACAAGTGTCATCTGATATGGTTTATTGTGATTTACTTCAATTGAAAAAAATACAAGTGCGGATACCATTGCTCAAGCAATACTGTACCCTACCAGCAAATAAAGTTTTTATAATCCAAGGGCCATAATTTCATAAAAAATCATTGGACTGGAATGATATTCAAATTTTTCTGGACCTCATCATGGTTTACTCACTTGCCAAATATCAGCTCAATATCTGCAAGCATTTACAAAAAAGTCCAAGCGCCATAACGTCGTCAAAAATTATTGGACCGGAACAATATTCAAACTTGGTCTGCAACTCAAATAAAGTTTTCATAGTCCAAGGGCCATAATTTTTGAGATAATGATCAATAACTTGTGTTGACATCCATGTTCTATTTTTAGTAACAGCGGCCATTTTTGTCTGTTGATCAACACCCTGGGTACAAACTTGAAACTAGGAACCCTAAGGATGATTGTGGCCAAGTTTGAAAAAAATTGGCCCAGTGGTTTCAGAGGAGAAGATTTTTGAAAAAGTTTACGACGGACGACGGACACAGACGAGGGACAACGGACGCCAAGTAATAGCAAAAGCTCACATGGACCTTCCGTCCAGGTGAGCTAAAAATGATCTGTAAACCATCATGGTTGACTCACATACCAAATATCAGCTGAATATCTGCAAGCATTTAGAAAAAAAGTCAGGAAATTTTTTCAGAAATTTTCAAGAAAGTCTAAGGACCATAATGTCTTCAAAAATCATTGGACCAGACTGATATTGGAACCAAGTCAGTGAATATGATACATGTACTGTAAATAAATTGTTGACTTGTCATTAGAATACACAAATATAACCAAGTCAGTGAATATGATACATGTACTGTAAATAAATTGTTGACTTGTCATTAGAATACACAAATATAACCGAGTCAGTGAATATGATACATGTACTGTAAATAAATTGTTGACTTGTCATTAGAATACACAAATATAAGCAAGTCAGTGAATATGATACACATACTGTAAATAAATTGCTGACTGGTCATTTTAATCAAAATATACATTAAATTGTTTACATTCAAGGAGAAGTCCCACAATGATAAAGAATTACTAGACCTGTTTATGCAATTATATTGATGAAAAAAAAAATACACAGAAATTGACATGACCTTTACTTAGTAACTATAATAATTGTAGATATTTAGGTCAGAATATTATCTTTCACTTATTCTTTACATATTCACAATATTTGACATGATTTTTAGTTCACATTACATGTAGTAATTTAATACATTGATACACATTGTTTACATCCTGTGATCAATAACAACATATAGGTCAGACATATGTAAACTACATGATCACTTCCTGGTGTCAATCAGAATATATAGTAATATGGATTATTTATACTTTCTTATAAACATAAACATCGTCACTAAGACCAATAACAACTGATTTAGACAGTGAATTATAACATATGTATGGAGTCCAACCAGAAGATGGTACCTGTGTAATAATAACCTGACTCTGTTTACCATCAGGACTAATCCTGAGTACATTGTCAGACACATCACATATAACAAGTACATGTCCTTCATCATCTGTTGTAATTCCCATTGGTACCCCCATGTTAGGATCAGTAAATCTAAACAAAGTGTTCCCCACTGTATCAATACAGTATAACGTAACATCACCAGTAAAGTAGATATGTCCTGCCTCACCACCACAGATATACCAAGGCCAGCCATTCACTGGTATTGTACGTGTTACATTCCCTGACATGTTCATTACATTTATTGTTCCATCAACACAGCCTACAAACAGCTGGTTATCTCTGTACATGATACCACCACACTCCTTTTCTATATCAATACGTTGTATAACTTGTCTCTGTCTGACATCTACTATCACTACAGTAGTAGGATAATTAGGATACAATCTAATAGTAGTATCAGCTAATGTAACAGCTACAGTGTTGTTGTCTACTACAGCTATACAGTTTGGTCCACCAGGTAATGGAATGGTATGTTGTTGTTGTCCTGTTATATCACATGTTACTAATTGATCACCATCACCATCAGCTATAACTAACACATCATCATGTAACACCTTTATATCACCGATCCCTACATTGACCTTGAAGTTATAATCCAGTGAATACATGTCCTGTGCATGTTGAACAATGTGATCTTCAGGATCTGTTGATTCCCATCTGTGTTGATAGTTACAGTCCTGACACATAGATATCAGACAGGCATGACACCAGAATACAGATGGTTCCTCGTCACAGACACGACACCTGTAAAGGATTTATAAAAATGTTATATCATAATTCTGACTCGAGCTATGACAAAAAAAATATAAAGTAAAAAATAACAGTAACAATGATTCTGTATGTCAAAAATAATAAATAACTGTAACAATGATTCTGTATGTCAAAAGTAATAAAATTACAGTAACAATGATTCTGTATGTCAAAAATAATAAATAACAGTAACAATGATTCTGTATATCAAAAATAATAAAATTTCAGTAACAATGATTCTGTATATCAAAAATAATAAAATTACAGTAACAATGATTCTGCATGTCAAAAATAATAAAATTACAGTAACAATGATTCTGTATGTCAAAAATAATAAAATTACAGTAACAATGATTCTGTATGTCAAAAATAATAAATTCGATAAACAATGATTCTGCATGTCAAAAATAATAAATTACAGTAACAATGATTCTGTATGTCAAAAATAATAAAATTACAGTAACAATGATTCTGTATGTCAAAAATAATAAAATTACAGTAACAATGATTCTGTATGTCAAAAATACTAAAATTACAGTAACAATGATTCTGTATGCTTTATTAAATAGGTCAAATAATGAATCTATGTAAAATAAAGTAAACATAATCACAAGTAAAAATGTAAAAGAAAAACAAGTGAACAGCATATGTAACAATGACTACTTCTTGATTTCCTTGTTGTTACAGTCTTGATTAATATCGCTATTTTGAAGTATTTACCTTTGATCTTTGTGTGCGGTATTATGCCATCTCACTCTACTAGTGTGAGATGGGCCCATCTCAGCTCACTGTCAAGACGTCGTTAAGTAAACACTGTGATGTCACAATGTTAAAAAACAGCGATAAACAGATTATTTACATTTTTATAAACGAGATGCGTTTTCTCGTCCATATCTCATCGAAGGGCGATAGATTAATATCAATAAACTCGAATAACTGAATCTTGAAAACTTGTGTTGTCATAACAATGTACAAAATCTTCCTCAGGTATGGGGACTTACAAATAGGGTGTTTGTAGTAATGTTCTTAAAGGGATCAGTTAAAAGAAGTTACGTTCCTTATAGGTTGTCACATGGACATTTGAATATACAAATCAGTCCATGTGACCCCTATATGGTACTTACTGCTGACCCTTTCAATGTGACTCCCTGTAAGGTACTTGCTACTAGCCCTGTCCATGTGATTCCCTTTAAGATACTTACTTCTAACCCTGTCAATGTGACTCCCTGAAAGGTACATACTACTGACCCTGTCAATGTGACTCCCAGTAAGGTACTTACTACTAACCCTGTCCATGTGTCTTCTTGTAAGGTACTTACTGCTGACCCTGTCCATGTGACTCTGTAAAGTACCTATAACTGACCCTGTCTATGTGACTCCCTGTAAGGTACCATCTACTGAATGTGTCCATATGCCTCCTGTAAGGTACTTACTACTGAAACTGTCCATGAGACTCGCGGTAAGGAACTTACTACTTATCCTGACCATGTCACCCCTGTTAGGTACTTACTACTGACCCTGTCCATGTGATTGCCTGTAAGGTACCTTATACTAACCCTGCCCATGTGAACCCTGGTTTTAAGTTGGAAATCAATGTGATTGCTGTTCAAATTTAAGCCAATATGAGAAAGACCACTGGACTGTATTTTACAAATTTCAATTCTTAACTTACTTTTGTTTAAATGTGGAATCTTGAATTCCTGTAAAATACAAAATGTGTCAGATATGATTTAACAATATATAAATATACTTTAGACCAAAACATTTCTCTATTTGACAGATTTAGACAATAGGACACAGGAGCACCTGGACTCATCTTTGGTTTTTAATGTGGTTCCTCAGTTGCGTAATTGTTGGTGTGTGTGTTGTGTGTCTGTTTGTTTTGTTGTTGTACCTCTTTTTTGTAATCATGCCATGGTTTTGACTTCCTTGATTTTTCGGTTCTGAATACTACTTGGTATCTTTGATTCTTTTCTTGATTGTGAATGGACAATTAACTCTTGTCAGTGGCCTTACTGCCCGAGTGGTCAAGGTAGATCGTCTTCTTTTGATCACGTGGTCTGTCAACACTGAGATTGCGGGTTCGATTTTCACTGCAGGCAGGGTGTACTCGAATTCAATCTTAATTGACAAGGATTGCCAGTTTTCCTACCGCAGATCAGGGGTTTTCTCCAGGTACTCAGGCTTCCTCACCCAATAAAAACTGGACGCCATGATTTGGCTGAAAAATTGTTGAGAGTGGCATTAAACACCATCAAGCAAACAACAACAACTTGTCCGGAAATTATCGGCAGCCATTTTTCTGAAAATTCGTAAATACATATATGTTTTACCTTCCTGACCTTGTGATTGTAGCTGTGCTGGCACATAATCTTCATTCTACAAAAGGAAAATCAACATTAATCAACATATTTGATTCAACTGTTACAACGCTTTTTGTATGAACTACCGTACAAGTTTTTTTTTTTCGCGTGTGGAAAATTTAGTGTTTTTGATAAAAAAATGTGCGAGTTTATTTTGGCGTAATGTAATTTTCGCGATCCATAATCATAATGAATAACTTTATCATTTGTGTTAATATTTCGCGCGTTTTTATTTTCGCGTTCCAACTTCTACCGCGAATATAGCGAAAATTAAATCGCCGCGAAAAAAAACCACTTATACGGTAGATATCAGTGAGATGGTACCCACCAACCTTGAGATCAAGGTCAAAGGTCATCAACCATTGTATGGGAGACATCGCCTTGTTATTATCTACCCACATTCCAAATATCAAAAGCCTACCTCAAAAGATAAAAAATGTTACAGCCCGGATACGATAAGTTCAGGACATACAAACAGCTGGACGGATAGATTGACGGACAGACTGATCATTATAGGGCGCATGCCACAAAGTGGCGGAGCCCTAACTATTTCATTTCAACATAGACATGTACATGTATTTATGCAACAGTTACATTCACTTGTAAATGCAGACATGAAAAAGGAAAAGAAATTATGTTTAACATGAGTTTCAGTAATTTTTCAGTTATATCATGGCATCCAGTTTTTATCGGGGTAGGAATCTCAATGTTGACAGACCACATGATCAATAGTAGACGAACTACTTTAATGAATCCACAACTGAGCCCACAGCATGTTTAGTGTATTTTGTTTATAGACTGCGTTATACTATCAGACATACTCTTATTCAGTGTTTACCAGTTTTGCATGTTTAGTGCAGAAGTACCTATGTTAATAGTTCTGGGTTATCATAACACTGCATTTAGTTGTTAAAGATGAGGATATCTTTGGAGTTACAATTAATAAGATTTATCATTATAAGACCAATATACATGTATTTTGAATTGGACTTGAACACCATTTTCAGCATTTCTTCAGCTACTAGTATATCATGACATTGGCATGCCACAAAACCAGGTTTAACCCACCATTTCTTTTGAAATGCCTGTACCATGTCAGGACCATTGCAGCTGTAGTTGCTACATTTTTGTTTTGGTTGAGTTCTCAAGTTTGTCGGTTTTGTGAACTTTGCTTTGTGTATTGTCTTTTTTGACAGTTTCCTTGGTGTTTGGTATTTTGTTATTACCTTCATTAATCAACTTAACTTGCATTTAAAATGTTTCACATTTGTTTAAAAGAATTGACAAAATAAAAATTATAAGACATTAATCTACTACAATACATGTATGTATAACATATGGCCCTATAGATGATGCGGACACATCCACTGCCTTTACCATTATATACATGTATGATTTCCTACCTCTGTATAGTCCTCAAACCATGTTTGTAAGAAATCTTGAATGCTATGACTTTGACTATGTTCTTCGCAAAAGTATTCATCCTCTAAATCCACTAATTCACTGTAGCTATGGCGACCAGCAGACAGGTGTATGTTGCCCTCCGAGCACTTTGACTTCACAGTGTAAGACAATGATCTCGTTTCAAATCTTTCTTTGGCTACCTCAATTGTTCTTGTCAATTCTTCTAGCATTGCTTTACATTTTCCTTTTCCAACATTTTTCCACTGCCATATTTGTAGTGCTATTGCGTTTTTACAGAAACACAAAATAAATTTTCTGAACTTGGTATTGTCAAGAAGGAACACTCCCATACCATGATAAATAGCCATTCGTCCAGTTTGTGGTTCAGTGCACATGGCATATTGACTGATATAATAACACAAAATATGATTGAAAAAGTCTAACGGCATAAAATCAAACTCAATACACAACCATGGTGTGCGCTTACAGTTATCTTTCTTTGCATTAAACATATCAATGATATTTGAAAGTGGTGCTTTCTCAGAAATCATGCAAGGCATATAATAAGTAGGTAAGATTTCCCTTTGTCCATTTTCCATCAAAGTTGTTATTTTTACTATAATGCCAAATGTCTCCATTACATTTAGTAAATGGGCACTGTGTTTGTTAAAGTTAAGTTCTGGTTCTTTGTCGAAGAGTTTTACAATCAGAGAGTGCTCAAGCTTTCCAGTGTCTTCTAGTGCTCTCCATCCATCAGTCAGCTTCAGGTTGGAATCAAATTTGTCTGATACAAGACACCTAAATGCATTTGCTAACCATTTTTGGTTAAGTATAATATACTCTTTTAAACTCTCAAAATATATGACACCTCCCACTTTATGTTGATATTTCAGGAAAAGTTGTATTTCATCCTCACTATCAATTGAACATTTAGAAGATAGTTCGACAATATCCTGCCAAGATAATATGTTTGTCTCAGCCTCTCTTAAAACATCAATTGATTGTTCTAAACGAATCCAACGCAAGGGTAACTTTTCAGCAAATGTTTTCAACTGCCTTCCATATTTAAAAACTGTGTTGCGTAAAACATTAAAATCCTCTTCACCAGACTTGGTGTTTGAAACATAACATATCTCTCTAACATGTTTTTTCTTGGATTCGTTTCTTAATAAAGAGAGTAGTTGTTTTCGGAAGTTATCTTTTCTTTCCTGCAGCTAAAATAAGGAAAACAAGTAGATCTATGCAAGCATCAGTTTTCATTTGTATTGATCCTGAATGTTGGTTTTGTCACAAAGGTGTCTATATTTCTCAATTGATCAGGTATGCAAGAGCTTGCAGCGAGTATACTGATTTTTAGCAAATGACACCAATTTCATCCCGATAAACTTATAAAACAAAGTTACAATATAAAATGACTTGTCAGCGCCTTAAATAAGTTTAACTACAGATACCACTTCCTTGTCAAAAAATATTCTCGTTTGACAATATGGTTTCCAAATTTTGGACTTCAGTGTACAGTGTGTGTCCTATGATGATTGTTGGATACAACTATTACAGATTAAAGAACCTTAGTGAGCGAGCTAACAATACCACACGCGTTCACATTACATCAAGGTGGTATTTGGTATTTAAATTGGTACATGTTTATTAAAGTTTCATGAAAATCCATGAAGAAATGAAAGCGACAACATAGAATATACATGTACATGAAAGTTGACTAAGTCCCCCTCCCAAAAATATGGTCCCCTTGACGAAATTCCCTGAAAATCAATCCCATCCTAGCACTTACAAGTAACAATTTCTCAAAGTTTCATTAAAAATTCATGAAGAAATGAAAATACTATCCAGGCCACAACATTGAATATACATGTACATGACAGTTTACTAAGTCCCCCTCCCCAAAATATTGTTCCCCTTGACGAAATAACTTGAAAATCAATCCCATCCAATCACCTACTATAAGTAACAATTTTCCAAAGTTACATGTAAACCCATGAAGAAATTAAAGCACTATCCAGGCGACAACACTGAATATACATGTACATGAAAGTTGACTAAGTCCCCCTCCCAGAAATATGGTCCCCTTTGACGAAATTCCCTGAAAATCAATCCCATTCAAGCACCTACTAAAACTAACAATTTCCAAAAGTTTTGTTAAAATCCATTAAGAAATGAGAGCACTATCCAGGCGACAAAAGCATGACACACAGACTTCTTAAGGTAACCGGACCACAATTGACCACGTGATCATATTTGGGATCCCGGGTGTCTATTGTTTTTTTAATAGATCAGACCTCGGTAATCTTCGGCAAACATCGGAAATACTATTTGAGTAACTAACTTTTTTGCTCCAAAATGTTAACATTGACTCAATGTAAAACAATATTTTTAATTTGTATCATTAATTAGCAAAACATTCATTTAATAAAGTTGTATTTCTTGGTCGAAAAATAAAATTAAACGGTAACTTCAATTATGGGTCGGATACCTTAAATTGTACAAAGAACGTGACATGTGTTAGTTAATAGATAATGACCCCTGACATCGATGGGTTGTTGCCTGGTCTGTTAATCTTGTACATAGTAGATAATATTTTCTATAAATTGTTCTTCTGCAGACGTCTGATAAAATGATTTACTCTGTGTTACTTAACAACATTAATATTTTAGAGTTTCAGTCATTATAGATGGTCAGCATCTTACAGCCTTGCTGACATGTTAATTATCATACGGATACATACAAACATCTCACTTACTTTAAGTTTGAGATCGAGATGATGTTTAATAGCCTAATATTTTTTTAAAACACTTACATGGTCTCTACACTCATCAATTCTAGTACCCACTATGATAGCTGGAGGATAGAGAAATTCTGTCTCCTCTTTTATTTCCTCCTTAACCACACAGGAGTGAATAGTATCAAGCCAGAAATCTATGTACTCTATAAATATAATGGTATTAGTAAAGTTAACCGTCAAATAACAATCTAATCAGGAAGCTAATTAAAGTGTTTAAAATGCTCATCAGTCCGCTCATTTTGATCCTGTAGGTTTAGAAGATTAATTCATTATTGATGGCAAGATTTGGTTCCTTTCAAATGGTGTAAACAAAAAACATGACAGACTATGGTCCAAGGGCAGGTCTTCCATATATCAACATATATCTAGCAACTTTCAATGTTCTGCACTGAGAGTCAAGTTCAGGAACTCTCACTGTCAATACCAAGGATTATAGACGGTTATAAATCTAAGTCCATTACAAAAATAAAGGTGTAGTGTTAAGTTTATGATTAAGAAACAGATTGCAAAGGGGGCAATATGTGAATTGAAGCATGGTCTGACCTTATATTTGTCAATAATTATATATTGAGCGATTGTATTTTAGCATTTAATATCTATGTTCATGATGTTCATACATATCATAAATAGCACAATTAGATCCACATACGACAACTTATTATGAGTACAGACATGTGTTTTATCTACATTACAGATCGTGTAGATTTTCCACTTACCACTATAGACGTGGACATTCTGTGGGCATTGGTGTCCACCCATGTCAGCGACCACAATGGAGCCCGTGCTATGGCCTTGCGTCATGTTTGCCAACCTATACACATGATAAATGTGGGTTTGTTTTATACCTTCAATTGAGTTTGGGTTGAGAAATGTCTTAAACCCCAACTGTTATCCAGTTTGACAATGGGGGTATTGAGACGACCATGAAGCCCATGGCAAGGAGTAGGCACTTGGCCCACCGTGGAAAAAACGTCTAGCTAGGTTTAAAACGACCACGTCTTCCTCTTCAGTTTGTTGTGTATATCCCTACACGTCACACACTTATAATGAAATTTTATGTTGGGAAAAGATAGTAATTATTTAAAAACAATTTTGGAAGAATTATAAGGATTAAATATATATTTTCGGTAATTCATCGATGAATGAACCAGGTCCATTCACTCACAAACTTATCATAAACGGCCTTCTGTTTGTGAGTGAGCCGACCTCGTTCACACATAGAAAAATTACTGAAAATAAGCATTTAATCGTATATACCAAACTTATATTTTTCGACTAATTTTTTTTAAAGTTTCAAACCTCCAATTTTATTGAAGCCATCTTCAGCTCTGATTGGTTTTACATCTTTCATAATGTTTGCAACTAGAATATGTAAGGCATTTGGATTAAGAAATATTGGGTGAGTGGCATAGTAATCCTTCTCTCCAGCAAAATCCAAAATCCCACATTCCACAAACTTGTCAGCTGGTACATCCACGTTTTCGATACCAGTAAGTAAATCATCCAGACCTTGTAAAATTTTGTCCGTCAATAATTTAGTAATTGGCTGGGATCGACTCTTTACATCCGATTCAAAGTTTACTGAAACTTTAGAAGTTGATGCAAATGACTGGTCTTCACTTGTTCTTCTTTTTCTTTTGCTTTGAGAGTCATCTACCGGCATATCATGGCTAGTCTTCCTTTTTCCTAATGACTTGTGATGAAAAACTTTGGGAGACCCTCTTTTACTATTCTCACTGTCATTATGGTCTTGTAAACCAGTGGCATTTAAACTCGCAGCTTTGTCTTGTAAACTGCCATCTTCTATGGTGCTTGAATGACTAGCTAATTTTATTCTAGTCAACAATTCTTTCTTTTTATCTGATACTGCAAATATAAAGCCCAAAGGCAGTCAGGCCCAGTACTTGGTGAACAAATGCATAAAATATACTAATTGTCAGATATAATTTCATCAAAGATACCAATGTTAATAATATTAACCACATCAGACGCACGGTACCAAACCTCAACACTATTTAAAATCCAAATAAATATGTTTCAGAGCTATATCACCAAAATTCCAAAACATAGAGAACCCTTATACCTTATGTCAAATTACAATTAATGTTGGTCAGGCACGCCTTGCAGTCAGCCTCTAATTAGTATCCCAGTTATTTTCTTTAGAATATAACTTGCCTTGAATGTAAATTTTGTCATTATGTATCTTAATATAATTACCTTCATCAAAGATCCATTCGCCATCACTAAGGCAAATTTTACATCTATGTATATCAATCCCGTCTGTACTTTGGACTCCTGTGGTACTCTGTTTCAACAGACGTCTAAGCAAACATGTTTTGCCTACACCATTTTCACCAATTATAACAATTCTCAGGTAGTACCGTGTCTCAGTCCCAGACTTGATGATGTCATTGTACAGTGCTTTATCTTCGTCAGTTAAGTGTTGGATAGCAGTTGGTATTTCTATTAAAGTAATTATTAAGCATTATAATTTGCTGATAATTTGTAAATATTTTAATAAGACAAATGCATTGTTTCCAAATAAGACAACTTACTACAAATTGTTCTGTGAAAGTATACAACACGATACCCATACAATAAATCAACAGTATAACTTGTTAGCAAATGTGATACTTTGCTTGAATTGTTTCAAACTATTTGGAGCTGATGCAGGAAATATGAAATCCTTTTATAATTGTAATAATAGAAAGTAAAAACAGTTAAAAACAAAAGTAATATAATTATATTGCATACTAACCATTTATAAACCCAGGAAAATAAAATGCCAGTGTGACATGAACAATTTATAATAAAGTTTTATTCTTTGGTTCCTGGAGGAGGACAAGTCATAAAAATATCAAGTTCAAAGACTTTATTATCCTTACCTTGCACAATAAGTTTAGAATGTCGAACACAGTTTTTTATCTTCACCAAGTATTCTCCCATATCAGCAAGTTTTGTATTGCTTACAACAAGTCTTTGATGTTTTCCATGTCTTTCCACTTTATATTTGACTGATGTGTCCACTGCAGTACCATCTTTGAACCACAGGGCTGTTTGGTTATCACCAAGAACTTCACATTCAAACTGTACATCTTCACCCTCTATACAAGTCTGAGTATCCAATGACTTAGTGAAATATTCTGAGGGGAAAAATGAGCAACAGTTTGTTATTTATTATACTTTGTTTAACATGGTATTAATCTGTACAATGTCAGTAATCATGTCAGTAGTATTAATCTGTACAATGTCAGTAATCATGTCAGTAGTATTAATCTGTACAATGTCAGTATTCATGTCAGTAGTATTAATCTGTACAATGTCAGTAATAATGTCAGTAGTATTAATCTGTACAATGTCAGTAATCATGTCAGTAGTATTAATCTGTACAATGTCAGTAATCATGTCAGTAGTATTAATCTGTACAATGTCAGTAATTATGTCAGTAGTATTAATCTGTACAATGTCAGTAATCATGTCAGTAGTATTAATCTGTACAATGTCAGTAATCATGTCAGTAGTATTAATCTGTACAATGTCAGTAATCATGTCAGTAGTATTAATCTGTACAATGTCAGTAATCATGTCAGTAGTATTAATCTGTACAATGTCAGTAATCATGTCAGTAGTATTAATCTGTACAATGTCAGTAATCATGTCAGTAGTATTAATCTGTACAATGTCAGTATTCATGTCAGTAGTATTATTCTGTACAATGTCAGTAATCATGTCAGTAGTATTAATCTGTACAATGTCAGTAATCATGTCAGTAGTATTAATCTGTACAATGTCAGTAATCATGTCAGTAGTATTAATCTGTACAATGTCAGTAATCATGTCAGTAGTATTAATCTGTACAATGTCAGTAATCATGTCAGTAGTATTAATCTGTACAATGTCAGTAATCATGTCAGTAGTATTTATCTGTACAATGTCAGTAATCATGTCAGTAGTATTAATCTGTACAATGTCAGTAGTATTAATCTGTACAATGTCAGTAATCATGTCAGTAGTATTAATCTGTACAATGTCAGTAATCATGTCAGTAGTATTAATCTGTACAATGTCAGTATTCATGTCAGTAGTATTAATCTGTACAATGTCAGTATTCATGTCAGTAGTATTAATCTGTACAATGTCAGTATTCATGTCAGTAGTATTAATCTGTACAATGTCAGTATTCATGTCAGTAGTATTAATCTGTACAATGTCAGTAATCATGTCAGTAGTATTAATCTGTACAATGTCAGTATTCATGTCAGTAGTATTAATCTGTACAATGTCAGTAATCATGTCAGTAGTATTAATCTGTACAATGTCAGTATTCATGTCAATAGTATTAATCTGTACAATGTCAGTATTCATGTCAGTAGTATTAATCTGTACAATGTCAGTAATCATGTCAGTAGTATTAATCTGTACAATGTCAGTATTCATGTCAGTAGTATTAATCTGTACAATGTCAGTAATCATGTCAGTAGTATTAATCTGTACAATGTCAGTAATCATGTCAGTAGTATTAATCTGTACAATGTCAGTAATCATGTCAGTAGTATTAATCTGTACAATGTCAGTAATCATGTCAGTAGTATTAATCTGTACAATGTCAGTATTCATGTCAGTAGTATTAATCTGTACAATGTCAGTAATCATGTCAGTAGTATTAATCTGTACAATGTCAGTATTCATGTCAGTAGTATTAATCTGTACAATGTCAGTAATCATGTCAGTAGTATTAATCTGTACAATGTCAGTATTCATGTCAGTAGTATTAATCTGTACAATGTCAGTAATCATGTCAGTAGTATTTATCTGTACAATGTCAGTATTCATGTCAGTAGTATTAATCTGTACAATGTCAGTAATAATGTCAGTAGTATTAATCTGTACAATGTCAGTAATCATGTCAGTAGTATTAATCTGTACAATGTCAGTAATCATGTCAGTAGTATTAATCTGTACAATGTCAGTAATCATGTCAGTAGTATTAATCTGTACAATGTCAGTAATCATGTCAGTAGTATTAATCTGTACAATGTCAGTAATCATGTCAGTAGTATTAATCTGTACAATGTCAGTAATCATGTCAGTAGTATTAATCTGTACAATGTCAGTAATCATGTCAGTAGTATTAATCTGTACAATGTCAGTATTCATGTCAGTAGTATTAATCTGTACAATGTCAGTAATCATGTCAGTAGTATTAATCTGTACAATGTCAGTATTCATGTCAGTAGTATTAATCTGTACAATGTCAGTAATCATGTCAGTAGTATTAATCTGTACAATGTCAGTATTCATGTCAGTAGTATTAATCTGTACAATGTCAGTAATCATGTCAGTAGTATTTATCTGTACAATGTCAGTATTCATGTCAGTAGTATTAATCTGTACAATGTCAGTAATAATGTCAGTAGTATTAATCTGTACAATGTCAGTAATCATGTCAGTAGTATTAATCTGTACAATGTCAGTATTCATGTCAGTAGTATTAATCTGTACAATGTCAGTAATCATGTCAGTAGTATTAATCTGTACAATGTCAGTATTCATGTCAATAGTATTAATCTGTACAATGTCAGTATTCATGTCAGTAGTATTAATCTGTACAATGTCAGTAATCATGTCAGTAGTATTCTTCCATTATGTCTATTAGTTGGCATGGGTCTGTAATATACTTCTACAAATGGTTAAGCTTATCTACTTCAAGGTCAGCTGTTCCCCTTGACAAAGAAACTAAGCAGCACTTGACTAAATGAACAATTTTATAGCAAAGAATGTATGGGAATTGAGCATGATCTAATATTTTTGCCATAATTCGTATGGACTCAATTCCCCATAACACATGCTTTAGCCCAAAAAGACACTTGTTGAAGCTTGAAGGGATATTTTTGGTCTTTTTTGAATTCTCTCAATTTTACAACAATTTTAACATAAGGTTCTATATTAACCTAGAGCCTTGTGGATATGTTGTTTGGTTTGGTTTTTTTGGTGTTTACTGCCACTTTCAGCAATTTTTCAGCTTTCATCATGGCGTCCAGCTTTTATTGAGGGAGGAAGCCAGAGTACCCGGAAAAAACAATAACATGCGGTAGGAAAACTGGCAATCCTTGTCAATTCAGATAGAAATCAAGTACACCCAGCCCGCAGTGAGACTTGAACTTACAACCTCAGTGTTGACAGACCACCTGATCAATAGTAGATGAACTACCTTAACCACTTGGCCACCTAGGCTCCGCTTGTGGGACATGTCATCACTCACATGAATTAAAACCAAAGGCTTGAGAACTTGTGATGCTCACCTGACCTACCAATAAACTATTTTGGAGATAAATAGTATGTAGCACAAGTGGAAAGGAGAGACAAGACAATCTCATACATATCTAGTCCACCCTGAGGCCAAAGGGATTAGACATATAAATTATCTTTGCCTAGGAAATTAATGAAAGCAGCTTTCTACGAGTGATTTGAAACTTTTTCCCACCCAAGCACAAGAATTTTTAGGCATTTTTTCAGTATGTTTGGTAGCCATTTGTCTATATGTAACTGTGACTTATGTGACATTTTAACAAGCTATCTCACCATGTCAGACAGAGAAATCACACCAACAGGAAGTCACAAGATATTTCTTTACCTTGGGTAAGAAATTATTCTTCCTTCAAATTTTGATTGTAATTGCTGAAGTGAAACTGTTTTAGAAGAAGCTGTGTATATGTTTTTCCCATAATGTTCTGTGTTAAGCTATGTTTCACATATTGGATTAAGGCTCGGGCACCTAAAACAATAATTAGCTAGGACCAGTTCAGATATATTTCTACATAATCACAATTCATTCCACTGAAATTTGTCAAAGACTAGTTTTCCTGATAGTTGTGCTGAATTTCCAGTTAACATGAACAACTCAAAATAATAGGAGAACTATCTATTTTCCATTTCTGTATAATTTGGTTTAAAAGTGTGAGACAGTTTCAAAGAAGCCATTTCATTTGTTTTTACCATAGAGTCCTATGTTAAGGTTATATTTCTTCCAAGACAGAGTAGGACAAGTCATAAAGCAAGTGAATCTGTTAGCATAAGCTCACTAGTCATACCCCCGCTTTCACAAAAAGTATTTGGTAAACAACTTAGTAGATGACCTAGGAGCATATATTCCATATGGTTGTATAGGATTAGCAATATGAAAATTATCAGGCTTTGCATCCTATAGTTGCCAAGACAACTGTGATATAAATTTTTGTTAAGGACGACGGACGAGCGATCGAACATACCAGGGTATAAATATCATGTATAATCACAGTATTTCTTATCCTTACCTTGCACAATAAGTAGAGAATTTCGAACACAGTGTTTTATCTTGATTGAGTATTCGCCTTTATCATCAAGTCTGGTATTGTTTACAACAAGCCTGTGAACTTTTCCATCTCTCTCCACTTTATATTTGTCTGATGTGCTCACTTCAGTGCCATCTTTGAACCACAGAGCTGTTTGATTGTCATCCCGTACTTCACATTCAAACTGGACAGTTTCACCCTCAATACATGTCATAGTACCCAATGGTTTAGTGAAATATTCTGCAAGAAAATATGAGAATGATATGCCATCTTATAACATGAATAAAATGTTCCTAATATTTGTTGTGCCAACAGAAACAGTACTTTATCTATAATTGATGTAAATAATAAAATTCATACAACTTGGACAAATAATTTTAGTTACAAGTTCACAGGTCATCATTCATATCCAGAACACTCTGTGCTCCACAATTAGCAGCAAAAACTGTGCTTTAACCCCTGGTATCCAATCAATATTAATTCCTTTTAGCATGCACTAGTGTATCAGATGTTTTGGGGTTTTTATTTGGTTTTATAATTGACAAAGATGCCAAATACAGCAAACATCATTAATAATATCACATTGACTCTAAATATCCTATATACCAGGGCAATTGACAATAAAAATTACCTAATAAATGATTTACAATTTATTTTGAGATTGTAGGCACATAATACATAATGGCATCCACTCCCCACCTCTCCTCTACATATATCATGTATATATTATTGACACACCAATTTCAATTATTTGTACACTGCTCTGAAAACAACAAACATGGAAGTTCTTAGGCAGACATTTACTTACCTATAACAACAAGAGATGTTTCTCTGACTCTGTTGTTTATACTGACTGTATATGTTGCTGTATCATGTAGATCACAATTCTTAATTGATAGTCTGTGCATTTTTCCTGCTTGTAAAATTTCATACTTTCCATCATTTTTCAATAAGATTCCATTTTTGTTCCAACGAGCAGGTAAGCTGTCTTTTTTAACTTCACATGTGAATTCAGCTGTCTCCCCCTCAATACATTCCACACTCTGGAGGTTCTTTGTAAAGTATTCTGTACAAAAAATGATCAAACACAATAATCTATCTATGTATCTGACATTAATGGTTTACAGACAATGTCAAAAATAATACAGGCTTTGAAGAAAGTCTAATCGTTCACTTGAGTTAGAATTCAGTATTGTTTGTATTTGTTGAATTAGTTTCCATCATAAGTACAGTTTAGCCCCGACACATATAAACATATGAGAAATATTTAACTCCATAATTATGCATGCCAAATGTTGTTCATTTAAGTAATAAGTTTAGCATGTTAAGACATGCATGTCATAAATCTGATTTGAACCTCAAACATCAATAAACTTAAAAGAAACATTTTAATTAGGGCTAACAAACACATGTTGGCAAAAAAAGGAAGATCTAGACAAAGGTCCAGATCAACTAATCAACCTGCACTGTGTATTTAAAAATCCTTACAAGGAAATGTACATTGCCAGCTCATGTACATGCTCTCAAGCTAAAGCTGTGTACCAAATTTGAAATCAATCCCTTCAGTAGAAGCTGAGAAATCTGTTACAAATTTTGCATTCGACAGACGGACGGACAAGCAGGCAGACAGATACAAGGCGATTGCATTATAGTCCCTCTCTTACGAGTGGGGATATAATTTATTACATTGATTTACTATAGTCTGTAGTATATTTTGGAAGATTTTACGTTTCATAATATTTAAACTACAGACTTGAAATAGTTACCATAACTAGTGACAACTTTGACAATTAAACGGTTATGTTGGCGGCTTTCTTTATATCTAATGGCTGTAAATTATTGAGCGTGCTATCAGAAAATCGCTATCACTTCAGCGATTTAGAAAGTTACGGTTCATATGTCTAAAATTAGAGGCGTTCGGTAAAAAATAAAGTTTGTGTCTAATTTTGGAGAATATTGGTTATAAAATAAAGAAAAATGGTAAAAAAGTTGTTTTGCTCTATTTTTTACCAAAATGTCTGGCATTTGAGACATTTGGTTTACCAGTGTACTAAGCCATGTGTTTGTGTAGACTACTCAGCTCTGTCTGTATGGATAACCACAAACTATCAAGTCTATTGAACTACTAAGCCATGTGTTTGTGTAGACTACTCAGCTCTGTATGGGTAACCACAAACTATCAAGTCTACTGAACTACTAAGCCATGTGTTTGTGTAGACTACGCAGCTCTGTCTGTATGGATAACAACAAACTATCAAGTCTACTGAACTACTAAGCCATGTGCTTGTGTAGACTACTCAGCTCTGTCTGTATGGATAACAACAAACTATCAAGTCTATTGAACTACTAAGCCATGTGTTTGTGTAGACTACTCAGCTCTGTTGGTATGGGAAACCACAAACTTATAATCAAGTCTACTGAACTACTGAGGTATGTGTTACTCAGCTCTCTCTGTATGGATAACCACAAACTATCAAGTCTACTGAACTACTAAGCCATGTGTTTGTGTGGACTAGTCAGCTCTGCATGGATAACCACAAACTATCAAGTCTACTAAACTACTCAGCCATGTGTTTCTGTAGACTAATCAGCTTTGACTGTATGGGTAACCACAAACTATCAAGTCTACTAAACTACGTACTGTGCCATGTGTTTGTGTAGACTACTCAGCTCTGTCTGTATGGATAACCACAAACTATCAAGTCTACTGAAGCTACAGTGAAACCTCGATAAGTCGAAGTTTGTAAGACCGTAAAAAATATCGAGTTATCCGAAGTTCGAGTCATCCGAGCTAAGGGTGTGACGTCATTTTCATACAATGATCAGTAAGAAATCGATTGGTATTGATTTCATGTTTCGAACTTTCAAAATCGTGTGTATGTTTTTGTAACGTGTAATCACTGATGTCAATGATTGTTTTGCATCCATTATTTCGACAATACTTAATAAAAATACAATTAAATTAATAAACTTTATTAAGAAAATAACAACAAAACTCACAGAAAACATCAAAAAGCACTAATCAACTCGCACTTTTTAAGCACTGACAATAAAGCACATTAAACACAAAAACTGTTACGTATTACACAATACACACATTACAAACAGGTCATCTAAAATTACAGAATTCCTTTTACTGGAACGAAACAAAACCGTCTGAAAGGAGTGTCTGTCTGGCTTGAAATTTCCTTTTATACTGTTTCTTTAATAGATATCGCTGAAACTTGTCGACAAGTGGCATCATTTCAGCACTATCTTCTTCTCCTTCTAGAAAGGTCTGGAAACTGTCGGTCATTTCTATCAGTGAAGTCAATGATGGGATGGGTTTAGGTACAATTTCGTCTTCATCGTCCTCACTGTCTGCTGTTTCAGTTTTGATGTTCTTGACTTGCTTAATCTCTTCTATGATGTCGTCATCTGTCAGTTTTTCAGCGGTTGTAACTGTGTCGTCAACTGTCGTATATTCTTTGAAGTTGAAGCCTACCAGCTGTGGAAGTGGGATATCGTCATCATCGTCGTCACTGTCTTCTGTTTTGGTAGTTGGATTGTTGGTAAAACCAGCATGACTAAAGCAATTTCGAATGGTCTGTAAAGAAACAGTAGACCATGCATGGTGTAAGTAGCGTAGGGCATCGAGAGCGGATAGTGTAAATTCTTCTTTCTTCTTGGCGAGTTGGACTTGACGTAGTAGGACTCGTTTTCTGTAGTGCACTTTTAGGTTCTGGATATTTCCTTGGTCACATGGCTGGGTTTGGTGGCAGAAATATGAGTTTAATGTTGCTTAAGCTTTAACATGGGGATGGGCTGGGCAGTTATAAACAATCATAGCTATGCGTCTGTGTTGCGATTTAAATTTTCTGTCGAGTTTCATCAGCCAGTCATTGAAAATGTCCGAAATATTCCAGGCTTTTTTATTTGATGTGTAGGGAGGGTCTTTATATTTTTGAAGCATCTGGGGTTTGCTGCTTTCCCTATAACTAAGAGAGGAAGATTTTCTGAGCCATCCATATTTGTCGATACTAACACGGTCAATCTTTCTTTACTTTTTTTTTCCGCCACTATAATCTACTCCTTTAAATTCTAATGTTTTCTCCGGTAAAAGTCGGTAGAACAACCCAGTTTCGTCAGCATTAAAAATGTTGTTAGGGGTAAATTCTCTTAATATAGTCTGGAGTTGAACCTGCCAATCCACCAGTTCCGTACTGCTGGTGTCAACCGATCTTGATTCGCCACAATCTTTTTAAATGTTATATTGTGGCGCTCTTTAAATCTGTCAAGCAACCACTGCTGCATTTAAAGTCAACGTGTCCCAACTTGGTAGCAGATTCTTCTGCTTTAGTTTGGAGCATGGGACTGGATATTGGTAAATTGTGGTCACGCACTGACTTAAACCATTTAAGTAGGGCATTTTCCACATCTTCATAGGTTGCTAGTCGCATGCGTTTTCTGTCTGGAGCAAAACTACTCTTAAGATAAGCATCTTTAATTTTTTCAGAATTTTTAATCCAGGTGGATAAAGTATTTTGTGGAACCCCAAAAGATCGGGTTATATCAGTTTTAGACCGTGAAGATGTTTCTACCTCAATAATCGCGTTGTATTTGTCCTCCATTGATTTTACATAAAGTTTCCGCTTACCTGATCTAGATATCCTCTCATTAGAAATGAGTTCTTCTCCAGATTGCTCAGCCATCATGTTGAAACTTGTAATGATCGTTCATCGAATGCAGACAGTATTTAAGATAATTTTTAGCTTTGAGTGCAAACATAAACTTGAAATGTGTTCACACAATTTGAGCTCGTAGTTGTTAAGATCAAAAGAAATATTTAATCATTATCATTTTTAATTACCGTAATAAGGGTCGTATTGTCCGCAGTTTTTTTCTTTTAATTTTAGTTGGAAAGGAATGGTGCGGATTATACATAAATACAGCCTCTATCGGGTTTTTTTCGTCCCGTTGATTGTTGTCAATGGCGGTCGCCATTTTGTTGTAGTGTCATACGTGGTATTTTCGTACTATTCTAACATAATTCTTTTACAAACTGCCATATGTATACGTTGTTATGATATTAATTTTTACTTAAATTATTTTTAGTAATATTATATTAATTCTATAGGACGAATGAAAATTAAAACAGATATGAAAATAGCGGATGTGTAACCTGTATTGCGTAAAATTCAAATGGCGTCGTTATGTAACCTCAAGTGTTTGAAGATCGATGTTTTGATTGCAATCATTCAGGGATTAAAATAAAACGTGTTATCTTTTTGTTTTCTTTGTTTGGTTGATGAATCAAAGTTGACAAATTGTTTTGGTTTCGAAATGTGTGATTTTACGTTTTAACAACGATCAAAATAGACGATATGAGAATGCTCTATTTTTAATTTAATTTACTACAATCACTTGAAATTAATAAAAGTATAAACATAAATGATATTAAAAAGAGAATAAAATTACATATTAATGTAAAAACTTGTTAAGAAGCGCGGCCAAGTTGGACTTGGATGTCTTCATCTTGAGACGTTTTGTGAAAACTTGTACGTACGGATCGTACATGCATATAAGAATTTTTCCGCAATTTTCTGGTCCAAGAAAGGGGTGCGGACAAACGTAAATGCGGACTATACACACCATTTTACAGTAAACATAACAGAAAAAAATTCCGACAGTGATGAGCGTATCATCCATTAATCTTTATAATTCATGTACTGCGCTTGGGTTCTCAATTCCTTTTATTAAATTACTAATAAAAGTTGTACTAACCGATCAATAATTGAAAAGTGTTAACGTTTGACAGGTGTGTAAAATCAACAGACGCCAATTAAGTAACAATACAATTAAAATTGTCACATCAAGAGCAAAATTAACATCGAGACAACGAGGTTAAAATACCATAAGTTAGTATTGTACGGACGGAAAAATATCATTGAGTTCAGCGTGTTATCGAGAGAACCGAGTTTGACACATGCGAGGAAGAAATCTATTATAGATATGGGGACGATGCCAGGACTTAAAAATTGTATCGATATAACCGAGGTATCGAGTCAACAGAGATCGAGACAACGAGGTTCGACTGTATGTGTTTGTGTAGACTACTCAGCTCTGTACCGGTAACCACAAACTATCAAGTCTACTAAACTACTAAGCCTGTGTTTGTGTAGACTACTCAGCTCTGTCTGTATGGGTAACCACAAACTATCAAGTATCAGTGTTCCAGCTAGGATTTGAAAATAGAGGGGCGCATGAGAAGGGCACTTTTTCGTGTATTTGCATATTTTTGTGTGTGATTGCAGTTGTTGCACTTTGGTTGTTATTATTATTTGAATAAGTGTTCTGTTTGCTGTTATTTGCCTTTGTTTTCATTTTAAAGTAATTTTTTAAATATATTTGTACATTTAATAAATTGAAAAGTGACTGCCAAAATACTATTTGTTGACTGCCAAAATACTATTTGTTACTGTGTTTCAATCTTTGTGGTTGTAACTTCAACAAAAGCAGCCTTGTATTTGCAAGTTCCTGAACTAAGTTCATATCTGCTCCAGAGATTTCCGTATTTTCAGTTGGCTTGTACTGGTTGCCTAGAGTATTTTTACTTAACAATATTTGAACATTGAAAAAGGCAGTCGGGTACCAGCTTTCACTTTTAAAAAATGGCGTGTTCAATGATGATATCTCTCGCAAAGATCAATAAAAAGGTTTTAGCTTTTGTCCATCTGGATCATAATTAAGCCAAATGACCAAAAACAAATATCAAGTCTATTATTTAGGAGAGACAGTCTACTCTACTTCTGAGACTAGTGTGTGTAGTGACATTCACTCCAATATCAACCTAAGTACTTATTCCTGAGGATGTAAAAACACACTACTACCGAGCCCTGAGTATGTGAGACAACCTTTTAAGATTACTTGACTATGAAGCTGTTTCTTTAGACAAAGACGAACTACAGAATCTACTTTTATACAGAGTCTTTGTTAACCTCAAACCAAAGTCTACTTGAATACTGATTCTCAACATTAAAATTCAACCAAATATTTCTAAATGTTAATCCAAATATAAAAAAAATGTTTACCTTCTACATATAGATGTGCCTGTCTTTCAATGTCTTGTATTCTGACAGTGTATAGTCCTTTATTGGAGAGAGAAGAGTTTCTGATGTCCAGGCTGTGGATTTTACCAGACTGTCCTGGTATAAACTTCTCAGATCTTACAATCTCCACCCCATCTTGCAACCACAGTGAGCACAGCCCATCTTCCTTTGTCCTGATCTCAAAGTGAGCATCACAACCTTCAGTTACAGTGACATCATGTAGATCTGTGGTCAAACAATCTGGATAGATCAAAATAATATTTTTAAAATAGATCTGTACAAACACAGCATACATAATCTGTAAATCATGTATATATTGTAACTGTAATTAAAACATATTTCAGTGCTAGGCCTTGCTTGTAGCATTGCTTTTTTTATACGTCATGTATCTAATAATTTAACCAAAACATATTTCAGTGCTAGGCCTTGCTTGTATGATTGCTTTTTTTATAGGTCATATATCTAATAATTTAACCAAAACATACTTCAGTGCTAGGCCTTGCTTGTATATACGTCATCCATCTTATAATTTAACCAAAACATATTTCAGTGCTAGGCCTTGCTTGTATGATTGCTTTTTTAAACGTTATGTACTAAGTATCTTATAATTTAACCAAAACATCGGTATTCCGATTTTCTAGACTGATCAGTGCTGTTAACTGCTAAACTACTCAAGCAAGGGTTTGTTGCACCTAGGTTGATGTTATCTCTCCAGAAGTTCTATATTCATTACCATGACTTAACTTATCGTTATGGGAAATCAGTCTCTCAAATACGATTACATGCATTTTTCATTGTTAACATAATATTTTTTATAATTGTGGATTTCCAGGATTATTTCTGTTGTGTTTTTAAACTATAACACAATTAGATTCAGTTTTTTTTTCTATTTTTCATTATTATTCGTGGTATGCAATATCAAATAGAACAACCTTTATCATTATAATTCAATGAAAAAATTGAAGAATGTGTCCATGGGACACGGATGCCCCCGCTAAAGGAAGTCCCAAACAGGAAGTAGTTGTCCAACAGGTCTGAAAGTCGCTAAGGACGTACAACTTGTGATACTTAACCACCCTGCCAAATTTCAAATTGTTCTAATGTACGGTTTCTGAGTAAAGCTTGACGGAAATTTACATACTCGTGTTAACACATTTTCAAATCAGCCCAGTCGAAAAACAGGAAGTAGTTGTCAGACAGGTCTGAAAGTCGCTTAGGACGTACAACTTGTGATACTGAACCACCCTGCCAAATTTCAAATTGTTCTTGTGTACGGTTTCTGAGAAAAGCTTGACGGAAATTTTCATACTCATGTTAACACATTTTCATATCGGCCCAGTCGCAAACAGGAAATAGTTGTCCGACAGGTCTGAAAGTTGCTTAGGACGTACAACTTGTGATACTGAACCACCCTGCCAAATTTCAAATTGTTTTCATGTACGGTTTCTGAGAAAAGCTTGACGGAAATTTTCATACTCATGTTAACACATTTTCATATCGGCCCAGTCACAAACAGGAAGTAGTTGTCCGACAGGTCTGAAAGTCGCTTAGGACGTACAACTTGTGATACTGAACCCCCCTGCCAAATTTCAAATTGTTCTGATGTACGGTTTCTGAGAAAAGCTTGATGGAAATTTGTACGGACGTACAGATGGAGGGACGGACGGACAGACAGACGGACGGACGGACATGAGTAAAACTTAATGCCCCCCGACATGTCGTCGCGGGGGCATAAAAAAGCACCAGATATAGGGACTATTTTTCTATCTACTTAAGTACTTGTAGCCATACAAGGTATTCACAAATAAAAATAGATCAACTAAAAATATTTGTATATGTGTAACGGCGTAGACATGAACATCATTCATGAAGTTCTTCAATAGTTCATACAATATTCCTAACAGTTTGTTTATGAACATGCCATGTTTATCTGTGCAAAATTTCCAAAGAACTTCTTTAAAAAGACAGATACTAGTAGAATAACATTACATTAAACCCAGAAATAATTCTTCTGTTCAGCACCCTTCCACTTGGACAAGTTGTGCTGATCAAAATTGCTTCTTCGGACACCCATCAACAGAACTTATGATGTTAATAATTATTATTTATCTTTATTCTTTAAGTGCAGCTCATATATTTATCAAAGAAAATTGTTAAATACAATACGCTTTGAAAGAACTAAAGTTTGAAACCCAACTGAAAGTGTTTGTTTATAAAAAAAATTACGAGTCGATTTTTCATTATGGGCCATTGTACTTTACCTTTCTTCGTTGTTCACTTCCAGTAATTAGTCACATCCGGTAAATAAACAAATGGTGCGTAATCCAGTTGAAAGACATACATGTAAATCCTTTGAAAAAATGTTAAATAAGCACACTGCTTGCCATTTTTTTTTAATTACACATTTACTGATAAATTGGTAGTCTGTGTGAATTATTTGGACCAGATAATATGCAAGTATCTACTGTGAACCATCGGGCGACTTTAGGGAAATAACAGGGCGACTTCGACATCACTTTTGAGATGCTGTAGGGCAACTTTGTCTCCCACTTTGCCCAGTGTGGTGAGCCCTGCTGACATTATCACGGATTCATGGGTAGTGATTTCTATTCCTGGATTTGACTTTTCCTTAGACATGACAATGAGTAACTCGACAGATGACTAATTAGAGGCAGGCACTGCTTACTTGTCCGGAGCACCTGAGTGCACCCATGGTTTTTATTGGGTTTGGGTTACTCTCTTTCTGTTTTTTTGTGTTTTTGGTTTTTGTATTATATTTGTCATGTTTGTCTATATCTGGATTTGTAACAGTCCCTTGACTTTTACTTTTAGCTCTTGTTGTTCGGTCGGTTTTCTTTGCTATTTTTCATACATCAGTGCTAGGCCATGCTTGTAGGATTGCTTTTTTTTTTATACTTAGTACATGTATCTTATAATTTAACCAAAACATACTGATTCTTGTTGTGCTACATTTCAGATTTTCCAAAATCACATAAATCTCATAAATTTGTAGAGGTAAAAACATTGACTACTTAATATAAAATTTCAACGAAATAATTAAACCGAGGGCTACCTACATGTATGGAGAGATTGTCAAATATATAATTTTCAATGATTGTACAAGCCATATTGTTTAAAAGTACAAGGCAAAGAACCAGGATGTCAATAAAGGAATGCATAAGTTACATGTACATGTAATTTACATACAATACATAAATGTAATAGATAAATATACTCTTGGGAGTTAATTAGCAAATACAATGAACATTTATTTATATATTATTACCTGGTAATTTCTTTTCTGCAAGTAACTGAAAATACAAAAAAAAAGAAAATGATTGATTTTGATGAGCCTCAATATCAGTGTACATGTATACTTGAAGGACTACTTCCACAGTGGTGTTTAACAAGTGTGGACACAGAAAAACGTCTCGCCTGCATTCCGCATCAGTAACGAAAATAAATTTCGTCATAAGCATTACGTAAATAGCATTAAATATCAGCAGCGGCCTGTATACAAAATATTGTCACCATACCCTGCATAGTTACAGGGGAACAGCCGTAACCCAAAAACTTTAACGTAGTCGCTGGACCGTGAAATTGAGGTCAAAGTCAGGTAACACCTACCAGACAGTCATGTACTATTCATCAGCAACCTATATACCAAATATTGTCATCCTACCATGCGTAGTTACAGAGGAACTGTCGTAACCCAAAAACTTTAACGTAGTCGCTGGACCATGAAATTGAGGTCAAGGTCAGGTGACACCTACCAGACAGTCATGTACTAGTCATCAGCAACCTATACACCAAATATTGTCATCCTACCATGCGTAGTTACAGAGGAACTGTCGTAACCCAAAAACTTTAACGTAGTCGCTGGACCGTGAAATTGAGGTCAAGGTCAGGTGACACCTACCAGACAGTCATGTACTAGTCATCAGCAACCTATACACCAAATATTGTCATCCTACCATGCATAGTTACAGAGGAACTGTCGTAACCCAAAAACTTTAACGTAGTCGCTGGACCGTGAAATTGAGGTCAAGGTCAGGTGACACCTACCAGACAGTCATGTACTAGTCATCAGCAATCTATACACCAAATATTGTCATCCTACCATGCATAGTTACAGAGGAACTGTCATAACCCCAAAACTTTAACGTAGTCGCTGGACCGTGAAATTGAGGTCAAGGTCAGGTGACACCTACCAGACAGTCATGTACTAGTCATCAGCAACCTATACACCAAATATTGTCATCCTACCATGCGTAGTTACAGAGAAACTGTCGTAACCCAAAAACTTTAACGTAGTCGCTGGACCGTGAAATTGAAGTCAAGGTCAGGTGACACCTACCAGACAGTCATGTACTAGTCATCAGCAACCTATACACCAAATATTGTCATCCTACCATGCGTAGTTACAGAGGAACTGTCGTAACCCAAAAACTTTAACGTAGTCACTGGACCGTGAAATTGAGGTCAAGGTCAGGTGACAGGTGACTGACTGGCAAGTACTCATCATAAGCTACCTCTGGACCAAATTTGATGGACCTAGGGCTTGGGCTTACAAAGATATGAAGCAAGATGTCAAGTGTTTACGCCGCCGCCGCCGGATTCCCATACATATGTCTCGCCTCCAGCGACTTTCGTCGCAGGCGAGACAAAAACCAGCCTGCTTAGCATAATGGAATGTCCTCTTTTCGAAGTTGTTTAGTTATAATATGGCAGCGAACCACCGGCAGCAGAGATGTTGAGGCTAGCACAGAACTCCAATCTATTTTACACTGAATTCTATGCTAAAGCCAGGCAGGAAGTTTGAATTTTGTCATTGCTGTAATTAAAATACATGTACAGTGTATAACTGTATATGTACATGTATACATACATTTCCAATGTATTTTAGGAATACTTCAAATTTCTGAACAGATTATACGATATAATATGGTTTGGGTCTGTTTACGCCTAATAAACCGCGAAGCGGTTTATGAATGGTGTAAACATACCCAAACCATATTATATCGTATAATCTGTACAGAAATTTGAAATATTCCTTATAATTTAATTTTAACTATAAATCTTATCAATTTTTGCGGTAAAAACGTCGATGACGTCGTGGAACTATTTGAATTTTAACGGCGTTAGAATAGATCATAGGTCACGCAAGTTATTTCTTATAATTTACCAATCAGATTTCAGCTTACAAAGCAAATTAAATTATATACTCATAATCAAAGGCTAAATTTATAATTTTCGTTATAAGGCCCCACTTTTATAAAGCATCTCAAATTTGAGGATTTCCTCAACTTATCCTTAACTAAAATATAAACCAATCAGATTGCTGGATTATTAAATGTTTAGAAAAGTATAGGGATTTGAGAAAAATCTCAACTGGATATGAGTTTGATAAAGTATCTTACCTCGTCTATCTGACATTGTTGTAGAAGTGTGTTATGATACTGTAGATATATAGTTGAATTCAGGGGTTGTTTAGAAATATAATTCAGTCTCTGTTTGGTTTCAGTTTCCTTTCCATACACCTTTGCCAGAACTAATAATGATTTCTCTATTTCTGCCATGGACTTCTGGTATTCACTGTTGGAAATTTTTCCTTCTTTGGCATGAGCAAATGAGTGGTTCCTGGAATTAACTAGGCCATCAAGAGCAATTCTCTCAGGAGATCCTTGTGGCACAAGTGTTGTAAAGTTGACCAGTAGAAGTCTAGCCAGGGTAAAGTCAAGGTCCTGTAGCTGTAGGTTAGGATTGACAGGACAACAACAGTGTGGAGCTGATTTACTTCCAGAATTATGAATGGTTAACTTGTTGCCAGTTTTGTCAAACAATATGTCCATTTGTGGTGGATATAGAATTCTACTGCCCCTAGTTTCGGTACGAGTACCAGGTGGACACTGACAACATGGATAACGATTGAAACACAGGTGATAGATGTCATGTCCATTAACTTCGATGAACCTCTGGATATTGATGCCTTGATTTGTCAGATGCAAGTCCAGTAGATGTAGGAATGAATCTTTGGTTTCATCTACAATTACTGTTGAATGGCGGTAAAAGTTTTCTTGTTCTTGTGTTGTCATGTTTGACAGCTTCTAACACTAAATTAAAAAAGGACATATACTTTGGAAGTGCATAATTGTATAGACTAAAAATGTGTGTGCTACATGCAAACAAATGTCTATCTTGGTTTAACTTAATAAGAAGAATAAGGTTTTCCCTTACAATTACTAGTACATGTACATGTAAAAACTGTCAAGTCCAAGTCCCAAAATCAACGGAGCAGAACAATACATAAACTTTATATTTAACTTCTCACAGTAGACTCAAATACCAAAAATCAGTCATACTAGTAGATCTATAAGTGGATACAAAAAAGTCAGGTAAACTAATGGGATGGATAGAATTACGGACAGACGGACATGTGTAAAACAATATAATCCCAACTATTTTAGTTATCATAAATATTAAAATATATTTTTTTAATGCATCTCTTGGTGTAACATAAATTCTGGTTGGATAAGAGTTAATGCCAACAAATCGACCATTGACACCGTCAGAAGTAAACACAAGGGCAGCTGTTGCATGTATTTCCGGAAAATAAATAATTCCCATTTAAGATAATTTATTTTAGTTTTACTGTTGCATTAGAATGGTAAGTGATAGCCATAGCGTAATTGAACATTTGCCAGCATCAATTGTTTATTTGAATGTCGCAAAAATCCATCTGTACCTTATTACTGCACTTAACAATTTACTAGTAGACAGTTCCCTTGTTATATTAAAGAATTAAAAAATGTAAATAAAACAGATATGTTTTTTATTTCATGCCTCAATAAATATATAACTGAAAAATGTAAAGGTGCCCTGTTACTACACATATGTACATATGTAGTGAGGGGTAGCTCTGCATGCTCTGACAAAAAACCATATCATAATATATCACAATGCAGGCCTGCTGAATGGCAATACATATCAAGATATATTATAAGGATTTCTTACAAGGTGTCCTCTATTTTGTGTTGATATAATTAAAAGGAATGATATTTACCGGTATTATCGTACTACATGTATTCCAGGATAGGGCACATTCATTGTCCATGCATTAAAGTGATTTTCATTAAAACATATTAATGAGCAAGAAAACAAAGTTAATTTATTTAAATAAAGTAACTTTCAATGTTTTTTCTAGAATTTAGCTACAATTTAAGGAGTCTTACAAATTTTCCATAGCATACTAGTATTTGGAGACCATACATATCCCAAATCACAATGCATCAATATACATGTAGCTGCAATACTAGTACCACCCACATACATGTACCTCATATAAATTTCTGAGAAGATTTCTAATGTGGGCACTCTGCCATGTTTTTCATTAGCCAGATGCCACACACTATAGTAATTTTGTTTTCGGCTTGTAAAAATTCATATCACTATCCAGATCAGCCCGTACAAAGGTTACAACAAAAGTGGGCAAAAAAGTTATTTTTGATTAAATATTTCATGATCTAAGATATTGTGTATTTAACTCATTCTTTAAATGTTGTGTGCATTTGGATAACATACCATTTGTTTACTTCTGGAATACACATAACTACCCAAAGTGACCAATGAAAAGAAGTATAATAAGTACAACGGACCTGAACAAAATATCATAAATGGTTTATTAAAATCACTTTCAACTGGCTTGAAAATTGAAGTTCTTTAAAAATACCAGTATATATACAGTATTACATGTACATTTTTATCATTGTCTATGATAAATATTTAATTATGCTGATAATTTCTTTTCATGGGTGTCACATGAAGCAGTTTGTTTTAAAGCACATATTTGTGTAGTAGTAGGTGGCAACGTGTTGAACAGGAATTATCCCGAGTTTAATGTGATGTTATTTATATTTTAGTCCAGATAAACATGGCATATTTATGAATCAACATTGAGAACAATATGATGTATACAATATACATTTACTATCATGGTTATGTTTATATATTTATACAAATATTTTTTCTTGGTCCATTTTCATGTTTGTTTTGTTTCTCTGAATGATTTTCAAATGCCACTTTCAGCAATTTTTCAGCTACATGTATCACAGCATTTAGTTTTTATTGGAGGAATAAGCCAGGTTACCCAGTGAAAACCCGGACCTTTGGTAGGAAAACTGGAGATCCTTGTTAATTTAGACTGAAGTCAAGTACAGCGAGGCCTGAACCTGTTGACAGAATATGTGATCAATAATAGACGAACTACCTTAATCACTCTGTCATGGAGGCTCCTTTTTATTTTTACAATATATATACTTTGTAGTGCCAGATAGAAAAACAGTTGCAGCTGCTATATCTAGTTTCAAAGGAAAAAGTATTTTGATTGATCTTATTAGGTATCATGAGTAACAAAAACAGAATCAGAGTGTCTTATAGTTAAAAAAGAATACAATAGAAATCATCCTGCAAAATCACAAATCTTAAAAATTTGGTGTAAAATAGAAGACTTATACAGACTAGAATAGTCAATTATTAGTTAATAATTTCGGTAGTCTGTTTTTTGTTATGATCCATTTCAGCAATAGTTCATCTAATGCTTTTTAGGCTTTGATCATATTGATGGGGCAAGGGCAGAGGATGCTCGGACTGCTAAAGATGGGTCATTTTGGAAATTAAAACACAATCTGTACTTTTGACGAAGTCAAGGATGCGTCCTTTTACTTCAGACTATACATGCTATAGCTATGATTGAGATTTCTACCTAGGCAATTTCAAATTCACAGAGGAATTGACCAACTATTATTGCAAGAATTGGATCCATTTATTTGTTTATTGAAAACCAATTTCACAAATATTTTCTGAAACATGTTTTGATTGGTAAACTTTTTATTATCAACCCATAAAAAAGTTTATATTATAAAGTAAAAAAAAAAGAGGCAGATGCTTACGTGTAAAGTAACAGGATGACAAAATTATGTAATCACGGCATAATATTTTCAACCTTAATTCTCATGGAATTAACTTACCGAACGGCCCATTTTACTTGCCTCTGGCGAGTGAGAGAGTGCTTATTTTGAACCCTGAGATAGGATTAGAAACATAAATATACATGTATAATGTATATGTACAGTGTATGCTTTATTAATTTTTTTACATTACACTTTCACATAGACAACCTGTATATGATAATCGCTTAAAATCACAGTCTGATCATTTCTTTCAATATTTTCTCTTACAGTTGATAACATTTTAAATATAAAATTTATGACTTAAGTGATACTACATGTATTAGTTACATGTATATCATTGTCAATAATCTTATGGTTCAAGTTTTAGTTAAAACCTGGGCTTGCTCTGGGTTTATATAAGTTGGTGCCAAAAAATTCGCTTACTGCAATTTTCTGTCGCCAATTTTCAAAATCTGGTTTCAAAGTCACAAGCATAATGCATATTCAACTTAGCCAATATGCATGTATTCTACATGTGTATTGGTACCACAATTATACAATGAGGTTGCTAGCACGATTCATCTTCCAGGGAAAATGAAATATTCACTGAGCCACTAGGCAAGGTAAATTTACATATATATTATAGTAAACTTTTGATAGTAAATTGTTCATGATATATAGGAAGGATGTTTACAAAAAATAGGAGAGACAGTAAACATGGTAAATCAAAATTACAGCTTCATTACTATTGCTTTTAATTCTGAATGTGAGGCATTGCCTTCAAGAATTTTTCATTTTCATTATACTAGTATACGACTCCCCAACCTGGGATTATTAAATTGAATTTACTGGTGACATTAGGGTTACTGTAAATTCAGAAATTTTTGCGATGTTTTTATTATTGCGAATAATGCGATTGTTTTGTGATCGCAATAATTAAACCTCGCAATTCTACTTTCGTTTATCCATTGACAAAATTACTCAACCTAGCGTGCATACATGAACCATCTGTAAAGGCCTACCATAGCCTACAAGTTAATTTGAACACAGTAATTAATTTTACACAATAAAATTGATTTTTCTTTGATGTAACAGTTGTAGTACCAACGCTGAACCTCAATATACGTGCACAAATAATCTTATCATTAAAGACACGTGACAAGTGTGTCTGATCTTCAAAAAGTAAATCATTTTAGAAAATGAAATGTGTATTCTGTTTGATGTAAAGCTGTTACTAGTATTTACAGACGACAAACATTTAATGACAAACTGACAAATTTCTGAGTAAAAATTCGTTGTCATTACATTTTTTGCTACCTCAGCCGACCGCAAAAATATGAACTAACGTATTTTTAGAGGGGGTCCCAGAATCGCAATAATAAATGCACGCAATAATTTCCGAATTTATAGTATACTAGTATCCGTTCTAATGCTAGGACAATAAAAATTTACATAAACTGACTAAAGTGGAATTTTCTTGATTCCAATTTCTTGTTACATCTCCGCTTGCATTAACTTAATGGAACACGTACAAGTCAGCTTAACATAGAACCCTGCATTAGTGCATATTATGCAGTATATGTGTATTTTGTGTTCTTGAGGTATTATTTAAACCAAAAACTGCTATCCAAACATTTTTAATGTATTTTTTAACAAAATAAAAGAATTAATATATAAATCTCTATAGTCTTAAAAGTACATTTTGCAGAAAATAATGGAAATTATTACTCTATTAAATGAGAAACCAAATTTATTCACACCCAGTTTTTTGTGAAAGATTGATTTCAGAACTTTTTAATGTGTTGGACTGTTTCTAGAACTGAATTCTAATTGAAATTATATGTATTACACTAAACTACGACCAAGTGTTGAATAACACACTTAACTAAATAAAACAAGTGTGGACTGTAAGCCCGCTCACAAAGGGATACCCCCGCTTAGCTTTCAAGTCCAATTATCTCCCCTTATTGATATCCAAGGTCAATAAAAATCCTTCATGCATATCTACATATAATGTACTTCCTTTATGCAAAGTTTCATTAAATTTCATCAGTTGCACATACAAGGGATGTGGACTGAAACAGACAGACAGGGTGACTCCTAAATACACCCCCACCCCCCCCCCCAAACAAGTTTGTGCGGGGTATAAAAATGTAATTACTTAAAAATAATGAGTTATACAAAAAAGTAAATAAGACAGGTGTGAATATAATGCAAAAATGTGTACATACATTGTAGCACAGTACTGATGTAGCTTTTAGTGTTATTTGTTATAAGTGCCAATGTTTATATTAGCTTTGTATTTATAACTGTTGTCATCTGTTAGGAATGCCATTAACTCCAATTACAGTATCCACATGAAATCATTCAAAATTAAGCTTAATTTGTCTAATTTTATTAAAATTTGTATATTAAAAGTGTAGAGATAAGAAATCAGTATGGTTATTTATTTATGAATGAATCTAACGGTAACTGGCAATTTGGTGTGACTATTTTAGAAAGCACAATGGCATGAAATAAAAACCACCGCAGTAGATCAGATAGCACTTTCATGCAGCAAAAAAATTAGCAACTTAAGCAACACGCTACCGCAGTGCTTAAAGGGCCTGGGGAGAACACCGTATTTATAAACAGTTACTTGGATACAACTTATAAGATCGTCCCATGGAAAAATCACCCCCATCAAAAAATTGCCCCACCTTAAACAAAATGGCAGAAAACCATGTGACCAAGCTCAACTGCTTCGAAATGTAAAAATATGTAGACTTTATTACCGATGTTTTGAACAGAGGTGGTGATTTACCACCACGAGTATTGAAGATAAACAGGGACATTATAATCATGATAATATTGTGTTAGCCTATAATCTGATAATGTTCCCAAGAATAAAGTTGCCAAAAACCATTACAGTTCCTACAATGAACACTACCAATATAGCAAATCATTTGCTTCAGACAGTGACAATTGACGTAGCCTGGAAAATGCCATTTTCATAGCTGATAAATTTGATCGTTGATTGTGAGCAAACTTTTAGTGCTACAAACAGAATTGATAGCAAAATCAACCGGCAATATTAATTACTACTTTTCACAGAAAAAAGGCTAACGTTAGTGTGATAATTGCCTTCGTAATGTTACTTTTGTGCTTTTGGAATTACCGGTACTAGAATTATCATTGATTTAAGTCACATATTCATGTACATGTATATTAAGTATCTAAAAAAAAAATAAGTAACCAAATATATACGCCAACATGTATAACAACAGGCATATAAAAACACATAGAAACGAGTAATTGGGTTGACCCATAATGCATGATAAATGTGATGCTATCCAAAATTTCTCGGGAGAACACTGTGACCCCATCAAAAACCACCCCCACCTTGAACAAAATTGCCCCTTTGAAAAACATCTACTAATGATGTTAATTAGATGACAATTTATTTGACAAATTTCCAATTTAAAAAACGCCACTTAGTGTCCACTTCCAGTCCTAAAAACTGCAGCTTCAGCCGCAGTTTGTCCTGTTGAAACCTTTTGAAATTTTCAATTTTGTCGTGAATGACAGGTATGAATATCTGAGTGAGGAAGGTTATTATAACCGCCTGCTGTGTAAATGTGATTGTTAATTAATTAATTATTGTTAATTACCCTATGTACATGATGCTAATTGTAGGTAGAAACCCAGCTGTTTTATATGCTTGAATAAACAAGCTTAACAGTGACATCCTTGTTGTATTCAAACTCACCTGTTGCATATATGGCTATAGTAACATCTACTCACGAGGTTAATTAGATAATAATTTAATTGGCATAGATAAACAAGAAGACAACTCGGACCATACAACAAGACAAATCGGTCCGTACAACAAGACAAATCGGACCGTAAATTTTTTTGTTATATTTTATAAATAAATGTGAGATACATATGAAATATGTTTATGGTGCATTTTGAATGTGCATTTAAAATAAAATATGAAATATCTATTAAAAGTGATTAATAGTAATCAAAATCGCAATTAAAAATGTTAAAAGTAACGATTACAATTAGATGAACAGAGAAGTTATTCATAATTTAATAAATTAAATGACACTTAATGAACACAAGTCGACTGTGGTTCTTCAGAAGGTGTCAGAAACATAATTAACACATCAAAGTAATTAACATATTAATTAGCTTGTGCAAGCTTTAAGTAGCCATATATACGTCGATTTTTTCCATGTTAGTCAGTGCTTATCTGTGCCTATAATGTCCTCAGTGTGCATAGAGTGTTGTTTACCAGTTAGACCTCGTCAGGAGACTATATGTTGCACACAGTGTGACCATCTCCAACACAGAATATGCAAGACTGGTTTCACCCGTGAACAATACCGACAGGCAATTAAAGATGGAATTGCATTCAATTTTCCTGCTCTATTTGTAAGCGGCCTCCAGAAGCGGAAAGTACCCGACTCCAGATCCTACACTACCATACTCGGAAGACACACAGATTTCCAATTTACCTGTAACCGAACCAAACAGAACCTCAACCTCATTGCCTGGTGATTCCACTATTCCATACACGGAGACAACTATACCCGATGACTCTTTCATCGACATCATTAACAGACAAGAAATTACCCTTCCAGAGCGACTGATTGAGGATTCCTTAACAGAGCACGACATAGACACAATCCACTCAGTAGAGGCGACCATTACATTCCAGGTGGTAGACTTAGGGCCCAAGAGATCCAAGAGGAAACTTGTGTCAAGCAATGAATACACGTTCACATTCAAACACCAGAACCAATCATCAACAGAATGGAGTTGTGGAGCACAAGAATGTTACTTGCCCCGTAACAGTGACCCACAGAGGAGACCACTTTACTGTCAACAAGACACCAGGGATCGACATTAACGGTAGTCCGATTGTCCGGGACAAGTAAAAATACAATTCGGACAAGTAAAAAGCTTGTTTCAGTTGCCCGATCGGACAAGTGAAAATAAAATCAAATTTATCTAGAACAATCGTAAATTTTTAAAAAGTCCTTTAAGCGGCGATTCTCGCATTAATTGTGTTAAAAATAAAACCCTGCATTGCGACCAAAATTCCCCTTTTCTAAATATAAACACGCGTCACTTAACAATAACCAATGAAATCCCGTTTCTTACTTATTATAAATAATCATCCAATGAAATCGTTGATGCTAATTTTATATCGGCCTTTCTGGAAAAATGTTCTAAAATAACTACGATACAACTGTCGGATGTTTTAGACTAAAACAATTTATTTCAATAAAATAATGAAATGAATGAATTAATTGTCGTTTTATTGATACAAATAAATGGAAAGAAGTTCGATTTCTGTCATAAAATTTTCATAACTTGTTAAATTTGGCCAACAATTTATAATTTTAAATACGTACGTCGTGTCATCTTAATTGACATTTCGTGCCACTTGTCAGTGTCAGGTTCAGAAAAAAATTAATATAAAAGTCGAATTTCGATGCAGTTGAGTCAAAATTGAAATATGGCCAAAATGGGTTGTTTAATTCGGACAAGTACTTTGTACTTTCGGACAAGTAAAACCTGACTGTTACTTGTCCGAATGGACAAGTAGGTTTTACAGTTAATGTCGATCCCTGGACACACCTGCATTCTTCACTTCCAGGAATTCTTGCTGCAGACAAAATACAGAAAGAGGTCAAAGAGAAAGCTAGGCAAGATCTGTTTGAACTGTCAACAAGACACACCTGCATTCTTCACTTCCAGGAATTCTTGCTGCAGACAAAATACAGAAAGAGGTCAAAGAGAAAGCTAGGCAAGATCTGTTTGAACCAGCTCCAAACATCGTTGACTGACTTCTCGAGAAACACGTAGACACAAGAGAACCAGATGCTGCGAGACCGACATACACAAACCTGACACGCCAATGCGACAGAGCTCGACAGAAACTAAGACCAGCTGACCCTGTAGACATGAACTTCACACTAGACGAAGATTTCATCAACACAATTACAGAGACAACCACTTTCTTCAGACGAGAAGTCAAGGTTAAAGATTGTCGACATCTGATATTTAGTACCGACACTCAACTAGACAGTGTTTTTGAAACTTTTCAAATCTGGGGGTCATGATGACCCTCTGCAGCTGAGTTTAGGGAGTCAAATACAATTTTCAAGTTTTGATGATAAAAAACTTGTATTGAACAATGTTGCAAACAAGAGTAAACAATATATACCAAAGCCTAAAATTACATTTAGAGAGATTGTAATATAATTTCTGCATGAATTATTTTTTCCTCTGAAATAATACACGCATATCTGGTGTATGAAAAAAAATGTTTTGTTTCATGTCAATATCCTAATACAATTGATTTCAATAATTGTTTATGAAAAAAGAATTCCATAGTATCATATACACACTGATATATGCGTATCTACCCAGAATTTAAAAGAAGGCAATTATTTAGTGTGACTTCTCTGGACACACAGCAAAGATAAGATGAAAGCTTATCAATTTTCATCTGTTTAGTTTCTTTAAGAAAACTAGACAAGGTCTGTAGTGTAGAGGGTAGAGGTATTGAACAGCTGAAAATAAATACAACTGTTGAAACTTTAATAGATATCTGAATGCAAAAAGGATAATATATTTTTGTCAAGTAAATGATCATCAGTAAACCAAGGTCATTCTTAAGCCGATTTCTGAAAGACGATTGCAAAAGTTCACGTGGTTGCACTACTTCTATCCTACTTCAAAAACAATCGTTCTCGTCATGCTCATTTTGGAATAAACTTATCACTTTTATCATCGCCGGTTGAATGTTTAAAGTGTTGCATTAATCAAATAAAATGTAATCAAAGTTAGGGAGCGTATGGTTCCACGTGTATACAAAACTGTCAGAGTTGAAGATAAAGTCCGAGGACTCCCGGAAGTAACAAACTGGTTACCGTTGAAAATAATCGTTTTCCTTATAGGGCAACACAAAGGATACCAGCTTATACATTTTCCAAAAAGTATGCATACGGTAAATAACATACGCTGCCGGATCAGACGAGTATTAAAACATTTTGGGTTTTTGGTACATAATTTGCTGTGTCATGATGACCCACTGGGTAATATTTTTGGGGGTCAAAAATGTTTTTTATGCGTAAAATACACACAAATTTGCGTTAATGGAAACGCTGACTAGAAATTCTACGTAAAGCAAAGACGTGGTATATTGTTGATACATTTAAAAGTTGTCAAGGCCCCGTTCTACCAACTCTTATCACTACATGCATTTGTTAAAGCCGGTGATTCCATAAAGCAGCTACCGTTAGTCTTCTGTGTAATGGCTCGAACAAGAAAGATTACAAGAAGGTTCTACAGACAATCCTTGATATTTTCCCTGTTACCCCCGAGGTAAAGGCTATTGTAGCAGACTTTGAGATGGCACGCCATCCAGACCATCCTTCCTGAAATAGACATCCAATGCTGTGCCTTCCACTGGGGACAGGCGATATGGCGAAAAGTCCAATACGTTGGACTAAGGTATTAAAACTATGCATAATAAAAATACTGATACCGTCGATCATGACATCCTTCTCAGTGTTCTCAATCTATGCCAACCTGCATTTTACCTCTTTCTTAATCTTTTGTGGAAAAAAGCAAATGCCGTACCAATGCATGTAAGGTTAGTCAGTGAAGGAAAGCTTCAGAGATTCCAAAGAAAAAATGTCAAGAGAGACTCACGGAAAGCTGTTTAGTCTTTGGGAACAAAACAAGGGCAAAGAAATCAGTGTTAGTGTACTTTTGAAAAAGTGTGCGCGTATTTATGGACTAGTGAATGTTTATTTATTTGCTACCTACCGACCCAATTTTTTTTATGCCTCTCAGGCTATGGCAAACCAACATTTTTTTAAATGTGACCTGGGCCAAGTTGTCTCGAGTAGACGGTCGAGTTGTCTCAGTAGATGGACCGAGTTGTCCTGCACCCAGATAACCAATACAAAAACATTGCAAAATCTCTATTTCAATATCATAGTATTTTAGTGATAAGAGCCAATGACAATGTTTTTTTTAACCAGGAGTAAAAGGAGAGATAACCATGTAAAAACTGCAAATGGGTCGATTGGCATAGACAAACAATTACAAAAAAAGGCAAAATCTTTATTTTAATATCAGTCTCTTACTGATGAAAGTCCTACTTTTTTTACCAGAAGTAAAAGGGGGAGATCAATTATGTCAATCTAATTAAAATTGAATCTTTCACTAGCTCCCCATTTTTGTTATTGTCGCTCTGAAGCGACAACAGCAAAAAGGGGGAGCCAAGTGAAGATATAATTTTAATTAGATTGAAATTATGTAAAACTTATGTAAAACTGGATTCGTAGTTGTCGTTACAGCTTAAAGCCTTTGGCTGTGGACAATGTCAGTGGCCGTGTTCCGTGGGATTTGGTTTCGTTTTCAACTCTTGATACAAATCACATGTTCGTAGCTACAATATAATTCTACCTACCTTACTGTAGTTATACGATGTGTTAACAGTGTCTTCCGTGAGGTGATTTCTTACAAATAAAACAACTCGCAAGATTTCCTCCTAGTGTCCATTTTGCGGCAGTTCTGTCACGTGATCACGCTGTAACTAACTGTAACGGATACAGGTCAATTGGTCCCAATTCCAATTCGTCCCAAGTCAATTGGTCCCAAATTTGGTCAATTGGTCCCATTTCGATTTGTCCCAAGTCAATTGGTCCCAACTTTTATTTAAAATGTTTTATTTGTGTTTAAGAGATTATCTAAGGGATTATTTCAACATATTGATGTATATTTATGCTTTTGATTTAGAAATTATTATAAAAATATTTGCTCTTAGTTAACATGATATGTTAAAATAATAAAACAGAAGACAAAACAAGTTTATATTTATTGAGATTTACAGCACTATACTATTATTTTACATATATTTGAACCATTAATGCCTACCCATTCATTTTTGCAAAGTCTTTCTTACTTTTCTCACTTGGTACTTTCATACCTACTTTCACCATACAAGAATGACTTGTCACACATTCGTTCTCACACTGAAGATCATATTAACTTACAGAAAACATTCAAAATATATACATGTTATTCTTTGAAACACAAAACACTTTCACATGATCCCAACTTTATTCATAAATATATAAAAATAAAAAAGCAAAGCACAAAAGCACAAGATAAAAAAGCAAAGCACAAAACCACACACAGTATAAAGAAAAGCACAAAAGTACAGCATAAAAACACAAAGCAGAAGAGCACAGCATAAATAATATTGTCCAGTTTAAGTCTCTACGCGGTCTTCGGTTAAGTTGTTTGACAAACTTGTGAACTCTGTCACTTTTTATGTTCTTTAGAGTACGCTGCAAGTAAAATTTAAAATTAATCTCTATTTGAAAATGTTAATTATAATATGAAAAAATTACATGTTGAAAAAGAAAAATATACTGAATTTTGTATGCACTGCTTTTAAGTATTAATAAGGAAAGAAAAAATAATATGATTTTCTACACATCAAACACTATTTATATATGTTTTTTAGTGCTTTATTCAACACAACAGTTTATAAATTTTATAGAAATACCTTCTTGGTGTATGTGTGGACGTGGCTAAACACAAGTTTTTCTTTGCTTTTCTGTGCCTTCTTGATTGATGGTGTACACAAGAGTAGGGCTTGTAATATAATTATAGGTATTCTGTCCCTTAATAATTAATTGTACAACATTTAAGTTTATAAATGATTATGGTCAACGAATATAAAATATGGAAGTATAAATAAATAGATAAATAAATAAATAAATAAATAAATAAATAAATAAATAAATAAATAAATAAATAAATAAATAAATAAATAAATAAATAAATAAATAAATAAATAAATAAATAAATAAATAAATAAATAAATTAATTAATTAATTAGTTCAGTAAAGGCATGGTGTTTTACTCGAACTGGTCTGGTGCAGAATACACATTCAGAAGACATGATGTCGAATAAAGTTACAACTGAGATACCCAGCAAACACATGACGTAAATATAACGTTGGTTATAAGTGGTGAGAATGTCAGACCTGACGTTACTTATCTACAACGAAAATGCAAAGTTGTTGAACATCTTTAATTCGTAACGTAAATAAGCACGTTTAACTGACGTTGTTAAAACGTTGTCAAAAAAGCAACATTTGTATAACATTGTGTAGACGTTGTTAAATCATGTAAAACATAACGTTAATTCAACGTGTTTGTTACGTTACAATAAACTTGGCGAACATATTTGCAACGTCCTTGTAACGTTAATTTGTGTTCGACTTATTAAGAACCCATATACGATTTTTTGAAAAAATAGTGTGCTAGGTTGGGGTAGATGGGGATTAGATATAAATAGTTTACAGTTTAACGAATGTTTAAAATAAAGAATATATTTTAAATATTTTAAATATTTAAAAACAAATCATATTAAACTATTTTTCTTTCTGTTTAAAAATTTTTCCTGGATTGATGCGGGTGGGAGGGTTTCGACATAATAGATTTTTTACATTTCAATAAATAAATGAATTTCCACAAGAATTTAATTACAGCATATGTTCCTCCTCAATCTGTTTTGCTTTTTTAAAATTATGTCTATTACAGTGGTTTATTATGGCGATTTACGGGGGTAGGGGATTGCAACATAGATACTTTAATGGTATCAAGTTGTATGAATTTCTACCAGAATTTAATTAATATTTCCCGGTCAGTTTCTTTCGCTTTATTTCTCTGTATATCTCTTACAGTGGCTCTTTGTTCTGTTCGATCGAATGTAAATAGCAGGGGTCATGAAATTACACAAGGGTTGTAAAACCCCATGTGCACGCGGAATTTGATATACTGTGAGTGAAACAAAGAAAACTGGGTCATTCGACACATGGAAATAAAAGTACAGCTCAAAAGTAAGTACTATAATATACAAGATACAATAGACAAAATTCATAAGAAAACGTTTGGCACATTTTCGATATGTAATCATTCTTCTATTAATTCTTTAAGAGCACGAATTTGAATATTGTATATGTTTCGTTGCGACATTTAGACATTCGCACAATTTAATTCCTTTTCCTCAAAATCACGTTCGAATATTTCAAGTTCTACTACACGCACTTGAGTCCTGTCAGAGGAAAACATACACTGGCTGCTCACTCTGCAGATGTAAGACCTCGAATATAGGTCAGAGTGCGGAAACGCTCCTACCCATGTGGGTTACTGGAGTAGGCCAACGTTACATCGGAGCACCCCGGCCGCTAGTAGCACATATGCTGCCGAGTTATTCGACTAGGTATCCCGAAGGCCGGGCTTTGACAAACCCACCATAGTGGAGTCCATGGACTACTAACAACCGTCCGACCGAGGGTTTTTATTTATCAGTGTAGGACTTTAAAACACAAGAATAAAAAGACCTATTCATTTGAGTCTTAGAATGTATTTATAGTTGATCTTATTTTGTGAAATATGTCCTTAACGCATTTCAGCCAGTCAACATTTTCTTATGTGCGTGTGGACCCAAACTGAAATATTTTGTAAACATCGCTTATACAGGAGATAATCCTATTATTATTCTTCCATTTTTGCACATATTTCAGTAGGATTAAGATTATATGTATAGTGAAATCATTTTTTTTTATCGTCGTTCAGCTCAAGCTGCATACTGCTCCGGGTGGTAGCTCTGGTTGTGACTGCATACGGCGAATGATGAGGACAATGGCAGCAATGCATTTATGGTCTGACTAGAGTTTAAGAGGGAAAAAAGGAAAGCTCCGATTAATGAATCTTTCTTTGTGTTGTCAGATGATGATACGTAAGTTATTTATTTTCTAAATTATTATTTTATAAATAATAATCAATCCACAACACAGGATTGTTAAGTGTTACACGATATTTAATATGAAAGGAAGAGCAAAAATGTTTTTGTCAACACTTTTAAATAATTATTATTTTGACCAATATGAAACTGAAAACCCTTATCAATCTTTGCAAATGACAATTTAAAAACAGAAACTACCAATGAAAACTTGATAATAAAGTTGGAATCGAGCAATTATTGTATCGTTTCTTTTGAAGGAAAGAACCGAATATATAAAGCACTAAAGCACTAGCAAGTAAGATGATACCCATCCATTTTAATCAACAAACCAACTCACATACTACAGTAACGGAAGCGTGAGGTTTCGCATGTCATAAAACCTGCTTTATCCCATCATTTCTTATGAAATGCCTGTACCAAGTCAGTAGCATTGCTGCAGTTACTATATTTTTGTTTGTTGATTCTGGCGTTTGCCGGTTTCTTTACTATATTCGCAACATCGTGTGCTATTTATTTTAATGTTCTAAGATTCATACTAAATGAATATGTTTCGCGATGTTTTTTAATTGTACATGTATTGTATTTCCTTTCAACTCTGGCCGTCTCTGTTTATGACTCCTGTGCCTGTGCCTAGATAGTGTGAACCCTCCTTCAAAACCTGGTGGATACAATCCATGCAATCGCAGGAATTGCAAATGCTGTAAAGCAGCAAACGTCGCTAGCACCTTTCAAAGCACAACAACCAACGAAAGCTTTACAATATACTCCAATTGTTCCTGTAAATCCAGCAATTGTATTTACATACTGACCTGTGGAATTTGTAACATCAAGTATGTTGGAGAAACAGAGACAGCTTTTAATATGCGACTTAACAACCTTCGCTCCTTTTACAGAAATTGTCCACTAACTCGCCACCTTAAAACTACAGGCCACTCTTTTGATACTGTAAAATTCCAAATTATTGATCAAAACCCAAAATGGAATACATCAACCAGAAGACTTCGAGAAACATTTTGGATACATCAATTAAAAACGCTAGAACCTGATGGATTGAACGAACGTAATCCACAGGTAGAATACTAAAATTTTTATTACCCAACAGTAATATGAACAACAAAAATATTTTGGATCCCTCAGCATCAGTTTACATTTTTTGTATAAAGTGAACAACAAAAATACTTTCTATTATTTGAATTTTTGATTCAGTCAACGCCAGATCGTATTTGAGACACTGATTTCCCATAACGGTCAATTAAGTCGTGGTGCCGACCATAGAACTTCTGGAGAGATAACATCAACCTAGGTACAACAAACTCTTGTTTCAGTAGTTTAGCAGTCAACAGCAGTGATCGGTCTTGAAAATCTGAATAACGATTGCAGGATCTAGAATAACGTATAAGTTGTGAAATGTACACACCATACGCTGAAGCTGCTGAAATGTGCCTGCTGATGAACGGGAAGTTGACAATTGGAAAGTTGAAGTCATCACGCTTGTCGTAGAGTCTAGTTTGTAGTTTTCCTGAGTCTTTTTCTAGAAGTAGGTCTAAGTAAGAGGCTGACCTTAGTGTATTGGTTGTGTCTTTAATTTCAAGCTCGCTAGGGCAAATTGAATGTAAATAGTCACCAAATTTAGCATTGTTGAGGGACAAAACCTCATCATTATAGCGGAATGTGAACTTAAAGGTCTGGGCCAGGGTCTTTTCTTTCTTCTTCAGTAGGCCTTCTAGAAACTTAGCCTCATAAGAGTACAAAAAAAGGTCGGCGAGGAGAGGAGCACGATTAGTACCCATTGGAATACCAACAGTCTTTGAAAAACATGTCCTCCAAACATGACGAATATGTTGTCAATCAGAAAATCTAACATGTGACAGATTTGGTCTTCAGTATATTTAGTATTAGATTTGGAGTCATTGATAACGAAATAAGTTCTGTCATGACTAATTACCAGGTATTTATATCGTCTCTTTTCCGTTTTTCTTGAAAAAGCAGCGTTTTATAAGATCTTTAAGCCTGGTTTTAAGCTGCGTATGTCGAAAAATCAAATGTTTTAAAGCTGTTACAATGGGAAAGAGATCCAGACCTCAAGATGTCTATCAGGTCTTTTGAATATTTTAATATCCACATTTCATTTATTCCGCTTCTGGAGTAGAAAGTGTCACTGTATTTTTGAAGTCCCGTTTTTACTGTTGTTAAATTCTTGGTCAGGAGTTGCGATAGTGTTTTTGGTAGTACACTTAGACGATTCTGCTATGAAACCCTGTTTGTATCGATTTTTGTGAAGTTTTGGAATCCAATACAATAAAGGGAGATCACAATCTTCGACTCTGATTTTGAGATCAAAGGATGCCAATACCGATTTTTGATTTTCAATAATCTCCTCTTTTGAAAGCGAAGTGAATGTGTAAGTAGGATTGCCAAGTTAGCTGTCCATGCCTAACTCATTAATTAAACACTCTATGTAATGTTTTTTGCAGATAAAAATGATGTTGTCATGGGCCTTATCTGCTGGCACAACAACATATTTGTCATGAATGTCGGACAAAGTTTTATGAGCATCAAGATTTCTGAATATTGGTGATGCTTTAGTACTCATAGACCTTCTTAATCGACGTATTCTTATTTGAATCAATGACCTCAAGGCCCTTACCCACTCGGACAATGTATCAACCTCCTGGTCCTCTTGTTTTGCCGATTTTCTGGCATAGTCCTCTACTGAGTCCATCAAAATACTTTTAGATAAAAATATTGTTAAGTCTACAAAATATGAGGACAATAGAAATAATTCTCTACGATTAACGTGTCGATGAATTAAAGTGGAGGTTACAAATCTGGATTCAGATAAACAAACATCAAACGAAATAAAAACAAAAACATAAAAACAAAACTAAGTGAGTAGCTTAAGCACTTAGGTGTTCTGGACGAGTAAAGCAGTATATGACATAAATTATAGTTCCGTCGAGTTACTCTTTGTCCGGTCTACGGAAAACTATTTTTGAGGAATAAAACGTAGACCAATGGTTTTACAATAGTATGCTTGAGTGTATTGCTTTATATCGAATTTTTCCAGGTGACATAAATTCCGTGTTAATCAACCAGTGTATTCACTATTATATCAGTTGGTGATTATTTTTTTTGTCACAAACAACGATAACTATTCACGGACAAATCATTTTAGACGATGTGATACTCTCACTTTAATTAACATAACTTTACAAACGAATCAACGAATTCATAATCTTTTATCAAAGGTTTCTGTCAGCAACGAATGATTTGCATTTTTTAAATCACACCAAATATGTGTTACGAATCCGACTGGCCCTTTTGTTCCATGAGGGTGATTTTGTAATATTGGTCAACAGTTTAACATATTGGACAAAATTTATGGCTTTCAAAACACAACTGTCGTCATCAAATTCGATGTCTAATTATACATGATCCATCATCTACAAGTTAAACAAGCTAGCTGATGTTTTTGTTTGTTTTATTCAATATACTTTTTATAGAATACATTCCATAACATGCACGTGTTTTGTTTGTATCATTAAAACCCTGAGAATTATTCGTGAACTATCTGTGGTATTTGTGTACATTCAGACAACAATGTTCTGCATGTTAGTGGAGTAGTATTAGTCAAACCAGGAAGCTGAAAGCTATTTCTTGTAAGGAAAAATCACCAAATGTGATTCTGAAGTAAACTAAAAGATATCATGGTGTATCTAAAACGAATAAAATCCAAGTAACAGTTATATAGCAATGGTCAACAGGAATCTCAAGAACAAGGTCGTGACCACATCCAAAATGTAAAAGAAACCCATGCAACACGAACTCATCAGAGGAAACTGGAGATAGTAGTTTTTCCGAAAGGTGGACTATATACCGTTTCACTAGTGACACTCGTTGTTTAAATTATAATCAAATTGATGCAAGTCTACGAGCAAGAGTGGGGACTATTAAATTACTCTAAAATATCCGTCACCATCTTTGTAACCATAATAACATAAAACGTAAGAACACAGACACTCACGAACAATTAAAATAACAAATATGTAAGAATGCGCCCTCTGAACAAAGAGATGATAAAAGTTGCACTAAGCCAATTCTGAATTACTAATGACATTCGTTTTACTTACGCCCACTACAGAAAATGTAAAATACGAATAGAAAGACCAGAAATTTACCCTAATATATTCCTCACCATCAGCGTATCAGATACCCATAGCCATAAATCATTTAAATAATAATTTATTATACAAATTAAATATAAGTGTACATATAAACGAGCTCAACTTGAATGTCAGTAAATATTACCTGCTATTTTATTGCTTAACGATTGTTTGGCATGCCATTAAGTTTGCCTACTGTTGTAGCAAACGAAGTAGTGAACATAGTGATTTATAAAAATAACCAGTGTCTCCTAGAGAAATTTAAATACGTTATAACTAGATAAAATATAAGTATATATATAAATGTATATAAGTAAATCAATAATATACCAGAAATTGAATGCCACATATAATGTTTCTGATTTCCGCTTTCTGCCATCTCCAGTAATTCTTTTGTTTGTACCTTCATTTCTTCTATAGCAAGCCTGATATTGCCGTCAATGTCGATGTCCTTTGAGCCTGTTGCAAGATGATTAACAATATCTGTAATGATAGCGGTTAATGGTTCAAGAGATATAAGGTCAGTAGTTTCCTCATTAAGGATCCTAGTTTTTTCCAATGTAGACGAAGCAAAATGAAGCCATTTACCAATATTCTGTCCGTAATTGTTGATTTCCTTTTGTATTTCTTTTAAATTGTTTAAATATATAACATGCGTTTGCAATTGTCTTTCTTTTAAGTCTTTATCCCTTTTTGTTCTTTCCAGCACGTCCTTCAGTTCTCTTATTTCACTTTCTCTTCGCGTGATGGCATGTTGATGTCCATAGACTTGTTGAGCGGCTTCGTATGATCGACGTTGTGTTTCCTTTATTTCCCAGTTTAATCCAGTAAGTGACGCCAGTGCATAACCTAACAATGGAATAGCATAGAAACCACTCTCACTTGTCTTCACTTTTTGTTGAAATTCACTGTATGCTCTTCTTGCATATTCATTTGCCACATCTAGATTGTCTTGAGATCTTAGCAGACGAATTTGTGCATCTTCGATTTGTCTTATTTTTTCTTCAATTTCTAATAATCCCGTCTGAATCGATGTTTCCAGTTGTTTGATATCATGATATAACTGGCTTTCTATTGCAACTTGTTTCTCAAGGAGTGAATCAATAACTGATTTTTGATTGATTAGCTCCCTATTAGCCCTTTCAAAATGTTCATATGCCAGCTGGGCATGCTTAGCAATCTCTAATCTTATTCCATTCGAATTCGAAATAGTTTGTTTATTCCAAGGAATTGTTGTCTGAGCATTTAACAATAATTGCAAAACAAAAGTTAAATTTAGAACTCCATTGGTGACATGTGGGGACACGTTTTCCAAAATGATTGATTCTTGGATTGCAACAGAATAAGTCATGATAGTTCAAAAATTAGAATAATCTGAAATAAAGAGTTTTTTGTTAGTGTTATTTATTAAGTAACAATGTTGAATTGTGGTGTGTTTGCAAAATATAAAGTATGGTATTTGTTTTGTAGGAAGCAAATTTGATCAGACCATGAATATTTCATTTTAGGATTTTTAACAAGCTTTTCGAGTAACAGAATGAGACGCGTTCTCAGGTCCGCAAATTATGTGTACAGTTCCTGAACATGTCCTAATCAATGAAATCCTACTTATTAACAATGCTCAATAATTATCGCATGCCAACATATATAAATAATAGATAACAAGTTCTTTGTTCAATATGACAACTCAAATACATTCGAAAAACCTCAATATTCTCTACGATAATTTGTCAGTATTTATAACCAAGTTATTTTAGCGGTGTTAAATAATAAATATAAGGATACCAGAAGCCGACAGTTTTATTATATTATAACCCTGTTGCATTACTTCAAGCACCGGTTATGACGTCATTACTACAGCCTAATTGACATTGCAGTTTTTTTCCATAATATTGATATATTTAAACAAGTGTGGACACAGAAAAACGTCTCGCCTGCATTCCGCATCAGTAACGAAAATAAATTTCGTCATAAGCATTACGTAAATAGCATTAAATATCAGCAGCTGCCTGTATACGAAATATTGTCACCATACTATGCATAGTTACAGGGGAACAGCCGTAACCCAAAAACTTTAACGTAGTCGCTGGACCGTGAAATTGAGGTCAAGGTCAGGTGACACCTACCAGACAGTCATGTACTAGTCTTCAGCAACCTATACACCAAATATTGTCATCCTACCATGCGTAGTTACAGAGGAACTGTCGTAACCCAAAAACTTTAACGTAGTCGCTAGCCCGTGAAATTGAGGTCAAGGTCAGGTGACACCTACCAAACAGTCATGTACTAGTCATCAGCAACCTATACACCAAATATTGTCATCCTACCATGCGTAGTTACAGAGGAACTGTCGTAACCCAAAAACTTTAACGTAGTCGCTGGACCGTGAAATTGAGGTCAAGGTAAGGTGACACCTACCAGACAGTCATGTACTAGTCATCAGCAACCTATACACCAAATATTGTCATCCTTCCATGCGTAGTTACAGAGGAACTGTCGTAACCCAAAAACTTTAACGTAGTCGCTGGACCGTGAAATTGAGGTCAAGGTCAGGTGACACCTACCAGACAGTCATGTACTAGTCATCAGCAACCTATACACCAAATATTGTCATCCTACCATGCGTAGTTACAGAGGAACTGTTGTAACCCAAAAACTTTAACGTAGTCGCTGGACCGTGAAATTGAGGTCAAGGTCAGGTGACACCTACCAGACAGTCATGTACTAGTCATCAGCAACCTATACACCAAATATTGTCATCCTGCCATGCGTAGTTACAGAGGAACTGTCGTAACCCAAAAACTTTAACATAGTCGCTGGACCGTGAAATTGAGGTCAAGGTCAGGTGACACCTACCAGACAGTCATGTACTAGTCATCAGCAACCTATACACCAAATATTGTCATCCTACCATGCGTAGTTACAGAGGAACTGTCGTAACCCAAAAACTTTAACGTAGTCGCTGGACCGTGAAATTGAGGTCAAGGTCAGGTGACAGGTGACTGACTGGCAAGTACTCATCATAAGCTACCTCTGGACCAAATTTGATGGACCTAGGGCTTGGGCTTACAAATATATGAAGCAAGATGTCAAGTGTTTACGCCGCCGCCGCCGCCGGATTCCCATACATATGTCTCGCCTCCAGCGACTTTCGTCGCAGGCGAGACAAAAAAACAAGTCTCATTGCAATCTTAACTTCACTCAATGATCAGATGATCGGGTCAGAAAAGATTTCAAGACATATTGAGGTAGTATATAAGTCGGAAGTTTAATTTCGAATTAGAATGCTTTTCGCTATATTCGAGGTCAGTTGGAAACCGTGAAACCTGATAATCTTATAAAAAAACTCCGCACATGAAGTATTAACCGAGTAAGAAAATAGCATGCACAGATTTATGTTAACACAATAAGTGCAATATAAAGATTTATTATAATATGTATGCATAAGCAAACAAAAATGGTGATCATGGATATATATAACACGACAATGTCTTAAATAGTAAATGAAGCTAAAAAGGTTATACAACCAGGCCCCAGCGCTAATATTTAACCTGTTTGAGTAAAAAGAGTTTGCCCAGCATAAGAGTTTTCTAAATTACCATGACAGCAAAGGAAAAGGAAAGTAAAAACCTTCTCAACAATGAAAATGTTTATGGCACTGGGGCCTGGCTCACACATCAAAAACAATTTTGATATAAAATTTACCCTTAAGAGTTCGTCCAAGCGTGTACGTATCAGTTGTCAAATTTGTTGATTTATATAGTTAAATCCCTAAACTGTGTTAGAAGAATGTCAATTAGTGTGGTTTTTGTATGTTTACAGTAAAATTATATTTTCAGTTGATGAGAATAAACAAATAAACATGTGATAGCATTTAACTATACTCGTGTATGTACTGTTTATTTGCTTTTAAATGTTAGAGTCTTTTACGACCAACCATATCATTTTTATTTATTGTAGTGACTTACTTAAAAACGAACTCTTAAACATTCCAGACAACATGTGTGTAAACCAAAAATCACAAATATTGCAATCAGCAAACACATTTTACTTGTACAGTATTTTAACAAACCTCACAATTCAATCAAATACTAAACAACAAATCACCAAAAAGTCACTTAAAGCATATTTACATCTACAAGTGTAACTGTGGCAATATTTTATGTAAATACCGAATGCAACTAATTCATCTCAGAGGTGTCAACTACATAAAACGGACATAATAGCATGTTATTCTGTTGCATTGAAAACAAACTAGTGTTATGGCAAATACATATATACAATTTAATAGTCAAACAATATGCAATCATGGGTTTTTATATTTGAGAGCTCGAACTTTTTGATAACATTCTCCTACGTTCTTTAGTAAAATATGACTTATCGCGTTTGATGCACGTTGACAATTTTCATTCAACTCGCGTCGTTTTTCCTCGATCTCGTGTTGTTGTGTTCGAGGATCTAAAGCTGCCAATCCACTGAGGCTATTGATATCTTTAATGAGATATTTTGATGAAATGTCTACATAGGTTGACGATATGGCATGAACAGCATAGGTCATTTTACTGACTTCTAAAACTTCGTGAAAGAATAGTTCACGAATTAAGGTAGTTATTTCCCCCTTTTCTGCGCTTTGGGTTAAACCAGCGTTCGATATGTCAATTAAGTCAGTGATTTTATTATGAAATTGTAGTTTAATTCTTTCGGAAATAGTTTTAAACATCACTACTACCAATCCCCATTGTTCACGCACTTCCTGTATTGCTTGTATCCCCCTTTGTAACGTTTTTTTTATTTCCATAAAATCCACCTTTTTAATCTGTATTTTTGCTAATTCCCTCAATGTTTCCTCCGTTCTTGCATTATTTTTCTTTAAACTTCGTACTAATTCCTCCTCCTTCTTCCTCGAATCTCTTACAATATCCTTAGCAACCTCTATATTGACTTCATACTTTCTAAGCTCACTTTGTAATAAGCTAGAACTTGCGGCCGAAAAGTAATGCTTCATGCGAGGCCCTCTCCTATGTAGAAATTTTGTGGCATCCACTGAAAACTGTTTAGATGCAAGAAGAAGATCCTCTGTTTCTATTATTATTGATGTAATATGTTCTTCTTGGGGTTTCATGTCCTTACTTATTTCAACTAGTTGCTCACAAAGTCGAACGGCATCGTTACATAGTCGTATACCCTCTTCATGGGCGTCTGTATAAAGACCATCTCTATTAAGATTTTTTGAGATAATAAGCAAACTATGTTTTGCTACGCGGACTGAGTCTATTTCATTGAAATTAGGTTCCTTGTGACCTTGCTCTTTTCCAGACGTTGTGACATCTACTAGTGTCTGAATATGTCCTTCAATTTCGTTAGCAAAGTGAAACGCATGGGCGCGTGATCTGTCTTCTTCAGATTCAGATTCTTCATGTTCATGAAACTGTTCATGAATAATATCCCTCGATCCAATGATTTTATCCACAATGCCCCATATACTGTCTAACAATCCTAAACTAAGCAATTTTGTTGTCGATGGCGAAGATTTCAAGGTCTCCCTAAAGTCTTCGTGCGCATGTCTCAGCTCTTCCGCAATGTGTTCATACTGTTTTTCTAAATTTCTTTTCTCTTGTTTGGCAAACATCTGTTCATTTTTTGCCGCTGTAATTGCCATTTCGGTTTCCTTAGATTTTTCTTCATACACACCCTGTGCAACAGTACATGCCTCAAGAAGTTCGCCAACTGTCTCCATGAATAATACAAATTTATTTTCTACTTCCGAGGAAAGGCTAACACAATTGTCAGCAATTCTTTGAATTTTGTTTAGTGTCAGTGGAACAAGGGTTTTAATTTCATCCGGACTCCCTTCAGCCATTACCTTAACTAACGATTGAACATAGCTATCAATATTCGAAGTCAGTAATCGTATGCTATCCATATTTACATGGGCTCCATTATACGCCTCCCATCCGATATTTGTCAACTGAACTAAAGAAGCACGGAACGAGTTTGGATATTTTAATCGTTTAAACCCCTTTTCCTGTGTCGTTTCCGTCAACCTAAAATCGTTTTGTGTTGCAACCAACATAAGTTGACCAATTAACGCAATAGTATAAGGTGTGGCCCTCAGATATTGATTCCAACCTTCTTGTGGGACCAACATGATATCTGTTCCATCATTGTCTTCGTTCTCGACATCATTTCCAATTTGCTGTGATTTAATATCAGCATCACTAAAAAGAGGGAACAAAAAGGAAATATTAAAGTCGATCTTCAATTTGAACTAAACGGCTTTTATTACCATCCTTCTAAAATAAAAAGAAAGCTAGCAAGGAAAAAGACTGAACAATAAGAGCCTAAAATCAGTGCACGATTACGAACAACTCCGGATTTAAACACATAAACGACACAAGCGAGCCACACGAATAGAACCAGAAGTTGAGAGCTAGCAATCATTGATACCTTTTCTTAAATTTTGCAGAACTTATTTTGGAAAAAATTCTAACGTTTTATGTTGAATAGTGACCTTGGCCATTGATGGAATTTCTCCAGCATCAATAGGTTTCATACCTACCTTATATGTATTATATATCCTAAATTTCATTAAAATTACATGCCCACTTTTTAATGTATTGTCCGGAATCGTTTTTTGTTTGTAAAACGTTTTGGAAAATGTGACCGTTAATTTTGATGGATTTCTCCCAAATTCGATAGGCTACTGATCAACCTTATATGAAACTATATCCCAAAGTTTCATTTAAATTAAATGCAAACTTTTTGAGATATTGTCCGGAAACGTCTTTTGTGAAGGTGACCTTGAAGTTTGATGGATTTCCCCCAAAATTAATAGGCTTCTGTTCCATCTAATGTGAAACTATATTTCAGAGTGTCGTTGAAACAAATGTAAACGTTTTGAGTTATTGTCCGGAAACATCTTTTTAGAAAATTTCTAATGTGGATTGTGGACTGTGACCTTGAAATTTGACGGATATTCACCAAAATCGATAGGCTTTAAACCAACCTAATATTCCAAAGTTTCATTCAAATCGGAGGCCAGCTTTTTGAATTATCATCCGTAGGTCCGGTAATAACGGCGTTTAATCCTATCTTCTAAATGACTTGCCGAAAACGCTGTATGACGAGTATAGTTAGTATATATGTCCTATTAAAATCGAAATAATTCATTGGGTCAAGAATATATACTGACTTTACCACTGGTTGGCCCTTGATGCCCACATTTTGCCCCCAGCGTTAATCAATGAATTATTTCTTAAGCGCATCTATTGTGGAAATTAAAACGGACTGCTAATAGTTAATTGTGACTGCTGTTTACAAATATAGAGAGCTAAATAGACTGTTTGCAATTTAGCGGTACCTACTTTCAACAATTCTAGAAGTGTCTTTAATGTGCAAGATCGACCCCTAAAAACTGTCTCACTACTCAGCTAATGAATGATCACCACCATTCGTAACTCGTGGACACGATTTCCACATTTGGAGATTATGTCCTGGGAGAAAACAATATAAATAATCAAATGAAATATTTAATACCAACGTTGGCTTTTACCAGTTGTAAAAAATAGTAAAATATTGCAAACCACTGTGACTTAGAAACAATAACTAGGCTAGTTCTCAATGAATTGCTGATCCTTTATGCTTCATGTGTAACGACAAGTGTTTAAACGACATACCTGACACTCATACACAGAAAAAAGCCAGTTTATACACACGGTGAACAAGGCATTTCCAAAAAAAATGAACATACTCTGTTAATTTCACGATTGACATGTTTACAATCCATTTGGCTATTCATGATATCCGAAACCCTGTATAAGATTTGGAATGGAGGTTGCGAGTTCATGTTAAAAGTCATTTACGCGATTTATAATGTAGGTTATTGTTAGGCAATTTAAAACATCTAAGTGACTCAGCAATTTGGTATCGTCTTAGCATGATGATATAGGTAGAACAGTAAGAAATGTTCTGGCTATTGTCGCAAATACTAGCAATTCTGAAATTTTGATACCTTTCTAACATTCCTCAGCGTTTACCTGGGCTAGGAAATTAATAAACTATAAACATTAAAAAAATATATGGCCTATATATATGTGTGTGTGTGTGTGTGTGTGTGTTCTTAAAATTGCCAAAATGTTATCTTGCATGATCTTAGAAAAACTTATTCCTGTTGATAACCTTATTAATGCAGCAGCTTACAAACAAAAGTTTTGCATATGTAACCACTAATGACCGAATCAGAAGACAACGCAGTATTCCGTGTTGTACTAAATGTAGGGTACACAATCCGGTAAACTGTTACTGGTACCTATTTACTACTGTTATATCTATACCAAGTTTGCAGGAGAACCAATTTAGCTACGATATCTGCATCAAGTTCATAGGCCATTTTGGAATTAAAATCAGTAAAAGATATATTGGTCTTCAAAGTGTTCTTGAAAAATTCTGGTATTCCTTAGCCCTACCCAAGGAGAAAAATTGCATGTGTATTGAACATCTGTTTGTAGACACTTTCAGAATAAAAATTTGAATATTTGTCACTGCACCAGCACTTTTAAATAAGAAAATAACACCAGGCTTTTATAACAGATCTCTTTTAAAAACTCTTGGCCATTTATTATACATTTTGTCAGCCTAATCTATGCTGGCACACTCAGACCTTGAGGTTTTCAGTAGATGCCCAATCCATCTTCTAAACTATGCCATGTTACCTCTAAATTGTTTAAATGTGACTTCAAATTAACAAGACAGTGCTTTAAGATAAGAAACATATTACATAAATGAACAAATTTTAATTTAGCATGTTTGAAACCTTCAATTGGTGCGAAATAAAAGTACCGTTATTTCTGGCAAATTCTGATAATAGCACTTAATTCAACAACAAATCCTACTTCAGTAAAGGAAATGGTTTTTTTTTCTGTTAAGTTGGTTATTTTGACCCTAATTATACCTTTACAAACCATCTGCTGAAAAGGTTTTGTAAGATCATGAGCACAAGTTAGTGAAGCTGGTTTGCAAATTAGGACAGGCCGGAAATGGGCAGCAAATAGATCTGTATCCCAGGCGGAGAGTATGTTAACACTGCAAGACAACATTGGCAACACTTGTATATGAAGACAGGGTCTTGGCATGTAACACTGCCAGCGGGGAAAAGGCAGGTTAGTGCACATGATAAATACTGCACGGATTAGTTGTGCAGAGGGTAGATAGTGCATGGACCAATTGCAAAAGGGATAGCGTTCGAAAGAAACCGTTAACGGGTAAAGTGCAATTGTCATTGCCAAGATAAACTACTCAGAAATAACATCGTTGATACCTCTAAACCAAATTTAGTAAATTGCCGAAGCGGGCATCTTCCAATATTCAGAGATATATACTAGTACTGAACTCCGAGATCACGACACAGAGTACGTGAGAAATGTTACATTGATTAAAATTTTGAACTAAGATTAGGATGCTATAAGCTTTTACCTGTTATAGCTAGTCAAGATGCACAAAACAATTGTCACTGGAAAAAGCATCCTTTAAAAATCTGAAAACGCAATAAATATATGCGTATATGATTAGAAGCAATCAGTATAAGTATAATATTCATAAAACAGACCAATAAACATCAGTTACATCATCAAGACAACATCATAACTACTGAAATAATCCAACAATAATTATAACGGCTTTGATAAGTTTGGTGTATTTACAGTAATTTGCTTTAAAATTAAAATACTACCTATTGTAATATAGACTAAATTGTTGAAGGAACCCAAATTGTTCATTAATGTATAAGTAAACTTTTCTTTCTATATATTTTGTCGAATTTTGTAAAGATATATGCTTATATCCACGAAGTTCAGATCCTCGTGCAAGGATACTTGATTTAAATTACGCTTCATTTTGTCAGAGGAAGGTTTGTTGGAGTTTATGGTTTATTAACAGTGAAGCGTTTTAAAAAAACATAATCAAACGTTAAACCTAATACACCTATGATATATAAAACAGTACAATGAGCTCCAAATTTGATATATTCCTAACTATTCAAAAAAATTTATATGGACCTTTTACGGAAAATCTCACCGCAATGACAATGAAATGAAAGCGTCGTTGCCATATGGGAGTTGACTCCGATCTTAATTGACAAGGATTGCCAGTTTTCCTACCGCAGGTTGGGGGTTTCTCCGGGTACTCCGGCTTCCTCCCCCAATAAAACTGGACGCCATGATATAGCTGAAAAATTGCTGAAAGTGGCGTTAAAACACCATCAAACAAACAAAAAGAACATATGAGAGTTGTCCAATACATAATAAAGTTGTACAGAATAACAAAAAATTTTTAGAACAGCCAATCAAATTTGGCCACACAAATTAAGCAGAATTTATTATTACAAAAAGGAAATTTCATAAATTCTACAATCTACACAAACACTAATTAATTGTTTAACCTTTATTTGACTGAACTCAAACACAATATTGGTATTAAAAGTTTTTGAGGTGAGATTCAAATCTCGATATGGCGACCTAGTTTCCAACGAGACACTATGTCACAATTAGAATTCCGACGTCATAATACACTCAACTAAATTTTGTTAAACTGGGACAATACAGTTTTGTTAAGATTTCTCAATATTGATTGCTTAAAGGGTGTGTATATTCAATATAGTGACGAATATGTATGTTTTTGTCAACTTTATTTGCTTTTAACAAACTTTTTGGGGATATATCTTATTAGTATAAAAAAAATTGAACGCGTGCTATTTGATAAGCTTCGAAATTTTAAAACAAGTGTTGGACATATTAGAATCTAAACAAATTGCAATTTGGCTCTATGCAAATTAGAACATGGTCAGACCTTATATTTCTCTTCATTTTATAAACATAGTCAGACCTTATATGTGTCCTCATTTCAAACCTAACTATCGCTCGGTATAAAATATTGACAAATATAAGGTCTGACCATGTTTTAATTTGCATAGAGCCCCGCTCGCAATAAGAAAATAGCAAAGAAAACCTACCCAACAACAAGAGCCAAAAGCCAAGGGACAGTTACAAATCCGGATATAGACAAACATAACACAAAAACCAAAAACATAAAACAAAGAGAGTAACCCAAACCCAATAAAAACCATGGGTGCACTCAAGTGCTCTGGACGAGTAAGCAGTGCCTGCCTCTAATTAGACACACGTCGAGTTACTCATCGTCTTGTCTAGGAAAAAGTCAAATCCAGGAAAAGGAAACACTACCTATGACTGGGTTAGGGTTAGGGATAGAAGCGAACTTGTTAGATCGTATTTGAGACACTGATTTCCCATAACGAATAATTTAGTCATGGTGACCGCCAGAAAACTTCTGGAGGGATAACATCAACCTAGATGCAACAAACCCTTGTTTGAGTAGTTTAGAAGTCATCAGCAGTGATCGGTCTACAATATCGGAATACCGATCGTAGGATCTAGAATAACGTAAAAGTTGTGAAATATACACACCATACGCTGGAGCTGCTGGATCTATTTCATAATATTATACAATTACTGCACTTGAACGAGATCAATATGAGGTTTTATGGAGCAGGGTAGAATAATTTTGAACGAGGCGAAGCCGAGTTCAATATTATTCTACCCTGCTCCATAAAACCTCATATTGATCAAGTTCAATTGTAGTAATTGTTTTATTACATAATTTATTGAGTCATGAAATGGAATATACACGAATTTTTTTTAATCCCGAAAGTGACTGTCTTTCGTAATGTTTATTTCTCGAAAATCGATAAAATATCGACATTATCCATGACGAAATGTTTGCAGTGATTATTTCTTGTATAATGTCCCATCCTCAGTCCTTGCTTCTGCATAAAATTTACAAAGATATGAGTACAATTCCCGAGGGTCCGCCGTTTTCAAACTAACTGACATCTCCGTTTCACGTAAATATTTCGTAAAAAAACTACTTGCTTGATCTTAAGATTTGCGAATGTTTACAGCATCTCTTTTCTTAATGATTTCATTAATTTCCAAGTTAGTAATATCTGCAAATCTTCGCTTATTAGCACCAGAACTATCCGTATTACGTTCACTCGATGACGTTACCAAGTTTACAAACAACAACATATTCCGAACATCAGTCAGAACGATAATTTTGATTGGTTTAGGGGATTAAAGAAGGAATATTTGATTGGCTATCGTATTTCCGTTGGGGGAAACAGCACGTGCTAGGTATTTCCATTCATAAATTTCTCACGAGAGTGCAATATGGTTTTTTATTGAGTAGAATGAGTGTTTGGCAAACCAATATGATAGGAAATGGAAAGTCACGTGTATTGGTTTAGGCCAATAGGAAAAAGGCAAACATATATATTATGTAATAAATATATATATATATATATACGTTTTAACAGTCGACAAAACGGCGTCCCACTACGAGGTCTTCTATTGACAGTCACATTACGGAAAGCCTGGTCGTAATGGATGACGTGTTTGGTGCGCTTCTTACATGATTAAGACTTCTTTTGAAGATTTCGAATATGAAGAGGCTCATTGCAGTTAAGCTTAAACATATTTTATTTGCTCAAATATGCAAACAAGATAAGACACAAGTTAAACAAAGTTATGAAGTCTTCTCCAAATATACAATATATTTAAGAAAGAACGTTCGTGATATGTACAAGGAGAAAGAAGGAAAAAAATTAATATTGCAGATATTAGAAAAAATAAAGAATAAGGATGATGTGATGATATGTGTTCAATACATTAAACAATATGGAATCTTTCTGACCCTTTGATATACTCCACTTATACATGTTTCAAAACTTGTTCGTTCTGTTCGGTGGACAATAACGGGTTGCCAGATGTTAAAAGTTCTAGATTTACTGCACAGTAATTTGGCAGCCAGGCAAGGTTATCAAATAATCTGTCTCTAATGTTAGTATATTTTGAACATGCAAAGTAATATGGCAGGCAGGCAAGGTTATCAAATAATCTGTCTTTAATGTTAGTATATTTAGAACATGCAAAGTAATATGGCAGCCAGGCAAGGTTATCAAATAATCTGTCTCTAATGTTAGTATATTTAGAACATGCAAAGTAATATGGCAGCCAGGCAAGGTTATCAAATAATCTGCCTCTAATGTTAGTATATTTAGAACATGCAAAGTAATATGGCAGCCAGGCAAGGTTATCGAATAATCTGTCTTTAATGTTAGTATATTTAGAACATGCAAAGTAATATGGCAGCCAGGCAAGGTTATCGAATAATCTGTCTTTAATGTTAGTATATTTAGAACATGCAAAGTAATATGGCAGCCAGGCAAGGTTATCGAATAATCTGTCTCTAATGTTAGTATATTTAGAACATGCAAAGTAATATGGCAGCCAGGCAAGGTTATCAAATAATCTGTCTCTAATGTTAGTATATTTAGAACATGCAAAGTAATATGGCAGCCAGGCAAGGTTATCAAATAATCTGTCTCTAATGTTAGTATATTTAGAACATGCAAAGTAATATGGCAGCCAGGCAAGGTTATCAAATAATCTGTCTCTAATGTTAGTATATTTAGAACATGCAAAGTAATATGGCAGCCAGGCAAGGTTATCAAATAATCTGTCTCTAATGTTAGTATATTTAGAACATGCAAAGTAATATGGCAGCCAGGCAAAGTTATCAAATAATCTGTCTTTAATGTTAGTATATTTAGAACATGCAAAGTAATATGGCAGCCAGGCAAGGTTATCAAATAATCTGTCTTTAATGTTAGTATATTTAGAACATGCAAAGTAATATGGCAGCCAGGCAAGGTTATCAAATAATCTGTCTTTAATGTTAGTATATTTAGAACATGCAAAGTGTAACGGTAGAGCATGAAATAATGACATCGTCACTATCGGGGATCGAACCCGGGATCTCAGTGCTGCCAGCCAGCCCTCTAACCAAGTGAGCTAAAGAAGTACTCCGTTAGCTCAATCGATTTTGACTGGCTATATACCTACTACCTGCTACAACGCAGATAGGCCTCCTGTTACACTCTTCCCCCTTACGAAGAATCATCATACTCATGATGATTCACAACAAACCGATAAATCCTCCATGTGGGTTTTTCAGTTGGGCGCCAAATGTAACGGTAGAGCATGAAATAATGACATCGTCACTATCGGGGATCGAACCCGGGATCTCAGTGCTGCCAGCCAGCCCTCTAACCAAGTGAGCTAAAGAAGTACTCCGTTAGCTCAATCGATTTTGACTGGCTATATACCTACTACCTGCTACAACGCAGATAGGCCTCCTGTTACAAAAGAAATAATGATACAAATCTTCACGGTCAGAGCCATAACGACTGGATGGATCAGAAATAATGTTAACTTTGTAAAGATCATAGTTAAAAATAAAGCTAAGCATCTTTGTTGGGTTAGGACAATATATAGAATTTGCGCTGTCCATATTCATAATGCTTCGGGACTTTTCAACATGGGTTCAGGTTTTTAAGTTGGATTTAAATTTAAAGGATTGACACATCTAAGCTGTTTCACAGTCGAATAGTTGATGGTATGACAGATTCGTTTGTCAGGTACAGTCTACAATAAGGGGTCATAATGTTATTATCGTTACGCAAGGGAAATACGGACGTGCTCCGTATAGTTGGCGGTATTAAATTACAAAGATATGCTGGTGCAGAACTAGTAGGAGGCGGGTAAGTAATGGATTCACTTTGGCAAAATTTTGTCCCTCACAGATTTTGTGTGAAACCGTTTTTATCCGAAAACTACACAAAATTAAGAGCTCAAACTTGCAGGGAAAATACTGAAAAGGTGTAGATTATAGATTAATCTCCATTTTTTATTAATTAAATTATTACAGAGATATTCCCCAATTAATGTTTCTTTGTTCACTGTTGTGTACACTGTTCTATAAAATAGCCTACACAGCTACAGCTGCAGTGTCGATAGATAACACAATGGATTTAAATATAACACGTGGTTTTGAATGCCAAGTCATTATATTCAGTAAGGGGGAATTATTGAATTTAAAAAATCTAAGATTTTATCTATCTACTTCACGTTTGTTTTTTTAAATCTAGTTATTTTTCTTATTGACTGTGCTGATAGTTTCGTTGCCGAATCAGGGTTGTAGCAATGTTGGGTGTACTTTTCAGCATATTAGGGTCATTAGGAACAAATGGCAAACTGAATGGTGAAAATTTTCACTCAGAAATAACTAAAAGATGTTGAAGTTTTTTGCTGGCAAGTGGCAAATATTGACAGATTGAAAACATTAAAAGCGCTTAAATCGTGCGTGTACACCCATGATCTTTTATACAATCAATGATGTGAACTGTGCATTCAGTACTATATTGTTCAACATTTGCGCTAGAAAACAAATTGGGGCAGGCGAGTAAGTCGTATTCGTGTGGATACATTCCTCTAGTTTATATTTCAGTGTCTTGAGTATACGTTTAGGTGCCTAGAAACACTACATATAATATTTTCAATAATATTTTATTATCTCTGGCCCTTATGCTTTATTAGGTTCTAAAATTTTTATTATATCAACAATTTCTTCTGTACTGATTACAGTATTATTTAAATGTATATTTGTTCGAGGTTTCATCCTTTAATGCAGCCGCTACAGGAGTTTAAATTCTGCGTCCCTACCCAATACTCCATACGTTTTCCAGTTGCAATCAAATTGTTTATCTGTTCGGTATATCCCTCTTCCTTGTTGTTGATTTATTGTTTATCAACATGTTCACGTCCTGATTATAGATAAAATATCTCTAGCTGGACGTTAGGCAAACATTCAATCAAGTCAAACGTTATGATACGTTGGCATGCACAAGAAAACCTGTGGAACACATATATTCTTGCAGGCTAGCTCCCCACTAGTGACGGACAAAGCATAAAATACATATGAAAAACGCAGTCCTAACGCTCCAAACCAATTATTTAATATATTTTATATTAGGACATACTCTTATTGAATCGACTGAATCTTCTTTCATAACGTGTTGTTAAACATCAAGATTGGGTGTAAACAAGTAAATATAGTACCAGACAAATTGCTGCATAAAATAATTCTAATATTGTAATATAGCTTAGGCCAAACATTAAACGATTGTGTGACCACGCGTCGTCGTTTTTACTTAACGACCCGCGTAAGCAAATAATATAATACACGGAGTATTAATTTTTGTTTTATCAACTGCACTTGATAATAATTAAGTGTTATAGATATATAGTCACAAGCAAAAATACTTACATTGTACTGAGTTGACGTGGCGGATAATATGGTGACAGCTCAATTTCTAGTAATGAAAGCTAACGCACAGTGGAGCTAAATATTAAGCTGGTTTTGGGTACTAATTCATGGTACCAGTACAATCTTTACCGAACAATTTCTCCACCTAGCTGCGCCCCTAGCGTTAATTTCTATCGCTACATTTTCAGAAAATTTAAAGTGAAAGTAAAAGTGCAATTACTAATTATGGCAATACAAAAAAATATATATTGAAATGGATAGGTGCGAAATACAAAAGTAGAAGTGTGATAGGGTCATTTTATTTGTTTTAATAAAATATATGTTTTAATCAAATTTTGTGTTATTATCTTATGCCAAGGTATATTGATCTGAGTTCACCTGGATTATCTATTTATGGATTTGCACTTTCTATACATTCTATATATTCCCAGTCTATTTTGAAGGCGTGTCTGATCTCTTTGATTTGATTGGTTCTTTGCCCTTAGTAGTTCTTATGTTCCTTCTATAGATACATGTAGATAGTTATGGAAGTTTAGAAAAGTTTATTGAAGTTTTTAGTTCAAGTTGCAGTTCATACTAAATTTATTATTTAGTCTTGATAATGGAATTACATTAGATGTTATAGACATTTATTATAGACATTCATATTTCATACTTGGAAGGATTTATAGTTTAGTGTTTGGAATTAGTATTCTGTGATTGAGAAGACTTTATAAGAGGACCATATTTATTGTAATAGCTGATAAATGCAACTTTACTGAGATGTAGTGGTGTTGATTTGTTTATAAACTCAGTTCCACAAATTGAGTTTATGATTCGATTAATAAAGAATCCTAGAAATGGAATTATTTGTGTTTTCCTGATGTCCTACGAAATTACACACTTTTACATTGGCGCCCACGTAGGGAGGTTGCCGTGCGGATCGTAGATACTCGGAAAGACGGAGGTGACCGAACAGTGACGAATACTTCGGAAAGACGTAAGTTACCGATCAGTGACGGAGATGTACCTTTCAGAGTGACGGGATTTGCCGATCATTGACAGATACAGTACGATTGTACCCGAAAGCTTAAGACCTGTATAATAGGCTTAGTTTTTGAATGGACTTCTATAAAGGAAGATGGAGATATAAACAGCGTTTTATTTAATAAATAAAACATAACTTGTTGTGTTTGCTGTACATATTTGTGATTAACATTTGTATACTGATTTGAATATAATTAGTGTTATAACTTAAAAGTATAATTATTATTTGAGTTAAATTGTAATTGGTGAAGATAAATTTTTGTTTCATTAATTGAAATTATTTGAATTTTTCGGTTCATTGAGATTAAATTTTTGATTCACTTAAATACTTTTCTTTGGAATTTAAACTGATAGTAGTTTTTGTTTAGAACTTTTTTATATTTCAATTTATTCAGAAGTGTTTGTAAATGTTTGACACTTTTTGAGACTGGAACTGAGATTTATTATACTGTTTTGTTTCATATGTATAATGAATTTGTATTGTACATTGTTGTATTGAATGTTTCTATGTCTTGTAATAAAGTTTGAATGCATGTATGAAAGCATACTCCAACCATTTACAGTTTATAGATCAGAAGTGCTTTTCACAAAAAGTCGTAAGTGTAAAAGCTATCGTAAGTTCTGACGTCACAATGGATTTCCCTTTGATCTTCGAACACTTACGATAGATTTTACACTTACGAATTTTTGTGAAATCGACTCCTGTTATATAGAGTCCATGCGTAGAGACAGATAGATAGATACACATACAGGTAATTGATAAGTTAGTCAGTTTAGGTATACATTCTCTCCTGTTAGTATATATATTACCAGTGATAGACTTTGTAAGTTGTACAGTGTTCTTAGTATATTGTTACCAGGTTTTTTTGTTTTAGTAACAAGACTTCAGGTAAGTTAGGTACTTAGAAGTTTGGTTATAGTGTATTGGTGTTGTATTGGTGGGTAGATTGTGGTGACTTGAAGTACATACTGTAATTGATCCCCGTTAGATTATTCTTTTATATAGGATATAGTTATATTGTGTTTTATTGATCACACGTAAGGTAAGTTTTGTGTGATTGAAGAAACTATAGATTACAGTGGCAGAGTGGATTTTGTGTGATTGAAGAAACTACAGATTAAGAGTGACGCAGTGGATAAAGCACAAAGGTAAGTGCTAGTACTATTGTATATTTATTTTTTAGAAATATACATCTGATATTTGGTTTTGACATCTGATATTTGGTTTTGACATCTGATATTTGGTATTGACATCTGATATTTGTTAGATACATTTGGTATTGCAGAGTTCTCAGAGTGTATATATGATTTGACGTATATACTTTTGTAGGATATGATCTGTATTTAGATTATGCTTTGTGTTTGTTTTTTTTTCTGTCAGTTTTCATTTAGCTCCAGATATACACTGATAGATTTCTTTTCTTGTTCTTTCAGATACTTACTTCTTATATATATTTAGTTTGGTTTATTTCTTAACGTATAGATTATAGTTTCTGTTTATTGTAGACATATTTCTGTCTTTTTCAGATTAATTGTATTTGTTTCAAGACAAGACAAGACAAGACAACAGTTTATTAAGCCTCAGACACACAGGTGTACAAGAGGACACAAAGAATATATAACAAATACATACAGTAGAGGGTTTAGACAATAATTCATACAGACACAAGATACAGCTACGTTAATTAAAACACACATAGTAAATTAAATATTAAAGTTTATCTTACGACCAATACATATTGCAAATAATACATAATACGTCAAGTAAAGACTGGATCATTTTATAGGTAACGACATAAGATTTTTAAAAACTTTGCCAAGTTTTTGTAGAGTTCAACGTGACAGAACAATAGAAGCCCTTGTAGTTTATATTCTGTTGGATTAACAGTATAATATTTGGGAATGTACTTGCCTCTGATATTCATTATCTCTTCCTTATGACAAACGAAAAGATAATGAAATTCATCACCAACTCCATTCCCACAAAGATGACATAATCTTTGCGTTTTTAGTGTCCCGTTCCATCTATCCGTTTCTACAGGAAATTTTATATTAGAACACCTAAATTTTGATATATAAACTCTATCGCATATATTTAATTTTAATAAATAGGTTTCCAAGCAAAATTGATTTTTATATTCTGCATAGAATTTACCTCGTGATGAGTTATTCATTTGTGAGAACCAAGTTTGAATAAACTGATCGTTCAGCTGCCGTAAAATCATATTTTTCAGTACTTTTCTATCCATTGAAATTTGGTTCTCCCAAATAAAACTCAAACCACAGCTGTTGAGTATTGATTTAACCTTTGAGATCCATTTAAATTTGGTAGGATTTAGTGAATGTAAATTGAGCATTACTTTGTACATAATCGAAGATAACTTATTATTATTATCTAAAATTATACTATTCCAGTATAATAATATTTTCCGTTTAATTATAGTTTCCATTGGAAATCTTCCCAATTCCCCATAGACCATGTAATTTGGGGTACTACTTCGTATTTTCAAAATGTTCTTACAGAACTGAAGATGTACTTTTTCTACGTCATCAAGTTTTTCAAACCCCCAAACTTCTGACGCATACAATAATACAGGACTAACTAGTGAATCAAACAACTAAAGTTGCAAGTCCACAGGGATATTGATATTTTTTATTTTTCGATACAATGCGTACAGAGATTTTTGCGCTTGATCAACAAGTTTTTTACGTGTTGTACAAAAACTACCATTAAAGTTGAAAAGTACTCCAAGGTAAGAATAGGAGTCTACTGTTTCAATATTTTCCCCGTTTATTTTGAAGTTCTGTTTACACTTTGTTCTCTTCTTAATAAAGATTACAACTTTTGTTTTACTTGTATTTACAATAAGTTTCCACTCATTACAGTATTTTTCAAAACACCTCAGACTAGCTTGCATACACTCTGCAGTTTCTGAAAGAAGAACAGTGTCATCCGCATATAATATAATGAACAGTTTTAAAAATATTTGTAACTATTCTCGGCATAAGTTTGAGATATGACTTAGACACTCTACGTTATTTGATAAAAAATACCTTTCTAAATCATTGAGAAACAATGAAAATAAGAAAGGTGACAGATTTTCACCTTGCTTCACCCATATGTGGGATACAAAAAATTCCGAAAATTCGGCTCCCCTTTTTACAGACGTTTTAATATTTTGATACATGCTGTAGATCACAGTAAATATTTTACCTTTTATATTTGACTTTAACATTTTTGTCACAGCCCTGATCTCCATACGGTGTCAAAGGCGCTCTTAAAGTCTAAGAAGGTACAAAATAGTTTTTTCCCAAAGGATTGGTAAATGGTAATTAAAGAATGAAGAACAAAAGTATTATCTACAGTTGAAAATTCTTTACGGAAACCTGCTTGCGACTTTGATCTTGAACCTTTATTTTATTAAAAATTGTTATTAGTATTCCGGTTGACCAACTATCCGGAACTATTCCAGAATCAAAGATCAGATTAAAAAGCTTTAGGTAAACAGGCAACAGGTCGTCAATAGTACTTTTGATATATTCATTTAAAACTTCATCAATACCAAAAGCTTTGCCATTCTTCAAAGTCGATACCGCTTTTTTAATTTCTGCTTCCGTTATGGGACCGTTTAAACATACCTCCACATCGTCTGAAATATTGCCAAAGTCAAAATCGGGTTCTATATCGTATTCGCAATTACCATTTTCATTTAATCTTTTAAAATGGTTATATAGCGCTTCGAACGAAATATCCTCATTGTTATCACGTTTTTGATTTTTATTCAGATTATTAAGAGTTTTCCACAAGGCTTTTGAGTCTTTTTTAGATAAACCGCGTAGTTCGTTAGCAGCTCTTTGTTGATACTCCAAAAAAGCCTTATTTAATGTTTTTTATGTTCATTTCTTGCTAATCTCATTTTACGTCTGTTTTCAGCATTTTTCAAAAAACTGTATCTCTTGCGAGCCTTGTGAAATTTTTTGCGACTTATTGAGCATTTTCTATTAAACCACGGTTTGGAGTCTTCGTGTTTATAATATTTTTTACATTTTTCAATTTTACCAAATGTTGCAGCCGTTGCGTTAGAAAAATTAGCAGTTATGTCAGAGACTACATCGTTAATTCCATTTTATGTTACATTATTATTTACCATTAATTCATCCAGCTTGTTAACGACCCGCGCTAGAATACCGTCGGGATCATTATGAACACGATCAACATAATCCGACCTCTTTCCATTTTTCCATCTATTGAACGATTGTGTATGCATTTCGTCTGCACCATTTTCTGACACTTTACTGATATTTGCCCGAAGGCTGAACTGTAACATACAATGACAATCAGAATATAAAGGAATAAAATCGTCTATTTTGAACTCAGAAATCAAAGGGAACAACTTTGAAGAAAGTATCAGATAGTCGACCACACTCGAATCATTGCATGTTAAGTCGCCTATACCTTTATCTGATCCTACTCTGGAGTTCGCTATGTATAAATATTATTTTTGCACAAGTTAAGAAGTTTCCTACCATAGTTATTAGGTCTACATGTACACTTTGACACTCGTTGTACTGATATATTGTTTTGTATCAGGTTCTCAAAATCATACAAAAATTCTAAAATATCACTATCACAATCTAGATCAAACATGTTAACAATTGTGTCGTCAGGAACTACGTAGTCAGAAAGTACCCCTGTTTTTGCATTAAAATCGCCTATTAGGGTAACATACCTTTTTTCTTCCCCAAACAGCATTATTAATTCATCTTCTATTTCATCAAATGATTCCATAGTAGAATACCTAGAATTTTCTGGAGGTATGTAGATACAACCAAAAAGAATATCAGAATCAAGTGACAAAAACAATTTTGAAATATGAAACCACAGTACAAATTGACTTTTAGTTTCATGAAATTTCAGATTTTTACCTAATGAATTTTTATAGATGACTGCTATTACCCCGGAAGCTTTCTTAAATTTCTGTCTATTTTTTGTAACATAGGTGTAACCATTTCAGATGTTTTTATTACCTTTCAGGTAAACTAATTGATTTTATTGTAGGGTTTGTTTCTGTTGTAGATACCTTATACATATTGTTTGTATTTATTGTAGCACTAATAGATAACCATTTAAAATTTTCTTTCAGATTTTTTTTCCCTTTTCAGATATTTGTTTTTGTTTCAGATTTTCTTTAATTTCAGAAATTTATACATGATGATTATTTCTGTTTCAGCTATTGACTTTCTTTTTCTGTTGTAGCATTTTATCCTTTTATTTCAGAATTACTAATACCTATTTCTTTTATTTATTTAGTGGGTTCAGTTAAACAGTAGGTAACGTTTACACAAAGGCGACAATGAAATGAAATGGAATGGAACGAAATAAAAAAAAAAATCCTCTCTAATTACAATAATTAGACACATCACTAATAAATTATAATATTTGTAGAATATATTGAAAGTAACATTTGGAAAACATAAATCCTACAATTATCCAGTGGATCAGAAAATCGAGCATTCTATAAACCTGTTCGCCGTTTCATAATTTTCGTTGTTCTTTGTAGAAACAACGTATTGTAACCTTAAACTACATATTTGTAGGCATGAGCCTTTATGTAAGCTTTTTTTAAGACTGGAATTTAGTTACTCGCGAGGCAAAGTGGTATTAAGAGTTGAAAATTCAAAGGTTCTAACAGCTGAAATTTTAGATATCGATCATGATTTTGAATTGTCCAAAAGTTCTTTAGAATTTGTAAGAATCCACATATGGTTATTTTGCGAATAAATGATTTCAAAATATTTTTTGTCCCCCTTTCACAGCAGACAATATCTTAATCTAACCGTTTTGACAATTCTTTGGTAAAGCACGTACATGAGCTGGCTATGTACCTTTCCTTATAATGATTTATTTTTTTAATCTAATACAAGTATGGTAAGTCAGACACTTTGTGGTAATAAATATTTTAAAAAGTCATGAATGACTTATGGTTAGCCAGGATTTCATCTCTGTCAAATGTGGTGCGCTTGTATGTGAAGCTTAGCTCCTTAATTGGGCATTTGTAGTAATGTGACTTATATACAAATATAATGCGTTAGAAGCCTTGTCTGCAGGGCAGCAGCATATTTATCATGGAGGAAAGTGGGGCACGTCATAGAAAACTCGTCTTTTAATGCGTATTTAGGTCGATCATTAATGCAATGAAGGTAACAACACACTACCAAACACCGAGGAAACTGTCAAAAAAGACAATTCACAAATCAAAGTCCGAGAAACCGGCAACTATAGAACCAACAACCAAAAATATAGTAGCTACAGCAATGGTCCTGGCTTGGTACATGCATTTAAACAAAACGATGGGTTAAACCAGGTTTTATGGCATGCCAAACCTCCCGCTTACATTACTGTAGTATGTGACTTGGTTAATTGATGCCCATCCATACATATACCACTAGTCAGTAATAGTTGTATCCCATAATCATCGAAGCACATTCACTGTACACTGAATTCTAAAATTGGGAAAACTATCTGCACACATATTTTCAAACGAGGTAGAATATTTTTCGTCAAGAAAGTGGCATCTATAGTAAAACTTATTAAATGTATGGGAATCCGGCGGCGCGGCATAAACACTTGGACATCATGCTTCATACATTTGTAAGCCCAAGCCCTAGGTCCATCAAATTTGGTCCAGAGGTAGCTTATGATGAGTACTTGCCAGTCAGTCACCTGTCACCTGACCTTGACCTCAATTTCACGGTCCAGCGACTACGTTAAAGTTTTTGGGTTACGGCAGTTCCTCTGTAACCACGCATGGTAGGATGACAGTATTTGGTATATAGGTTGCTGATTACTAGTACATGACTCTCTGGTAGGTGTCACCTGACCTTGACATCAATTTCACGGTCCAGCGACTACGTTAAAGTTTTTGGGTTACGGCAGTTCCTCTGTAACCACGCATGGTAGGATGACAATATTTGGTATATAGGTTGCTGATGAATAGTACATGACTGTCTGGTAGGTGTCACCTGACCTTGACCTCAATTTCACGGTCCAGCGACTACGTTAAAGTTTTTGGGTTACGGCAGTTCCTCTGTAACCATGCATGGTAGGATGAAAATATTTGGTATACAGGTTGCTGATGACTAGTACATGACTGTCTGGTAGGTGCCACCTGACCTTGACCTCAATTTCACGGTCCAGCGACTGCGTTAAAGTTTTTGGGTTACGGCAGTTCCTCTGTAACCACGCATGGTAGGATGACAATATTTGGTATATAGGCTGCTGATGAATAGTACATGACTGTCTGGTAGGTGTCACCTGACCTTGACCTCAATTTCACGGTCCAGCGACTACGTTAAAGTTTTTGGGTTACGGCAGTTCCTCTGTAACCATGCATGGTAGGATGACAATATTTGGTATATAGGTTGCTGATGACTAGTACATGACTGTCTGGTAGGTGCCACCTGACCTTGACCTCAATTTCACGGTCCAGCGACTACGTTAAAGTTTTTGGGTTACGGCAGTTCCTCTGTAACGACGCATGGTAGGATGACAGTATTTGGTATATAGGTTGCTGATGACTAGTACATGACTGTCTGGTAGGTGTCACCTGACCTTGACCTCAATTTCACGGTCCAGCGACTACGTTAAAGTTTTTGTGTTACGGCAGTTCCTCTGTAACCACGCATGGTAGGATGACAATATTTGGTATATAGGTTGCTGATGACTAGTACATGACTGTCTGTAGGTGCCACCTGACCTTGACCTCAATTTCATGGTCCAGCGACTGCGTTAAAGTTTTTGGGTTACGGCTGTTCCTCTGTAACCATGCATGGTAGGATGACAATATTTGTTATATAGGTTGCTGATGAATAGTGCATGACTGTCTGGTAGGTGTCACCTGACCTTGACCTCAATTTCACGGTCCAGCGACTATGTTAAAGTTTTTGGATTAGGGCACTTCCTCTGTAACCATGCATGGTAGGATGAAAGTATTTGGTATATAGATTGCTAATGATTAGTACATGACTGTCTCGTAGGTGTCACCTGACCATGACCTCAATTTAAGTTTTATGATTAGGTCCGTTTCTCTGTAACTATGCATTGTATATTTTAAATGATAACAATTTAATGCTATTTACTTAATGCTTATGACGTAATTTTTTTTCGTTACTGATGCGGAATTCAGGCGAGACATCTTTCTGTGTCCACACTTGTTTCTTGTAACCTTGGTTTATAAGTTTATCCAGAAGAAATAGATGGCTTTGCAAAAATCAGCATACTCGCTGCAAGCTCTTGCATACCTGATCAATTGGGAAATATCTACACCGTATGCAGGAGAAGCTGGAATATTGCTGCAAATGTGAGAAAAAATTTATAGTTTTCGTTTGTCGTAAATTCTTGTGCTAAGATGACCGTTGTTATATTCGAGGTGTAAGTATAAAAATTAAGTAGATGAAGCTGTTTCTGTGGTTTCTGTAATTTCTTGTTCTGAAGGATATAATATCGAACCCACTCAGCAAACTGAGGGTTGTTAATTGAAAGGACATCACCAATATATCTATATGTAAAATTAAAGGATTTAGCTTCTGCTATCTTCTTGTCTTTAATAAGACTCGAAGAAATTGTGTTTCATAACAATACAGAAACAAATCGGCAATGAGTGGGCAGAGTTTGTACCCATTGGAATTCCGATTGTCTGCCGAAAATACATCCTCCACAAGTTATAAATATGTTGTCGATCAGAAAATCTAGCATACAGTAAGTCTGTTCTTTGCCGTGTCATAATTTTCCTTTTAGTTCTTTAGTAGAAAAAAAGTACTGTCGTAACCTAAAACTACATATTTGTAGACATATGTGGAAGCAAAGGCTTTATTTATGATTTCCTCAAAGGTTCAATGTCTAAGATTCTTAATGTGACGTTGTACCAAAGACGTTATTGTTCTTACCCAGTTACACAGTACAGCTAGTTCTGGGTCTTGTTTTTTTCTGTCTTATTGCACTCTCTGGCATAGTCTTCGACTGCATCCATAATAAAGTTTGATTCTAGTCTACTGGTTGAGGCTCTCTAAATTTAGGACCACGATAATAATGTCGCTAAGCTTCTCGCGGATAATGATGTTCAGATCACCAGGAATGACTTGACCAGATGGATTGTATATAAAAGGAGAATGAGAACGGTTGCATGAGGTATGCTTCAATGTCTAGTACTGCAATGCTTGTTTGTAATTGAAGATTTTACGGGCAACACTTGGTGTTGGTTCATTTATAAGACATGATTATGCTTATTCGTATGCAATATTATTCTCTTTATTTATTATTTATGTTTACTTTTTCAGTTCGACAATTAGGACAACAAATATCGTATAACAAAATATTTCATTAGTTTATTATTGTAAACCTTATTACACGTACTGGTCTATGTTAAATCCGTACATTTTTGTAGACCCATTATAAAGATGGATTATCGTTATATGTCTGTGTCGCTTTGTTTTGGGTGTGCTATTTCGTATAAGACCGTTCTTATCCGTACTAACCCTTACTTACCGTAGCAAACCATTGTTTATCGGCACGTGCAAACCGTGTCGTAGCAAAACAATCCATATCACCCAAGTCGCTAATGACCCCTTTCCTACATTATCCTGTGCAGGTACGTCACAACCAGTAGTAATTCCGCTGTACAGTCGTATCGGATCCGTATTAGACTACGAAAATAGGCATTTCACGATTCATCCACAGGTACTTGTGGAAAGGACCCCCTTTGGTGCCCCAATAAGCCCCACCCCCCTTTCTTGAAAATTATAAGGCTGCATTACCATTCGGAAGAAATCGATTTTCACAGGTGGCGCCGCTGCACCTGCTTCCGTTCGTTCAACTCTATGTAAACAAAGTTGGAATTTCTGAAGTGACCTACCTTCGCTTCGCTTCCCTTCGGGAAGCTCGCTTTTTGTTAGTAACCCATATATTCCTTGAAATACTGTTACGCCTGGTATATTATAAGTATGGAAAGACAAAAAAATATAATTTTCAAGAAAGGGGGTGGGGCTTATTGGGGCACCTTCGGGAAGCTCGCTTTTTGTTAGTAACCCATATATTCCTTGAAATACTGTTACGCCTGGTATATTATAAAAAAAGCCAGAACAACTGACCATATGTTTATTATTAAATGTATTATTGATAAATACTGTCACTCTTCAAATGAAAAGGTATATGCCTGCTTTGTTGATTTCCAGAAGGCTTTTGACACTGTCATCCATACTGGTATTAAAATAAAGCTTCTTTCCATTGGGGTTGGTTCACTATTTTATAAAGTTATTAAAAGTATGTATGAGTTGAGCAAATCTTGTGTAAAAGTGACCAATTCATATGTGACTGATTTTTTTTCAATTAAACTCGGTGTTAAACAAGGTGACAACTTGAGTCCCAATTTGTTCAAACTCTTCATCAATGACCTACCTGAATATATGAAAAACTCCATTGATCCTATTGTATTGAATAACAATCCCATTAATTGCTTACTTTATGCTGATGACCTAGTTTTATTATCAACCTCAGCAACAGGATTACAATCTCGATTAAATAAATTAAAACAATATTGCAATGATTGGTGTTTGACAGTGAATCCCAACAAAACAAAAGTTCTGGTTTTCAATAAAGCAGGAAAGTACATTAATGAAAAACTTGATTATGATAATAATATTGTAGAATGTGTTCAACATTACAAATATCTTGGCTTGCAGTTTAGTGCATCTGGGACATTCTCCTTTGCTCAATCAGAACTTTATAAAAAATCATTAAAAGCTTATTATAAATTACATAAAGATTTATTATCATTAAATCCATCCATTCATACTAGTATTCATGTTTTTGATCATACTATTAAACCAATATTGTTATATGGATGTGAAATTTGGGGAAGTTTTAATACAAACACAGCAAAGTTTAGAAATGGAAATGTATCCCTTGATAAAATATACCAAAACTTAAAATGTGAATCACTTCATATTAAATTCTGCAAATCTATTCTTGGAGTTCATAGTAAATCCTCAAATTTTGGCGCATTGTCAGAATTGGGGAGATTTTCATTACAATATGATATTATTAAAGCTATGATTAACTATCTTTATCATTTGAATAATTTAAAGACTTCATTTCCAATTCTCCAAGATGCATTTGAAACATCTAAAAACCTCTTCTTATCTAAGAAATCATCTTGGTATGGGGCTATGCAAACTCTTTTAGAAAACATGCCTGAAATAAGAAATCTTTATTCAACAAGCGCATCATTACAGACTTTCAGAAATAAATCTAAAGCTCTATTAAAATCAAAATTTGTGGAATTATGGTATAAAAAACTTGAAGAACAAAAGGATGGAAAATTAAGAACTTATATAAAAATGAAATCCAACTATGGACGAGAGAAATATCTCTCAATTTTAAATAATTTTGAGCAAAGGAGGAGTCTCACAAATTTTCGCATATCATGTCATCATTTAAAAATTGAAACTGGCAGATACCAGGGTACTCTCCCAGAAGACAGAATCTGCGCTCGTTGCTCTTCTGGTGAGGTGAGGTGGAGGACGAATCTCATTTTTTGTTTGACTGTGCTAAGTTAAATGAAGATAGAAATATCCTCTTGCAAATAATTAGCCAACATTGTTCAAACTTTAATTTGCTCGGGCGTTAAACACCATTAATCAATCAATCAATCAAACTTTAATAATCTATACTCAATTAACAAACTGATTTGGCTTATGAACTCAGAGGAACATCCAGTGCTTTCAGCTACAGCAAAATTTATTTCGAAAAACATTAATTAACTTGGATGGCTTCTTGAGTTCATATTCCCCATTTGTTTTTCAGCATTGGGCATGAGGAGGATGTGAGATACAAGTACTATCCACATACCTTAAGCACCGTCCCTTGGTGCCCTCTGCTGAAAAACAAAATTATTAAATTACAAAATTATTACTATCATTACTATTTTTTTTTTTTTTTTAAATTAATTAATTAATTTATTCCTAGTTAATGGGAAATATATATAAACTCAAACCATATTTGTATTGATCATGTTCGTTTCTTCACGGCTTGTTCTTCTGCAACAGGCACGAGGAGGATGTGAAATTTTTCACATACCTTAAGCACCGTCCCTTGGTGCCTGTTGCAGAGTGACAATTTGATGAATTGAATTGTAAAAGTCTTCCATTTCGCTGGTCGGGTTTCCGAGGGCTGGTTCTGTCATCTACAGTAACAATACTTAAATTTTACATTTACATTTTAATTGCTTTCATGATACATGTGTTTGTATAAGTTATAATGTATTGTAATGTTAACATTTGTTTCAATCATAACTGTTATATGTAATTGCCCTAATGGGGACCTAATTTGGAAATAAAAATATTGGTATTGGTATTGGTATTGGTATTGGTATTATAAGTATGGAAAGCTCGCTTTTTGTTAGTAACCCATATATTCCTTGAAATACTGTTACGCCTGGTATATTATAAGTATGGAAAGACAAAAGAATATAATTTTCAAGAAAGGGGGTGGGGCTTATTGGGGCACCAATGGGGGTCCTTTCCACAAGTACCTGTGGATTCATCCGGAGTACAACCGCTAGGTTGATCCGTGTGTGACCTAGACATTAAGTACTTGCTTAACGCATGCAGTGTGCCCAACAAGGGACTAGTACACTTCATTGCTTAACTACCATTTACATATTTTTTTACAATTTATGTGTATTAATTAGAAATTAAAGGTAAAACCGTAATAAATATGAAGCAGTAGCAGGTTGCCAGATTGTGTTATATCTGTTACTGAATGTATAATACACAATTTGGTATCTTTATTTAAAATGTCTAGCATAAATTTGATTAAAACATGAAGGAATTTATAGCAGATCTTGCAATATGAAATTTGGTAATATTTTTAAAAACAATTCATTTTTTTGTTTTTTTGCTTCTATACAATAAAAATAAATAAATAAATAAATAATAAATAAATAAATAAATAAATAAATAAATAAATAAATAAATAAATAAATAAATAAATAAATAAATAAATAAATAAATAAATAAATAAATAAATAATTAAAATAATAAATAAATAAATGTTATATATCGTCATTAGATCTCAGACAAATTATATCTACAAACCAGTTATCAAATGCAGAATAAGAAATTAATATCTTATCTTATTTGTTCATGCGGGTTGTCAATATCTTTCTTAGGTCTTGATTTTGCCCAATTGTAATATTAGAATTATTTTATAAAATACTTAGTACAAATTTGCTACTTTTGTTTCGAGTCTTGTTGTTTATCATTCATACAACAATGTATAACTGCAGATATTACTACCTACATAATCGATTCAGTATTAGTATTTATATCGGTAATAAAACATGTTTTATATAGAATACAAGGACCGTCTCATGTTAAAAATTTCTAAACGTCTGGTGTCTTTATATGTGACCTTCTCTTACATCTGGTGCTTCTATGATTTCTTTGAAGCTATCCTGCAATACAAATGTGTGCCACAAGTTTTTAACATATTTTTGAGTGTCAAAATCAGTGCACGTAAAAAAATACTACAATATCTACACACAAATTTATAAGATAAATAGTTATCACTTAACAATTTATTAATGTGTAAATATTTCCTCTTTAGAAAATTAATACACATGTTGTGTTAAATGTTACGACCATACAAACTTAGAACTGAGACTTTAAATCAATATGTATTCAATGTAAATATTTGAAAGTTTTAAATAATCTTTACATGTGTTGATTACTCAACACATACATTGTCTAGTTGTCCAATAACGCTACTTTATTGATCTTTTTACCTTTAACACGACCCACAGGTGAGGTAGTAAATTAACAAATAGTAATTATACTACAATAGGTTCTAAATAAAAAGAGTAACAATATAGATTTCCAAATAACAAACACTGTTCAACCTATAATCCATAACTAAGTAGGATGCCCTTATGACAGTGTAAATTCAAGTTTAAAAGAAAGCAATTTTTGTAAGACTATTTTCGGTCATGTTTGACTTCCAATTCGACAATTACTTTCCCACCAACCAAAAACTAAGATCTATATTGTAACGGGTCGAGCTTCTGTCTCTTATATGTCTTACTTTCAATATTGAATAGTGCTGCCACCACCAGTGTTAAAGTACACTGGAACTATGAAACTAGGATAATTGAAAATCCTAGAGATCTCTCAGAGATGAGTATACATCCTGAGTAATAATACTAATGGTTATTTTATATATGTGAATGGCTTTGGGGACAGTCTTTAATGCACAGATATTTGGTGAATGGGACAATATCTTTAGAAAAGGGGGAGGGGTTAGTGTACTTAGATTCAGGATGTCCCTAACAGGCCAAGGGCTGAACTTATGAATGTGTAACCTTAGCAACAACTTGAACAATAGGGGACTAGTGGACATATAAACTACTCCCTAATGCAATAGTCTGCCTAAAGGTTGCACGGCTTCTGTCATGTGCAAGTGGAAAACTACAAGTAGAGAAACTTTACACTCCACTGTAGATAAAGTTCACACATGCACACTCAAGAAGTGAGAAATAAAGGACGCGATCAGACTATCTCACTAGCGAATAGGTACTGTCAAGCAATCGAATCGCCTTCTGTTGGACTAGACAGACAGATCGAAAATCTCGCGTGACAGTAGATGGTACTACCAACTAGACAGCAAGACGGTTTCAACAGTCATGGGAGATAACTCTAAATGAAACAAGACATTCAGTGAGTACAAGTGTATTAATTCAGATATCAATTTATAACAATTACAGAATATGAACTTCAGTTTTATTACCATCTATTCAAATGTACCCTAATAAACAATTTAGTATTTATTATAATTAGTTCTACTTTAATTCCCTGGTGTTCGACCACTTTATCACTAACAATACTACTAATCTACTACATATAATACAAATGCTAATTTGTGTGTACCTTATATTATGAAATAAGTATTGCACTGTTAGATCTGGATAAACACAGAAACTTTCAGGAATCAATCAATAGATTGATATGTTTTAATAAAATTATTTATGTTTATGTGTTGACTTTATTTATTCATTGAACTTGAATGATGTCTTATTGTGAAATTAATTTACTCTGACTAAATAAGACAATAACTAATATATAGTCAGGAATTCTTAAGTCCGGTTCCTAAAATAATAACCTATCTGTAAAAGCTGGGAGAAGGGATTGGGCTAGGGATAAACTTTATTCCATAAATTCTTGCATATATTGGTCTACAGATGGCACAGGTTCTGGTATAGGAGGCAACAATTTAACAAAAATCAATCTGACAAAAAGCAGAAAACATACTTGTGTCAGATAAAAATAAAACGGGACAATTTAGTACTGACCTAAACCAGAAATAACATGGTTTACTTGTCAGAAAATAGCCAAAATGTTCCAATTTCTAATGTAAAATACAGTCAACTGAAATAATCTGACAAGAAATAACAAATCAGATTAAAATGACTGATTCTTTTTCCAATTTAGCTGTGATTCCAAAGAGAAAACGTCTGCTAATCACAGATCCAAAAATAGCCAAATAAGTAGAAAACATGAACGTTTTCAGTGTTAAAATGTAAATTTCATTGTGAAACTGACCGAAAACTCAATATAAATGTCTGGCTGCTACCATCAAAATCAGGAGTGAAAAAGGAACCACAGAATTTACAATTCTTCCTTTTTATACCACTGGAACTCATCGGGGTTTCAATCAGATTGACCTTAGTTACGACGGGGAAATTTATCTACTTGACAGAATTACTTGAGCCTACAGAAAAATACTTCCCGATGGAAACAATAAAAAATGATTTAACACCAATATAATACAAATAATATATATGTACGGAACGTAAAAATCATTTATCTAACTACTTCAGTCAAATTGTTTACAAGTTTAATATTAAATAATGTAGAAATATCGTTTACAACTAGACTACCGTAAAGAAGTATTCATACTCGCGACATATTTGTACTTGCCGCTATGTGTGAAAACATTGATCACGTGATTACACACTTCTAGGTCATAGGTAATACACAACGTTACACAAAAACACATGAAGCATGGCTACAATAATACTGCTTTGGAATGTGACAAAATACTACGAAATAAAGTGGCGAACACCAGATAGAATAAATAATACCGAAGTTTTAAGTTTATAGATGGTAAATACTAATCGAAAAACAATTGTCAATTCATAATAATGCTTTACAAAGCGATCACAAGGTGCTTCCGTAAAAATAGGTTCACATCGTGGCATTTGAACATAGAACATAGAACATAGAACATATTTTATTTTCCAATCAAGGGCCCAACAAGGGGCAGCATGAGTACAAATATACAACATTTAAAGAGAAAAGAACAATGATTAAAGAGTTACAATAACACATCAATGTAGCAAGACAGACATCATATGAATATTAATTCAATGTAAATTTTATAAGTATTTAAAAATAAATTCACCCACTGCATTTAACACCATGGGATCTTCAGAAGTAAGTAAAAAAATAAGTTTTTGTTCAGAGTTTAGACTTTCAAAATTTTTATTTTCTTTCTTAATAAATGTAAATAAAATTTCCCTTTCCTGCTGAAAATGATTACAATCAATTAAAAAATGAATTTCATCTTCAATTGCACCCGTATTGCATTTTTTACAAAAACGTTCTGTTCTAGGAATTTTGACATGTCTACCAATCTCAATCATTAATTTATGTGAAGATATTCTAAGTTTACAAATAGCTTTTCTTATTTCAAATTTCTTTGTTACTTGTAAATAATTTTCAAAACCAAAATTGTGTTTAATTTTTAAGAAAGTTTGTAGTTTACCATCTTTTAATTTATTTTGTGATTTATACCATTCAGCTGAGTATTTTATCTGAATTTTCTTTTTTTTAAAATTCTTAAATGTATATGGTCCATAGTTTTTACTTTCTAAACTAATATGTAAATAATCTAATACTTTTTTAACAAGAGAGTACCAAGACAATTTGTTGTTACCATGTATAGTTTTACAGCAGGCATATGCATCTTTTAATAGTGGAAAAGAATCAAGATTCTCCAACCTGAACCAATATCTAATCAAACATTTTAAAATATCATAATGCAGTGGGTATCTACCAAGTTCTGATAAAACTGCAAAATTAACACTTCTTTTATGAATACCCAAAATGCTTTTTGAAAATTTAAGATGAAGCTTCTCACACTGTAAGGATTTAAAAAAATTATCAGGGTCAAAATCATTATTATTTAATTTTTTAAATGAAACATTATAACTACCCCAAATTTCTGCATTATATAAAATAATAGGTTTTAAAGTATGATCAAAGATATGCATACTTGTCTTAACAGATGGATTCATACATAAAAAATCTTTTTTCAACTTAAAAAAGGCTTTTAATGCCTTTTGATATAGTTCGTTTTTTGAGACATAAAAACTTCCTGATGCTGTGAAATGAGTACCTAAGTACTTGTAGGAAGAAACACAATCTAATACCTTTTGTTGATATGTCAACTTTATATTAATTTTTCTGCCAGCCTTATTAAAGACAACAACTTTGGTTTTTCTAACATTTACTCTTAAACACCAATCTGAACAAAATTTTTCCAATTTATGCAATCTTTGTTGCAGTCCTTCGGATGAGTATGAAATCAAAACAATATCATCAGCATACATCAAACAGTCTACATGTTCAGACTGTAAAGACACAGTATCTTGACATCCAGTTAGGTATGATGGAAGATCATTAAGAAATATTTTAAATAACGAGGGGCTCAGATTGTCTCCTTGCCTAACTCCTAAATTAATTTTAATGGGTTCAGTGTGAGAATTTCCAATCTTAATACATGCACTTGAGTTTTTATACATATCAACTATTATATTATAAAACAGAGTACCAATATTCAAATCAAGCAATTTAAGTCTTATACCAGAATGAACTACACTATCAAAGGCTTTGTTAAAATCTACAAAACACATATATAATCTACCATTATTTGTGCTACAATACTTATCGATGAGAGTTTTTAATATAAATACATTGTCAGCTGTACGAGCATTTTTAGTAAATCCTATTTGAGATTTATGAATAAGGTTATGTTTATCTAAAAAATCATCTAATCTATTGTTTAAAATATTATTAAACACTTTACCAACACAACTGGAGATGGTGATTCCTCTATAATTTGAGGGATCATTGGGATCATCAGCTTTATAAATAGGAGAAATATAACCGTCAGCCCAAATTCTTGGATATACACTATTTGTTAGACATGTATTAAAAAGTTTATTTAAACAAGGAATTAAAAAATTTTGACTGTTCTTAAGCATCTCATTTGATATAAGATCTGGGCCACAGGCCTTGCCAAGTTTTAATTTGGATATGGCAACATTGATTTCTGTATCTGTTATTCTTTTGTCTAATTCATTAAAAATCTTGTCATTTTCTTTCACTTTTAGTAAATTATCAATTTCTGATAAACGCTCAATAAAACAATCATTAACAACAGAGTGAAGATTTTGAAAATGTTTTGTCCAAGTATCAGAATCAACCTGGACTGATTGGTCTTCTCTTATAGAACCTTTAATATCATTTATAATTTTCCAGTATTCCTTTGGCTTATCAGATCTAAGCATATCAAGTTTGCTGAGCATAGAATTCGTAAATGATCTATATTTAAATTTCCTAGTCTTATTATACAATCTGTAATTCTTGTAATACTTCCCTTTTATATAAGGGTCTTTTGGATATCTAGCATAGAGCTTTCCAAGAGATATAAGATTATTTCTCATCTTAAAAAGATCAGTGTCAAACCAATTATTCTTTTTTCTGTTAGATTTATTTTTTTTCCTTTTGTTTATGGATGGTTTAAACAGGGATAAATCAGCAGTATGAACCAAAATATTAGAAAAATCCTGAGCTTTTTCATTAATCATTTCAATAGTTGTACCTTTATCTTCAGTAATAAAAAGATCTATTTTTTCTTGAATAATTGAAGAGGCAAGAGCCTCTTGAAATTTTTCAGATGAATTTTCTTTCCATTTATAATTGCATTTCATTGGAATTAATGTGTTTGTGTCAAAGGAATTGTCTGAAAATTTTGCTAAAATTTCAAAAGATATTTTGCAGTGACAATCTGAAAAAGTTGACATGAAATCATCTACATGAAAATAAAGAATTTGATCTAACATACTCTCATCTGCTATTAAATAGTCTACAATACTTTGGCCATGTACATTAAAACAAGTAAATTGACCATAAAAATCACCAATTTTCCTACCATTTACAATTCGCATGTTGTTACTTATACATATATCAATCAAGTCCTTTCCTCTATCATCTATTATCTGATCCATGCTCATTCTACATCTTATTTTATTATCAGGTTTATAGGAGTCAAACAATGGAAGATGATTTGAATGATCATTTTCTATAAAATCATCTTGTTTTGCTGTGCGGGCATTCAAATCTCCCAAAATACAGACATCACCCTTTTGTTTATAAATAACAATATCTTTTTCTATTAATTCAAGAAGATCAAAATCAAGCTTTTTTGAATAGGATGAGTAAGGGGGAGGTATATAAGATGCACATATATATAAATCTTTCTTCAGATTAAAAAATTCTTTCTCAAATTTAATCCATTGATAGTCTTTGTGTTCACCTGGTATAATTTTAATAAAATTTTTTAAGTGTTTTTTTCTAAAAATTCCTAGACCACCAAAATATCTCCCATTATTTGACACATTTCTACATAGTGGGTAATAATTAAAACCCTCAATTGATAAAATGGTATTATACCCAACATGTGTCTCTGCTAAAATAATTACATCATTTTCTTCAATTTCTTTTACAAAACATGGATCATCCAATTTATTAGCATTGCTACTAATAATACCTCCAACATTCCAATAACAAATCTTGATATTATTCTTCACTATCATATCTACAACCTTGTTATATAAAATATGTTCTAATTATTTTAAAACTTTAAAAAAATTAAAGAAAATTAACCAGAGTTATCCTTCTTTTGTGTATCGAAACACAGTATCGTAGAAATCCCATTTGTTACATTACCCCCACTTCAGTTTGAAGTGTCCTCACGAAAACTATATAAATAAACAGTTTCTAACAAATTCAACATCTTTTTTCACATAAACATTTTCTATAATAATTTTCTTTCTTTAATATGTCACATTTTACTAACATTCTTTTAAAAAAAATCAAGTTATGTTTATGAACTCGATATAATTAGTATAACAATCCATATATACACTGAATCACTAGCAGCAATTCACATACCAACAAATGTACAATACAACAAACACTTGTGTCTGTTACCATAACAACAATAAGTCCTTTTATGGCTTCATAAAATATTTCTATAACATATTCCTATAATAAACACTTATGGATTCCTTTTTTTTTTAAAAGGAATAATAAAACAAAATAGTAACAAGAACTGATGAAATAACATCATAACATGTGATAAAAATAAACTAATTAGTATCATGAGAATATTGTTATAAGTCCTTAACTAGCATAAATATGTCAATTTAATTCTACCAAGTTTTGTTTTTCTTTACTTTAAAGAAAGCCTAAATATAACAATTTTAACATCAATCATGAAACAGTTTGTGACGACTAAATCGCACCTTACAGAATACTCTGCACCTCAACCTTTAGGTTGCAAAAGTAAAATACTTATTTTACTTTATAGTATAAAATATTAAGTCACCCTTCCTTAACACTTTATGTTTTCTATAACACCTCGTGTTTTTATTCCTAATAAAATGGAAATATGTATACACAACAAACTTCAGTATTTAGAATAGAGGGCCAAGGATTCCCTGTATTCTATTAAATTTTTAAATAAATTTTATAATCTCCACATTACATTTTGATAATCTACATAACTAACTACCAGTACTAGAAAACTTAGTACTCAGTAATGGAAATCGGATAAGTACTCGACATCCATATAATATATATATGATAATACTAACTTAATTACTACCTATTTAATACATAATGAACAACAATATTGTAAAACTAAAATGTCACTAAAGTCACTTTTTCTTGTAGGAGGATTTCTTTGGGGATGATCGCAACACAGTGGACTTCACTCTTTTTGCTGGAGGAGAACAGGAAGTGGATGGTACAAAGTTCCTTTTATTAGAATTCCATCTCGACTGGTTTTGCTGGAAGGACGGTCTGTTACGGAAATGTGAAGTTTGGAACGAACATGATTGTGAACTGGAAGTATAAGGTTGTCTATTTAATCTTCGCACAGCGATTTCAATTTTTTCACACTGGTCAGTATTTCTATTGATAGCTTTGATCATGTCCTTCATCAGAGAATTTTGTTCAGTAATAAGATTAACTAGTGTTTCTACAGAGGATTGACTGGAATCTGGTGCATCAATGGTGTCAGAAGTATCGGGTAACAACTGAGATAAAATATTTTCTTCAGGCGGAGGCAATACAATATCAGGGAGTGATGGTCTTGGAACAGTACATGGAGGTGATCTAAGAGGTTCTGGCATTTCAATAACAGGATCAGACATAGAAATAATATTGTCACAAAAATCAAATTCATCCTCTGTTACTTGAATAAATCTAATATCCGATTCACATGTTAAAGACTGATTATCAGTAAATTGGTTCACAGTTACAGGGGTTATCACAGACGAACTTAGTTTCTTCACGGTAGTGTTACTGTTTGAAGGGAGTGTAGAAGTACAAGTAGTGATGGTTTGAACAGGAGCAACGGACATTTCAGAGGTCAATCTTGGAACAATTTCTGGTAACTGTAAAAATGTATTACTGGCTGACAACGAAAGATCAGATGTACAAGTCAAAGTATTGGTGTTTGTAGCAAGTGACAATTTTGCGTTCTTGCGTTTAGATTGCCAATAGACGGCTGATGGTCCGGCTTCCCAACGTTTCAATTCTACATCAACATTAATAATTCTTGGCGACTTATTGACTTTTACATATAATTCATCTGAACCACGGTATGTTCCACATGATATTAAATTAATTTTTGTACTGTTGTGAGCCAAATAGAAGGTTGGATGTCTTTTAAATTTTTGTGAATCATTAGTACAAAAGTTACACATTTCGCAAAGATAGATATGATCCTCTGCGCCAAAATGTTTATTTGTAAAGTGTTTTATGCATGCGGCCTTCTCTCCAAGGAACTGGCATTGGGTGCATTCATAAACACGTCCTCTGTCTGACTTCAACAGGTTCATGACTTCCATAGCTACAAAATATGTAACACTGTTATAAATTATCATTCACAGAAGATATGCATATAGTCCTGTATCATTGAGTGATGTGTTGGTCAAACACCAGGTGAGCAGTAGAACAAATTAATTCTAAGCATAGTATAAAAATACATGTACATCTATTATAAAGTTGCTACAAGTCTACAATTCTCCATCTTCTTGTATTTCTTGACTGCTGTTGCTCCCCATTTTGGATATCTATCTCCTGAATACGGTTTCAGCTTATCATGGTTTACTACTTTAACAGGACCATCTTCACTCATTTGTACACAGTAATTTATATTGTTAAATCTCTTTAAAATTACACCTGGACCAAAATATAAGGGCTGCAACTTCTGACACAAACCCTCTCTTCTTTGTTCATTCAGCAACCAAACAGCATCACCAACTTGGTAGGTATGCATAAAGAGTTTAACATCATAGTTATCTTTTCTTCGTTTTGCAGACTTTGTCATATAATGACGACAAATATCATGGGATAACTGTAGTCTTTCGCGTAGTTTATTCACATAGTCTCCATAAGTCAATATTTCATCTGCTGGCTTACAAGTTCCAAAAACTAAATCGGTGGGTGTGCGTACTTCCCTTCCAAGCATAATCATGTTTGGAGATAGTCCTGTGGATTCATTCTCACATGACCTATATGCAGATAATAAACATCCCAAATGTAAATCCCAATCAGCTTGTTCATTCTTTAGATATGATCGAATCATCTGTAATATTGTTCTATGTACTCTTTCACATTGTCCGTTTCCCTTAGGGTTCTTAGCACTTGTTCTAGTTTTTCGAATCTCTAGCATTTTACAAAAGTGTTTAAATATCTCGCTCTCAAAATTACTTCCTTGATCAGAGTGTATACTGAGTGGACAACCAAATCTACTGACAAATTCATCTAAAATCTTTCTAGCGCAAGTTTCTGCGGTTTGGTCTGGTACTGGGTAAACTTCAGTCTATTTCGAGAAATTGTCGGTTACAGTGAGGAAGTATTTATTATTACGTGAGGTTCTAGGGAGTGGGCCAACAACATCAATGGACAATCTATCAAGTGGTTCTCCAACTGAAATAGAGCCCAATGGTGCTCTGGGTCTCTTGTTGGGAAATTTGTTTTGTGCACAGACATCACACTTAGCAATCCAGATTTCAACTTCCTCTCTCATTTCAAACCAGTAGAATTCTTGTTGGATTTTAGTAAGTGTCTTGTTTCTACCAAAATGTCCAGAAAGTAAAGAATTATGAGATAGTTGTATAATCTCATTTTTGTCTCGCCTGCGACGAAAGTCGCTGGAGGCGAGACATATGTATGGGAATCCGGCGGCGGCGGCGGCGGCGGCGGCGTAAACACTTGACATCTTGCTTCATATCTTTGTAAGCCCAAGCCCTAGGTCCATCAAATTTGGTCTAGAGGTAGCTTATGATGAGTACTTGCCAGTCAGTCACCTGTCACCTGACCTTGACCTCAATTTCACGGTCCAGCGACTACGTTAAAGTTTTTGGGTTACGACAGTTCCTCTGTAACTACGCATGGTAGGATGACAATATTTGGTGTATAGGTTGCTGATGACTAGTACATGACTGTCTGGTAGGTGTCACCTGACCTTGACCTCAATTTCACGGTCCAGCGACTACGTTAAAGTTTTTGGGTTACGACAGTTCCTCTGTAACTACGCATGATAGGATGACAATATTTGGTGTATAGGTTGCTGATGACTAGTACATGACTGTCTGGTAGGTGTCACCTGACCTTGACCTCAATTTCAGGGTCCAGCGACTACGTTAAAGTTTTTGGGTTACGACAGTTCCTCTGTAACTACGCATGGTAGGATGACAATATTTGGTGTATAGGTTGCTGATGACTAGTACATGACTGTCTGGTAGGTGTCACCTGACCTTGACCTCAATTTCACGGTCCAGCGACTACGTTAAAGTTTTTGGGTTACGACAGTTCCTCTGTAACTACGCATGGTAGGATGACAATATTTGGTGTATAGGTTGCTGATGACTAGTACATGACTGTCTGGTAGGTGTCACCTGACCTTGACCTCAATTTCACGGTCCAGCGACTACGTTAAAGTTTTTGGGTTACGACAGTTCCTCTGTAACTACGCATGGTAGGATGACAAATATTTGGTGTGTAGGTTGCTGATGACTAGTACATGACTGTCTGATAGGTGTCACCTGACCTTGACCTCAATTTCACGGTCCAGCGACTACGTTAAAGTTTTTGGGTTACGATAGTTCCTCTGTAACTACGCATGGTAGGATGACAATATTTGGTATATAGGTTGCTGATGAATAGTACATGACTGTCTGGTAGGTTCCACCTGACCTTGACCTCAATTTCACGGTCCAGCGACTATGTTAAAGTTTTTGGGTTACGGCTGTTCCCCTGTAACTATGCAGGGTATGGTGACAATATTTTGTATACAGGCCGCTGCTGATATTTAATGCTATTTACGTAATGCTTATGACGAAATTTATTTTCGTTACTGATGCGGAATGCAGGCGAGACGTTTTTCTGTGTCCACACTTGTTCAAACAAGCAGGAGTCAACAGTTGAAAATACTCAGTTGTACCATTCTTGCGTACAAATTTCTTATAGATTACTCCATTTTTCAATGTAAGAGAGTCCCATAAATTCACAAAATGGCGTGTCGCAGCACTGGACAAAACTAGGTCTTCAGGTATTGGTCTACTGTTTTGATGAAGACTTTTATGAATAAGTGAAATATCTTTGTCATTTGCTTAAAGTTCAGATAATTGATTAGAAGTATAACCTCCTTTCCAGGTAGTCCATGTATTGTCCTCAAAATCATTATTCTGCTTTCTTGTTACTGCACGAACTGCATTCTCTATTAATACATTTGCTTGATCATTTACACATAAACTTGCATTCTCTTCAATATTCAGGGATGATACGTGTGTTTTCAAAAGTGTGCTTTCCATGTTAGCAGCTCTTTTTAAACATTTCTTACAGGGACCGCATTTCAAATACTCTAAGGAGTCTGTTTCTGAACATGTACATTCAGCAGGATGTGGACATCTGGACATACTATCGGCATTTCCATGTTTCTTCCCTGACCTGTGTTGTATGATAAAATCAAACGAAGATAGTATTTCAATCCATCTGGCTGTTCTCCCTTTTGGTTCCTTTAAACTAAACAACCACACCAGAGCCTGGTGATCTGTTCTTACTACAAATTTTCTCCCTAACAAGTATTGACGATAGTATTCCACAAAATATCTCAGTGCCAACAGCTCCTTGTCTGTCACACAGTAATTCTTTTCCGCTTTATTGAGACTTCTACTACCATAAGAGATTACCTTCTCCTGACCATCTTGTATTTGACTGAGTACTGCTCCTATCCCAACATCACTAGCGTCGGTATCCAAGACATATTCGCCTTCATCTTTAGGATAAGACATAATTGGTGCACTTGACAAGACTTCTTTGATTGTACAGAAAGATCTCTCACACTTTTCACACCAAGCAAAAGGTTGAGTCTTTCTAGTTAAATTAACTAATGGGGCAACTATCTTGGAAAAGTCTTTAACAAAACGTCTATAGTAACTGGCCATTCCAATAAACTGTCTTATCTGAGTAACTGTCGTAGGTTTCGGCCATTGCTGAATTTTTATTATATTGTCAGGGTTGGGCTTAACGCCATTTGCAGACACAACATGTCCTAGAAAAGTAACTTTGGGTTGTAGAAATTGACATTTTTCAGGCTTTATCTTGAGACCTGCTGCTCTAATACGATCTAATACTAAACGAAGTCTTTGGAGATGCTCATCAAAAGTTTTACCAAATATAATTACATCGTCTAAATAGATAAGGCAACTAGACCACTGTAATCCTTGTAATGCTAGTTCCATGACTCTTTGATATGTCTGTGCAGAAGATTTAAGTCCCATTGGCATTCTTGTAAATTCGTACAGTCCATGCTTTGTGACAAAAGCAGTCTTGGGAATATCTGTGTCACGTACAGGAACCTGATGATACCCAGATGTCATATCTACAGTTGTAAAAAGAGTGGAACCTGTAACTGAATCTAAACAATCCTGTATCCTTGGTAATGGAAACGCATCATTCTCAGTAATTTTATTTAACTGTCTATAGTCTACACATGGACGGACTTGTCCTGATTTCTTAAAAACTAAACATAATGGGCTTGCCCATGGAGAAGTTGACTTTCTAATTATCCCTTGTTTTTCCATTTTCTCAATTACTTCTTTTTCTTTGTCTGCAAAAGCTAAAGGCACCCTTCTAGGTGGTTGTTTAATGGGTTTAGACGTTCCTGTATTTATACAGTGCTCTATCAGGTCAGTTACACCTAAGTCTTCATCGTTTTTAGAGAAAACATCTTCAAATTCATTAAGTAGTGAACATATCTTTATAACTTCCGATTCTGTTCTGTCATGTTTTGCTTGTTCAAAGATACTTTGTAGATGAGGAGGTACCACATGAATCTCTGACTGGACTTGTGACTCGCCCAAGTACAGGTAGTTTGGTTTTGGTTCAGGTCTAATATTGGGTGTTTCATCTGGAATCTTCATGTTGGATACATGTTCACTATGTACATGTATGTTATGACAACCAACACTTGAGACATCTTCACCATAAAACTGTACTCTTCGTACTGTGTTATAATTCTGACTTTGTGCCACATCTTCCATCTCGGTCAATGGATGAGTAATATGGTCTAATAAAACAGCTGTACCCACTACAGTTCCGCGTCTTATAATAATCTCTTTCTTTAATGGATTTAAAACTCTAATCTTACCAGTCACATCTTTGTTAAGATCTACCAAACATGCTGCTAAAAGTAAAGGAGACTTCTCTTTATATTCACAGGAAGGTTCGATTAAAAATTCTTGAGTTGAACACCAACCATCTAAATCTGTTTTGTCTACATAGACTTCCAAAACAACTTCACACAGTCCGGGAATAACAGTGTCATCAGCTACACTGACATTCCTGACTCCAGATAAAGATCCTACCAACTTGCACGGTATAAATTCCCCATTCCATTTTATATTAGCCTTAGCCAAGTTTATTTCTGCAGGACCAGTTTCACCAGCAGTTAAAACATCAAGACCAAGTAGAACATCATCAGCAATCTGAGCTACCACAAGCTCTTGCTCAAATGGAATAGTCCCCAAAACTATAGTAAAAGTTGCAGTACCCAACTCTTCTAATGGACGACCGTCCGCACCAACCAATATAGACGATTTGGTCAATGTAGGTCTCACAGACTCTGGTATCTTCTTATATACCTTATCTGATAAAACAGTTCTTGAAGCTCCCGTGTCAATAGTAACAATAGTCGGTACATCATTTATCTTGCCATTTACATACACTCCCTCCTTGTGTCTGGTTTGTTCATTTATCTTCAAAATTTCAACCTTCATGTGACCTTCCTCACAAAAACATTCCTGTATCAAGGAACCATCAAATATATCAAAAACATCTATGGTATCAACATCATTTCCTTCAGTACTGGTATCTGAGATAAAACATAAATCTGTAGTTATCTCCCCTTTTTCATTGCTATTCTTATCATGTTCATCCATACTAGTAAACTTAACATCAAAATCTTCCTTTTCAATTTCCAAAACATCATGAATTCTATTTGTAACAAAAACATCATCTTTAACTTCATAGTCTTCTTTAGACTCTTCATCATTTATAAAACCGCTTGCATTGCTAATAGTATCTTCTGTTTCAACACAATCTTCATCACTTGTAATACAAATTTCTGATTTATCATTAATCGATACAATATTATTTATCAAAACATCTAAATCTGTATTTAGGCCTATTTTATGTACAACTTTGGTCTCTTCCTGGCCTCTGGAATTGACCTCTTCTAGTTTAAAGGTTTACTTGCAGGAACAAAGGCAGGAGCTTTTGTATTTAAGCTGTGTTCTCTGTTAAAAGGTTGTCTCTGATTATCATAATGAAAATTTCTTTGAGTTTCTTGTCCCTGTGTTCTAAATTTTCCTTCACTCCAGTTTTCTCTAGGTTTCTGTCTGGGATGGGTGCACTGTCTTGAAAAATGACCACTTTCACCACAATTAAAACATCTTTTATCTTGATGACTTCTGGAGGGTACACTTTGAGTCTGCTGTTGATTTGTGTGGTTGTTATGCACCAATTCTGTTACCATCTTCTTGATTGTCTCCACAAGAACAGGGTCTAATTTGGTCGATGATTTACCATCATTCTTTTCTTCTTCTTTTTGTTTATAATAATCATTGTTCCTTTTTGTATCTTCATTTTTGGCTGAAAATGTAGGACGGGCAGCATTCAACTTATAATTTTCATTTTGAACTTGCCTTACTGGTTTTCTTCGACTATACATATTTTTGGTAAAATAGTCTGTTTCTACTTGTGGATATTTACAGATTTCTTGATAGTTAAGAGTGTAATATACAGCCTCCTCAATAGTATTCGGTTCCTTATTTAGCTCTACATGACATCTGGCATTGTCATCATTTAAACCAAGAAGAAATTTCGCAAGAAGGTCTTCTTGTCTGGTCACTTTGTCTCGTTTTGGATACCCTTTGTCATATAATCTTTTCAGTTCTGCAGCAAAATCTTGGACTGTTTCATCTTCTAACTGTTTCCGATTATTAAACTGGTTTACATATATTTTTCTGGTATCCACCTCTCCAAAACGACTATCCAACTCTTTTATTAGTCTCTTATAAGAAGTAGTAATTGACCCAGGTAACTGATCAAAAACAAATTCTCCAGCAGCCCCTTGTAACCTTGGTAACATCTCAGTCAGTCGTTCCTTATCATTCCACATATTTAAGTTAGCAACAGTCTCAAAACGATTAAACCATACTCGCCATCTCTCCTTTCCAGTAAATATTGGAAGTCTGCTCCCACTTATTTGTCTCCCCTTACTACTATCTGTCTCTATAGATTCATCTTCATCTGATTCTTCGTCAGTATTAAATGTTCGCCTAGATTCAGAATCGCTTACATAATTTATACTCCTGTGTTCTCTCCCATCACGGCGATTAACTTTCTTATCATTTTGTTTGGCTGACGGCAGACTTTTTGTTACAAATTCTCTCATGATTCCCATAGTCTCAGAAAAATCTTTCCTCATTCCATTTATGGCATGTAATATCTCTGTCGATGCCATTAAGTTATTCTCTTTGCTCATTTCTTGTGTATCAGGGACAATGTTCTTCAATGTTCTGTTTCTGACTGACCTTCTCTGTCTTCTAGGGTTCTGCGTATGCAAGAGGGGGGTGCTTTGACTTTCACTAGGCTTCTCTATCACAGTGGCATTGATGTGATCATGGTCTTCATCCTGAGATATTTCAAATTCATCACTGTATTCTGTCTGTATTTCTGATTCAGTATCTGTTTCAGTCAACTGTCTACCATTACCACTCACCATATGTGTAGCTCTTGTTTTTACCATCTTTTTCTTTTACTGGAGGTATAGATTCGTATCACTGGATTATCAAAATTTTGAAAATCCCACCGCTGTGTCACCAAAATGTGTAACAGGTCGAGCTTCTGTCTCTTATATGTCTTACTTTCAATATTGAATAGTGCTGCCACCACCAGTGTTAAAGTACACTGGAACTATGAAACTAGGATAATTGAAAATCCTAGAGATCTCTCAGAGATGAGTATACATCCTGAGTAATAATACTAATGGTTATTTTATATATGTGAATGGCTTTGGGGACAGTCTTTAATGCACAGATATTTGGTGAATGGGACAATATCTTTAGAAAAGGGGGAGGGGTTAGTGTACTTAGATTCAGGATGTCCCTAACAGGCCAAGGGCTGAACTTATGAATGTGTAACCTTAGCAACAACTTGAACAATAGGGGACTAGTGGACATATAAACTACTCCCTAATGCAATAGTCTGCCTAAAGGTTGCACGGCTTCTGTCATGTGCAAGTGGAAAACTACAAGTAGAGAAACTTTACACTCCACTGTAGATAAAGTTCACACATGCACACTCAAGAAGTGAGAAATAAAGGACGCGATCAGACTATCTCACTAGCGAATAGGTACTGTCAAGCAATCGAATCGCCTTCTGTTGGACTAGACAGACAGATCGAAAATCTCGCGTGACAGTAGATGGTACTACCAACTAGACAGCAAGACGGTTTCAACAGTCATGGGAGATAACTCTAAATGAAACAAGACATTCAGTGAGTACAAGTGTATTAATTCAGATATCAATTTATAACAATTACAGAATATGAACTTCAGTTTTATTACCATCTATTCAAATGTACCCTAATAAACAATTTAGTATTTATTATAATTAGTTCTACTTTAATTCCCTGGTGTTCGACCACTTTATCACTAACAATACTACTAATCTACTACATATAATACAAATGCTAATTTGTGTGTACCTTATATTATGAAATAAGTATTGCACTGTTAGATCTGGATAAACACAGAAACTATCAGGAATCAATCAATAGATTGATATGTTTTAATAAAATTATTTATGTTTATGTGTTGACTTTATTTATTCATTGAACTTGAATGATGTCTTATTGTGAAATTAATTTACTCTGACTAAATAAGACAATAACTAATATATAGTCAGGAATTCTTAAGTCCGGTTCCTAAAATAATAACCTATCTGTAAAAGCTGGGAGAAGGGATTGGGCTAGGGATAAACTTTATTCCATAAATTCTTGCATATATTGGTCTACAGATGGCACAGGTTCTGGTATAGGAGGCAACAATTTAACAAAAATCAATCTGACAAAAAGCAGAAAACATACTTGTGTCAGATAAAAATAAAACGGGACAATTTAGTACTGACCTAAACCAGAAATAACATGGTTTACTTGTCAGAAAATAGCCAAAATGTTCCAACTTCTAATGTAAAATACAGTCAACTGAAATAATCTGACAAGAAATAACAAATCAGATTAAAATGACTGATTCTTTTTCCAATTTAGCTGTGATTCCAAAGAGAAAACGTCTGCTAATCACAGATCCAAAAATAGCCAAATAAGTAGAAAACATGAACGTTTTCAGTGTTAAAATGTAAATTTCATTGACATTGTGAAACTGACCGAAAACTCAATATAAATGTCTGGCTGCTACCATCAAAATCAGGAGTGAAAAAGGAACCACAGAATTTACAATTCTTCCTTTTTATACCACTGGAACTCATCGGGGTTTCAATCAGATTGACCTTAGTTACGACGGGGAAATTTATCTACTTGACAGAATTACTTGAGCCTACAGAAAAATACTTCCCGATGGAAACAATAAAAAATGATTTAACACCAATATAATACAAATAATATATATGTACGGAACGTAAAAATCATTTATCTAACTACTTCAGTCAAATTGTTTACAAGTTTAATATTAAATAATGTAGAAATATCGTTTACAACTAGACTACCGTAAAGAAGTATTCATACTCGCGACATATTTGTACTTGCCGCTATGTGTGAAAACATTGATCACGTGATTACACACTTCTAGGTCATAGGTAATACACAACGTTACACAAAAACACATGAAGCATGGCTACAATAATACTGCTTTGGAATGTGACAAAATACTACGAAATAAAGTGGCGAACACCAGATAGAATAAATAATACCGAAGTTTTAAGTTTATAGATGGTAAATACTAATCGAAAAACAATTGTCAATTCATAATAATGCTTTACAAAGCGATCACAAGGTGCTTCCGTAAAAATAGGTTCACATCGTGGCATTTGTGTATCGAAACACAGTATCGTAGAAATCCCATTTGTTACAATATATACAAAGAATAATTTTAATTTAATTGTCTGTAAATTAATTGGGTTATATACACAGCTTTATTCTTGTTGTTTCAAAATTTTTTGTGTTAAAAAATATTTTGGCATTCATATTAAATATATACATTATACCGACCTTTCATTTGTTCAGTGTTTAACCCTTGTTTTCTGGTGTGATTACATTACTTTGGTTAAGACTAAGTATTGCAACAGCATTGCACATAAGAGATCTTTTTACTGCCGTGATCACCAGACGCCATGTTTATCAATTCAAATGTCCCAATTCATAAATGTACAAAGCTAAAATGTAATGTTTGTGGCTGGAGGCAAAACATTGTCAGCACTACTTTAAAACAAACTTAAACCTTTTTGCATAATAGAACTAACAACACTCTTTATTTCAGACAATTCTAACTCTGAAGTATCATGAATTATTCTGTTGTAATCCACAACTCAAACATCTTTCAAAACGTGTCTCCTCATACCATCAATGGAGTTTCAAATTTAACGTTTGTGTTGCAACTCTTATTAAATGTCGGAACAACAATTCCTTGGAATAAACAAGTTATTTCAAAAGCGAATGGAATGATTTTAGAGATTGAAAGGCATGCCAAACTAGCAAATGCACATTTTGAAAGGGCTAATAGGGAGCTACGCAAACAAAAATCAATAATTGAACCATTCGGTGAGAAACAATTAGCAATAGAAAGCCAGTTAATTCGTGATATTAAACAGCTAGAAACGGGGTTTCAGACGAGATTGATAGAAATTGAGAACAAATTGCAACAAATCAATGATGCACAGTTCCATCTTCTCGTATATCAAGTAGATCTAAAGTGACAGATGAAAATGCAAGAACAGCAGAAAATGAGTTACGTCAAAAAGAACAAGAAAGTGAGATTGGTATCTATGCCATTCCATTGTTAGGTCATGTTCTGGCGACACTGTCTGGATTAAAGTGGCAAATAATGAGAGCACGGTATCGATCAAACGAGGCCATGAATATGAAAATAATATTAAGCAATTAGAAAGTGATGGAACAGTGCTTAAAGAATCGATAGAAATAATCAAAATAAATAAAATTTTGAAAGAAAAGGAATTGGAAAAACAATTAAAAGAAATGGAAAATTTAAAGGAAAGGCAAAAGTCAATATGTATGTATAGTCAGAGTCTTAACAAGTGGCTACGTTGTTTCATCTACATTAGAAAAAATTAAGATCCTTACGCCAGTGATTTTGTTTCTCTTGAACCATTAAAAATTGATATTACAGACATTGTGATTCATCTAGGAAAAAGTTCAAAGGACATAGAAATTGACATCAATACCAAGCTTGCAATACAAGAATTAATAGACGTGGCAGAAAGAGGAGATGGGTTACATTATCTTTGGTTCTCCATTCCTTTTTTATTACTGGTTTACGTATATACGTTTTACAGTGTAATAAGGTATTTACAGTGCTATATAACACACTGGTTTATTTTATAAAATAAATATTTTCACCTTATTGTTTGCTTAAAAGTCGTATAATTTAATGTAAGGTTAATAAAGACAACGTTAACCATACACATTAAGTTGTGTTTTTATTTTCTGACATTCAAATTGAGCTGTGTCATTTGTATCCACGCCATACTGAAATTATATATACACTACACAGTATCTGTCAACAGAATGTGGACGAATATTCATGGGCATCTAACTCGACTCGGTCGTCGATACTGACCATAAGAAACGCGACCGCGTCATTAGAAAGCTGGGTTTTTTGTTACTTATTTGTTTCTTGTTTCGAGTTTCTGTTGCTTACTGTATGAGTTGTATATTATACGTGGTATTGTAATATTTGCTTCTTGGGTTTTGTCCTTAGATTAAACCAAAATCTACTGTAAAATATAATTATTTCCTGATTTCAAGACAATAGCAAGGATGGTGAAGGATGGTGAAAATATGGAACTGACTCTTAACATTTGGTTAAATGTTTGGTCCAATATAACAATGTAAGATTTGCCAAAATTCTCCCTGCTAAATAAGCAAGAAAGGAAGTTAACGAAATATGTTACAGGTAATAGTATGATACAAAGTTTCAGTTAATACTCATCGATTCTGGAATGTTTGTGAACTAGATGAATTAATTTACCAGACCACATCATTTTTTCAAATAAAGAAAACCTAAGTATTTATTAATAATTTTCATTGAAATTATAATACAAATAAGAAATGTGCAAATGACGGAACATTTTCCTTAATAAATAAGAACTAGGTCCATTTATTCATATATGTCTTTATAATGATGAACAATGACCACGGTCAATCTGAAATGAACATAAAACATATTAAGGATAAATGACTAAGCTAATGTCAATTGAACAATGTATAAGTCAATGTTTATAATCCTCTATCTCCCCCCAAGTTTTTTAAACGGCCTTCTAAAATGTCTTTCATGCGTAAAACTGATGACCAAACATTGCGTAACAAATTAACGTCCAAAATTATAGGTTCATGAACACTAAACTCCTGTTAGCATTAGAAGAAACGGAAACTCGGGAAATAGTTACGGTCATGTGTAGACTAGTTCATCTCGAAATCACGGTGCCATGTTGGCGGACGACGGGTACGACTAGATTTGCGTTGCTCCAAATTTGGCATGGAGGTGACCCACGATGGAGAGTTTGTGCTATCACTGGGAGGCGGAATCTCAGCTTGATGATTCTCTGTGTTGCTATCAGTTGGATGGCATTCCGGAGCAGTGACATCAAAATGAGTGTTAGGGGTATTACCATTTGGTAACGGCAAAGTGGTCAACGGGATAGTTCCATGTGTGTCCTGATTTTTCGTTGTCGTAATGGTGTTCTTCGCAATAGTCTCAGACGCTTTAGTGGTCGGAGGATTGGAAAAAGGTACAAACTGATTCCAAGTTTCATCATCCCTAATGGTACGGACTTCTGGAATACTCCTGACAGGCATGTATTGCCTCAAAAACTTTCGGTTTCTTAGTGTGACCCTACCAGAACCATCAACTCTTACGACGTATTGGTCGAATTGGCGGACTTCTATGATGACGCCGGTTTTGTCCCATTTCAGGGGGTGATTTCCTGTTTGATTTTGGATGCGAACCCGGTCGCCTACGGAGTGGGGTAGTCTTTTAGTGTGCTCTGATAAGCGCTCTCCCTGTTTAAGGTATCGGTGTCTTAGAGCTTCCTCTCTTGCATCGAGTGTTTCCTTCCATGTGTTGTGGGGACGGTACCTGCCGGGCGGAACAGGTATGAAGTCTGATGGGATGACCAAATACACATATTACAGGAGATAACTTGGTGTCTCTGTCAGATGTGTTCCTGTATTGAAGCATCGCACGTTGAAATTCATCAGTGTTAAGATCCCCGCTACTACCTGTGTTGTCGGCAATAAGACGCTTAACGGTTTTGACGCCTATTTCGGCTCTGCAATTACTGTGTGGGAAAGCCACAGAGGAGAGGCGGTGATGGACTCCCCAGTTCTTTAAGAATTGCCTGGTTGACGTTGCCGTAAATTCAGGTCCGCCGTCAGAGGTCAATTCATCCGGAATCCCAAATGTCACAAATGTTCGGCGTAGTGAAGTTATAAGACCCTCTGCACCATTCGAAGATCGTTCAACTATGGGCCAATTCGAGTGTCGATCAACTACAACTAAATATCCAATCCCTTGATGGTGAAAATAATCTGCACAAACACATTGGAATGGGTAGTCTGGAGATATTAGGAGTGTAGGCGGAGCACAAGGGTTCGAAGGTGCGATACGATTGCAGTGGTTGCATCCGGCTCGAAGTGCTGTTAAAGCAGGTGTTATTCCTGGCCAAAACACGGAGGATTCTGCTCGTGATACCATAGAGGTGATTCCTTGATGTGCTGAATGAAGAGCTGCGAGAACTTCTTGTCGAAGAGCTGGGGGAATTACTACACGATCCTTGTATAATATCACGCCATCTACAGTGTAGAGATGCTCACGGAATTGAAAATACTCTCAGGAAATGTGCAGGAAATTCTTGGCGAGACTCTGGCACCCCACATTCTATAAGGCTGAGGAGTTCATGCATGTTATCGTCACTACTTGTGGCAGTGCGAACTCTGTCCCAGGTGACTGCTCTCACTGCAAGTGAGTCAAGTGAGCATACTGCTGATGCGGTTATACAAGTATCAACATCATTGTCATTGAGAACAGGATATGCTGATGGCAATGTGGGTAGGAGAACAGAAGGTACGCTGTTAACTGATGCGATGTCATCTTGAAGCGATGGCTTTTCAGATTTCCCGGTTGGATGGCGTGACACTCCATCTGCAGCGAGATGCTTGACCCCTGGAATATGAATCATGCGAAATCGATATCGGAGGGACTTTTCCTTTAAGTTTCTGAGACGTGAATTCGAGATGTCCTCCAATGATCTGTCACCAAATATTTTCAACAAGGGTTTATGGTCAACTGCGATTACAAGATCTTCACACCCAAGAACAAAGTATCTTGCTTTATCAAGAGCATCGACAACTGCCAAAGCTTCCCCCTCCACTGGTGCATATTGAGACTCAGCTGCATGTGTGAACCTACTTCCGACAAGTGTTATCTTCCAACCAGTGCGACAACAAAATGGTTGGTTGTCCGGACAGTAGCAATGTTTCTGGAACAGCCAGAATCCAATTCCCGACTTTGACCAATCGGTGGCGAGACAGGTAGGTTTTGTCTTGTCAAAGATTCGCACGCCTTCTTCAATCTCATTGATAATGGCAGTTTTAGACTCCTCAAAGAGTGCATTAATATTGTCATCCCAGATGAACGGTGTTCCTGGTTTCAGTAACTCTCTGAATGGTAGCATTTTGTCTGTCATGCTGAAAGCGTACGATACTTGATTTACTAGACCGAACCAAGATCTGACATCGGTGATATTTCTCGGGGTCGGAAAGTCCATAATTGCACTTAGATGTTTTGCACATGGGCGAACTTTGTCAGGGGTTATTTGGAATCCAGCGAATCCAATCGTGTCTTCTGCGAAGCAAAACTTGTCAGGGTTGAGTGTGATGCCGTGTCTTCCACATATGTCAAGCCATTGTACAGCTTGGAAGAAACTCTCCTCTATTGAATCAGACCAGAGAAGAACATCATCGACACATTTAGTTTTGTTGGGTATCTCGGCAACTATTTCATCGTATCGTCGAGTATATCCGTCGCCAGAAGCAATGTATCCTTGAGGGGCTGTTTTATAACGATAGCGCCCCCAAGGAGTGATAAAAGTAGTTAAGTGTCGGTGAGAATCTTGAATCGGTACACTGTGGTACCCTTTCCAGGCATCAAAGACTGTTTTCTTTTTTCCCTGTCGTACTGACCTTGCTTGGTGAAATGGCGAAGGCGTATGATGCGTTTCTCTCTTAGCGTGTATATTGAGAGGCTGAAAGTCAACTGTTCGTCGAGGTTCAAGGACACCAAGGCGGACGTATTGGTCGAGTCCAGCTTTAACTTCCTCTTGCCAATGTAACGGCACTGGCACCGGTGTGTGATGAGCGACAGGTTCAGCATTTGGATCGATCATCAACTTCATTGGCGGTCCATCCATTAGTGGTAACGGTTGGTGGTCACAGACGTTGAATGTACTCGATTTATAGTACTCCAAGAGGTAGTCCTTTAGTTTAGGGCGGTTGGAGTCAGTTGCACTGTACGGTAATTCCGTAGGAGGCGGAGGTGGTAGTTGACGTTTAGGGCAGTCACATTGATTCGCTAGTCCGCTTATGCTTCCCACCTTATTGTTGGTGGTATCCTGAGTTTGATTCATTGCTTCGGATTGGGTGTCGTAGATTTCACCGATAGTCGGGAAACTTCCAGATATCATGCCAAGGGCGATGCAGGCTTCCCTACTGATGAAGAGCTTATCGGAATTGTCAGTAACATATGTCATTTGCCTAGTCTCTACAAGGCTCCCTTGCTCATCTGTTCCTGAGAGCCGAAGGATTGTGGCACCGAGGATTTTAATGCCCTTGTTATTTGCAGCGTGCATTTTCATAGTTACAGGAATGAGGTCACTTCGCTTGAGGCCAAGTTTGTGGATGACTTTGATACCTGCGAGACAGCTTTGGCATCCAGTGTCTTCCATCGCAGAAATACGAACAGCGTGACGGTGTGTACCAGCTTTAAGGTGGAAACCAAAGGCTTTATAATCCTCGGGTGATGCTCTGATTGTAAGATTTATGAACGGTTGAGATTTGGAAGGTCTTTTTATCCAAGTATCAGATAAGTTGTCATATAGGTGGTGGTCCAAAGCCAATGTCTTATCAGTGTGTTGTTTTGACATTGATGATACGCTGCACAAGGTGTTAAACACCGAATTCTCGTAGTCATTGGCATTGTGAGCACTGGGTTTCGCTTTCGGTTTGTCCTTACTCCGGCAAACACTCTCGAAGTGGTTTTCTCGATTGCAGTGTTCACATCTATGACCGTAAGCTGGACATTCTGATTTTCTTGCACGGGCAGGAGCGTTTTTACCATGTCCTTTCTTGCCACAGTATGAGCAGGCTTCGTTTTTATCTTTCACAGCGGTTTGTTTTGCCTTTCTGTATGAACTACTGGCTGCTGCTTGGACCTCATGAGAGTCTAATAGTCGGGAGGCAGATCGTTTTCCAGACTCTTTAGCTTCAACAAATTGTGCTACTTCTTCTAATGACATGTCCTGATTCTTATCACCAAGGAGATCTAATTGTATTTCAGGGTCACATATGCCGCGTGCTAGTACGTCTCTCACTATTGTGTCTGTGTAATTTACATCAGCGTTGCAAGCTGGACACTTAATAAGAAATTTGCAAACACTAGCCTGTCCGCTAAGTCGTGCACAGAAACGGCGTACAGGCTCATCACGATCTTGAGGCATGTTATGCAGGGTCACTCGAGCTACCATGGTGTTTTCCTCTCGAACTGCCAGTTTTTTTATTGCTGCCATCACTTCTACTTCAGACGTGTTAGTAAGACTGCCACCAGCTGATCGTGTTAAGTCTTTTCGAAGTTGTTCCTCGCAACATTCTAAAAGCTGTACCGCGCGATCACGGCCCGCGATTTTAGTTGCGTCTACATAGTCAGACCATCGAGATTGGAAATATGCCCATTCTTCACTTGTTCCCGCTGTCGATATTGTGGGTCTTTTAACTTTTTCTACTTTGGCAGCCTGTCCAGGAGCGTGTGTGGTGCAGTGAGCGGTTATGGGTACGGCAACGATTGCGGCCTCAAGGTCGTCCGTGACGTAATCACAGTCTGGTATTGGACATCCTACTGCTGGCATTATGATCAATTCTTAGAAAATAATGTCTTACAAATATACTGTTATCTTGAATCTCTGGCCGTGGTCATAAATAAGAACTAGGTCCATTTATTCATATATTTCTTTATAATGATGAACAATGACCACGGTCAATCTGAAATGAACATAAAACATATTAAGGATAAATGACTAAGCTAATGTCAATTGAACAATGTATAAGTCAATGTTTATAATCCTCTACTTAAAGTAAAGTCACCATGGCACAATACATTTTGATTTGTCATCGTTAATGTGCATTTTAGTTAATTCAAATTTTAAGCAAAAATTTCATTCCATTATGTAACTATATAAACTTTTAGCGACATTTGTTCTCATGTAACTAAATAATTTTTTAAAATTACATTGATATACATATTTCAAAATTTAATTTACATTTAAATGTACAAAAACTTAAGGACCTCATATACCGTCCATGGTTAGTTTGAACAGTTTCTATAATTTATAAATATTATATCTTGAATTAAGAAAATCCATTTCTTCCGCGAATGGCAGATTTCTCATACAGATGACAAAGTACAAATGAGCTCACGCATCTATACTCATTGCTTCATCCAGTAAAGAGTGTGCTCCATTCTCTATAAATATAATTTTTGTACAAAAAGCATAATATAAATTTACATATTTTCGACTTATTGTGTCAGCCTTTTTCTTGTGGTTCATTTTCACCTTTAATCAAAGTTAAATTTCAGGTAATTAACAATTAACAAATAAACAAGGCAATCAAATGCACAATTACAACATAAAAATATCACCACCCCACCTCGTTTACGGCTAATCTCGTATGCGAGAGTTAGGGATCGCGAAATAGTCAATGTTTTTTTCAAAGACGTGTCAAATACACATTAATATACTTAAACTTTCCTTGAATCCACCATACTTCGCTGTTTGAATTCCTTCAGTAATTGTCGTAATTGCATTAACGATCGACCTAAATACGTATTCAAAGACGAGGATGCTAGGAGGTGCACTATTTCACTCCATGACAAATATGTTGGCGTTACTGCAGACAAGGCTTCTAACAACATTGTGTTTGTATATAAGTCGCATTACTATGAATGCCTCATTAAAGAACTAGGCATTAAGGATAACTGATAATTATACATACACACGTACCACCTTTAACATAGGTGATAACCATAAGCTTCATGACTTCTTCAAATATATATTACGACAAAGTCTGACGACTTGCAATACTTGTATTAGATTCCAAATGACATAAAAATCCTTACAAGAAAGATACATAGCCGGCTTATCTGCGTGCTCTAACAAAAACTGTTGAAAAAGATACTGTCTGCAGTAAAAGGGACAGTAAAAATACTGTGAATCTGTTTATTCCCGAAGTAATATTAATCATGTGGGTTCTTAAAAATTCAAAAGAACCTTTGGAAAATTTGAAATTAAGATCGATATCTAAAATTTAATCTGTTAGAACTTTTGATTTTTCAACTCTTTATACCACTTTCCCGAAGGAAAAACTAAAATCCCGCTTCTACATTTGACTGAAAATATGTATTTTTTGGTTACGACAATACGTTTTTTTTCTACTAAAGAATTAAAAGGCAAATTATGCTTCAGCGAAGAACATGTTTATAGTATGCTAGATTTTCTCATCGACAACTATTTTTTAACTTGGAGGATGTATTTCAGCAGACAATCAAAATTCCAATGGGTACAAACGTCTATTTCTTCGAGAAAAACTAATAAACCACGGTTACAAAAAAAAAGATTTGTCCGCGCCTTTGATAAGTTTTACTATAGATGACACTTCCTTGTCGAAAAATACTCTACCTCGTTTGAAAATATGATTCAGATAGTTTTCCCAATTTTCTATTTCAGTGTACAGGGATTGTGCTACGATGATTGATGGATACACCTATTACTGACTAGTGTTATATGATACCCATCCATTTTAATTAACTACCCAACACACATACTACAGTAATGGAAGTGGGAGGTTAGGCATGCCATAAAACCTGGTTTATCCCACTATTTCTTTTGCAATGCCTGTACCAAGCCAGGACCATTGCTGTAGTTACTATATTTTTGGTTGTTGGTTCTGGAGTTTGCTGGATCCTCTGACTTGTGGATTGAATTTTTTGACAGTTTCATTGGTGTTTGGTATTTTGTTATTACCTTCATTTAAATAACACAATATTACTTTGCTCAATACAAGCAATAAAAGCTAACAATTAGCAAGAGGCAATTACCAAGGGAATATTGTCGTTTTTAGCTCACCTGACCCGAAGGGTCATGTGAGCTATTGCCATCACTTGGCGTCCGTCGTCGTCCGTCGTCGTCGTCGTCGTCGTTAACTTTTCTTCAAAAATCTTCTCCTCCAAAACCACTTAAGGGATTGCTTTGAAACTTTGCACACATCATCAGTAAAATGTCCTCTACCAAGTTTGCCCAAATCATGGCCTCAGACCAACCAACATGGCCGCCATGGCTAAAAATAGAACAGGGGGGTCAAAATACAGTTTTTTGCTTATAGTTCAAAAAGTATAACAGATATAGGAAAACCGAACAGACCTTCCTTCTTCAGTATCTAAAGCTCTACAAAACACTCCATTGGGTCAAAGTTGTATGATGACTCCTTGTAGGAGTTATTGCCCTTTAATTGTCAAAATTGATGATTTTTGCCATTTTTGCCTCAAAATCTTGAAATTTATTAGAACTAGAGAAAAAGTTAGCATTGCTTAATTGTTCTGCTCTATGAGGGCCACAAAAATGACTTAAGGGTCAAGATTGTCTGATTAACCGTTTAAGAGTTATTCCCCTTGAACTGTTTTTTTTAATCGGTTTTAATTGATTTTTTAAAATCTTCTCCTCTGAAACAACTGAAAGTACTGCTTTGAAACTTTGTACACATCATCCGTCAAATGTCCTCAACCAAGTTTGCACCAACCATGGCTGCAGATTAACCAACATGGCCACCATGGCTAAAAATAGGACAAAGGGGGGGGGGGGGGGGGGGGTAAAATACAGTTTTTGGCTTATATTTAAAAAAGTGTAACAGATACAGGAAAACCGAAGAGACATGCCTTCATCTGCATCAAAAGCTCTACGAAACACTCCATTGGGTTGAAGTTGTATGATGACTCCTTATAGGAGTTATTGCCCTTTAATTGTCGAAATTGATTATTTTTGACATTTTTGCCTCAAAATCTTAAAAATTATTAGAACTAGAGAAAAAGTTAGCATTGCTTAATTGTTCTGCTCTATGAGGGCTACAAAAATGACTTAAGGGTCAAGATTGTCTGATGAACCGTTTAGGAATTATTCTCCTTGAGCATTTTTTTAATCAATTTTCTTGATTTTAAAAAATCTTCTCCTTTTTAACCATTGAAAGGACTGCTTTGAAACATTGCACACATCATCTTTAGACGTCCTCTACCAAAATTTTGCAAATCATGACACCTGACTACCTACATAGCTATGTTGGCTTAAAACAGAAAAAATGAAAAGGGGGGGGGGTGGGAGTCGAGAGAGTTTTCTACTGATAGTTAAAAAAGTATTACAGGTACAGTAAATTTGAAGTGAAACTCCCTTATCCCTCTAAGCATCAAAAGCTCCTCCTTATCTGAGTTATTTCCCTTAAAAGGTTAAAATTAATGATTTTTGCAGAAGTGTTGGGCAATTCCTTATAGCAACGAAAAGCTGGATAAAAAAGGGTTGTTTGGTTTCAGGTTCAGGTGAGCGATACAGGCTCCTGGGAGCCTCTAGTTCCTAATTAAAAGGAACATTTTGGACAAAAGAAAAAATAACAAGTGTTGACACAGAAAAATGTCTCACCTGCACTACGCAACGAAAAATTACGTCATAAGCATTACGTAAATAGCTTTAAATTGTTATCATTTAAAATATACAATGCATGATTACAGAGAAACAGATATTCTCCAAAAACTTCAAGTCTCTGGACCATGAAATTGAGGTCAAGGTGAGGTGACACGAACCAGACAGTAATGTACTATTCATCAGCAACCTATATACCAAATATTGTCATCCTACCATGCATGGTTACAGAGGAATTGCCATAATCCAAAAACGTTAAGGTAGTCGCTGGACAATGAAATTAAAGTCAAGTCAGGTGACACCTAACAGTCATGTACTATTCATCAGCAACCTATATACTAAATATTATCCTACCATGCATGGTCCCAGAGGAACTGCCTTAATCCAAAAACTTTAACATAGTCACTTGACCAAATTTGATAGACATAAGGCTTAAGGTTACAAAAATATAAAGCAAAATGGCCAAGTATTGACGCCGTCAGATTTCCATATATATGTCTCGGCTCCAGCCACTATCGTCGCAGGCAAGACAAAAGAGAAATACAAAAGTATAATGACTGTTTATTCTTAAATAAAAAAAATTAAATATTAATTTATCCATGTACATATACCATCGATATTTCAAATCCTGCTGTAACAACATTTTCTTACATTGGTATAATTATTAATTGTCTGAGGAAATGATAAAGAAAAATTCCAACTGAATGTTTAATTTCATTTTTATTTCATATTTTACAGTAAATGAGATATGTAAACAATGCAGCCATCCATTTAGTTTGAGTTTTTTTAATATCACAGACCAGCAATTACAGTTGGTGGACTTGAAGACATAATGAAATTAAAATAGTTACATAGTAAATTTGTGTTGAGTCAAAGTAGCAAGTCAGAAGAGGATACAAAAATATTGCAAATGCAATACTGAACTGGGCTGTATAAACAAGTGTGGACAAAGGGATACCCCCGCTTCGCTTCAAGTCCAATTATCTCCCCTGAATAATATCAGACAGCGACGAAAATTCTTCATGCACATCTATATATGATGTACTTCCTTCATGTAAAGTTTCATCAAAATCTGTCAAGCGGTTTAGGAGGAGAAGCGCTTACAAGGGATGTGGACAGACGGACGGACAGACAGACAGGGTGATTCTTATATACCCCCCCAAACAAGTTTGCGGGGGGTATAAATATGCTCTGTTTGCATAAGTTTAGGTACGATAAAAAATAAGAACATATATCGATATATCTATTATTAAACATGTGCAAAAGTATATAAAAATAAATAAAAACTATGTAATAAATAAAAAAAATAATGGATGGATTACGATTAACTGTCTCTGACAACCTGTCAATAAATAGATACAAGGTCATCAATCTATTTTTTATCAGATCTTTAACTTTCTCTTCTATTAATTTAAGCATCATACCATGTTGTCAGGCAATCAATTCATATTACACATTGTAAATATGTATAGTAAAAAGCAAAAACAAATAAATAAAATTTGAATCAAAATATTAACATATGCAAACACAAAGGAGAAAATTACAACATGAATTTATGTATAAGGATATATTGACATTATATGTCAGCTTCACACTCACCATCAATAATAAGTAACATCAAAGAAACAGTCAAGCAAAACTAAGACAGTACATGTAATGCTTATTGAGGACCTTAAAAAATGTGTAAAAGTCTGATATAACAAATAGTTCATGATACATCTGGTCAAATGGCAGTATATGGACTGTGCTTCGGTCCATATAATTTGTGGTGGCCACCAACCGGTCCACATACTGCCACACGACCCACAGAGCCATGAACTATTTCTTTATTAGATGTAGATCCTGCTCCATAAATTAACAATTATGAATTCCAACACAGTCTAAATGAGTCTATAATATACGAATGATCGAACTATAATTTGTGTACAGTTTGGAATTGCAAGTAATAATAGTTGTTTTTACAATAACGGTATATAACGCCCAAATCTATCACAACAATACATCACAACCTTAAAACAAATAGCATCTTAATGCATGCCATCTTTTCTTTTTAGTAATAAATATAAAGAGTTCCTAATTTCAAGTACCAAAACATTGCTAAAAAAAATAATAATACATTGTTTTGTTGGATATTGTATGAAAATAATGACACATCTACTGTATTGTCATGGTTACACTTCCTCCAGTATGTCACATGTAGAAATCTTATACACAATAATTTATCCAATCATACATACATACACACACTGGAAACAACCAGTCACTGTACTGTCATTAGATTATCACGTTTGAGTTCAGAAAGGACAAGAATCACCAATAGAAACCTTACTTGGTTCAGAATTTATATAGGGATGTTAACCAATGTGCTTCTGTTGTTTTACATAAGTATTTTGTAATTAAATTTTATAATGTAATCTTTTGATTAAAAATAATTTGATGCAATTAATAATGGTTTTATTAGTATCAACAGGAAATATATTTATATTGTCAAACAGCTCACATTGACACTGCAACTCAAATATGACCAATTAGATTACAGTGTCTATGAAAATGTACAGTCTAGTTAAGCACATTCTAATGTTAAGAATGGCCAAAAAAAGTACTAAAGAAAAAAATTCATCTTTAAAAAACAAAAAAATTTCATCATAAAACTCTAAATTCAAAGATTGACTTTAAATTGCTGATAATAAGTTTAAAATGAAATGTTCTAAGTACATAAAAACTTTGAGAACAATAATGGCTGTAGCTATGGTGTGAAGTCACTGTAACAATTCATCTATGTTGGACTGGTCTCTCTTCCTGTAATAAAGTAAACAGACAATAGTAAACAGACAATAGTAATATTAAGTCACAATAAAAGTTCATCTATGTTGGACTGGTCACCCTTCCTGTAACAAAGTAAACAGACAATAGTAATGTGAAGTCACTGTAACCATTCATCTATGTTGGACTGGTCTCTTGTACTGTCATAAAGTAAACAGACAATAGTAACATAACTATGATTTTGTTTACTGTTAATTAAACATCAGACTTTCATTCGTCTGTTAAACTGTTTTTTTTCAATTTAAATTTGATTACCTTATGCTGGACATTATGTCATAATGCTTTGTATCAGATTATGTTAGTTACAGTTAATACTCAGGTAAATTTTAACGTACTCCAAACCGATAAAAATTTGACGTGATTCATTGCTGGTAACCTGACTGTATATTCGAACCAGAAGTCCACTTACAGTATTAAAAATATTTAGTCAGGATCCCAGACTAAAGCAATTGTTTATTGTTCAAACATATAGAAAACTTTTACATTTCATTTGTTTAAATATAAAAATTATAATATAATGGAGAACATGTAAACTGTGCTTAACTTAAGATCATTTTCCCTAATAATAAATATCAGATTAATTTACATTGCATTCTAAGTGGATAATTCATTAAACGGCTACCAATGTTTTATTTTGAATGTGTGGGTCCAGTTGTGTTACATATAATGAGCTATGGTTTTTGCATAAAGAATTTAATATGGTGCTTATTAGGAATTTAAAATATATTAGTACATTAATATACAAACTGTATGGTCAAGGGTTGCCTATAATGTCAATGAACTGTGTCAACATCACTGTCAGAAATGACACACAAACCAAAATTGATTTTTCATTGTGAATTTTAATGTCATTACACAGACTGGTTAACATAAGATGTCTTAAACAATCAAACAGTGAATATAGATAAATCACACACAGTACGTACTCTGATTCTGATCTGTTAATTATAAAATGACAAAACATAGACAATAAGCCTAATTACAAAAAATACTTGTCTTCCCCACTTCCCTTCAAGTGTTAACACTGTACTCATTTTAACTATGGGCTTCAAAAGAGAAAAAGAGTTTTGTACATGACTAATTGTATTATACAGTAACAGTAGCAAGTTTAGGAGGCTTTAAATTCATTACTGTATATCTTAAAATATCCTAAATCATTCAAATGGTGTATTTCGATTTCTGATATAATTTAAGTCAGTAAACATCTCAATCATAATTGATCATAGATTGTCCCCCATCTGCCTTGACCTAGATGTGGCTAACATATCATAGATTGTCCCCCCTCTGCCTTGACCTAGATGTGGCTAACATATCATAGATTGTCCCCCCTCTGCCTTGACCTAGATGTGGCTAACATATCATAGATTGTCCCCCCTCTGCCTTGACCTAGATGTGGCTAACATATCATAGATTGTCCCCCCTCTGCCTTGACCTAGATGTGGCTAAAATATCATAGATTGTCCCCCTTCTGCCTTGACCTAGATGTGGCTAACATATCATAGATTGTCCCCCCTCTGCCTTGACCTAGATGTGGCTAAAATATCATAGATTGTCCCCCCTCTGCCTTGACCTAGATGTGGCTAACATATCATAGATTGTCCCCCCTCTGCCTTGTTCTAGATGTGGCTAACATATAGATTGTCCCCCCTCTGCCTTGACCTAGATGTGGCTAACATATCATAGATTGTCCCCCCTCTGCCTTGACCTAGATGTGGCTAACATATCATAGATTGTCCCCCCTCTGCCTTGACCTAGATGTGGCTAACATATAGATTGTCCCCCCTCTGCCTTGACCTAGATGTGGCTAACATATTTTAGATTGTCCCACTTCCAGTCTGTATTGACCTAGGTGTGGCCAAAAGATCATAGATTGTACCCCCCTCTGTATTGACCTAGGTGTGGCCAACATATCACATATTGACCCTCCCATCTCCATTGATCTAGGTGTGACTAAAAGATCATAGATTTTCATCCTCCCCTCTGCATTGACCTCCGTGTGACTAAAAGATCATTTATTGTTCCCCTACCCCTGCATTGACCTAGGTGTGACTAAAAGATCATAGATTGTTCCCCTACCCCTGCATTGACCTAGGTGTGACTAAAAGATCATAGATTGTTCCCCTACCCCTGCAATGACCTAGGTGTGACTAAAAGATTATAGATTGTTCCCCTACCCCTGCATTGACCTAGGTGTGACTAAAAGATTATAGATTGTCCCCCTACCCCTGCATTGACCTAGGTGTGACTAAAAGATCATAGATTGTTCCCCTACCCCTGCAATGACCTAGGTGTGACTAAAAGATTATAGATTGTTCCCCTACCCCTGCATTGACCTAGGTGTGACTAAAAGATTATAGATTGTTCCCCTACCCCTGCATTGACCTAGGTGTGACTAAAAGATTATAGATTGTTCCCCTACCCCTGCATTGACCTAGGTGTGACTAAAAGATCATAGATTGTTCCCCTACCCCTGCATTGACCTAGGTGTGACTAAAAGATCATAGATTGTTCCCCTACCCCTGCATTGACCTAGGTGTGACTAAAAGATTATAGATTGTTCCCCTACCCCTGCATTGACCTAGGTGTGACTAAAAGATCATAGATTGTTCCCCTACCCCTGCATTGACCTAGGTGTGACTAAAAGATTATAGATTGTTCCCCTACCCCTGCATTGACCTAGGTGTGACTTAAAGATTATAGATTGTTCCCCTACCCATGCATTGACCTAGGTGTGGCTAACAGATCAAAGAGTGTCCCTCTCCCCCTCTGCAATTACCTAGGTGTGGCTAACATATCATAGATTGTTCCCCTCCCCTATGCATTGATCTAGATGTGGCTAACATATCATTGATTGTCCCTCTCCCCCTCTGCATTAACTTAGGTGCGAAATCTTCTTGATAGGCTATAATCTAAATACATAATATATATGTACATGGAGCAAAGCTGATATACTGTAGTAATTAATAATCTATATAATGGTCACAAGCAAGATTAATTAATATCTATTGTTTCAAGTTACATATATATGTCAGCAAATTAAAAAAAAATGGTTACAATTCCTATTCTTAAACTACTTTTAATTTATATACATGTATAAATACAAAGTATAAAGTTACCTGATATTGTTTTTAATATCTGTAAAATATTGATATTTTAACACCAACAGTTTTTATTAAATTAAAAGTTATTATTTCATATATTTTATTAACTCTCATCCACTTTTATTCCAGTTTATACAGATAACAAAAAGAATCGTGGACCAGTTGTATTTATATTTTTTCATATTAATCGTCATAACTGCAAGGAATGGGTATAAATATACAAATATTAATGCTGAATAGTCAAATTTGGTAATAACAAGTCCTCTACGGACAAATACAATTTTGTAATTCCAAGGGCCATAATTTTGTAAAAAAAATCCTTGGACGGTAACAACATTTAATCTTGATCTGAAAACAATGATGGCTTACTCACATAATACTAAATATCAGCTCAATATCTGATAAGTTCTTGAAAACTGTTATTGTTTTCAGAATTCCAAAATACATAATTTCGTCAAAGATCATCAGACAGGAAGAACATACAAACTTGGTCAGTAACTAATCATGGTTGACTCACATACCAAAGATCTACTCAATAACTGCCAGCATTTAAAAAGGTCCAGAAAACGTGTGTGTGACGGACAGAGTACAAACCTACAGTATCTTTAGGTTTAGCTAGCGCTCGCCACTTTCACAATTGGTGAATCCTTTTTAGAAATGATGAAAATATTTTGAACGTAATTCGCCACTTAACTTTTGAAATTTTGTAATTTTCATCGTCAAAATTGGGCAAGGTAAATCCAAATATCTTATGTAAGGAACATGTTTATGACCCAAGGCAATCAAAGTAATAATGTCACCGGATATTACTTGATAATTAATCACTGTTATAATTACTGTGTATAAACAAAATGCACATAGTCCCACGCGATCAAGAATAACCAGTTGGGTGGCAAATCGGGCGATCTTATTGTGGTCCCACATTGCCTTGTTCACCTGAAAAAGGGAAGTTGAAGTCGCTCTGTCATTTTAAAAAATCACCTTATGTCTCCTTTTAATTTTCTTGCCATTCTCATCAGAAATCATCATATGTTTTTCATAGCCATGTTTACCATTTGTACACGCCATTTGTAAATGCTGGTCCCGGTGTGATTTTACTTTGTACATAAAGCATAGGTTGAAATACTAGCAGAAACCAGTTCAAAGCAAAAGATAATACAGACTGTTTTCCGAGCGGATATAAACTCGGTGCTGGATATTGCAAAATATGATGCCGCTATTAAAATTTGAATTAAAATGAATATTTGGCAATCAAATCTGTTTAAATGTATGTTCTATGGCAATCTTACACTGAATAAATAATTATGTTATAAAATGGTGCCAGAAAATATTAAATATTTATAAATATTTATTGCACTCATTAATTAATGATCTTCCATGCATTTAGACATATAAATAAATATATACACATATTATATCTTAAAAATCATTGCACGCAAAAGTGACTAATGGTTAAAAAATCCTAGCTCAACCCCTGGGTGAAGCCGGTTGTGGACTTACAAAGGGAGGTAATTAATCAGCTCAACACTTAATGAAATATTAAAAAAAACATAACTGACAGGTTAACATAAGTCCTTGTACAACTTTACTTGTCAACTTACTTTTTAGAGCTTTTAGGTCTGGAGGACTTCGGTCGACTTGATTTTGGACGACCAGATTTTCCAGTCTTTGGCCTCATAGCTTCTGCAGCCCCCTCTGCTGTATATGCCAAATAAACATTTGACAAATCTGGTTCTTTACGCTGTGTGTCCATGAAAATAAACAATAAGGACAAATATATACCAGGCCTGTTCCAGAAAAAAAGGCCTTGGGGTCACTGAAGGAAATTATATATTTTCATGGTGGGGGCAGATATAAATTTCACTATCAGCATAAAATAGTAAACAACAGATGTCAGGGAGCTTTTAAACACCCCAATAGAAACTAGGAACAGTCGATAGCCAGAGTCAATATTACATGTTATATACAACACCCCAATAGAAACTAGGAACAGTCGATAGCCAGAGTCAATATTACATGTAATATACAATGCCCAAACGGAAACACCCTATTGGACACTTTGGAAAAATCCTATGCCAGGGTCAATATTACATGTAATATACAACACCCATGGGGAAAACCCTATTGGACACCTTGGAAAAGTCCTATGCTAGAGTCAATATTACCTGTATTTCATAACCTTTACATCTGCATGTATTCAGTGTATTTTGGTGTTTTGCTTCTTGGTTATCCTAAGTCTACATTAGCTATATCACATCAAGAACAAATCTTATGTTTCCATCTACTAAAATGTAAATGTCTGATTTTAAATAGACCAACATGTTAATTTGATGTATCAAAGATAGCTAGTAAAGACCCTGACATTCAGCAGGAAAACTAGCCATTCTTGTCAGAGTGGAACACACCATGCCTACAGTCAGCTGTAACATGCCTCTGATAGTAGTTTTCATCATGTTGTTCCCTGAGTAGGCTACACACTTACCTCGTTTTTATCTTGATCTTTTTGCTGAGTTTTCATCATGTTGTTCCCTGAGTACGCCACACACTTCAGCTGCCATTCTCCTATGTCATCATTCCAATGCACATGTTGTTCTATCATTTCCTGTATAGATCAAAAATAATATTCACTAACTAATGAAAAAAAAATCTTGATCCATCAAGATGTTACAAATAACATAATCTAAGTTGAGATTTCATAATTAACCCTAACTCTGTCAAGATTTCTTTGATTAATCATAATCAACATTACCTCAGTAGAAATATTATAATCAACATAAGCCCAGTGGCTATCTCATAACTAGATCAGTGGAGATTTCATTATCATATTAGCTCAGTGGAGATCTCATAATCAACATTAACTCAGTGGAGATCTCATAATCAACATTAGCTCAGTGGAGATCTCATAATCAACATTAGATCAGTGGAGATCTCATAATCAACATTAACTCAGTGGAGATCTCATAATCAACATTAGCTCAGTGGAGATCTCATAATCAACATTAGATCAGTGGAGATCTCATAATCAACATTAACTCATTGGAGATCTCATAATCAACATTAGCTCAGTGGAGATCTCATAATCAACATTAGATCAGTGGAGATCTTATAATCAACATTAGCTCAGTGGAGATCTCATAATCAACATTAGCTCAGTGGAGATCTCATAATCAACATTAGCTCAGTGGAGATCTCATAATCAACATTAACTCAGTGGAGATCTCATAATCAACATTAGATCAGTGGAGATCTTATAATCAACATTAGCTCAGTGGAGATCTCATAATCAACATTAGCTCAGTGGAGATCTCATAATCAACATTAGCTCAGTGGAGATCTCATAATCAGCATTAGCTCAGTGGAGATCTCATAATCAAAATTAACTCAGTGGAGATCTCATAATCAACATTAGCTCAGTGGAGATCTCATAATCAACATTAGCTCAGTGGAGATCTCATAATCAACATTAGCTCAGTGGAGATCTCATAATCAACATTAACTCAGTGGAGATCTCATAATAAACATTAGCTCAGTGGAGATCTCATAATCAACTTTAGCTCAGGGGAGATCTCATAATCAACATTAGATCAGTGGAGACCTCTATAATTAACACTGCAGTTTCAGTTCCCTTCTTAGATGTCATACATCCTCCATTAATCCTTACCTGATATTCAGGAGGTATAAAGTTGTCTATAATTAACATTTGGAATTTCAGTTCTCTACTGAGTTTTCGTACATTCTCCAGCAATCCTTACCTGATATTCCGGAGGTATAAAGTTGTCTATAATTAACATTTGGAGTTTAAGTTCTCTACTGAGTTGTCGTACATTCTCCAGCAATCCTTCCATTTCTCTCTGGTGTTCTTGTTGTAAGTCTGCTATCTGTCAATGAAAATCCCTCTTGGATGTAATAATTAGCATACTAAACAACAACACATTATATCATAAAAATGTGTATTGGACATAAATAAAACGTAATCAAAGATACCAAGTTTTATAGAATTTCCTATGCCAGTTGTTCATTTGATCTTATCAAGACTCATCAGTCGTGCTAAAACCCAAACAATATTTAAAATCCTAATGATTTTTAAGAGCTTTTCTCACAAAAATTCCAAAACGTTATACCACATCTGGCTAAGACTATCTACACCTTGAAAATAAAAAAAAACTTAGAATTAGAATTATATTCGAAATTTTAGGGCAGTTAATTTAAACAATAACAATATCATGCAAGAATCCATGATATTCCTGTCAGCACCGAAGTGAGACTACTGTGCTGGTGATACGATCAGGGACCAACAGTCCACCAGCAAATGCATCGACTGCTAATTAAAAAGCAGTACAGTACATTCAACTATTCTCTAGGGGTAGGCAATACATATCGCAATATCACATGACTTGTGAGTTTCGTATATCGTGATATATTGGGATTTTAATTCATTTAATGAACTTTAAGTGAATTATACACAGAAACAAAAAGAAATAACATTTCTACTTATCACCATGCACCTACAAGCCATGTTGTAAGTTAATCTTTCCACAGGTTTTAAGTTGTATTCTGGACAAGAAAATAAACTAAGGGAGATAATTCAACAAATAACAAGAGATAGAGTTATGGTCCTTGTGTACTGCTGTGTAATGTATTGTGTATACTTCTGAGTTGTACAAACCTCAGACTTGGCTTGCATCAGCATTGTCCATACTTTCTTTAACTTCTTGGTTTTGCCAGCCTTTTCTTCTTGTAAATTAGAATATTTCTCTTCTATGTCTAATCTTTCTTGCTGTAAAAACATTGTTTAAATACTTGAAGAGGTTATAGTTTCATTGTAAAAAAATGTGTTCCACAATATTAGTTCCAAGATATCCAAATTACTGCATTTTCATAAAATTATGTTCTTCGTATAGGAAAAACTCCCAATTAGAAAAAAGCAGTCAAGGAAAGAAATGTTCATGGCAACTATACTGTCTGGAATGTAAGCCATACAAATTATCATCTAATTCTTTCATTTAACTTATAAATTTTATTGTAATGGTGGCCATCTTTAAAATAACTCAAGGTAAATGGATGTGATTTAAATTGGTCAATTAATTACAGAACGTTTTAGGACAGAGACTGCAATTGTATTGCAAATTTTCAGAAAATCAAAAATCATGTGTAACTACTATGCATTACAGGGGGCAGCGGTGGCTGAGTGGTTAAGGTGGTTAATCATCTACTATAGATCACATTGTAGTTAAAATTTAGCTCATTTAAGAGAAAATGAAAAGCCTACCTTCTTTTAATAATCATGTCATTACATATTCTTCTTTATGATAAACTCTGTTGGTGTTACTGGTGGCCTTTTTCATTTTACACACCCTGTTCAGTTTTTAAATCAACAGTAGGCCAATATACATACTAAGAACCACAGAGGAGTTTTATAAAAGTTATACACGTTTATTTGAGCCATTCATAACCATACCTCCTTTTCCTCTAAAGCTTTTCTCAGTTCCTCTTCTTTCCCCTTCCTCTCCTGTAGCTCCCTCGCACTCTCCTCCAGCAGCCTCTCCTGTTCTTCTGCTTTCTCTAACAGATTTTCTCCTCCAACGATTAATTTTTTTTCTATTGCTGCCAATTTCTGCTGTAACTGTTCTTGTTCCTCTCTGTAATGATACACAGGTACCAGAAAATATAATGTGAGGATTCACTGCATATGTTTTCTTGTTCTTGTGCAACATTTAAATTGCATATCTAACATGTACTTCCCAATTCAATAAGAAATTCCTTTGAAAAAAATCGAAGAATGTGTCCCTGAAACACAGATTCCCCCGCTAAATGAAGTCTTAAACAGGAAGTAGCTGTCCGACAGTTCTGAAAGTTGCTTAGGACATACAACTTGTGATACTGAACCAGCCTGCCAAATTTCAAATTGTTCTCATATACGGTTTCTGAGAAAAGCTTGACGGAAATTCATATGGACGGACAGATGGACATGAGTAAAACTTAATGCCCCTGACATGTCGTCACGGGGGCATAAAAAGGAGAACGCTGAAATTTTTAATGACTACTAAAGTACACAGGAGTGTCTGGAGGCATATTTTGTTACACCCCAACCTCCCAACATATAATTGTATATGAATGTAATTTGTCTGACGTTCACAAAATCAGTAAACTAGACAATTTTTGCCAAAGAGGACTGATAAAAAAACATAAGAACTGGGAATAGAAGACAACAAATCTTACTGGTATTTTTTAAGTTCTGTCTCTCTAGATTCCAGCTCATTTTTTACTTTATTTCTCTCCTCCTCTGCCATATCTTTCTTTTCTTCTAACATCCTCCTATCTTTGTCTATAATAGCCTGTATTTCTGCCATCTTCTCTTTAGATATATGCTTCTGTCCACCTATTGAAATATTTACATGATCATGAGTTTAGAAATATAAACAAACATTTTACTAGTAATAAGAATTTATTTTTGGTTATTGTGAAATATTTTAATTTCCTTTAAATACACGATAGCTGAGAAACATTTTCCATTTCGTATAACCTACATGTAACTTGGTATTTCAAGTTTGAATGTTGACGTCATAATTAAATGTACTGATGACATTGACTATACATGAATTCTTCTGCAAACAACAAGTGACGACACTAATAATTGTGAATTGCAAATTATATTTGACAACTGGTTAAATAGTGTTTTTGTTATTTCTTTTCATAATATTAAATTAAAAATATAAGAATTGTTTTCAATTGTTGGTTAGATTTTTGGATATAAACGACTTTGGATGGGTTTACATTGGCGTAAACCGACCCAAAGTCTTCTATATCCAATAATCTAACCAACAATAGAAAACAATTCTTAAAGGTAGCTTAGAACTAATGAATGCCTTAGCTGATACATTAAAGTATGTATGATAAAAACTGTTGATGAAAATGACATGATACACTATCCAGTCTATATATAGCATAAGGTCATCAGGAAAATATTCACCTTTTTTACCTCCCTTCTTCTTCTTGCGACGTCTGACAACACCGTCATCTCCGACTACTTCTTCCTCTTCATCTGAATCGGTTTCTGACCCACTGCCGTAGTCTGATCCTGTTCCACAAAGATAATTACAACAGTAATAAAATTTACCATCTTTTCAAGATATAATCACTGTCGTTAAAGGAAGTGAAAATTGTAATACTGATCACATGACTTCATAAAAAATTAGGGCACTTTTAGTAGAAAACAGCAACATTTGAATTGAAATGGGACGGATTAAGAAAGACGATGCAAAACGAAACCTGTGATGTTTTGTGCTGGGGTGCAAAGCCCACACCAAACATACATTTATGTAAGGGGGTTGAGTTTCTTGCTGTTTTATGCCATAGACAATGGGTTGAGGAAAGTGTCCTAAATAAAATCACTTGATACCATCAATCATGTGATAAGATACATCTAACTACCTATCTTGAAAACAGCGTACTGTGGCGCAGTGGCAAAACCTGTGTAGCAGCATTAAAATATCCAATAAGTTATTTCAATATTATTAAAGCAAAATTAAAATAGGCTTATCAACCCAGGAGCATTTGCCACATTAGATAAACCTAGCATAGAGAAGCCTAGATGGTAAATGGTCTCGGTAGCCATAACTGTTGTATCAACACTGCAGTTTTGAGTTTAGCAAGACTTGTGCAGGATGTGCTCATCTTCAATCATGACTGATGTTAATTGCCAGGTTTTCTAGTTGATGATCAATTATTCTTACCTGGTTCTGTGGCATTCTAAGTAATAAAAACTTTATACCAAGACATACCTGAAAAATTGCTGAAACCCCATTTAAACAAAACAAGTGTGGACACAGAAAAAGTCTCACCTGCATTCCGCATCAGTAACGAAAATAAATTTCGTCATAAGCATTAAGTAAATAGCATTAAATATCAGCAGCGGCCTGTATACGAAATATTGTCACCATACCATGCATAGTTACAGGGGAACAGCCGTAACCCAAAACCTTTAACGTAGTCACTGGACCGTGAAATTGAGGTCAAGGTCAGGTGAAACCTTCCAGACAGTCATGTACTAGTCATCAGCAACCTATACACAAATATTGTCATCCTTCCATGCGTAGTTACAGAGGAACTGTCGTAACCCAAAAACTTTAACATCTAGTCGCTGGACCGTGAAATTGAGGTCAAGGACAGGTGACTGACTGGCAAGTAGTCATCATAAGCTACCTCTGGACCAAATTTGATGGACCTAGACTTGGGCTTACAAATATATGAAGCAAGATGTCAAGTGTTTACGCCGCCGCCGGATTCCCATACATATTTCTCGCCTCCAGCGACTTTTGTCGCAGGCGAGACAACAAAAACCTGAACTAAAAATCTGGAGTAACGCTGGATACTAGAATATAATTAACTATGTGATGGGTAGACAAAGAAGTCACCAAGATAAATTAGTTATACTACCATCTTCTAACTGTTTCCGGAGTTCCTCAATCTCTTTCTGGAATTGTCTCAATAAAGCATCTTTAGGATCTTCATTAATCTTAGCCTTATTCTTAATGTTTTTGGCACGGTTGGCATATCTCAACGTACTTATAGACTCATCAAAATTATAGTCAGCAGGTCCTATATTTGCTATCTATAAAAATCAAATATTTACATATAATTTGATGATAATACAAGGCATTGTTGTTTTTTTTATTTTATTACTTTTTAAACAACTTGAAACAGACTCCCATGGTTCCATCAAATTAAAAAAAAATTAAAAAAACATACAAGACGCCAGGTGAAACATTAAAAAAAGAGAAAATCAGCAAGTGTTAACCCATATTCTCACTGATGCCAAACAGGTAACTTTTCATGGAAAAGCCCTTATGTGAAAAATAGTAACTAAAATGCATTAACAGAACAGTTCTGAAATTACAGATAAAAGAAATATATGACATTGTTGTTTTTGATACATACTTTATCACGATTTAACATATCAAGCTTGCCCTTTTGTCTCACCTGATACTTGCCACGATAAAGTCTGTATAAAAAAATGTCCAATATTCCATATGTTTTTAAAGGCTTATATACATTTTTCCAAGGGCTCGGTTGCTGAGTGGTTAAGGTAGTTCATCTACTATTGATCACATGGTCTGTCAACACTGAGGTTGGTTTGAGTCTCACTGTGGGTAGGGTGTACTCGACTCCAATCTTAACTGACAAGGATCGCCAGTTTTCCTATTGAAAGTTAGGGGTTTTCTCAGAGTACTCTGTCTTCCTTCCCCAATAAAAACTGGACACCATGATATAGCTGTAAAATTGCTTAAAGTGGCATTAAACATCTATCAAACAAACAAACAAACAAATTTTCTTGTTGGTGTTGATGCCAATTAAACATTCTATGGATAGCGTACATCTATTAAAGTTTTTTAAGCAACCTTTGATTGATTAATTGGATGCTTATTTTACCTCCAGGGCAATCATTGCACCTAATTTGATAACAAAATACAGAAATAAACAACACACGTTTTCATAAATAACACATGTTGTAAAGAAACTACATGTATTTACTTATCAGTTTAACCCATACACATACCATGGCAGTTTTAGAATTTCCTCCCAATCAGTCCTGTAGTAACCCAGTCAGTTTGGAGTTCCTGTATTTACTTATCAGTTTAACCCATACATACCATGGCAGTTTTAGAATTTCCTCCCAAACAGTCCTGTAGTAACCGAGTCAGTTTGGAGTTTCTGTATTTACTTATCCTTTTAACCCATACATACCATTGCAGTTTTAGAATTTCCTCCTAAGGAGTCTTGTAGTAACCGAGTCAGTTTGGAGTTTCTGTATTTACTTATCCTTTTAACCCATACATACCATGGCAGTTTTAGAATTTCCTCCTAAGGAGTCTTGTAGTAACCCAGTCAGTTTGGAGTTCCTGTATTTACTTATCAGTTAAACTCATACATACCATTGCAGTTTTAGAATTTCCTCCTAAGGAGTCTTGTAGTAACCGAGTCAGTTTGGAGTTTCTGTATTTACTTATCCTTTTAACCCATACATACCATGGCAGTTTTAGAATTTCCTCCTAAGGAGTCTTGTAGTAACCCAGTCAGTTTGGAGTTCCTGTATTTACTTATCAGTTAAACTCATACATACCATTGCAGTTTTAGAATTTCCTCCTAAGGAGTCTTGTAGTAACTGAGTCAGTTTGGAGTTTCTGTATTTACTTATCCTTTTAACCCATACATACCATTGCAGTTTTAGAATTTCCTCCTAAGGAGTCTTGTAGTAACCGAGTCAGTTTGGAGTTTCTGTATTTACTTATCCTTTTAACCCATACATACCATGGCAGTTTTAGAATTTCCTCCTAAGGAGTCTTGTAGTAACCCAGTCAGTTTGGAGTTCCTGTATTTACTTATCAGTTAAACTCATACATACCATTGCAGTTTTAGAATTTCCTCCTAAGGAGTCTTGTAGTAACTGAGTCAGTTTGGAGTTTCTGTATTTACTTATCCTTTTAACCCATACATACCATTGCAGTTTTAGAATTTCCTCCTAAGGAGTCTTGTAGTAACCGAGTCAGTTTGGAGTTTCTGTATTTACTTATCCTTTTAACCCATACATACCATGGCAGTTTTAGAATTTCCTCCTAAGGAGTCTTGCAGTAACCGAGTCAGTTTGGAGTTCCTGTATTTACTTATCAGTTTAACCCATACATACCATGGCAGTTTTAGAATTTCCTCCTAAGGAGTCTTGTAGTAACTGAGTCAGTTTGGAGTTTCTGTATTTACTTATCCTTTTAACCCATACATACCATGGCAGTTTTAGAATTTCCTCCTAAGGAGTCTTGTAGTAACTGAGTCAGTTTGGAGTTTCTGTATTTACTTATCCTTTTAACCCATACATACCATGGCAGTTTTAGAATTTCCTCCTAAGGAGTCTTGTAGTAACTGAGTCAGTTTGGAGTTTCTGTATTTACTTATCCTTTTAACCCATACATACCATGGCAGTTTTAGAATTTCCTCCTAAGGAGTCTTGTAGTAACCGAGTCAGTTTGGAGTTTCTGTATTTACTTATCCTTTTAACCCATACATACCATGGCAGTTTTAGAATTTCTTCCTAAGGAGTCTTGTAGTAACCGAGTCAGTTTGGAGTTTCTGTATTTACTTATCCTTTTAACCCATACATACCATGGCAGTTTTAGAATTTCCTCCAAAGGAGTCTTGTAGTAACTGAGTCAGTTTGGAGTTTCTGTATTTACTTATCCTTTTAACCCATACATACCATTGCAGTTTTAGAATTTCCTCCTAAGGAGTCTTGTAGTAACCGAGTCAGTTTGGAGTTTCTGTATGGTATATGAGTACTTTTTCCATCAACCAGCGATGAAATAACGTTACCCAAGGTTGACAGTGACAGATTAATTTTTGTGGCTTCTTTCAATCTCTGTCCAGTGGCACCTGTTTTTGCTTGTCTTTCGGAACCCTAAATCCAAAAAAATAATGACATGCAGTATCCCAATTAATACTGTAAACTTTTTATAATACTGAGCTTCAACAAAATTTAATAAGCTATTCAATGTGATACTCTACCATGTCCTCAATGGCAAAAATCCTGATAACATAGTTTATGGATATTTTTGCACCAAGATTTTGTGCAGCACCACCAACCTTTTTAACAAGAATCTTAGTCAGTTATCAAGTCAACAGTGATAATGTCCATATAAATGAATACAGGATAAGGCTAATCAGTACCTAACAAGTAGAGCAGTTATATCACACAATAAAGTCATCAAACAAGAGCCCAGTTTGTCTATTTCTGGAGGATAAGTCAACATAACTGGTTCCAAATTATAACCTCCGACACATGTACTGCGGAACTAAATTTGCCATATTACCATGATGTTTGTAAAAAATACACACGATTTTATTTATTTTCATATAATGTCCCTACCAACACTACATACTTTCACAGTTACAATAAAATTGTCACGCCCTTGGAACTCAAATCATTTTCCCCAAAATTAACTGGTTGTTAACTGCTCTCATTCTCAATAAATATTAATTATTGTTTGATTCACTTCCAAGACAGAAATCATCCCTGGAGCTGCTTTGTGGTGAGATTGAAGAGAAAAAAACAATAATCTGTTTATCTGTTTTGTAACATATTTTTGTTTACTGTTTTTTTATTGAAACAATGAGCATAAATTATCCAATGTAATAAGAATTTAAGTACAACATACAGGATCAGGTTGTCCTACATTGATGGATAACAAAAAACCAAATACTGTAACACTTACAGCCAGATCGACAAGGTGAAGCTTTCCTGCCTTACCTTGTTTTTACCATCAGGACCTTATATACATGTAATACTTACAGCCAGATGGACAAGGTGAAGCTTAACTGCCCTGACATGGTGTTTACCATCAGGAACTTGTATAATACTTACAGCCAGATCGACAAGGTGAAGTTTTCCTGCCCTGACATGGTGTTTACCATCAGGACCTTTCTCACTACATTCTATAGTGACAGTAAAGATAGCATGTGACCTTGAGCTGTGTAGGTTCATGTTTGTAGCTCCTGTTGAACCTATAAAATCATTTATTTTATTAGTAATAAGATTATAAGCAGCAAATTAATGGCAAGTGACATAATCCTCATTGGTAAGAGGAATATAAATTTAATATAATATAAATAAAAATTGAATCCTCATTTATCACAGATGATATGAAATAATATGAATATTTTGAATTCATATGTGAAAACAGTAAGAAACAAATATTCTATTGAAATATGTGACAGCCATCAAGTCTATGAAAATCTTAACCAATGATCTACTTCATGTGGCATGAACATATTTGTGTGTAGAAGTCTATCAAGTATTTCTGAAAACATGTACATATTTTGTGTTCATGTTCATCTGATTTTTTATTCAAACACCTCTTTCATGTATTTCCGTGTGCATGTTTGTCGTGTATTTCTGTGTACCCACTCTGGCATGTAATTAGTTGCACACATCTGGTGTGTATTTCTGTGTGCACCTCTGTTTTGTTTTTCAGTGTACATGTCTGTTTTGTATCTCTGTGTACTCACTCTGGCATGTAATTAGTTGCACACATCTGGTGTGTATTTCTGTTGTGTGCCTCTGTTGTGTTTTTCAGTGTACATGTCTGTTTTGTATCTCTGTGTACTCACTCTGGCATGTCCTTCTGTGCACACATCTGGTGTGTATTTCTGCGTGTGCCTCTGTTGTGTTTTTCAGTGAACATGTCTGTTTTGTATCTCTGTGTACTCACTCTGGCATGTCATTCCGTGCACACATCTGGTGTGTATTTCTGTTGTGTGCCTCTGTTTTGTTTTTCAGTGTACATGTCTGTTTTGTATCTCTGTGTACTCACTCTGGCATGTCATTCTGTACACACATCTGGTGTGTATTTCTGTGTGCGCCTCTGTTGTGTTTTTCAGTGTACATGTCTGTTTTGTATCTCTGTGTACTCACTCTGACATGTCTTTCTGTGCACACATCTGGTGTGTATTTCTGTGTGTGCCTCTGTTGTGTTTTTCAGTGTACATGTCTGTTTTGTATCTCTGTGTACTCACTCTGGCATGTCATTCCGTGCACACATCTGGTGTGTATTTCTGTGTGCGCCTCTGTTGTGTTTTTCAGTGTACATGTCTGTTTTGTATTTCTGTGTACTCACTCTGGCATGTCATTCTGTGCACACATCTGGTGTGTATTTCTGTGTGCGCCTCTGTTGTGTTTTTCAGTGTACATGTCTGTTTTGTATCTCTGTGTACTCACTCTGGCATGTCTTTCTGTGCACACATCTGGTGTGTATTTCTGTGTGCGCCTCTGTTGTGTTTTTCAGTGTACATGTCTGTTTTGTATCTCTGTGTACTCACTCTGGCATGTCATTCTGTGCACACATCTGGTGTGTATTTCTGTGTGTGCCTCTGTTGTTTTTTAGTGTACATGTCTGTTTTGTATTTCTGTGTACATGTTATGTGACCATCACTCTTGGGTATTTCTATAAACAAGTCTGTCATGTATTTCTGATATAAAAGCAGTGAAAAGGTAATGCGTTATTCCAGTATAAACAGACTTACGATTTTTGTTTCCAAGCGTCATGATTCTGTCCATGTCATCTGCGTTATTTACTGCAAACGCAGATAAATCTTTAACATATACGCCTACATCAGGTCGCTCTTTAACCTAGATATAAAAACATGTTATTTAACTACAATGTTGACACATCCTTCATATGAAAAACTAATTCTGGTCACTTGTTATATGAATAAAACAAGTTTGGATGGTTATCCATTCAAAAATATTTAAATTTAGTACATTGGTTAGCCATTTGCACATTTCTTTAAAGTGAAAATAAACAATTCCCAGTATGATATCTATCATTACTATTGCTTCATGCAATGGACCTTTCACCTTACTGATAGTTGGTTACTGACCTCTAACCTCTGATTTAGTTGGTTACTGACCTCTAACCTCTGATTTTGATCTTTAGCTAACAAGTCTCGTACTTCTTCATTGTAAATTTCTAAATATGACACTCGCACCAAAAATCTGAAAAAATAAAATTTAATACACATAATAAAATTAGAAACATTTACAGCATGTTAAATGTTTTATTTTCAGACTGTTTTCTATACATTTTCATTGCTGACAACATAGAAGGACGAACTTGCAATAAATTAATAAATTAATACATATCTTTAACTCTTAGGACAATTTTTCATGTTGTCAAAAACCACTGAAGAATTAGTTCCAGAGGGCCAAGGGCCACAATGCTCACCCGAGTCACACAGCTGGTACACCAAGCATGAAAGTAGAAACTAGATATCAGAAAGATGGTATCCATGGCTGTAGGCCCTGCCCACCTAGAGGTCAAAGTTTACCACCCATGTGATACCATCTAACCACATACCAAATATGAAAAGCCTACCTCTAAAGATAAAAAAGTAATAGCCAAGACATGATTAGTTTGAACTGTCAGATGGATGCACTGATCACTACAGGGCATTTGCCACTAAGTGGCTGGGCCTTAAATATGTATAGCCAAACTGACATCTTTGAATTGATTTTAATAAAGTGATAGATGATTTATCCACAAAATCTTGTTTTGGGGTCTTTGAAACAAAGATATATCAGATGTTTAATATCTGTTCTATCAGAGCACTTATAGTTTACTTCACCAAATCCATATATATGTAGTATGAATTTCCTTTGTTTCCTCTTTGAAGAATGATCACCCATTGAATTAAACAAATTTGAATTCCTTTTCCCAATGGTCAAAATGCAAAAACATTTAAATAAGCACAAAATTTCATGAGACGATTTTTCAAGATTGATCATATTTTAACAATTTTTAATTATCCTCCCTTTTCTATAGGACATGGCCCTTTAATTGCACAAACCTCAAGTTTGATAAATATCAACACAACTGTACCTGAAATGAAGATTCTTAAATTTTAATAACATATTTAAACAATTTCTGAATTATCTCCCCTGTCATATTTCAAGGGTTTATAATTATCTCCCCTTTGAAGAGGATATTGCCTTCATTTGAATCCTAGTAATCTAAGGATACTTTGTGCTAAGTTTGATTTAAAAAAACTCCTGCAAAAAAGATTTTAAAGTTTGACATCTTTTTAAAACAATTTCTGATTATCTTCCATTCCTAAGAGGGTGTGGTCCTTCACTGGAACAAACGTGAATGTCTTTTAGTTTGATTGAAATTCTGTGGAAGAATTTTTTTTTTTTGGATGGTGTTTTAACGCCACTTTCAGCAATTTTTCAGCTATATCATGGCGTCCAGTTTTTATTGGGGGAGGAAGCTGGAGTACCCGGGGAAACCCCCCGACCTGCGGTAGGAAACTGGCAATCCTTGTCAATTAAGATTGGAGTCTGATGCACCCTACCTGCAGTGAGAATCGAACCCGCAATCTCAGCGTTGACAGACCATGTGATCAATAGTAGACGAATTACCTTAACCACTCGGCCACTGAAGCCCCGGTGTAAGAATATATAAATGTTAAAAGTTCATAGAGACAGTGACAATTTAACAGAAAGCTCACTTAAGCCTGTCACTAAGATGTATTTAAAAAAAAACCATATTCTGATGACAGATGTTTGCATTTTGTAAATGGTAGTTGATTTTAAAAGATAGTAATTTCATGTAAATGACTGCAATATATCATAACAATCTTTGCTTCTGATGTAATAAATAAAGGTGTTCTGATGTAAAAGTAGTCCAAGAACTAGTTTAGTTATTTTGTTCTTTCTTACACAATACACTTAGTAAGTATAACATAGGAAGTCTGAAAAAGCCGGGTTGCAAAGCAAGTGTCTTAATGTGTCTTAATCAATGGTAAATGGTTTATAATACTTGATAATTTTGTGCCTGCATCAAAAAATGTAGAAGGAGTTGATTAAATGAAAACAGAACTCTCATGAATATAGTGTGTTAAAAATGACCAAGTTCCATCGTCTAGAAAATGGGAAAACATTTCTTGAACACTTCCATAATATCAATTCATGTGCAATCTTTCTGTGAAGTTTCATAGATCCAGCTTAAAAACCGTAGGAGGAGCTGATTACACAATATAGATACCCTATTTTCCCCCACCCATCCACCAACCTTTACATACTCTAACTCGGATTTGCCGAAACTTGGCTGTATGACTAGTTAATATAGTAAGTAAATCAATACTATCCAACTTTTTACAAGATCTAAAAAAATCAAAACAAATGCAACATAGAGCATTAGCTGGTGGCCAATGAATGTCTTGTCTAATGTCTGAAATGTTGTTCTCTTACAACAATGGTGTTGGAAGGGGTAAGCACACATCCTATAAAATTTGCTAATATCTGCTATTTTTTCTTCTATGTGAGTATACCTCGTGTCCCCTTCAGCTTTTGCTATTTTCCCAAAAACGTGAGCAAATGAGTTAGGAATGATTCCTCTGAGTTCAGGTACAGCTCGGACTCCCTCCATGGTAAAGGTCTTCCCTGTTCCGGTCTGGCCATAGGCAAATATTGTCCCTGAAAGTAATGTCTTAGATTATGTTTTCTTTGTATTTAATGGAACACATATTGTTATAAATACAAAAATATTTCCAGAATTTAAACAATCCACAGTAAATAATTTATCACTAAAACAAATATAATTAAAATTGTAACCCGACAATACAAAGTCTACAATAGATCTGGGTGTAACACAAACTCTACCTACCATTGTAACCCGACAATACAAAGTCTACAATAGATCTGGGTGTAACACAAACTCTACCTACCATTGTAACCCGACAATACAAAGTCTACAATAGATCTGGGTGTAACACAAACTCTACCTACCATTGTAACCCGACAATACAAAGTCTACAATAGATCTGGGTGTAACACAAACTCTACCTACCATTGTAACCCGACAATACAAAGTCTACAATAGATCTGGGTGTAACACAAACTCTACCTACCATTGTTACCCCCTATGAAAACTTTACAACAGATCCTGTTTCTACTCAAATTCTAACTAGATCTGGGTTTTGTACAAACTCTAAATATCATTGTTTGTTTGTTTGGTGTTTAATGCCACTTTTAGCAATTTTTCAACTATATTGTGACATTCAGTTTGTATTGGGAGAGGAAGCCAGAGTACACAGAGAAAATCCCCAACCTTCAGCATGTTCAGTAGGAAAACTGGCCATCCTTATCAATTAAGATTTGAATCAAGTACACACTACCTGCAGTGAGACTCTACCCCACAACCTCAGCGTTGACAGACCACATGATCAATAATATTAACCACTTGGCCACCTAGGCCCCTGTAATGAAACCCTCCTATACAAAGTCTACAATAGATCTGGGTTTAACACAAACCCTACCTACCATTGTAACCCTCCAATACAAAGTCGACTATAGGTCTGGCTGCTTGGTTATATATATCAACCTGCTTAGAATTCGGACCAAACACGATATCAAAGGTGAATCTTTTGGGTGGCTCCCCATGGCTGGTATTAGTTGGCTCAACTTCTATACTGCCTCGTACTTCATCTACCTATAATATCAAGAACATACAATCACCTCGAAAGTTGGGCAAGGATTTCTTTTATTGATGACTTTCATATTTTTTATGCAGAATTATTATGTCTCATCTGTTACAATAGTTAGTTATGATTCATTTTTACAGTTAAAACATATGTGTAGTTTTTATAACAAAATAAAACAGGGAACTGATGTGTAGATTGTTGATTATATTAGCAAATAAAAATATGTTTCCTAAAATTAACAAGTACATAAAGCAGCAATTTTTATGAGAACCTGTAAAATGTATTCCTTAACAATACTGTAATAATTTGGAACTAAATACTCAATTATCTTCACACAAAGAACACTTCCCAGTGTAATTTCCATGTCATTTAATAGCAGAGAATTATTTAGCCCTTGCACCTTTCGTAATTGATGAAAGCATTTGAAAACTGACGAAAAACTATTCTTAATATTGAAGTATAAAATTCTATTGATAAAAATTAAATTTTAGCATTAGTGTACTGTAAACTACATATTCAAGCAAACTATCAGGAAATTGAACAATATCTCTTTGATCCTTGATCACAGCATGTGTTGCTGTTTTTACAGGTAATCCGATTTAGTGGTGCTCCTAGTCAATGATAATATGCCAACAAAAGTGTTGAATAGATTGTACATATATATATATACAAATAAAAATTAAAAAGATTTTTCATGTGTTTTAAGCATTTCTAATGGATTTTGTGTTCTTGTTTACTTCTGAAATAGGTCTTATTACCAACAGTGACCTATGATCATATTACTGACAGTGACCAGTGAAAAAAAGTAAAATAAATTAAAAAATGGATAAACAAGAGCTTTTGAATGTTTTAAAATTATAAGTTATAAATTTATTTTATTTTATTTTAATCATTGTCTTTGAGAAATATTTAACATGTTTTAGACGCAATTGAGCATATATTTATTCAGCGTGACAGCAAAAAAGACTAAAGCCCTCAAAATCCTTAAAAATTCCCTGAAATAGTTGACATGTCATTACACATAGAACACTCCCGGTGCAATTTCTGTTTCATGAAACAGTTGATATAGATCTCTTACCTTCACACACAAAACACAGCCCTGGGCAATTTCTGTGTCATTCAATGGTCGGCATCTTACACATACTCTCACATTGTCATCCTGTTTTTCCTGAATAAAAAAAAGTCTGGAAATTTGTATACAGTTAAGTGTTTGGAAAACAGAATCAACAATCCTTTCTGGTCTCCTAGTTCCCACTTCCACAGATATTCATTTTCTGTTTAAGTTTACAATGTCCTGTCATATTTCATATCTGTTTGTCCGAAATGTTATCACTAGATTATATCCCAGAATTTGAAATTACAAAAATCAGTTAGAAATATTATTCAAATGTAATCAGGAACACTCAGACCGCCAATAACTTGGATCATGACAACTGGGACCATTAGGACTAATAGGACAAAAATTGTGTCACAAGAGTTTTTAAATAGGGAAAATCCATAGCTCTATGGTCCGCCAAATAAAAAAATGTCAAAGGACCTAAAGAGCTACGGTTCCGCAGCTACTGTACTATTCTAAATGCCAAACCCCTTGGAAAAATTTCTTTAATTGCATTTTTTACCTTTTTATTATTAACATCCAGGGGAAAAAATTTAGCTATGATATCCTATCCATGTTTCATACTATGCCTCTAATGTTTAGTTGTTACAAATCATCCTTGACTTTTGCTACGGGAATTTATAAAGGGACCTAGCATTGTTTACAAATGTTCGTCTGCTTTCGTTACGTTCAATGGTATTCTGCAAGACTTTTCCCGCCTTAACTGCAGACAACATCACCCGAAGGATTTCAGAGACAAAAATCAATCGTTCCGAAAGTACACTGCCCCATTAAAATTTTAAAACGGCCAAATTTCGAAACACTGAATATCTTGAGGAAAAAATCAAAGAATGTGTCCATGGGACACAGATGTCCCCCCAAAATGAAGTCCCAAACAGGAAGAAGTTGTCCCACAGGTCTGAAAGTTGCTTGGGACATACAACTTGTGATACTGAACCACCCTGCCAAATTTCAAATTGTTCTCATGTACGGTTTCTGAGAAAAGCTTGAAGGAAATTCGTACAAACGGATGACGTATTTAAATACAAATGAAGTCCCAAACAGGAAGTAGTTGTCCGACAGGTCTGAAAGTCGCTTAGGACGTACAACTTGTGATACTGAACCACCCTGCCAAATTTCAAATTGTTCTCATGTACAGTTTCTGAGAAAAGCTTGACGGAAATTCATTTGGACGTACGGACAGACAGATGGACATGAGTAAAACTTAATGCCCCCCGACATGTCGTCTCGGGGGCATAAAAACTGTTGATTTAAAAAGTACCCTTCTTGATCTACAAAAGCCGAATCATGCGCGGTAAACAGTTTTCATTTGTTACGCAAAAAACCCTCTCCAAATTACGGTCACTTTTAGTATAATAGGAAGTTAAATGGGAGAACGTGTCCCATGGAAGTGATTTATAACATCACGGTATCTTTTGGCCATAATATCTATGTAGTATATGCACGGTATCGAAGAGCCAGAATATATGCGCTTACAAATACAATTGCATTCTCTGTCCTAAAACGTTCTGTATGTAATTGAAGAGTTTTTATCACGCAAATTCGCTTTTGTTAAAGTTACAGTATATGTATCAAAACTAAATGTTACCGGCATTTCGCATCCCCGTCCTTTTTATCAACAGTGTATGTCTATTTTTCTTGACATAAAGAATCCAGGTTTTCGACAGTGAGAAAAATGTTGATTACGTTAGGATTAAATGAAAATCTCTTTATTGATTGGTCAATAATCCAACATTCTTTTGGTATGTTATCGGGTTTTTACTTTATCGGTTTATAACAGACATCGAGCGCATCGAAAAGACGCAGTCGAAACTGATTCCTTGCCTACTGTTCTGAACAGGGAGTTAACAAAAAATTCATCTGGAAACAGTACAATAAAGATGTCTGCGCCCATAATATTATAACCTTGATTTTCTTTTGTGAGTTACTGATATTATCAGCTGGATTTGACTCTTCTTTAGTACTTAAAAGAATTTTCCCCTCATGTAATCCATTTCTTCAATATTTATCTTAATAGAGTTCAAGTATATGTACAACTGACTGGAAACAAGCTAATGTCATCCCGGTCTTAAAAAAACTAAAAAGGGTGAAAAATATCTATCCGATCGCGACCTGTATATGCTGTAAAGCATCTTGAGTTTGTTATATTATTGTTCCCTTTTATTATTATTAAATGCACTGCAGCATACCGTATAGATATTAGTTGTCATTCATGGCTCTCGAGCTTAAGTGTGAGGGGTATCAGGTCCGTTCGCCCTATACTAAATGTTACACCCCCCATGCGCTCAGCGTTTTGCTTGCATTTTTTTATTATTCCATACTGTACCTTTATAGTGCTAAAATCCGATTTGAAAAAAATCTACACGATAGCACGTCCATATTTTATATTATGCCTTTGTTGTTGAAATATCCGAAATCGTCCTTGACATTTGCTAAGGGAATTTTACATAGGAAATCAACCATTTGAGTTTCTAAAGGGACCTAGCGTTGTTTTAAAAAAAATCGTCTGCTTTCGTAACGTTCAATGGTATTCGGACAAACCGCGAGACTTTTCCCGCCTTAACTGCAGACGACATGACCCGAAGGATTTCGAATAGATAACAATTGACTCTTCCAAACATACACTTCCATGGTAATTTAGGTCAAACTTTACTATAGAAAAGTGCTCTATCAAAGTGAAAAAATCTGCCGCATTTCAAACCGCCAACTATCACTTGGATATAATTGTTGTTGTCAGTTTACACATTCTGTAATCTACAAAAGGAGCATAAGCTGGACCAAACGCGGTAAGCAGTTTTTATTTGTCAGCCAAAAAACCGCTATATTGCCGCTTCGAAACTTACTATAGTTACATATTCGCCCTAGGTCCGTTCAACCAGAGTTCACTAGCCCTAGATATGGGTCCGTTCGCCCTACATTATTATAACAATTGTAAAATATGTTAAAATGAAATAAAATCACAGTAATAATTTGTTTCTTTGATCGTTAATAAAATGATTTTAATGATTAAAAATAATTAGCTAGCAATTAGTTTAATTTATGAACATAAAAAAAATTTAAATAATTAGCTTGGACAGAGAAATTTATAAAAGAAATTAATTATAGTGTAATAATTAATTTGTTAAAAATTTATTTTTAAAACAAAATTAGTTAGCTTGGATGCCGAGTACTTTGAGTAGTATATAAGCTACCAGAAAAAATGTATGTTTCTCATCCAACATTTATAACAACCTGTATATCCTGCAATTCTGAAGCCAGACCTCATCAGCATGCAGTTTCTTGTGACGTCTGATGGCAACACCGACTATGTGTACACTCTTACATTAGACAGTTACTAGCCTTGCCTTTCCTGCCTAGCGCACACATCAGAACCACATTTGCAACACTGAAGAAAAGAGCCAGCACCCCAACACTGGAGACCAAGATACAGACCGCCTGGGACAGCTACATGAATTCAGAGATGACAACTACACACTTTTTGAAGACGATCTCGAACGTATACAGACTTGCAGACTTTCACAAAGACCAACTGGAACTGCAAGACAATTGACCCTAAGTTAATTACCTGATATAAGGGTTTGCTCTGGGTTCTAAAAAGTTGGTGCCAAAAAAATCGCCAACTGCAATTTTCTGTCGCCAATTTCCAAAATCTGGCGCCAATATATTCTGAATGTGTATTGTCATTTACAGTCATTGATACACACTATGATGTGTACTTTGCAAAAAAAGTTTCATTCTTTTAGGCATGACAGTATTAGGATTAGACATGAGCAGCACAAAACTTCCTCTTTCTTATGTCCTACTTTAATGTGGAGATTATGTTTCAATAATAAATTTCTGATGCTATATAGGAGGGAGAGTTGAATAACAAAAAGGATGGAGTACACATATCAATGCTGTATCTGTATTTGGCTTTCAATTCTGAATTCTAATAAGTTAATTCAAGTTTTTCACAAGCACTGGTTAACAGTAACTTCTTCTTTTGGGGGTTTTTAACGTCCTACACTGGTAAATTAATACCCTCGATCGGACGGTTGTTGCAGTTAGTAATCCATGGACTCCACCATGGTGGTTTTTTCGAAGCCCGGCCTTCGGGATACCTGGTCGAAGAACTCGGCAGCATATGTCCTACTAGCGGCCGGGCTGCTCTGATGTAACGTTGGCCTACTCCGGTACCCCACATGGGTACCGGTGCGTTTCCCCACTCTGACCGTCTTGGAGGTCTTACATCTGCAGAGTGGACTGCATCTCCATTGGGTTATAGAATTAAAGTTAAAATAGCACTAAAGGTAAAATACTCAATTTTATTTTCAACCTTTTAATTTAAAACATAAGTAACCACCTAATAAGTACAAATATATTGTTTAAAATGTGTATTTATTTAAGTTATTATTTGCAATACAAATTTAGAAAAGTCTGCCAGGTGAAGTTGTGTAAATTTGTTTATTTTTCTGAAAATCAAGGGAAGTAACTGCAATGTTTTATTTATTTTTAGAAATTTTTTACATTTTTAGCTCACCTGACCCGAAGGGTCATGTGAGCTATTGCCATCACTTGGCGTCCGTCGTCGTCGTCGTCCATCGTCGTCGTTGTCGTTATCTTTTCTTCAAAAATCTTCTCCTCCAAAACCACTGAAGGGATTGCTTTGAAACTGTGCACACATCATTAGTAAAATGTCCTCTACCAAGTTTGCCCAAATCATGGCCTCAGACCAACCAACATGGCCGCCATGGCTAAAAATAGAACAGGGGGGTCAAAATACAGTTTTTTGCTTATAGTTCAAAAAGTATAACAGATACAGGAAAACCAAACAAACTTTCCTTCTTCAGCATCTAAAGCTCTACAAAACACTCCATTGGGTCAAAGTTGTATGATGACTCCTTGTAGGAGTTATTGCCCTTTAATTGTCAAAATTGATGATTTTTGCCATTTTTTCCTCAAAATCTTGAAAATTATTAGAACTAGAGAAAAAGTTAGCATTGCTTAATTGTTATGCTCTATGAGGGCTACAAAAATGACTTTAGGGTCCAGATTGTCTGATTAACTGTTTAAGAGTTATTCCCATTTTTTTTTAATCGTTTTTAATTGATTTGTTAAAATCTTCTCCTCTGAAACAACTGAAAGTACTGCTTTGAAACTTTGTATACATCATCCGTTTTTGGCTTATATTTAAAAAAGTGTAACAGATACCGGAAAACCTAAGAGACATGCCTTCATCTGCATCAAAAGCTCTACGAAACACTCCATTGGGATGAAGCTGTATGATGACTCCTTATAGGAGTTATTGCCCTTTAATTGTCCAAATTGATTATTTTTGATATTTTTGCCGCAAAATCTTAAAAATTATTAGAACTAGAGAAAAAGTTAGCATTGCTTAATTGTTCTGCTCTATGAGGGCTACAAAAATGACTTAGGGTCAAGATTGTCTGATGAACCGTTTAGGAATTATTCTCCTTGAACATTTTTTTAATCAATTTTACTTGATTGTAAAAAATCTTCTCCTCTTTAACCAATGAAAGTACTGCTTTGAAACATTGCACACATCATCTTAAGGACGTCCTCTACCAAAATTTTGCAAATCATGACACCTGACTACCTACATAGCTACGTTGGCTAAAAATAGAAGAAATGAAAAAAAGGGGGGGGGGGGGTGGTAGTCGAGAGAGTTTTCGACTGATAGTTAAAAAAGTATAACAGGTACAGCAAATTTGAAGTGAACCTCCCTTCTCCCTTCTTAGCATCAAAAGCTCCTCCTTATAGGAGTTATTTCCCTTAAAAGGTCAAAATTAATGATTTTTGCAGAAGTGTTGGGCAATTCCTTTTAGCAACGAAAAGCTGGATAAAAAGGGGTTGTTTGGTTTCAGGTTCAGGTGAGTGATACAGGCTCCTGGGAGCCTCTAGTTACTCGATCTAATTCTGACCCATAGTTTGTAAATATAAAAAGAAAAGACAAGTAAAATGTTCAGAAACTTTTATCTTTTACTATTTTAAGATTTCTATTCTTGAAATTTAAATTTTCTCAGTGAAGCAAGATCAAAGAAATAATTACGTTCGATCAACCATGATGCAATACTACGTTTTTGACACCTGCTGTGGTTAACAATTGTTACAGCACAGCCATAAACTGTCTGTAAATTGTGTACAACTTTAATCTTTAAGTGTGTGAGTGATCCAGAAGAACACTTTCAACTGATTTATGGTCTAATTTCCGGACATTTCGTTCAGTTTGCAACTTATAACAAAAAAAAATATCCTGGTGCCAAAAAAATCGCCAAAGACAATCTTTTGTTGCCAATTGAAATAAAAAATCGCAAATGGCGACATTGGCGAATCAGCGCAACCCCTGCTGAATAAATTAAAATGAACTCTCAGATACTTGTTGTGTGCAGAATAAAATCAAATAGTGAATTGTATAAGTGCAATGCTATTATTAGTGCAACCATATTATGTTGTTATTTTTTATATATATATTAAAGCTTCTAAATATTATTGTGTCTCTTCCTCTCATCTGCATTCCGTGTAAGCCTGTTGAGAAAATACAAAACAATTAAAAACAATACTTTGTAAAATTTCTACAACTCAAATTCAGCAAGCATGTTTTAAAATCAACAAAACAAAACAACATTTAACAATAATACTATGTGTTGACAGACAACAAATACAACTTAAAAAATATTCAAAAATTAACAAACAAACAAAAACATTGGTTCAAATATCTTTTGAATTGAATTTATCATTATTACATTTACAAACATCCTAAATAAATATGTATACCAAAACATGGGCGAACAGACTAAGGGCCAACAGGTATTAGGGCGAACGAACCTAGGGCGAACAAGTACTAGGGCGAACGGACCCGGATTCAGTTTGAGGCTATATTAGTGCTAATCGTTTAAATGTTTTATGTATTGTTCTCTCTCCAACTTTAGTTATGCTACCTTCATATTTAGCAATGTATATTTACAATGCATCTAGAGTGTCAGTCTGTTTGTGCTTTTAATGTTTTATTTATAAACTGTTTTGTCATTTATCTGTACTATATACATGTGGAATGCCGGACATTTCGGCCCATAAAAAAATCGGCCCATGTCAAAATCGGCACACAATATATTATTTGAAGTAAACAATTATGGAAAATGTATATATTTAATTGATTTGTTGACTTTATTTCTTTGTTTGTGTTTTTATGTTCTAACAATGTACGTTTTTTTTAAATAGAACACTAATAAATATGTTTTCTTAGATTTTATTAAAGTAGATAAACATGATAAATATCAACAACAAAGAACAATAAGTTTAATAATAATAACTGTATCATTATTTTTAGGTAAACATTTTTCATATATATCTCATCTCAGTTGATTAAAATGAAGCAAACAATATAAAAAGTAAAGTTAATCGTTGTTGGGGCCGTATATCTGTCCACACTCTCTCAGCAACTGGGACGTCGAGATCTCGTCATCTTCGTAGCGGCCCTTCATGAAGATGATCTTCCAAGTCCTTGTACCTATGTCGCTGGTTTCGTAGAATTTGCTTCTCTGACACCAATCTAACTGTAAGCTCCACTAGGTTGGCCTGCCGTTGTTGAGCAGGCACTAGAACATGTAGAATGTACATGTAGAAGGGTGCATTTTCTTTATCAACATCGGCATTGATAAGTGTATGCCCACTATAAAAAGAAAACATAAATATTTAGACAGTGTTATCTAATACATGAATTATAAATGTATATCGAGTTATAAATAAAAAAATATGTATTTACAAATGTATATATCGAGTTGTAAGTAAACAAAATATTTATTTAACTGTTGTACATGCCATGGGCCGATTTTGTATAGGCCGATTTGTCCAGACACCGTACCGTGCCAATGCTTTCTTTTATTGCTTTGTACTTGTAAGCATAGCTTTAGTCTGCATAGTTCTTTATTGCTTTGTAACTTTTAGCTTAGTTTTAGTCTGCATAGATTTGCTTTGTAACTTTTAGCTTAGTTTTAGACTGCATTAGTGCTAGCTGCTTTATGTTCTTATACATAACTTTCTTGCTTAACCTTTTTAACATGTGTTGCCTGCATGATCAGCAATTGTGTTATTGTTTTGATAATATTTATTTTAACTTAAAATGCATGTCTTGTACCTATGTCTGTGTCAGTCTATTGTCTCTGTATTGTACTGTATGTTTATTCTGTAGTCTGTGTCAGCTTATGTATTGTATTGTACTGTATGTTTATTATGTCTGTTACATGTAGTTGTTATTTATGTCCGTTTTAAAAGCTCTACAGAGGTTATGTTTGCTGTAACATATGTCACTGACTTTAAATGAAATTTACTTGACTTGACTTGAGCTATATGACACTTGTAAACTGCCAGCATGGCTTCAGGGCAAAGAGAAGCAGTAAACTCAACTTATCTAACTCACACATGAACTGCATGCAGGTTTACAAACAGATCTTATAATTCTTTACTTTTCTAAGGCATTTGACAAGGTACCTCACAAGCGACTGCTCTGCAAGCTTGAAAATTATGGTATAAGATCTTCCACACTGAAATGGATAGAATCTTTCCTGATCACAACTGATTATGCAGCAGGTAGTTCTTGATGGAAAGACCTCTTGTAAATCGTACCTTCCCTTTTTAGCTCACCTGGACCATGTGAGCCTTTGCCATCACTTGGCGTCTGTTGTTTGTCCTCCATTGTAAACTTTTTAAAAAATCTTCTCCTCTGAAACTGCTGGGCCAATTTTTTTCAAACTTGACCACAATCATCATGATCATCCTTAGGGTTCCTAGTTTCAAATTTGTACCCAGGGTGTTGATCAACGGACAAAGATGGCCACTGTTACTAAAAATAGAAGTTGGGTGTGAACACACGTTTTTGATCATTATCTCAAAAACTATAATAGCTATAGAGAAAACCGTTACTTCAAATTGATCAGCACATTAAGGTCTACATTAGTTGCTATTAGTGTGAAGTTGTGTATTGGCTTCTTGTAGGAGTTATTGCCCTTTATTGACGATTTTTGACGAAATTTTTGTTATTTACAATATAACTTGAAAACTGTAAAGAGCTAGGGAGAAACTGTTAATGGCAAAAATGATCAGCAATTTAAGTCTTACAATTCACTTTGCCTGAATTTGTCTGCTGATGCCTTATATGAGTTATTGCCATAAATGACAATTTTTTTATGAAATTTTCCGTTTTTGTCCTGTAACTTAAAAACCATAACAGCTAGAGTAAAACTGTAGATAACAAAAATGATCAGCAATAAAAGCCCTAAAATTCAATAAATTGGTCTGAAATTGTCAGATGACTCCTTATAGGAGTTAATGCCCTTAAATTACAATTTTTTTATGAAATTTTCCGTTTTTGTCCTGTTAGTGTTACTTAAAAACTGTAACAGCTAGAGTGAAACTATAAATAGCAAAATAGATCAGCAATACAAGCTCTACAATTTACTGTATTGGTCTGGAATTGTCAGATGACTTCTAATAGGAGTTAATGCCCTTAATTTAAATGGCAATTTTTTTTTTAAATTTTCCATTTTTGTCCTGTAACTTCAAAACCATAACAGATAGAGTGAAACTATAAATAGCAAAAATGATTAACAATAAAAGCTTTACAATTCACTTTGTTAGTCCAAAATTGCAAGATGACTCTTTATAGGTGTTATTTCCCTTTAATTATGAATTTGGATGAATAATCAGTATTTGTGTTATAAATTAGTCTATATACCTAGAGTAAAATTTCTAAATTACCTAAAAGTCTGATGGCATCTTATAGGAGTTAGTGTACTTAACCCAAATTTTTGAAGAAATGTTTAGTTTTTTCACAGTAATTTAAAAGCTATAACAACTAGACTGAAACTGTTAATTGCAAAAATTTAAATATAGTTGAAATCATTTGAGTTCCAGGTGGGCGATTACAGGCTCCTGGGAGCCTCTAGTTTTTTTTTTTGGCAAGGGTAGAAATTTTATTCCCATTACTCATAATGTAGCAGAGTGAGATTGAATCACTCCCCGCACTCTAATGTCCAAAGGAAGTTGCATTATATATAATCCGTTGTGGTCAATCTTGATGTCTTTCAACAGTGTCACTATTTTTTTTTATCAGTTTCATGTTTAAGATCAATCATTATTGTTACGTGATGATAGTTATTTTTGTATAAACCGCTGGGTGATGTGTATTAATTGACATTCATCTCTCTTTTTTTATTATGTTTACTACACGAAAAACATTGATAAACCCGAAACTGAATGGCGTGTTGCATCTTGGGAAAGTATATGTAAATTACTGGATTCTTACTAATGGTTGTTACAGTATGCAAATTAGCACGATTATAATAAAATTAGGTCACATTATTCATATACAGAAAAATTATCAACTTAACACTTTCTATGTGCATCTTCAAAGACGAAAAAAGATATTTCTTCATTAAAGCTTGTTTCTTGCTATGTCTGAAGCCTAAATAACATAAAGAAGATGAATATTATGTTTAAATTTTTTATAAATTGACCGAAGATAGAATTTTGTATTTGCTACATGTACATTACGAGCAATAGGACTGAATTCTTGTATCTCGTTAATCCGACAAATCACAAAACTAACTTCGGATAATAACAGCAGTAAAATTTAGCCTACAGCCAATTATAGTAAATTTAATTTTGATAGACCAGTGTTGTCACAGACTACCATGCCATTCCTATCTGGTCAAATTCTTTATGTTTATTTACTTTATAATCTATCGTATTATTTTTTAGGAATTTTACACTATGGCAGATGATGAAGAGAAAGACCAGAAACCTAAGCGTGCCTGTGACAGACTGCGTGGAGAGTTGCTTCAGTGTCTAATATACAGTGACTGTGTACAAAGAGTAAGTAATTTACAAATCTTGTCTGGCTATAAATTAGAAAATTTTTTAAAAAAATATAACAAAATAAATACATTTGAAAAAATAAGTTTATCTGTTTTGCATTTATTTATTATGATACATGTATAGCTGAAACGATTCTTCATGGTTTCCGATGTTGAAGTACAAAATATGAGACTGTTACCTGTAAAATACATATAAAAATAAAGATTAGTATATCTGTACATGGTACAATAGACTTCGAGACTTTTTTATCCAAACATACGTTGTCATTAACGCAGGCAAGATTCTATGTAAAAAATGTAATATTTTAATTTCATTTAAATACTCAATACATGAGCAAAGTTGGTTATTTCGTATAACCTAACTTGGTTTTTCAGCACGTGACTGATTGTGACGTCATAATAAGATGTATTGAAGAGTTCTACTATACATGAATTCTTCCGCAGACAACAAGTGACGACACTAAAATTGTGAATTGCAAATATTATTTGATTACTTGTAAAATATTGTTCTTGTTACTTCATTTTTACTATGGAATTTAAAATATGAGGTTTTTTTCCAATTGTTTGTTAGATTATTGGATATAAATGACTTTGGATCGATTTATGCTGCAACATAAAACGTTTCGCGGTTTATTCAGCGTAAATCGACCCAAAGTCGTTTATATCCAATAATCTAACCAGCAATTGAAAACAATTCTTAAATAAATTTAGCCATGGGTTACTAACCAATCAGATTAACAGAAATTGTTTTTACCTGTTAGTTTTTTACATTGCTAGGATAGAAGAACTCCCAAAGATTGTTTACAGAAACGTGGTGATCCATCAGTACCAGACGAATGTCATCAACTCAGAACTGCATTTTTTAATTGTAAACGCTCGTTGGTGGGTATTGAAATAGTGTGCAGTGAAAAGTAATGTTAAGAAAGAAAAAAAAAAGGCAAGAAAAATGACATCAACAAACTTAAATATCAAATGTATATTAAAAACTTGATTTAGACAAATACGTACAACAGTAAACAAAAATCAAAAACACAGAAAAAACAGTGTAAACCATGGGTGCACTGGGTTCCTCTGGACGAGTAAGCCCTGTCAGCCTCTAATTAGACATCTGTCAAGCCACTCAATTTCATGTTAAGGAAATAATACAGGAAGAGGACATACTACCTATGGCTAAGCTAAAATTTCGTATTTGAAAGATGGATTTACAATAACAATAAAGCCAGTTGACAATCATTTAAGGTTGCCCATTAAAAACTTGGGTGAATGATATATTGCTGTTTAGACATACCATTACATGTTACATTTTTAATGTTTCAATTATCTCCCTTTGTCTGTAATATATTTAATTACTAGGTAATAACATTTCTCCATGAGTATTTCTTCAAGTTAGCCAATAATAAAATGTCAAGGTCATACTGCTGTCATTGCAATGATTTTCCACATCACCTTGAATGTATTTGCTAAATTTTTTATTAATTACTGATACTTGAAAATCTAACTGTAATATAAACTCCACTGATTACTGGCCTGGGTTATTTGTTTTGTGTGCATGACGTTTGAATAACATTACATTTGGCATTGGAAGTTATACAGTTGGTACTGCTTTGATTGTGCCAATAGCTTCACAGGTAAGAAATACTGTACCACTAATTATCAGAACAAAATATAATATGTGAATATTTTCCTTTATTTCTCAACAAAATCTAATCTCCATATGTTCTGTACCATTTAAATACAAGTTCATCTTTGACACTCTACGTGTCTTAATCTTTTACAAGCACTGAAGTCTTAGGCACATGAACTCGATTGCGAGTAATTTAATTGACATGGACAAAAGCTAGGCTAAAGTATTTAAGATTATTAATACGTTAATTGTCATATATGTAAGTCTTTTTTAATTTCTTTAAACTAATTTACATATTCTAGATATTATATCTTCTTCTGTGCTGGTTTCCTATTTTGTTTCCAATAAATTGTAAATGTGTTAATTGATCTATCCACATCAATCAATACTGTTTCACAACTCTTTATTATAATTCATAAGTAAATGTGTTAATTGATCTACCCACATCGATCAATACTGTTTCACAATTCTTGATTATAATACATAAGTAAATGTGTTAATTGATCTACCCACATCGATCAATACTGTTTCATGATTCTTTATTATAATTCATTAGTTTTCATTTCCTTATGTTAACCTGCAGCCCTATTTTTCTTCCTTATCCATATTACTTCTTGTGTTTTTCTCTTTATGGGAAGCTGGATCCCTTTAATCAAAGGCTTTAACAAAGTCTATAAAGTTCCCGGCACATTTCTATACAAGAGAATGTAATTGTTATTTTCACTCTCTTATGACTTATACTTACATTTAAGCTGGTATTTATGGTATTTATATGTAAGCCGGTTTTTGCATGTAAAATGGTATTTACATGTAAGATGGTATTTACAGGTAACCTGGTATTTACTTGTAAACTGGTATTTACATGTTAGCTAGAATTTACATGTAAGATGGTATTTACATGTAAGCTGGTATTTACATGTAAGCTGGTATTTACATGTAAGCTGGTATTTACATGTAAGCTGGTATTTACATGTAAGCTGGTATTTACATGTAAGCTGGTATTTACATGTAAGATGGTATTTACATGTAAGCTTGTATTTACATGTAAGCTGGTATTTACATGTAAGATGGTATTTACATGTAAGCTGGTATTTACATGTAAGATGGTATTTACATGTAAGCTTGTATTTACATGTAAGCTGGTATTTACATGTAAGCTTGTATTTACATGTAAGCTGCTATTTACTTGTAAACTGGTATTTACATGTCAGCTGGAATTTACATGTAAGCTGGAATTTACATGTAAACTGGTATTTACATGTCAGCTGGTATTTACATGTAAGCTTGTATTTACATGTAAGCTGCTATTTACTTGTAAACTGGTATTTACATGTCAGCTGGAATTTACATGTAAGCTGGAATTTACATGTAAACTGGTATTTACATGTTAGCTGGAATTTACTTATAAGATGGTATTGACTTGTAAGATGGTATTTACTTGTAAGAAGGTATTTAAATGTTAGCTTGTATTTACATGTAAGCTGGTATTTACATGTAAGCTGGAATTTACTTGTAAGCTGGAATTTACTTGTAAGATGGTATGTACTTGTAAGATGGTATTTACATGTTAGCTTGTATTTACATGTAAACTGGTTTTCGCATGTAAGCTGGTATTAACATGTAAACTGGTATTTAAATGTAAGCTTGTATTTACATGTAAGCTGGTATTTACATGTAAGCTGGTATTTACTTGTAAGCTGGTTTTTGCATATAAGATGGTTTTTGCATGTAAGATGGTATTTACATGTAAGCTGGTATTTACATGTAAGCTGGTATTTACATGTAAGCTGGTATTTACATATAAGCTGGTATTTACTTGTAAGCTGGTTTTTGCATATAAGATGGTTTTTGCATGTAAGATGGTATTTACATGTAACCTGGTATTTACTTGTAAACTGGTATTTACATGTTAGCTAGAATTTACATGTAAGATGGTATTGAATTGTAAGATGGTATTTACATGTTAGCTGGTATTTACATGTAAGCGGGTATTTACATGTAAGCTGGTATTTACATGTAAGCTGGTATTTACATGTAAGATGGTATTTACATGTAAGCTTGTATTTACATGTAAGCTGGTATTTACATGTAAGATGGTATTTACATGTAAGCTGGTATTTACATGTAAGATGGTATTTACATGTAAGCTTGTATTTACATGTAAGCTGGTATTGACATGTAAGCTTGTATTTACATGTAAGCTGCTATTTACTTGTAAACTGGTATTTACATGTTAGCTAGAATTTACATGTAAGCTGGAATTTACATGTAAACTGGTATTTACATGTCAGCTGGTATTTACATGTAAACTGGTATTTACATGTCAGCTGGAATTTACTTATAAGATGGTATTGACTTGTAAGATGGTATTTACTTGTAAGAAGGTATTTAAATGTTAGCTTGTATTTACATGTAAGCTGGTATTTACATGTAAGCTGGAATTTACTTGTAAGCTGGAATTTACTTGTAAGATGGTATTTACTTGTAAGATGGTATTTACATGTTAGCTTGTATTTACATGTAAACTGGTTTTCGCATGTAAGCTGGTATTAACATGTAACTGGTATTTAAATGTAAGCTTGTATTTACATGTAAGCTGGTATTTACATGTAAGCTGGTATTTACTTGTAAGCTGGTTTTTGCATATAAGATGGTTTTTGCATGTAAGATGGTATTTACATGTAAGCTGGTATTTACATGTAAGCTGGTATTTACTTGTAAGCTGGTTTTTGCATATAAGATGGTTTTTGCATGTAAGATGGTATTTACATGTAAGCTGGTATTTACATGTAAGCTTGTATTTACATGTAAGCTGGTATTTACATGTAAGCTGGTATTTACTTGTAAGCTGAGTTTTGCATGTAAGATGGTATGTACATGTAAGCTAGTTTTTACATGTTAGCTGGTTTTTGCATGTAAGATGGTATGTACATGTAAACTGGAATTTACTTGTAAGATGCTATTTACCTGTAAGCTTGTATTTACATGCAAGCTGGTTTTTGCTTGTAATATGGTATGTACATGTAAGCCTGTAAGCTGGTATTTACATGTAAGCTGTTATTTACCTGTAAGCTGGTATTTACATGTAACCAGGTGAAATAAATCACAACAATTCCGTGAGTCCATTTATTATGAGTGGAAAAAATCAAACGTAACAATACAAAATTAGATCCTAAACAGATCCTGAAAAATACAATAAAAGTGTTCTAATAATAGTTCAAGAACGAAAACTACAAGTACACTATTGAACTTATAGACAAACTATATTAAAATCAAGGTTTTCAATATTCTAATGATTAAACTAATATCCTTATTCCATTGTTGAAATAGAACATGTTGTTGTATGCTAATTATGTGATCTGTAGCTCACAGATTATACTAGTACTAGCCAAATATGTCTTGATATTATGCAAAGTAATAGCTTCACATGAGTGAAGTATCAAAAATATTAACAACAATTAAATAAGCACAAAAATACAAATGCAAAAGCTGCTAAGCCAAAATAAAGCTATCAGCAGTTAAACAACGCATTAATAAGCACAAATAAAAATACAACACAATCCTTACCTCATATGAGGTGCAAGAATCCAGGATAACAATTAATATATATGTATCGTCATGCTATATCATGGTACAACCTGAATAAAAAATAAGATTCATAACTCTTGCTGCCAGCAAAAGTTAACAGATTTACATATATACAACACACAGAATAATAAAACTTATATTTATTTTGATATTTTACTTACAAGATCATTTTAATGGTTTTATTTATTTAAAAAGATCTGATTATTATTTTTCATTCTGCAAGTTATGTTTTTAAAACATTTAATCTTGTTATCAATTTTAAATGTCTTGTCATTCAGTCAATTAGTCATTTACGTGAAATGAAAATTTTAAATTAAAGACAATTGAAATTATTAGAAAGATATTATTAGTAGGAATAAATACCTTTTAAACAGAAATGGAAATCACCAGAATGCAAGAATGGAGACAACATCAAATTCTTCTCATTCAAAACATGTCTACTCAGATAGATAGATTTTCCAGAATTGACTTAAGAAACAATAGAATTCCCTCCAAAACTAAACATGTGATTTAACAGACCAATCAAGACACAATGACCTCTACTGACCAATAAGACCGGTTTTAACCAACAGTAATTAACATATGAAATAAACTAAATCTGTTTTATATATATTTATTTGTTAAAATATTTATTAAGTAAGTTTCTTTATTTTCTTAATATAGAACTATAAATATTTTATTAACTTTCTAAGAAATCATATGTAACACAGTAATACAATTCATATACTAATTAAAAATTAATATAAAATATCACTCTTCCACATACATGTAAGCTGGTATTTACTTATAAGATGGTATACGGTTTGTGCCTACTGCTGTTCTATCCACAAAGAATTTAGTTGCTATTTTCACCTCATTTTGTCTTATTATGGAGTTTGCACTTCTTTTCTGCCTGTCATTATTCTTTTCTGAGGACATTTATTTGTTATTTTTACATCATTCCGACTAAAATTTTCTGTTCTGTTGGTAAGGTATTAGAATTTCACACTGATATGTTAAACTAAATTGATTTACTTCTATTCTTACAGATAGACATGAGGACAAGATTTAGAGGAATAAAAGACTGAGGGCCTTTACATTTGTATGTGTGTGAATGATGTTTGATACATATTAAATATGTATACTGTAATTGTTGAATGACTGTATCATTTGTTATAAACTATAATTTGTTTGTTTTAAATAACATATAAAGATGGCATCATGATACTTTGTTCTGAAATTTGAATTTTTCTCCATTATTATATTTTGTGGAGAGACTTTAAGTCAAATGATCAAACATTATCTATTTTTATTTTCAATGATTATTAATTTGAGACAAAGACTGTCTGTAGCCTTATCTGCAATTTTCCAGTTTCCAGATTGATTATTAAAAATAGATCTTTTCCAACACATCTTTGCATATAGTAGTAGTCTGTTTATAGCAAGGAAAAATTGTATTGTTTTTGTTATTTAAATGAGTCTTTACTCCATTTTTATTAGTTTTCCAGCTGTATCATGGTGGCAGTTTTTTAGCTCTTCCTTCCAGTCAGGTGAGCTATTGCCATCACTTGGCGTCTGTTGTCGTCGTCATTACCTTTTCTTTAAAAATCTTCTCCTCCAAAACCACTGAAGGGATTGCTTTGAAATTTTGCACACATCATCAGTAAAATGTCCTGTACCAAGTTTGCACAAATCATGGCCTCAGACCAACCAACATGGCCGCCATGGCTAAAAATAGAACAGGGGGGTCAAAATACAGTTTTTGGCTTATAGTTCAAAAAGTATAACAGATGCAGGAAAACAGAAGATAACTTCCTTCTTCAGCATCAAAAGCTCTACAAAACACTCTATTGGGTCAAAGTTGTATGACGACCCCGTTGTAGGAGTTATTGCCCTTTAATTGTCGAAATTGATGATTTTTGCCCCAAAATCTTGAAAATTATTAGAAATAGAGAAAAAGTTAGCATTACTTAATTGTTCTGCTCTATGAGAGCTACAAAAATTATTTAGGGTCAAGATTGTCTGATTAACCTTTAGGAATTATTTTCCTGGAACATTTTTTAAATGAATTTTAATTGATTTTAAAAAATCTTCTTCTCTTTAACCAGTGAAAGGACTGCTTTGAAACATTGCACACATCATCTTTAGGATGTCCTCTACCAAAATTGTGCAAATCATGACAGCTGACTACCTACATAGCTATGTTGGCTTAAAATAGAAAACAGGGGTGGGATTTGAGAGTTTTTGGCCGATAGTTAAAAAAGTATAACAGGTACAGCAAAGTTTAAGTGAACCTCCCTCCTAAGCATCATAAGCTCCTCCTTATAGGAGTTATTTCCCTTAAAAGGTTAAAATTAATGACTTTTGCAGAAGTGTTGGGCAATTCCTTATAGGAAAAAAACTGGATAAAACAGGTTGTTTGGTTTCAGGTTCAGGAGAGCGATACGGGCTCCTGGGAGCCTCTAGTTTATGGATGAGGAAAGCACGTTGCCTAGTTAAAACTCACTACCATCCTGGAGAAATTGTTGTGTAGCTATTTTCTTAGCTATGCATTTGATCTAGTTGTCTATTACTATATCTGATGGCTACGAGTTATGGTTATATATTGTTGTCCATCTATTAGTCACTTTTCTCTTCACCATCGTATATAGTCTTAAATTATACCTAAAAACATTAAACACAAAACCTATACCGATGATTAACTTTTAATTTTTACACAACAAATTTTTGATGATATAGCAAACGGCAAACAAACTGATGTAGTAGTAATGGACTTTAGTAAGGCTTTTGACAAGGTCGACCACCAAAGACTTATCCTAAAAGTTAAACGCATGGGCATTGATAACAAAACTTCTAATTGGGTACAAGCTTGGTTAAGCAACTGTTCACAAAAAGTTGCTGTAGATGGCCACATGTCCAATAGTTGTCCAGTGCTCTCACAGGCGTGCCACAAGGCTCTGTTTTAGGTCCATGTCTGTTTCTAATCTACATAAACGACATGCCAGACAACCTAAAAAGTAATGTTCGCCTGTTTGCTGACGACACTATTGTTTACCTGACCATCTCCTCCATAACCGATTGTCAGACCTACAGAAACTTGAAAAGTGGGAGAACGAATGGCTAATGTCTTTTAACCCAGATAAGTGTGAGATAATAAGAATATCAAGAAAACGAACACTCATCATTTATGACTATAAACTACATAACCTAATACTTAAAACAACAGACAAAGCTAAATACCTGGGAATTACAATCACAAAAGACTTAAGTTAGAACAATCACATCAACACAATCTCGAACAAGGCAAATGCATCATTACAATTTATTAAAAGGAACATCAAAACAAAAGGAACTGCATACAAGACCTATGTAAGACCAAAACTAGAATACTGCAACATCATATGGGATCCCTGGCAAAAAGCTCTAATAAACAAACTTGAAATGACTCAAAGAAGAGCAGCAAGATACATACTCAACCAATACCACTATCAAAGTAGCGTTAGCGCCATGCTCCATCAACTTGAATGGCCTACATTACAACAAAGAAGAAACTTAATATCAGTAACAATGCTATACGAGATCCAACATTTACTAGTCAACATTATCATTCCACCGAACTATGATACCGCTAAGAGACCATAAATTCCTTCTACCCGATTCTCTCCCACAAACTACCATCACACTCCTTCTTTCCCAGAGCAATAAAATTATGGAATTCACTCCGCTATGCAGTAGCTTATAGCCCTGACTTGGACTCGTTGAAGTCTGGTGCATCCTCATTCCTATACACATTCTAAATATAATAGTTGTTTTTTATCTTATTTTACAAAAAAAAAAAAAAAAAATCATCATCTTGTTTAGTGTCCCCTCTCTAAATTGCTTCATTTTATTTTTTAAAATTATAAATCTCCGGCATGCGCCTCCTTAGTATTCATCACCATATTGATGTTCAAGGATTATCCTGTAGATGTAGATTATTGTTCTCTATGTTCAGTGTTGATGATACACGTCTTGGATGGAAAAACCCTTGCTGTACATTTTTCAACATGACATATATGTATATCAATTCAGATTGACGGTTATAATCATTTAAAATGTATGGACAGCATGTTTATATCAATCCATATAAATTAATTATTTAAATTACCTGATCTAACATTGGGACATCTTGATCTATATCGATCCATATTTATGGTTTACATGTATAAAACAATGTTGGGGCAGCATTTGGTCTAACGTTGTGAAAACTTGCATTAATATTGTTCCATTGCATCATCAATGTAATGTAGTGAAAATTTATAGTATAGATGCAGTTTCTAAGGTTGGTACAACTTGAGTTGTATCGATCAAAATTTATGGATTAAACGCATTATCTAATGTTGGGAATTCAACAAGGCTCATGAAATTCAATCTTCTTTCGTTTCTTGTGTATAAACCTCCTGTAGTTAGGAGCACCTCCTAGGAGTTATTAATTTAATTTCTTGATTAACCTTTTTTTATTTGTTTTGTAGTATCTATATACAAAACATTATTTATTGTAGGACCTATATACAATGGTCTTTAATTTTATACTAGACAGTGATAATTCTAATCATATATCAAGGATACATGTATGCAGTGGAATATGAGCATTTTATATTTTTGGGAAGGTTGCGTAGCAAACTTTCCCCTTGCTAACGTCAAATAGATAGAAACTACTGCGACCGGCGTGTAATATTAACCTTACGTTCGTAAAATATAGGTCACATTGGAGGAATCTATCAATTACATGTATTAGTGCACCGCATTTATCTTGAACAACTTTACTATACATGTCCTTTCGTATTATGTTTCATTTACTTTATAACTGATAACTAATATTACGATTTAAACTAATATTCCATGTTCATCGAGAGACAGACTCGTTACACTTTTTGGTTTTGGAAAGCAACGCGATTAAGCAATTCTCGCGATAGCTGTTCACTGAACCGACACATGTAGTATTGACAGTGGCACTAGAGTGTCAGTGGAAGTGCCGCGACCTAGTTTTCTACCTCCATCCGCTTGATGTAAAAACCAAAAAAGTAAGGTCGACAACCCAAAATTATTATAGGTGGCGTTGAAGTCGGTAATGGTCAAGTTTGTTTACGGACACTGAGTAGAAGTTGGCGTTGAATTTTACTTTAAAAATAAATAGAAGTGTGTTTAATTTTATGATTTTTTGTTGAAACAAATATTTTTCAACTTAACAAAATAGTTCTTATCTCTAGATAATGGTTTGTTCTTTTCTACGAAGCCGGTATCCGTGCGACTTGTTTTTTTTTTGTTATTGACGAAAATAAATATGGCGGGTAAATCTCGAGCAGATTTATAACTGACACAAATGCATCCTACTGCCTACCTATTAATAAAAGTGTCTAAAATAGAAAGAAAAGGGGCCAAACTTTCACTTATTACCATATTTTTCCCGTCACCCTTTAGGGATTTTACAAACGAGACGATGACAGGAAGTCCTTCCTTTTCGACCATGTTCATGTCATAGACGTCCCGGTGAAGGATAAATTCATTTCTGTTTTGTTTATACGTAACCTTGATCAATACAGCTGCAGTACACAATATTTTAATATATATCGGATAGAGAAAAACACGTTTATTTCTATGTTTATTCATAGAAATGTAGCAGACCATCTAAACTTTACTGTATTATATTTGACGACGTTATTATGAAGTGATTTAATTATTTTTTTGTGTGATCGTGTGATACTAGAACGAGAACAGGGTACGATTGCAGCCGCTTCTTATATCCTGGGTACGTTTATATGAAACTAATTTATCCGGGTACCTTTTTAAATTATAAACGTACCCTGGGTACGCTGATATAGTACCCAGGTCGACAATGACCCGTTCAGCCATAGTAAAAGCTGACACCATTTTTTCCGGTCCTTATGATTTATTTTATAGTTGTTAATTCATGCTAAACCATTAATTTTTCTCGTTACCCGAGTCGAAATTTTTCACCATCCATCGTAACAAGCCACGAGGTCGTTGTTAACATCGCCAAAAACGTACCAATTATCCATGTACAGAGTAATCCGGTGTTATCGCGCACCTTAGGCCTTTGATACATTTTTTCAGTTTCCGAAAAAAAATATTTAGCTGTGAAAAATATATGTTTTTATCTTTGAATATGTTGCTTTTAAAACATAAAACCCGATTTGTAAAAGTTCGCCTGCGAAGTATTTAATTTTGTCATTTTTTTCTGCATGACCTGATTTTATGTAAACAATTCTATGTCCGGTGATATCGCACATGTGCATAAAAAAATCAAATATAGGATTAAATTAAGAAGATTTTTTATTTAAGGATTAACTCCAAAAAATATTTTCTCCATCGAGGGATAACAAAATTTCCGTTTTGCACATTGTATATTATATTTAAATGTGCACAACGGAAATTTTGTTGTCCCTCGATGGAGAAAATATTTTTTGTAGTTAATACCTATGACCCCATTAGATCTTAGGATATGTGATAAATGTGACCTAAAAATTGTTGAAGACGAAGTTCATTATTTCTCGGAGTGTCCTAAACTTGATGCCAAAAGAAATTTACTTTTTAATATTGTGAAAAATTATAACATTAACTTTGAAAACCTTTCTGCATCTGACAAAATTTTCTGGTGTTTTAGTTGTGAAAATTCTGAAATTGTTGACCAGTTGAGTTGCTTTCTGCAGGAATGTAACACAACTTGAGCTATGTTCTATTTAAGGTCCATTAATAGCTATGATACCCCAATTTTCTTTTTTTTCACCATTCTCTATGACTAATATTTGTTTGCCATTGAAATTTATAAGGGCGTTTTTCAATAAAAGTGTGATTTTTAGGCCACAAAACATATCGAAAAGAAAATTTAAGTATGTGAACTTTTTTAATGTAACGAAACTTGTCAAGATCAATGCTAACAAATGTTAAAATATGCAGTCTTAACACAAACAATATATAACAAAAAAATACAAAAATTATGACACATTATTAAAAAAATGTCCACTACGAAATTGGTATTTTTGCTAAGATTAATAATTAGAAAAAATGAATAGAAATCCATTTTATCTGTTGATTTGACATTGACTTTGATAAAATTGATACATAAGATGCAAAAACCTTTACTAAACATTTATTGAGTCATCTTTGTAGAATTTATTCAAACATTAAATATGAAAAATATTAAACATTAATAAAATCATACCCTTTCAAATACAAATATTCTCTAGTGGACCTTTCAAATATACTTTCAACACATCATAAATAAATGCCTTGAGGGGTTTGAAATGTATCTAATTCGGTTTAAAAAAATAATTATGTATTTGAGAACAAATTGTATTTTCATCATTGCGTTGCGTAGTGGACAAGACCGTTTCGTAGTGGACAAAGTCGTTACGTAGTGGACAATGCTGCATAACTTGCAGTAAGAGTGAAAATTATGATAAAATCAATTCCTGACAAATACTCTACATTACTCAAATTATAATTTATGTGTGACATTATTAAAGCGAGATACATTAAAACCAATTTAATAAAAAAAATAATAAGACGGACACTACTCTAGTTTTTTTGTATAAACTACTTTTTATTGTGTTACATGCGTTTGCAAATTCGATTCAATATGTTGCAATGTCATCGTCCGAGTGGCAGTGGTGCGGTGCGTTCGAACAAGTTAACACAAGAAACATTCATGGTCTTCGAGTCAACACACGGTGATTACTTAGTATCGGCTGCTCTTTCTTTATCCTTAACTTCTTTTAAACTACCGAAAAGAATGAATTAAACTTGAAGAAAAGGAAACAAACTATTGTGTATTTTGTTCTTGAAAAATTTTGTTCGATTAAATTAGTCATTCAAAAGAAAAATCGGGTGAGTGAGATCTCAAACTTGCAGCTGTACTCCATACCTTTGTGAAGGATTACTCAAAGCATTTAATTTTCATAATTATATAAACTTTGATGAGAGTGGGATAAAAATGGGGGATCTGGTCAGGACTCACAGAAAATAAAAATAGAGAATATAACAGGTCATAGAAAATAGAAATTGTTGTACAATTGTACTCATCTTCTATAAAGAACAGGAGCAAAAAACCACAGGTCACAAAAAATCAATAATTCATAATTATAGATCATGCAAAACCCCACATCCCCCGCTTTGATCTGCACTAAATTAATTATTAGAAAACCCTCCCTCAGTTTATTTACAAGTGCTGTTGTCATATGCACCAATTTATGTATTAAAAAAATATAGTAAAATTCTGAAAAAGTTCCAAAATTTGTTAACAGAAACACTTTAAAATTCCAAGACAAAACATTGTATAAGGTAATACAGATGAAAATCCTCAACATTCTACTAAAAAACTGGCAATTCTTTTCCATTAGATTTGGAGTACAGTACACATTGCAAGCAGTAAGGATCGAACTCACAACATCAGTGTATAAAGGCCAGTGATCAAAGGTAGATGAACAAGCTACATTTACCACTATGATGCCAAGGTCCCAAGGTCACATAAAACATAACCTGTGTCTCAAACCCTTCACTGTTGGCTTGGACCAGTCACATAAAACAATAACATGTGCCCAACCCTATACTGTTGGCCTGCAACAGTTGCATAAAACATTAACCTTTGTCCCAACCCTATAATGCTGACTTGGAACAGTCACATAAAACAATTACATGTGTCCCAAACCATTTATTGTTACCTTGGAAAAGTCACATAAAAAAATAACATTTGTCCCAACCCTATACTGTTGGCTTGGAACAGTTACATAAAACATTAACCTGTGTCCAAACCCTTCACTGTTGGCTTGGACCAGTCACATAAAACAATAACATGTGCCCAAACCTATACTGTTGGCCTGGAACAGTTGCATAAAACATTAACCTTTGTCCCAACCCTATAATGCTGTCCCAAACCATTTATTGTTACCTTGGAAAAGTCACATAAAAAATAACATTTGTCCCAACCCTATACTGTTGGCTTGGAAAAGTCACATAAAACATTAACATTTGTCCCAACCCTATACTGTTGGCTTGGAGCAGTCACACAAAACATTAACATGTGTCCCAACCCGATACTGTTGCCTTGGATCAGTCACATAAAACAGTAACATGTTTCCCAAATTTTATACTGTTGTCTTGGAATATATCGTTCAACTTTTCCTTATGTTTTAAGGTCTTTTTATATTTATGGGTGTATGTAATATCAACTAAAAGTTTCACAAAAGCAAAAACCTTCTAAGTTCTCGTTCAAATATGTTCTTTTTTCTTGTAATTACATCCTGGTATCAGAAAATAAGATTGTAACAAATTTCGCAACAGATGTCATAAAAGTAAACAACGCTGGAGAAAGTGATAATGGAATTACGTGTATTTTTTGTGTATGTAACACGGTTTGACATAAAATGCGTCGTAAATATTATTCGATCAGTTATATTTTTCAGTTCCATTGAAATACAAAAGTAGGCATAAATTTATTGCAACAATATGTTAGTAATTTTATTTACAATAACTCCAATCCTCGGTCGCTATCAGTGTAGCCCTGGAATTCAATCGTAGTATGTAACTCACTTTTGACAATAAAATGTTATGTCTTTAACACTTTAAATATAAAATGTTTGAAAAATAATCTGATTTAAAGACTAAAAGCTTACATTCCATGTAAAGTCTAACATTTAAACGACAATAGTTAATGATAGAATGCCTTAACAAGTATTAGCTTTCCTAAAAAGCTAGCCGTCTCTAAGCTTTATTTTTCGTGGACAAAAATACGTACTGTTTTTTAATGTTATTATGTATTGTTATTATTAACATCACTTCATTATAAGTACACAATGTTTAGATAGCCAAATCAGGCAACCGCAAAATATAGGTCAGAGGCATATGAAGCATGCACTTTGCTAAGCATCTCTAGATGCATCATTCTACGCGGTAAGAAAGTTGATGTGAACCTTGTCAGTAAGCAGGAAAAGATTAAAATTGTTCTCCTTTTCTCACTTGTTTTTCCGTGTTTCTCCGTTTAAGTTTTATGATACACATTTTATGATAAACATACACAAATCAATGCGACTTTCCTTTTAAAACAGTTAAATTCCCATTATCTTGCATATTTTTTCTTTTTTTATCGTAACCGATTCGTGATCGCTCGGCTTTTCTCGAGTGGCAACGAACGGCGGTCGGCCTATTATTATTGCTACCGCAATGTTATGCGGGGTTTTCATCCCTAACTTAGCTCTGCTTATTTGTTGAGTATTTTAAGTTTTGGTTTGGACTACCACGAATGATATATGGGCTTGAGATAATGAAATGTAGGCAATATGAAATGGAACAACTAGAGAAGATGCAGAGGAAAATCTTGAGGCCTTCCAAACAAAACCTCAAATACTGCAGTTTACCTATTCGTTGGTGCAATTCCAATTCAGATGTATGTTATGTATATAGATCTTAATATACTGTCACTCCTTAAGAATATAATCAGATGCCCATCATCAGCAGAGTATAATATCTTAATTAGACAACATTGCTTCAACAAAAATAGCAACGAACTTTTTACAGAAAGGGCTGAACTAGTTTTAGAGAAATATGGAATGGAGACAATACATGAACTAATGAAAAACCCTAGATCAAAAAAGGCGTGGAAAAAAAGAAGTAAGGAAGGCACAAGAATTATACTGGTCTCAACAATGTGAGGAAGATATAGCTAAGAAGTCAATAGTTTAATACCTCCAATTACAGAAAAACCCGATGTCACAACCACATAATATTTGGGAAGGCGCAGAAAATGTACATTAGAAAAATAAGAGCGACAGAAGTCAAGATCTGTCGCGAACGGTATTCACGATATTACATGAACAATTGTAATTATTTTTACTTGTGATTATTTTTTAATTATGCCATATTATTATTGTTATATAATTTGTTTAGATCAAGGATGTTATGGTTTATTCTAGAAATTAGTTGATTGTACTATTGTTTATCTGGAAGCTTCTGGAATTTACATGTTACTATTATTAGATAAGAGAGATTTAGATAATTATAGAAACTACTTGAAAAAGAACTTTCTACAGTATTCTTTATAAAATAGTATATAAGACATGGTTGTAACATTTATAGGAGTTCAAGTTTAAGTTTAAGTACAAGTAATAGTTGTAAGGTTAGACAGTGACAATAGCAGTTATCCAATGTGGTATTGTTGAAAGTGAAAGTAGCTGTACATATTGTAAATAGAAGTTTGCAGTTAATAAAAGTTAGAAACCTGATTCCGTGTTAGTTTGGATTTCGCCACAAGATCAGCTTGTAACTCAAACATACCTGTTTAACACAACAAGAAAAAAGTATGGAGATAGTTATATCGAAACTATATGCTGCCTATGCGGAGATGAGCCAGATGATCTACAACATTTTATTCTCAAGTGTCCAAAGCTGGAAAACGTTCGGATAAGGCATCTCCGAAATATCAAAAGCTACCTAGATAACCTCAGAAACGATGTTTACCAAGAGTTTGTCACCCAAAACAACCTACTTCAACTCATACTGGACTGCACAAACCAACAGATGCCGTATATCAGTAAGCTGAAAAAACAAGGTTATATAGAGCTGGAGGAACTAACCAGGAACATGTGCTATAACCTACATATGGAAAGGATGAGACAGTTAAAGGAAGGGGGGGGCAGGATTCTATAAATATTTAAACTATGTATAATCCGATGCTTTTAGTGTTTTTAATAGAAAAAATGCAATAGTGATGATACCCTTCTTGTATATATATCTAGGAATTTTTTATTTTGACTCCACGCTTGACCAAGTGCATCTTATCGTTTTAACTCAAGCATCGTGTTTTAGCAGCTTTTATAGTTTTAGAAACCACTATACATGCCCTTTTTAATATCAGAAAGTAAAATTTAAGATTAACAATATTTGAACATTTTAGTGCATTTATGACTAGTGCCTGATATTTTACGTATAATGCTGTTTCTTGCCTTTTAGTGCTTTTACGATAAAGTAGTAATTGTCGACTGAGTTTAATAACTGCATTTAAATAACTTATATGTGGATGCCTAACTGTATTATAACCCAAATATACACTGTACATAAATGTTCACCTGACTCCGTCAACTATTCGTATTCTCACTGTGACTATATGCACCATACACATGCAATGATGTGCACCACATATATCTATCCAGAGGATAGAGTGCGCCGACTAACGGCGGTAGTTACCTGAACAAGACAAGACAGTTGGCCAATCGGCAGCTGTCTCCCGATTTAGCCTATTATGATTGCTACCGCCCCGTAATGATGCCGGGTTTTCATCCCTAACTTAGCTCTGCTTATTTGTTTTCCAATCGGCAACTATCTCCCGATTTAGCAGCCAATCAAGACACAGCATTGTTTATCTGTTATCCTTGAGATACGACTGGTTTCCGCTGTTTAGCTTTTGATTATTTATCCCGTCTCGCATGCGAGACGGGAATTACATAAAACAATGTTGTGGAGATGAACTGAAATATGTAAATGTCAACTACGAAACGATCTTGTCCACTACGAAACGATAGTTATCATTTCGTAGTTGACCATTTCGTAGTGGACATATTTGCAGAAAAGGGCCGGAATTGTAGCCACTAACTTTACTTTAGCAACTTTCTTTTTTTTGTTGTATGAGGGCAACAGCATGTCTATAAAATCACAAAATTTGAAGAATTTTCAGCATGTGAATGTATGTAAAAATCTCCATTACCAAGTGGACAATTACAAACATATGGGGTATACTCTACTTACCAAAATTCAAATTTTTTTTCTTTCCTTTTTCATTGACACTTCTGTCATGCTACCATTTTGTTTGAAGGATGCAGTACTAGTAGATTGACACTTCCTTAGAAACAAGGGTTGCAATAACATGTTTATATTGGAAACAAAAGTACAATTGTTTCGTAGTGGACAAAAGTTTGAGGACAACTACAAAATGTAATTTTGCATCAAAAATTGAAGACACAAATTTTTTGCTTATTTGTTATGACCAGAAATGATGTATCATTTACACTTGAATTCAAAACCCAGTCAAATTTTCAGTGTACTTTATCTGTTCTTAATATGGGGACATGTAAAATATGCCAATTTCAACCATTCCATTTGAAACATTTGAAACATTTGAAACATTTTATTTCACTAAAGGCCTCACATGAGGCATGATAGTACATGTAACAATAAAACTGATATAATGCATGAACAAACATATTTACAAGATACAATATTTAGTGGGAAGGTAAATATTATTTGAAAATTGACATTACAATTTTACAGAATTTAGCTAAGCCAATAAGAACATAATGATTACTTGTATTCATTAGCTCAAAGAAACTATTTGTATTTTTTGTATTACATAGGTTAAAAGGTAAAAATTTCTGACGTTCATTAGTAAAGAAGGTACAATTGAAAATATAATGGAATTCATCACCTAGCTCTTCTCTGTTGCATAAATAACATAGTCTTTCTGATCTATCTATACTATAAAATCTGCCACATTCAATAGGCAATCTATGATTGCCACATCTAAATTTACATAAGTTAATTCTTAAATCTAAAGGTAACACAGTTAGATAGTTCTCAAATCCGAATTCTGCTTTAAACATCCTATAGTTTAAACATTTACTTGAGTTAAATATCTGAAGTTTCCAATCATTAACAAATAAAGTATGATAATACTGTTTAACATTTTCAGATAAATTACTATTAGTATCAACATATTGATTATTCCAAATATCTATAAAGCCACATTCAGTCAATACATTTTTAACAAAATTTAACCATTTTGAATGATATATATCACCAGAGTCTAGTTTGTACAACATGTCATACAATGTACGAGATATTTTTTCTTGTTTTCCAGTAACAATACTTTTCCAAAAACCAACCATTCTTGCCTTGATATTAACAGACATTGGTACTCTACCAAGTTCACCATATACAATGCAATTAGGTGTACATTTTTTAACTTTTAATATATATTTACAGAATTCTAATTGTAGGGTTTCGACAATATTATTATTTTCATAACCCCAGACTTCAGCACCATATAGCAATATAGGGGTAACCATAGCATCAAGTATTTGCAATAATATATCAATTGGCAAAAACAATTTTCTAGCTTTACGTAATACATAAAACATTGCTTTACGAGCCTGTTGCACAAGTCTGGCTTTATTAACATGAAACGTACCCTTTCTAGAAAATACAATGCCTAAGTATTGAAATTCGTTAATAACAGAGAGACGTTCATTATTGTACAGAAAATGACAATATTCAGTCCGACGACTTTTTGAAAATATAACAACATTGGTTTTAGTAGTATTTACCTTAAGATTCCAAGTTTCACAGTACAAGTACATTGCATTTAATGCTGATTGCAACTCTGCAGCAGACTCAGCAAAAATTACAGTGTCGTCTGCATACAATAAAAGGTACAATTTGAAGTATACTTCAATATCATCATTGTCAAATAATAAATGTGACATATTATAAACATCTTTCAAACCATTATAAGCATGAGACATAAAATCAGTCAAGTCATTGAGAAAAATAGAAAATAATAAGGTTGACAAATTTTCACCTTGCCTCACACCAATGTTGGAAGCAAAATATTCTGAACAACTAGAGCCATCTCTTACACAGGATTTTGCATTTTTATACAAATTTTGCAATACAATCAATATTTTACCATCTATACCAGAACGTAATAGCTTCTGCCATAATAAAACTCTGTTTACAGAGTCAAAAGCCTTCTTATAGTCAATAAAGGCACAATATAGTTTTGTTCTTCTAAATAAATACAAATCAATAAGACACTTGAGATTAAAAATATGATCAACAGTGCTATACTCAATTCCATATTTGGTTGAAAACCTTGCAGAGTTGTTTTTCTTGTTGTTATATTTTGTATTTTGGTTCACAACATATTCAATAAACTAGAAATGACTCACATATTTAGGCAGACATTCACAGAATCTTTGCAGGACAAGAGTTCTCACTTTTATTGAAAAAAGGCCCATAATCTATGTTATTTATGTACTGTAATAATCATACATGTTGTGCTGTATTTGCCCCTCGAGGGCCCATAATTGGCCAATAAACTTGTATTCTATTCTTGTATATTCTTGTAGTTAATACTTATAAATAAATTCAAACAATAGAATAAACTCGACAATTTTATTTTTGTAACTGGACATTTTTGAAAAAAGAGATCAACACAAAAACTGTTAGTTTCCCGTGGAGTAATATATGACGTCAAATGGCGCGTGTCTCCATGACGATCAAATTTGTTTTCCATCCTCTGATAGAAAATATTTTCCATCCAATCAAAAGTCAGTATTCTCGCAAAATTTATTTATACGTAACCATTCTAGAGTTAAAATGTGATGAAAAAAGTAAAATTTTTGCAATAAAAGAAATCTAACAGTCATTGATACAAAATAGTATACTACAGACTAATGGGGCGTTTTTAAGATCGTGTCTCTCGGGGGTATCAGGTCATTTCGGTACCTGGTCGATTCGGTACTGACATAATTGGTCACTTCGGTACCCGATACTTCGGTGCTATGTTTTGGTCACTTCGGTACCTGTTTAATGTTCGGTACTTTGAAGTATTTCGTTTATGTGTTTTGTCAATAAAAACAAGAAACCGAGTTGTGTATACAGACAAATGTGTTTTGATACGAATATTTACTAGTTTCACTCTTTATAATTAATTAATGACATTTATAATGATCCTATGTTTTAATGATTGGTTTTATTTGAAAGATCATCAAAGTTACTGTAATTAAGAAAGCTAATTTCTTTTAATCATAAATCTCTTTTGTCGAGACTACAAAGAAAAAAATCTGTAATTGCAAGCTGAAATTAATTTGAGAAATATTGTAAAAATATATGCAACACTAAGAGGAGGCATGAATAGGAGAGAACCCCAATCCAATTTCAAACCACACAATCACAGTGCACACAATAAGCATAAACAGGGAAATATCGACCAGCCGCCTCTTATCCAGTTGTGCCGCCGTCTACGGTGAATGTTTTAAATTAGTATTCCATCCTGAATATAGCTGAAATACTCCTCGCTGGACGTAAAGCAAACATCCAATCAATTAATTAATCAATTAATCAATTAGTATTAAATGTATTTCCTGGTTGCAGAATAAAAACATTCGTATATTGTCAGAAAATATAAAGTTTATTTGTAGTTGCCGCAAAACAGGTAAGAAATGCTCGACAAAGCTTCGCATTTCTACCCGTTTCTAAGGCTCGTACAAATAAACTATATTTCCTGATAAAATACTAATATTGTATATATATTTTACATCACTTATATTATTTAAGTCAATCATTCTGCGTAATTTACGTTTTGATGGAATAAATTAGATAGAAAGGAAGCGGCTGAAGGTCTACAAGAGTTAGGAATTCGCATCTTTTCATATTTTTCTTCATTTTATGTGTTCCTTAAAACAAGGGAAGATGTGATCAAGTCAGTGTGTTTTGCAGAAGTTTTTTGAGTGACAAATAAAACTACTTAGCGTGTATGGTGGAGTTTATGTTCCTTTTGTAGATCCAAAAAGGTGCAAATTGAAATCATCAATTATTTTTTTTAATTTTTGTTCAGCGTTTTTAAATTTGATAGGGCGATTTTCCAAGGTAAATTTAAATTAAGAAATAATTCACGGAGGCTGTGGTTTATCATTGTTTTACCACGGGTGACCATTTATGTCGTATTATTTTATCCCGAGCGTGAATTATTTCTATTCTAATAAGACAATTAAAGTACATTTATAATGTTTTCGTACCTATAGAAAACATAAAATGGCTGTTCCGTCAATGTAACACACAATATATTGCAACGGATAATTATAATTATAGCGTGTCGCTATTTATAAGATTTATACGTCATATGCAATAGCTTTCCGGTGGGAGTTACAGTTTTGTAATTAGAACAGCCATTTAAAACACGCCCTTCTAGCGCGTGTTGCTCATAGATAAATCATTTTTTTACCACAGTTGTGGTCTCAAAGCCTTTAAAGCACGTCATATTAGAATCTAAATTAGAACGGGTGTAACTTGGAGCAAGCGATTATTGTCCACTTGAAACCCTTCGGGTAAATTCGTTTGCGGTTTAGGCGCGAATACCATAGAACACCCGAAAGCTGGTGATCTTTTGAAAACATCGTAAGACCCTTGTTGAAAACAAAAAGACAACAAGCATAGTATGGAATATGTACATTGGAATTTTTTTATTGGATTTTCGTACTAAAAAGTTACAATATCGCAATATTGATTATTAATTTTTAAAAATGCTAGCAGAAAAAAAACACTCCATGTGAGTGTGTCATTTAGTATAAGATATAAGTACGTTGTTTAAATTTAAAACAAATTAGTTCATATGCATTCTGAGAGATATATGTTGCCTCATACAGTCCTAAAAATTTTGTTTGTTTGAATCACCGTGATCTATGAAAATCGATTTACACACGCTTTTGAATGATACTGGGTAGATTTTGATATAGTGTATGTGGGACTCGCTTTAACAAAATCGACCCAGTATCATTCGAAAACGCATGTAAATCGATTTGTACAGATCCATGTGTTTTAATGGTGTGTTTAATGCCACTTTCAGCAATTTTTCAACTATATTGGGGCGTCCTGTTTTTATTGGAGGAGGAAGCCAGATTGTAGGAGGCTAATAATTGTCAAGATTGAAGGTAAGCACACCCTGGCAGCAGTAAAATTCAAACAAGTGCTGACAGGCATTCGATCAATAGTAGATGAATACTACCTTAACCACTCGGCAACTGAAGCCCTTGAATATTACAGTAATAAATTATTTTAGAATTGAATCTTTTAGAAGCTCATGACATCACTTATATTCGTAGGAAGACATTTACATTTTTGTACATTTATTTGATGCAAGTTATATGCCAACCATATAACATGTGCGTTTTTTATGTCTGAAATGGGCAAACAGCAATTTTGTCTTATTTATTAATATATTTATTAATTTGTGATAGAAACATCCTCTAGAATTTATATTTCCAATATTAGGATTTCCTATAGCAAGCATGGACTTGCCATTCTTTGATGTAAGGTATACCTATCTCTTATCCACAACTACTTGCACCACTGAGTGGGATTTGATGAAACTTTTGCATAATCCTTTGTCACATGGTGGAATTGTGACCTGATATTTTACAGTTTGAGCAAAACGATTTTTGGAATTTCCAACAGTAAAGCCCTGGAGTCTAGACATTGCCAGTCAAGACATAGAGGAGCTGGGGTTATCAATTATGAGGATTGCAAAGTTTTTTCTAGTCGTTTTTTTATATCAAATATGTTTGTAAATTTACCTGATTTAAAGTTACTTGTCATACAGTCACAGTAAGTAATTTATATACAAACGTCTAAGTATTGTGACAACCATATAATATATCTATCCAGATATATTATATGGTTGTCACAATACTTTGGATAGATATATTATATATTATATAGCGGATTTGACCGAGGGGTTTTGACCGCTGGACATAGTGCAGGCGAATTGGTGCCACAGTGCCACAACGGTGTTATTTCGAATCCCGCTGAGGGAAAGGAAAATTTTGACAGGGCTAAAAATCTAATTCTAACTGTGTTGGGCTTAATTTGTACACGTATATATAAATATTTAATATTAACCCTGTATTTCTGATGTTTCAGAAATCCGCTGGATAGATATATTATATGGTTGTCACAATACTTAGACGTTTGTGTATATATATCCAGATATATATACAAGAGTGTCAGAGCACATGATCGGGCTTTTGTAATTAAGATTATATACATATTGTCAAATAGTCTATAATTATATACCTGAAGTATTTGTCTAATATTTCACACTGGTTTAATTGTAAAGTCCTTTGATATTTAACTTTCACAACTTTTTTTTATTTTATGCTGCAATAGTTTCTTGCACCTTTTGTCTCTGGATATGCATTTGAAAAATAAAATTTCTACCTGTTCTTCTATCTTTGGCAAAAACATTTCACGTCTATATTCTGTACAGTGGACTATTAACTGAGCAATTGAGGTTTTGTTCTTAAAATTATTAGATATAATTGTTTCATCTTCTTTAGCTCTGTTTCTGGTAGATCTAAGCATAGAACATGTAGTCAGAAAATGAATGAGATCCTCATGCTCCTCTCCACATAATTGACAGGTTGGCTCAATTGTATAATGGGTAAATTTATGTTTGTTGATTTGTAAGATACATCTTCCAGTCATTATTCTTACTTATTTCCCCAACCAGGTGTATCTTTCCAGTATCAAAGTCAATAGTGTTCATATTGAGTCTGCTTATTTGAACTGTAACCTTTATTAGTATTTTTCCATTATTTTTCAATTGTTTCTTTAACAATTGATTTCCATTCTTCTTTCATGGGTAGCTTTTGTTGAAGTTGTTGTAAACTTGGTAGTTCATATAGTTGAAGGATGTGTTCAATTCTGCTGAAGAAGCTGCTGTGATTGTCAAAATGTAGTAATCTGCGTTTCCATTATTTGTTGCATCTTTGTATTATCACTTGAGAGTATGGAGTAAATAAGAGAGAGTGGTTGTTCATGTATCTCTGCTTCAATTGGAAGTGCTCCTAATAGAAGTAATACGATTAAATTGGTTGTTCTTTCAGGTAATGATTGTATTCGTCGTAATTTCCTTCGAGATGTTCAATATTTGATCTTGTAAGTGGTAATACTTCTAGGCCATATGTTAACCTAGGAACTGCATAGGTTTTGTATATGGTATATGAGGTACAAGGATCCAGTCCATTAGTGCCATGTACTCCTGATCCCTTTAGTGCATATTTGGTTCTTCTTGCTGTTTGTATTCGTTCCTGAATGTTTAAATCATTTTCTTTTCTTTCAGCTCTTTAAATTAGTAGATGGAAGCCGTGTTCCGTGATTGGTACTATTGTATTGTTTAAGATTCAGTTATAGTTACACTTGGTTTTAAAGCAGTCAATTATTTGTGTCTTTGTTGGATGAATACTGTAGTGGTGTTTTTCCTTGCATATCTTTCGATATTTAGCATTGCTTGCATTTCATATTTGTTCTTAGATGTAAAAACAATGTCATCTACACATGTATGGGCTCCTATATGTATGTTCCCTAGCTGATATTCTATTGAGTTCTATTCAAGTTCAATCAAAAACTCTTCTGCAAAGATTTTGCATAGATGGGTTGATAGTATTCCTCCTTGTCTGATTCCCTGTTCTATACTGAAGCTTCTACTGAGATTATATAACCACTTGACTTTAGAGGTAAGCCCATTGTGTAGTTCTGTCAGTATTTTCCAATATGTAAGATTAATGTTTTGATCTAGTAGTTTATCCATAAGTATATCATGTATTACTACGTCAAAAGCTGCTTTAACATCCAAAATGGTAATGAAGATGTTCTCTTGAGTGTTTTATGTTCGTATCTTGCTTCTGAAATGAGTAAGCTTGACATAATTGGTCATCGACCTTCAGTAAAACCAAATTGTAGGTTTGTCTTAGATTGTAGCCCTAGCTTTTGCAATAAGGAGCATTCAAATACTTTTCCTATCACCGACGTTACGGTAATCCCTCTATAATTGCTTAATTTATTAATTTTGGATCTCTATCCTTTTTGAGAACTGGTGTTAGAATTCCCGTTTTAAAGACTTCTGGAACTGTCTACCAAGAATGTTATTGAAAATTGTGACTAGTATGTTTGAAATTGTTGTTTTTGCATGTTTTATGTGTTCTGCTGTTAAGCTAAATTCACCTGGACTCTTCTTTGTGTTGAGATGGTCTTTAGCCGATTCAACTTCTGATGCAGTGAATAGCTCAATTTCCTCAACTTATTCATTCATTATCTCGATAATGCACTGTTGTCTTACTTGATATAGATTTACGTAATTGAGATCATATTCTTCTGATTTTGGTATGTTGAGATCTTCCTAGTAATTTGCAAAGCATTTTTTTTTGTTCTTCTGGACAGGAAATATATTGGCCTCCGATATTTATACAGTTAGTGGTAGTGTTTCTGCAGCTTCTATTTCTATTGATCAGTCTATAGAATAGCTGTGTATTTGGGTTTTCTCTTATTTGTTGGTATAATTTACAGCGATCTTGAGCTTGTTCCCTTCGTTGCTGGCTTCTTGGCACTTTTTTCGCCGTTTTAGGTTCCATTGCTAAGTGGTGATTTTTATCTTTTCCAACCGATTGTCATTTTTGTATAGATCTACATTCTTTAAGTATATTGAGTACCGCTGGTGATGCTTTTCATTTAGGGCCTTTGGTCTGAAGTAATTTGGTAGGTTCTGACTTTTTCCCAGCTTTGATGACTACTTGCGATATTTTAGTGACTTGCCTATCCACATGATCTCCAGGTGTTATATCACCTATATTTTCCTAAATAATTTTGTTGTATTGTTTTTTTATCAATCTGGTCGTATTGCATCGTATACTTAGCCGTATTATTTTGTTTGGGTTTCACCTTTTTAGGCATTTTGGCTTTAATATCCATTTAGACTGATGTATAAGCTGACATATTTATTGCGGATTTGTCTTCAGTTTTGTACGACTTTACTAACATACGATCTTGGACTAGAATATAGTCAATTTGTAAACTTGAATTTCCTGCGTGATGTACAAATGTTGGGGTATTTTCCAGAGCTTTTCCTATACTGAGTTGTTGCTCATTTACAAATACTTTTAAAAATTTATCAAGTTTGATAGTTCTTGTTGGTTACAATGTTCCGTTCATGTCACCTGCCAAGAAAATCTTGTGTGTTTTATTATACTTGCTGATAATATCAAATATTATGTCAAAATATTCCATATATTCATCCTGAGAATTTGTATTTGTTGGTATGTATGCATTAATTACGCATATATCTATATCTGCTGAAATGATTACTGCTATTAATCGTTCATTTCCTTCTGCTATATCTATTTGACCAGTAAGATGACCATAGTATTGAAACTCGATCTTTTCCTTTTGGTAATTTAAAGCTATCAAGGGGATCATATGTGTCACAACATCTGGGGTGATTATCCATGTCAAGCAGTAATTTCTTTATATCAGATTTCTGAAAGTCCCATACGAAATGTTCTAAATTGCATTTTACAGTGTTATTTTGATTTATGTTAGAGAGATATGCAATATTTGTTTTGATACCCTCTATGTTGTATGTCATGACCTTGATACGATTTTCTATATTCTCTTTGGGCTTGTGCCAAGTTGATTGTTTTCCGATGGCTGATCTTTCAGGTTTACTAGTCGAAAATGGGTCTGCTCGCCTTTTTCCATTTCTCCTTTCCCCACAGACATTTGTATCATTTCTGTTTGTAATTGTAGAGTTATCTACTGGGGTTTTAGGTTGCGTTTCTCTATTATCGATCCCAGATTGTCTTTTCTTGTGATATTTTCTAGGTCAAGATCCACTGCTGTTGTACTGGGGTTTCTTTGCTGTTGAGTCAGTAGGAGGTTTTGTTTTACTATTGTTGTAGTCCTCCTTTACATCAGTTATATTTTCACTATTGCCTATCTCAAGTTCTTGCATACACATATGTAACTTTGGATTTTCTTCTATTATTTCTGGTTTACCTATGGAGTTGTTTTTGATAGTTGATGGTTAAGGTCTAGATGTGCATGTCTATGTGTTGTAGGCATTATATTTTCAGTTTCCTGGACATTGTACCTATTATCTGATCTTTTATTGTTCTGTGTTGTCTGCTGTTGCTTGGAACTTTGTGTATTCATATTATAAGACAAGTTTGCATTGGTGGAAAGATATTGGGTGGATATCCTGGAGGTGGATGCATCCAATATTGATATACTTGAGGAATTTGGGACTGGTAATATTGATGAGGAATGTGTGTCGAATAATATTGATGGCTCGTATTGTGGTCATGTTGGTTGGATACATGCTGGTCTATTCTATTTTCTAGAAACAAGTCTTTAATTTGTTTTTCTGAGTAGTTTTGATCAGGTTGAATGTCTCTTGCATGATGGAAAGCGTTTTACATCATACTCTAAATTAACTATTCGTGTCGTCTGGTCTGCTATGATTTCATCTTTAATTTTCTTGTTCTTGGTTGTTCAGAGTTTGAGATTTCTACAGTAGTGTTTATTTCATTTTCTTCCTGAAATGCTTTTCTTATGTTTTTTGACGTATAATTCCTTAGCTGAAACATGTGGGTGCTCAAACTTTGATTAGATATCTCTATATCTGCATGATCTTGTTGTATAAGATGGCATATCTTATCAAATATATGATTGATGAATATATCTACTCTACCTCTATTTATATTTATGTTACAAGTAGTATGATAAAGATTGATTGAAGACTTGAGCAGACCTCCTGCACTTCCATTTTGATTTTTATTGTAAACTTTGTAAAAGGCTGTTCGCAGTCAGCAGTTTTCAACTTCCTGTATAGTAATAAATGCATCTTCATATGCAGAATTTTCTTTCTTCTGTATATAAGATATACTTTTTCTTATGATTTCGTACGCTCCAGTGCTTAGTTCAATTACAAAATTCTTGCCTGCTTTTAATTCAAATTGTATATGCTCGTTTTGGTAAGATGACATTGTGTTTTTGAAGCGCTACATCTCTATTTAATGTATATGATCGAGTTACTGCTCTACCACTAAGCAGATCTCCTGTGGAATGGTTTTTCTGTATTAACTTTCTTTCCATTGTTGCGGTGAATTAACAACCAGTGAGAATATGCAAGGGGTCGAGGGATTTGAGTGTCTATGAGCTGTTACTAGAAAGCCTTATGGTTTATCACGAACAACCCACATTTACCCGACTCCCTAAGACACAGAAAAAATGTTATAGCGCGGAAAACCCACGCTGACCTAAATTTTGGAAATCCCACCCCACCTCTAACTGACTCCTCGATGATTATTGTTTTCATCTACTGGAGTGGCCCAACAATCTTTTACAATCTGTCTAGTGATTTTCATCAGCCAAGCTCTAGCCAGGTGGATATTGGGGGTGAATTCCGTCCGTAAATAAACTTATGTTGTAAAGTCTTCTACTTTTAGTTTTATCGTGTCTGTTGCTGCAGCTTTGTCCCTCGTATGTTTTCTGTTGTCTGTTTAGATTTGATGAGAAACTACCCATTTCCTCATTTATGGTTTTAATTGCCTTGTTTAGTTCTATGATTTGCTGTTCTAATTGACAATCTTGGTCAATAAATATGTCAGGATTCTTATGTCTGTGATTGGCATTCCAGGATTTGATAGAAAAAAATGGGATCTCGATAAGTGTAATCTTGATATTTGATGATACATTTTGTTCAATCTCTATAATTTCCTTGTATTTGAGGGTAAGATGGTCTATTAATGCTCCAGTTGAATGGTACTTTAGAGATATAAACTTAGTTTATTAATTGTATCTCAGTTTCCAAGTTTTCTTTGAGCCACTTGACGGCTAGGTCTTTATTCCTGCCACATTTTACCCACCAATAAATTTACCTGTGTATTGGGCACACAACATTTAGGGTCTCACGTAGAAACCTCGAGCTGATACTATCCCCCAGAATTACTGGTGTGTATTCTCGTAGTTGTAGGGATATGAATTGGTTTGTTAATGCTCTTTTTCAACTTAACCAGTGACATTAATGCCCGAACGTGCTCAGGAAAGTAGGACAAACAAGTTAGGGATTGAGCTACGTAGATATGGTCACAGCCTACATTTGTCTTCTATTTTGAACTTTAAAACTAACAATATAAAGATACTGGTCAAAACTTTTTTAAGAAAACAAACAAGCAAACTACGGAAAGAAGAAAAAAAAGGGTGGGTTATCAAATTGCAATTTGCACGGGAAAAAATGGCGGGACGTACAAGTCGCTTCTGAAAAATTTAGGTGTAAATGTAACTTTTGCGACTGAATTTATGTATCAATGCATATAAAAAATGTGCTGTAAAATGATAATATTATGTAAATATTAAAACAATGCCAAACTATAAATAAAACAATAAAATATGGAAAACTATTCCACGTCCGGGTCTCTATTATTTAAGGTCCGCCCGAATAAGAATAGGTCAGCCTAATTTACGCATCCGTAAAATAAACATTTTGGGTCCGAGTCTCTAAAATTTAATATCCATATTATCAAGCACATGTATGGACTTATCAGAAGGGAGTCCAAGAAGAACAGAAAATCCATTACTCTTTTACAATATGGAAGCTAACAGTGGAATTAAATCTAAGTGTCACCATAATTTGTAGGAAATCGGAAAAGGAACGTGATCGCATCGTTGGCATTTGTAAATATGCCTGGAAACTTATATGCACAAGTCCAAAATCGTTGGATAGCTCAGATCAATGTATGTATTATCAAATAGTCCAACGAGTATCATTATCTCTAAAAACTCCATTTCTGCGTATATTTTGATCACTTCTGTAGTTCTAATATACCTGTTTATATGCGTTCCTAGGCTTTTAAATTACTTAAAAATTAATGAAAATGGCAGACCGACCCGTACACTTTATGTTTTATGGGTACTGGCAATAAAATGTATATGAAAAGCGGACCTATAAACTGTAAATTTTAGGCCTGCGGGGTTATTCAAAAAATTTAATAAGAAATGCAAACCCATAGTAAATTTCATGGGTCAGTGGTTTAAACGTAACTTTGATCTGTAAAATGTATAATTTATGTGTCGAATTTTATAAGCGAATTCCTTATCACAGAAAGAGAAATATAAAAAAATTATAATCACCTTTATATTTGCAAATAAAGTCAGCAGGTACATTATAAAAATATTTACGAGGCTTTTATAATGTGTACCTGTATCTAAAATATATTTCCCTTTAACATTGATCATGTTTAACCACAGGTTCAGCATCCCCAACAGAAAACTAAGGAACAAATATATTGCTAAAATCTAAAAAATACAAGTGTAATTGGTAATGATAAAGAAAATTGGTAGCGTTTATATTAAAATAAAAAAAAAAGTAATATATACGGGACTTACTAATATTACTTTACATCCGGACCTATAATTATAGACAGAAATCGATCGAAAACAGACAAATGATTTGATGCCTTATATCCATCCATATTTGTAGTTCATACATATTATAAGTTATACACGTTCATATCCGTAGATAATGAGATTTTAACACCTGAAGTGCCCCAAGTACGCCCTGAGGCAAATTCGAATGGTGTACAGGGGTGCTGAAGGTGTTAAAATCTTCATATCTATGGGGGTGATTATCCTATTTATTGCATGAATTTCCGGTGCATGTCAAAACCTGGCAGGCTGAAAAAATAGTCCCAAGTTTCTCTTTTGTTTCTGCTTTTGCTAATAACTACTAAGAGTTGCATATTTTGAAAGGTATGGCATCACTGTAGAATATTTTTTCCAGTCAATGTCTTTACATTGGAAGCACTTCCTAAAGTGTGTAATGTAGTACAATGTGACAACAACATTGAAATGAAAGTAGAAAAACCATTCTTAAACTTTAAGGTAAAATTCCCGAAAAAAGTCCGTGGACACGTATACTGTTTTCTCCATTTTTATTTAATTTAGCATTATATGTGTAATGCCCGATATATGTAATTTTAAGTGAAAGAAAGATTTTTTTAATAAATAATTTTGATGTCTCGCCCGTTCGGTTACTTTTGCACAGGCCAACACAATAGGATAATGACCTCTACGGATATGAACGTGTATTACAAATTTATACCCGGTTTTAGTTTGAAACGGTGGATTTTTAGGTAGTTGTCAGCGCAATGGCGGACGTTAACGTAACGTTTTCTTCATTGCAGAAGAAAGTTGGATTGAAATTTGGTAAAAATATCGCTTTTTACAAGGTTTAGGTACTACCTTTGGTAGAATCCTACAGTTCTCGGAAAAAACAAGTTTTGTTGGAATCAAATAGATGTTTAAAAATTAATTTTTGGCGCCGAATGTCTTGCAGAGACGTCATAATAATGTGACGTCGTTGTTTTTCAAACTGCATATCTATTGTTTCTTTGTCTGCTGAAAATAAAACACATTTGGACCTTTTGTCCAAGATTGCATCATCCTGTATATGACGCAAGCCAATTATCATTTATAATATAAACGCATCTTAAGTACTTTTGTGAAAATAACGATTAGCAACACCCGGGTATATGACTTAGCAACGCCCCGGGAATATTGGTTTTGTAAAGACGTGTAACTGACCAATCAAATTCCAGGAATAATACTGATACGGGGATAAAATTGTATACAACACCTTATATCGATTCATATTTAAGCTTTCGAGGTATTGTCTATTGTTGCTTTATAACAATCAACATTTATGGTTTAAATCATTATCTAATTTTGGTAGAATAACGGGCTTTATAACGACCTATATTTATGGTTTAAATAATCTAATTTTGGGACAAAAACGTGCATTATATAACGATCTAGTTAGTGGTTTAAAATAGGACAACAACGTGCGTTAGTATAGTCTTCGTTTGCCGACTGTGTGTCACTACTCTTATGAAAAACAAATAATTTTAATTTTCTTACTTGATGTATTTATATTTGTTTTTCGTGTGTTTCAAGGTGTTGTGTAAGTATCTGGAAATAAAATGTGTTTGTTTACTTCTCTCAAGCCCTCGCCTTTGACCTTTATGTCTAACTTTTAGTTATTGGGGTTCTTTTGTGATTTGTATTTACTTATGTCATTCAGTGCATAACAGAATTTGTGAGTTAAGTTTTGTTTATCTCCTCTTTAAATAAATTATAAACCTTGATAAATAGAACAGCAAAATCTGATGTTTGGAAAATGTCATGCGTTATTTTATGTGAAAAGTATCAAGTCTTAGAGTACTAAACATTCCTTATCTGAAACACCTTCAATCTGTTATCTGTATTAATCACTAGTTCCAAAATGCATGTTGATTAAATGCAGCTGAATTTAAAAATAAGCCTTAATCATACGTTATATCTTGAATTACCTTGGACGCGAACACGTACCGAAAAGAGTATACAGTATGTATTATTTGTCTATATATACAATTTTCCTTGGAGTTGTCCGTGTTGGACCTTGGACTCTGAATAGGTACACATAGGTAAACATGATGCTATAACACGGACATGCATGATTCAGGCGCGGTAGAATTATGTATTTATAAACAAACTGGCTAGGAATAGTCACGGGGTGAAGGGAGTAACTAAGGGTAATTTTAGGTACAGATTGCGGACGGTATTTAAACCTATTCACATATAATAATTGTAAATCCACATTGACACAATAGTCGAGTCACTACCAAAATGTTTCTAAAATAAAAGTAATACATACAAATTGAAGACATCTTAGGTATTTGTCTTCTTTTTTTAGAACTTCTTCCACCAGTGACAGAGAACCGCATCTAATACTAACATTCTTGGACATATCTATCAACACATTAACACTAATGTATTATCATTTCATGAATGTCGGCATTTTGTTTCAACAAGTGATGTTAATGAAACATTTAATTTGTTAACTGACTGTAGTTTACGTCCTCAGCTTTAGATAGAAAGGAAGTAGGGGCATTGATATATTTAGATAATTTACAACTACCTTATGTTATATCTTTCAATGAAAAGAGCTACGATTTCATATATTTTGGAAGAGTAAAAAATAGTATAACAAAATACTCCCAAGTAGGAAAATTTCGGCAAATGGTAAGTTTCAGTTCTTCTTCTTAAACTAAGTGTATTTGTGTACTTCAATTTTTTTCATTATTTTTGTTTTCTTTAAATAAATTATATGCTTGATAAATAAAACAGCGACTAATACAATTCAACAAAATTTATGTTCTAATTTGATTAATGACTGATAAGAAAGATCCTGGAATTCAATCTATATGACGGATGTAATTTGAAAATTACCAGGTCGTAGGAGTATTAACCAATTTTTGTATGCAGTCTTACATCTAAACCCAAAAATTCGCATCAAAATGATGTTGGGGCTTATCAGTATCATTTGGTCACGAGCTGTATGACCAATTAAACTGTCAGTCCAATTATAATTTTTGATGGTGATAAATACCAGATGACTCTAAAACAGTAGTTTCAAATTGCCAAACATTTAAAACTGGAAGATGTTTATGGAATTCACGTGTTTGTATTGTTTGTTGTTTGCAAATGATAGCTTATAATTAGACAATGTCCAATTTTCATTGTTTTAATTTTTTTAAGGAAAATCATCTTTAACAAATCCATTTTTTTTTATTAAATTATTTTGTTAGAAATTAATACAACAAAGAACAGACTATAATTTCAGGATTTCTTACAACACAATACAAAATTTAAGAGGGGGGTTCTGTCCACAAGTACCTGTAATATCTTGCAAATTTAACAGTAACATTAGATAATTTCGTACCTTTTTAAAATGTGGTATTTATCACCAGCAAAAATTATAATTGGTCTGACAGTTTAATTGGTCATACAGCTCGTGTAACCAAATGATACTGATAAGCCCCAACATCATTTTGATGCGGATTTTTGGGTTTAGATGCAGGACTGTATGTAATACATTAATTCTGTTATATTATTTATCACTAGTTACATAATGTATGTAAATTTATCACAGATGAATTGAAACAAAATCCTTAACCATTCATTATATCTTGAAGTACCGTTGATGCCTACATGTGCCGAATAGAACATAAAGAATGAGAGCATTGAGATTTATTCTTTGTTTAAATGTCTTACAACTTTCTTTGGAGTTCTTTGTGCGTAGTCCTCCTGGACAAACAACACGTACACATGATGCGATAACGGAAGAAGGTGTGATTCAAGCACTGAAGAATTATATATCTATCAACAAGCTGGCTAGGAGTTCGCCAATAGCAAGTCTAACTGAATACTTTAAACATGGTAAGAGTTTAATTGCAGTTTAATTAGGTTTTAATACTTTAAAATTGTAAGAGTTTGAATTTTTCTTTTCAGAAAGTTTTGATTGTGTACTTTTTCTCTTTTAAGAATTTTATGTCTACTATTTAACAAAGCACACAATAGATTGCAAATAACCATAGGGAATATAACAACACAGCAATGCGTCTCGCAGGATAATTTGTAAAACGCCATTAATAACAGCCATAATGGTGTTTAGGCGTGGTGGTGCTGTTTTTATATTTGCTTTCTAAAATACCATACGTTAAAATATACGTGTACAACGGTACAAACAATTTTCCGATTATTTTCTAGACAAACAAAGTCAACATAAATTAGATCTTGCTGTACGCGACATTAAAATGACCATAGGAGACACACAAGTGGATAAAAAGAATCTGTCATATGTTCATTGTCATGGCGAAGAGATTATCTTGGGTAAGTTGATATATTTTATATGTACGATGGACAACACGTCAAAGTACATATTACATAAAAAATACACAGAACCTCAAATATGAATACTACAATAAATAAGCAAATCAGGTTGATGTACATTTTATTTGTTAGCATATTTTATGCAACACAGAATCAAACATATCAAAAATACAGTAAAACCATGTCACACAGCTTTAGCATGAACCGATATCAATATCAGTATTCATTGAGTCAATTCCCTTCATAAATTAATATAAAAACTAGTTTTCACGTGTCAGCCATTTCACGAACCAATATAAATAACATGTTTTTGACAGAACAAACTTTTTCCAATACCACGTTTAAAGCCGTCGACCCTTTCATCAGCATATATCTATACAAGTTTCAGGCAGTTATTCGTTTCAGGAACCGATATCAGTACCAGTTTAACGCTGTCTCTCGTTTCATGAACCGATATCGATACCAGTTTAACACAGTCTCTCTTTTCATAAACTGATATCAATAACAGTTTAACGCAGTCAATCCATTCATGAACCGATATTGATACCAGTTTAAAGCAGTCTCTCGTTTCATAACCTGATATAAATTCCAGCTTAAAGCAGTCAACACATTCATGAATCGGTATCAATACCAGGTTAACGAGATCAATTATTTCATGAACGGATATCAATACATGTTTAACGCAGTCAACCCATTCATGAAGCTATATCAATACCAGTATAACGCAGTCACTCGTTTCATGAACTGATATAAATACCAGTTGAACGCAATCACTAGTTTCATCAACTGATATCAATAGTAGTCTAACGCAGTCACTCGTTTCATGAATCGATATCAATACCAGTTTTACGCAGTCATTTGTTTAATGAACCGACATCAATACCAGTTTATCGTATTAAACCCATTATGAACCTATTTCAATACCAGTTTAACGCAGTCACTCGTTTAATGAACTGAAATCAATACCAGTGTAACGCAGTCACTGGTTTCCTGAACCGATATCAATACCATTTTAACCCAGTGTCTGGTTTCATTCACCAAAATCAATGCCAGTTAACGCGATCTCTCGTTTCATGAACTAATATCAATACCAGTCTAATGCAGTTTACCGTTTCATGAACCGATATTAATACCAGTTTAACCCAGTCACTCGTTTCATGAACCGATCAATACCAGTTTAAGGCAGTTAACCCATTCATGAACCGATATGAATATCAGTTTAACGCAGTCACTCTATTGATGAACCGATATCAATACCAGTTTAGCGCAGTTAACTCATTCATAACCGATATCAATAACGTTTAACGCATTCAACACATTAATGAACCGATTTCAATACCAGTTTAACGCAGTCAACCTATTCATGAACCGATATCAATAGCAGTTTAAAGAAGTCAGCCCATTTACGAAACGAAATCAATACCTGCCCTACGAAGTTACTCGTTTTCTGAACTGAAAACAATATTTAACGCAGTCAACCCATTCATGAAACCATATCAATACCAGTTTAGCACAGCCACTTATTTCATGGACCGATATCAATACCAGTTTAACGCAGTTAACCCATTAACGAACTGATATCAGTACCAGTTTAAGGCAGTCAATTCATTCATGAACCGATATCAATGGCAGCTCAACGCATTCACAAATTTAATGAACCGATCTCAATACCAGTCTTAAAGCATTCAACCTATTCATGAACTGATATATCATTACCAGTTTAACACCGTCACTCGTTTCATGAACTGATATAAATACCAGTTTAACGCAGTCACTAATTTCATGAACCGATATCAATATCAGTTTTACGTAGTAAACCCATTATGAACCTATTTCAATACCAGTTTAACGCTGTCTTTTGTTTCATGAACCGATATCAATACCAGTTTGACGAGGTCAATTATTTCATGAACGGATATCAATGCATGTTTTGCGTAGTCTACCCATTCATGAACCTATATCAATACCGGTATAACGCAGTCACTCGTTTCATGAACTGATATCAATACCAGTTGAACGCAATCACTAGTTTCATCAACTGATATCAATAGTACCCGTTTAAGGCAATCTCTTGTTTCATGAACCGATATCAATGCAAGTTTAACGTAGTAAACCTATTATGAACCTATAACAATACCAGTTTAACGCAGTGACTCGTTTAATGAACTAATATCAATACCAGTTTAACGTAGTAAACCCATTATGACTCTATTTAAATACCAGTTTAAAGCAGTCCCTCGTTTCTTGAACCGGCATTAATAACAGTTCAACGCAGTCAACAAATTCATACAACGATATCAATACCAGTTAAACAGTCTTTCTTTTAATGAACTGATATAAACAACAATTTAACGAGGTCAATTATTTCATGAACCGATATTAATACATGTTAACGCAGTCAACCCATTCATGAACCTGTATCAATACCAGTATAACGCAGTCACTCGTTTCATCAACTAATATCAATACTAGTTTAGCGCAGTCACTCGTTTCATGAATCGATATCAATACTTCTTGACCCGAAAGCAATACCAGTTTAACGCAGTTAACCCATTAACGAACTGTTATCAGTACCAGTTTAAGGCAGTCAATTCATTTATGAACCGATATTAATGGCAGCTCAACGCGGTCAATACGTTTATGAACATATATCAATGCCAGTTTAAAGAATTCAAGGCATTCAAGAAGCGATATCAATACCAGCCTAACATAGTCACTCGTTTTATTAACAGAAATCAATAACAGTTTAACGCAGTTGCTCGTTTCATTAACCGATATCAATACCAGTTTAACGCAATCTCTCGTTTCATGAACCAATATCAATACCAGTTTAACGCAGTCATTCGTTTAATGATCTGAAATCAATAACAATTTAACGTATTCACTCGTTTCATGAACCGATCAATACTAGTTTAAGCAGTCAACCCATTCATGAACCGATATCAATACCAGTTTAACACAGTCACTCTTTTCATGAACCAATGTCAATACCAGTTTAGCGCAGTCAGAGCATTCATAAACCGATATCAATACCAGTTTAACGTAGAAAACCCATTATGAAAATATTACAATACCAGTTTAACGCAGTCACTCGTTTCATCAACCGATATTAATACCAGTTAACGCAATCTCTCGTTTTATGAACCAATATCAGTACCAGTTTCATGCAGTTTACCGTTTCATGAACCGATATCAATACCAGTTTAACGCAGTCACTCTTTTGATGAACCGATATCGATACTAGTTTAACATCGTCAATCCATTCATGAACCCATATCAATACCAGTTTAAGGCAGTCACTCTTTACATGATACGATATCAATACCAGTTTAACGTAGTAAACCCACTATAAACCTATTTCGATACCAGTTTAACGCAGTCCCTCGTTTCTTGAACCGGCATCAATACCAGTTTAACGCAGTCTCTCGTTTCATCAGTGTCAATTTAACGAGGTCAATACTAGTTTAACAGAGTCAATCCATTCATGAACCCATATCAATACCAGTGTAACGCAGTCACTCCTTACATGATCCGATATCAATACCAGTTTAACGCAGTCTTTCGTTTCATGAACCAACATCAATGTCAGTTTAATGCAGTCTCTCGTTTCATGAACTGATATAAACAGCAATTTAACGAGGTCAATTATTTCATGAACCGATATCAATACCAGTTTAACGCAGTCAACACATTCATGAACCTATATCAATACCAGTATACGCAGTCGCTTGTTTCATAAACTGATATCAATACCAGTTGAACGCAGTCACTCGTTTCATCAAATAATATCAATACTAGTTTAGCGCAGTCACTCGTTTCATGAACCAATATCAATGGCAGATCAACGCGGTCAATACGTTCATGAACATATATCAATGCCTGTTTAAAGAATTCAAGGCATTCAAGAAGCGATATCAATACCAGCTTAACCCAGTCACTCGTTTTATGAACTGAAATCAATACCAGTTTAACGCAGTTGCTCGTTTCATTAAGCGATATCAATACCAGTTTAACGCAATCTCTCGTTTCATGAACCAATATCAATACCATTTTAACGCAGTCATTCTTTTAATGAGCTGAAATCAATTACAGTTTAACGCATTCAGTCGTTTCATGAACCGATCAATACTAGTTTAAGCAGTCAACCCATTAATGAACCAATATCAATACCAGTTTAACGCAGTCACTCTTTTCATGAACCTATGTCAATACCAGTTTAGCGCAGTCAGCGCATTCATGAACCGATATCAATACAGTTTAACGTAGAAAACCCATTATGAAAATATTACAATACCAGTTTAACGCAGTCACTCGTTTAGCGAACTGAAATCAATACCATTTAACACACTCACTCGTTTCCTGAACTGATATCAATTCCAGTTTAGCGAAGTGTCTGGTTTCATAAACCGATATTAATACCAGTTAACGCAATCTCTCGTTTTATGAACCGATATCAATACCAGTTTAACGCAGTCACTCTTTTGATGAACCGATATCGATACTAGTTTAACATATTCAATCCATTCATGAACCCATATCAATACCAGTTTAACGCAGTCACTCGTTACATGATCCGATATCAATAGCAGTTAAACGCAGTCAACACATTCATGAACCGACATCAATACCAGTTTAACGCAGTCACTCTTTTGATGAACCGATATCGATACTAGTTTAACATAGTCAATCCATTCATGAACCCATATCAATACCAGTTTAAGGCAGTCACTCTTTACATGATCCGATATCAATACCAGTTTAATGTAGTAAATCCATTATGAACCTATTTCAATACCAGTTTAACGCAGTCCCTCGTTTCTTGAACCGGCATCAATACCAGTTTAACGCAGTGTTTCGTTTCATGAACAAACATCAGTGTCAGGTTAATGCAGTCTCTCGTTTCATGAACTGATATCAACACCAATTTAACGAGGTCAATACTAGTTTAACATAGTCAATCCATTCATGAACCCATATCAATACCAGTGTAACGCAGTCACTCCTTACATGATCCGATATCAATAACAGTTGAACGCAGTCAACACATTCATAAACCGATATCAATACCAGTTTAATGCAGTCTCTCGTTTCATGAACTGATATAAACAGCAATTTAACGAGGTCAATTATTTCATGAACCGATATCAATACACGTTAACGCAGTCAACACATTCATGAACCTATATAAATACCATGAACTGATATCAATACTAGTTGAACGCAGTCACTCGTTTCATCAACTAATATCAATACCAGTTTAACGCAGTCTTTCGTTTCATGAACCAACATCAATGTCAGTTTAATGCAGTCTCTCGTTTCATGAACTGATATAAACAGCAATTTAACGAGGTCAATTATTTCATGAACCGATATCAATACCAGTTTAACGCAGTCAACACATTCATGAACCTATATCAATACCAGTATACGCAGTCGCTTGTTTCATAAACTGATATCAATACCAGTTGAACGCAGTCACTCGTTTCATCAAATAATATCAATACTAGTTTAGCGCAGTCACTCGTTTCATGAACCGATATCAATGGCAGATCAACGCGGTCAATAAGTTCATGAACATATATCAATGCCAGTTTAAAGAATTCAAGGCATTCAAGAAGCGATATCAATACCAGCTTAACCCAGTCACTCGTTTTATGAACTGAAATCAATACCAGTTTAACGCAGTTGCTCGTTTCATTAACCGATATCAATACCAGTTTAACGCAATCTCTCGTTTCATGAACCAATATCAATACCAGTTTAACGCAGTCACTCTTTTAATGAGCTGAAATCAATTGCAGTTTAACGCATTCACTCGTTTCATGAACCGATCAATACTAGTTTAAGCAGTCAACCCATTAATGAACCAATATCAATACCAGTTTAACGCAGTCACTCTTTTCATGAACCAATGTCAATACCAGTTTAGCGCAGTCAGCGCATTCATGAACCGATATCAATACAGTTTAACGTAGAAAACCCATTATGAAAATATTACAATACCAGTTTAACGCAGTCACTCGTTTAGCGAACTGAAATCAATACCAGTTTAACACACTCACTCGTTTCCTGAACTGATATCAATTCCAGTTTAACGAAGTGTCTGGTTTCATAAACCGATATTAATACCAGTTAACGCAATCTCTCGTTTTATGAACCGATATCAATACCAGTTTAACGCAGTCACTCTTTTGATAAACCGATATCGATACTAGTTTAACATATTCAATCCATTCATGAGCCCATATCAATACCAGTTTAACGCAGTCACTCGTTACATGATCCGATATCAATAGCAGTTAAACGCAGTCAACACATTCATGAACCGACATCAATACCAGTTTAACGCAGTCACTCTTTTGATGAACCGATATCGATACTAGTTTAACATAGTCAATCCATTCGTGAACCCATATCAATACCAGTTTAAGGCAGTCACTCTTTACATGATCCGATATCAATACCAGTTTAATGTAGTAAACCCATTATGAACCTATTTCAATACCAGTTTAACGCAGTCCCTCGTTTCTTGAACCGGCATCAATACCAGTTTAACGCAGTGTTTCGTTTCATGAACAAACATCAGTGTCAGGTTAATGCAGTCTCTCGTTTCATGAACTGATATCAACACCAATTTAACGAGGTCAATACTAGTTTAACCTAGTCAATCCATTCATGAACCCATATCAATACCAGTGTAACGCAGTCACTCCTTACATGATCCGATATCAATAACAGTTGAACGCAGTCAACACATTCATAAACCGATATCAATACCAGTTTAATGCAGTCTCTCGTTTCATGAACTGATATAAACAGCAATTTAACGAGGTCAATTATTTCATGAACCGATATCAATACACGTTAACGCAGTCAACACATTCATGAACCTATATAAATACCATGAACTGATATCAATACCAGTTGAACGCAGTCACTTGTTTCATCAACTAATATCAATACTAGTTTAGCGCAGTCACTCGTTTCATGAATCGATATCAATACTAGTTAAACGCAGTCACCCATTTCTTGACCTGAACGCAATAGCAGTTTAACGCAGCTAACCCATTAACAAACTGATATCAGTACCAGTTTAAGGCAGGCAATCCATTCATCAACCGATATCAATGCCAGCTTAACGAATTCACTCATTTAATGAACCGATCTCAATATCAGGATTAAAGCATTCAACCTATTCATGAACTGATATATCAATACCAGTTTAACACCGTCACTCGTTTCATGAACTGATATCAATACCAGTTTAACGCGGTCAATACGTTCATGAACACATATCAATGCCAGTTTAAAGAATTCAAGGCATTTAAGAAGCTATATCAGTACCAGCTTAACCCAGTCACTCGTTTTATGAACTGAAATCAATACCAGTTTAACGCAGTTGCTCGTTTCATGTACCGACATCAATACCAGTTTAACGGTCAACCTATTATGAACCTATGTCAATACAAGTTTAGCTTTTCTAAAAAGCTAACCGTCTCTTAGTTGCATTACAAATTTTATGGATTTATTAAAGTATCTGGTTTTTTGTAATTTATATGTAGGATAGGTAAACAATGTACATGTTTCTTGTAAGGACATTGTTTACGCTAAACTATTATCCAATGGTGCTTTAGAAATTTAAATGCCTGTCGTCACTTCACACGTGTTTTTTAAAAAATAATTAAACAAAAGTTGACTCCCTAAACAAATGTTTAAAATGGGCGGTAAAAATGTGTTTTGTTAAATTTGCATCAATATCAGAACGAAATTAAAGATACAGAACATATAATTTTGTCATAACCCAAACAGCTTTAAAAAGTAGGGAGATTCTGGTACAATGTTTACCTTTTAATTGTTCACTGACCAATGCATTGAATGAAATAGAAGTGAATATGTGGAACGGAACATTACTGCACTTAAACACTGATTTACGAAAATAACGATATAGAACATATATTTTTTTTCCAAAACAGCTATATAAAGTAGCGAGATTTTGGTACAATGTTTACCTAGAAGTCAATATGTGGAACGTAACATCACTACACTAAAATACTGATTACAACCCCGATTCAACCTAAGAATATATAGAAATTTCAGTACACATACTAGTGCAATCCTGACGTAAACCAACGAAACGACAAAAATATTTATAGATTTAGTAAACCACCCAATCAAGTAACAGAGAGTCATTTACTCAGAAGACTGATCCTCATTTGACTATGTATACCGTCTCCCATATTAGTTTAGCGCAGTCACTCGCTTAATGCGCTGAAATCAATACCAGTTTAACGCACTCACTCGTTTCATGAACTGAAATCAATACCAGTTTAGCGCAGTCACATGATATGAATGCCAGTTGGGGCCTCGGTGGCCGAGTGGCAAGGTAGTTCGTCTACTATTGATCACGTGGTCTGTCAATACTGAGATTGCGGGTTCGATTCTTACTGCAGGCAAGGTGTACTCGACTCCAATCTTAATTGACAAGGATTGCCAGTTTTCCTACCGCAGGTCGGGGGTTCCCTCCGGGTACTCCGGCTTCCTCCTCCAAATAAAAACTGGACGCCATAAAATAGCTGAAAAATTGCTAAAAGTGGCGTTAAAACACCATTCAACAAAAAAAAATCGTTTCATGAACCAATATCAATACCAGTTTAATGCAGTTTATCTTTTCATGAACCGATATCAATACCAGTTTAACGCAGTCACTCGTTTAATGAGCTGAAATCAATAACAGTTTAACGCACTCACTCGTTTCATGAACCGATAAATACTAGTTTAAGCAGTCAACCCATTCATAAACCGATATCAATACCAGTTTAACGCAGTCACTCTTTTCATGACCCGATATCAATACAAGTTTAAGCAGTCAACCCATTCATAACCGATATCAATACCAGTTTAACGCAGTCACTCTTTTCATGAACCGATATCATTACCAGTATAGCGCTGTCAACCCATTCAAGAACCGATATCAGTACCCGTTTAACGCAGTCAATCCATTCATAATCCGATATCAATACCAGTTTAGGCAGTCAACCCATTCATGAACCGATATCATTACCAGTTTAGCGCAGCCAACCCACTCATGAACCGATATCAATACCAGTTTAAACAAGTCAACATTTTCACGAAACGATATCAATACCAGATTAACGCAGTCATTCGTTTTATGAATGCAGTCAAACGTTTATGGAACCGATATTAATACCAGTTTAACGCATTCACTTGTTTCATGAACTGATATCAATTACCGTTTAAGGCAATCACTTGTTTCAGGAACCGATATCAATACCAGTTTAACGTAGTAAACCCATTACTAACCTATGAAAATACCAGTTTAACGCAGAGACTCGTTTAATGAACTGAAGTCAAACGTAGTAAACCCATTAAGAACCTATTTCAATACCAGTTTAATGCAGTCCCTCGTTTCTTGAACCGGCATCAATACCAGTTTAAGGCAGTCAACCCATGCATTCACCGATATCAAAACCAGTTTAACGCAGTCTTTCGTTTCATGAACAAACATCAGTGTCAGTTTAATGCAGTCTCTCCTTTTCATGAACTGATATCAACACCAATTTAACGAGGTCAATACTATTTTCACAGAGTCAATCCATTTAGGAACCCATATCAATACCAGTTTAACGCAGTCACTTGTTAAATGGTCAGATATCAATGCCAGTTTAACGCAGTCAACACATTCATAAACCGATATCAATACCAGTTTTACGCAGTCACTCGTGTCATGAACCGATATCAATGCCATCTTATCGCAGTCAACGCATTCATGAACCGATTTCAATACCAGTTTAACCCTGTCAACTAGTTCATGAACCGATATAATTATCAGTTTAAAAAAGTCAACCAATACACGAAACGATATAAATACCGGCTTAACGCAGTCATTCGTTTAATGAACTGAAATCAAGACCAGTTTTACGCAGTCAATCGTTTCATGAACCGATATCAATACCAGTTTAACGCAGTCTTTCGTTTCATGAACAAACATCAGTGTCAGTTTAATGCAGTCTCTCCTTTTCATGAACTGATATCAACACTAATTTAACGAGGTCAAAACTATTTTCACAGAGTCAATCCATTTAGGAACCCATATCAATACCAGTTTAACGCAGTCACTCGTTAAATGATCAGATATCAATACCAGTTTAACGCAGTCAACACATTCATAAAGCGATATCAATACCAGTTTTACGCAGTCACTCGTGTCATGAACCGATATCAATGCCAGCTTATCGCAGTCAACGCATTCAAGAACCGATTTCAATACCAATTTAACCCTGTCAACTAGGTCATGAACCGATATAATTATCAGTTAAAAAAAGTCAACCAATACACGAAACGATATAAATACCGGCTTAACGCAGTCATTCGTTTAATGAACTGAAATTAAGACCAGTTTTACGCAGTCAATCGTTTCATGAACCGATATCAATACCAGTTTAACGCAGTCTTTCGTTTCATGAACAAACGTCAGTGTCAGTTTAATGCAGTCTCTCCTTTTCATGAACTGATATCAACACCAATTTAACGAGGTCAATACTATTTTAACATAGTCAATCCATTCATGAACCCATATCAATACCAGTTTAACGCAGTCACTCGTTTAATGAGCTGAAATCAATAACAGTTTAACGCACTCACTCGTTTCATGAACCGATAAATACTAGTTTAAGCAGTCAACCCATTCATAAACCGATATCAATACCAGTTTAACGCAGTCACTCTTTTCATGACCCGATATCAATACAAGTTTAAGCAGTCAACCCATTCATAACCGATATCAATACCAGTTTAACGCAGTCACTCTTTTCATGAACCGATATCATTACCAGTATAGCGCTGTCAACCCATTCAAGAACCGATATCAGTACCCGTTTAACGCAGTCAATCCATTCATAATCCGATATCAATACCAGTTTAGGCAGTCAACCCATTCATGAACCGATATCATTACCAGTTTAGCGCAGCCAACCCACTCATGAACCGATATCAATACCAGTTTAAACAAGTCAACATTTTCACGAAACGATATCAATACCAGATTAACGCAGTCATTCGTTTTATGAATGCAGTCAAACGTTTATGGAACCGATATTAATACCAGTTTAACGCATTCACTTGTTTCATGAACTGATATCAATTACCGTTTAAGGCAATCACTTGTTTCAGGAACCGATATCAATACCAGTTTAACGTAGTAAACCCATTACTAACCTATGAAAATACCAGTTTAACGCAGAGACTCGTTTAATGAACTGAAGTCAAACGTAGTAAACCCATTAAGAACCTATTTCAATACCAGTTTAATGCAGTCCCTCGTTTCTTGAACCGCCATCAATACCAGTTTAAGGCAGTCAACCCATGCATTCACCGATATCAAAACCAGTTTAACGCAGTCTTTCGTTTCATGAACAAACATCAGTGTCAGTTTAATGCAGTCTCTCCTTTTCATGAACTGATATCAACACCAATTTAACGAGGTCAATACTATTTTCACAGAGTCAATCCATTTAGGAACCCATATCAATACCAGTTTAACGCAGTCACTTGTTAAATGGTCAGATATCAATGGCAGTTTAATGCAGTCAACACATTCATAAACCGATATCAATACCAGTTTTACGCAGTCACTCGTGTCATGAACCGATATCAATGCCAGCTTATCGCAGTCAACGCATTCATGAACCGATTTCAATACCAGTTTAACCCTGTCAACTAGTTCATGAACCGATATAATTATCAGTTTAAAAAAGTCAACCAATACACGAAACGATATAAATACCGGCTTAACGCAGTCATTTGTTTAATGAACTGAAATCAAGACCAGTTTTACGCAGTCAATCGTTTCATGAACCGATATCAATACCAGTTTAACGCAGTCTTTCGTTTCATGAACAAACATCAGTGTCAGTTTAATGCAGTCTCTCCTTTTCATGAACTCATATCAACACTAATTTAACGAGGTCAAAACTATTTTCACAGAGTCAATCCATTTAGGAACCCATATCAATACCAGTTTAACGCAGTCACTCGTTAAATGATCAGATATCAATACCAGTTTAACGCAGTCAACACATTCATAAAGCGATATCAATACCAGTTTTACGCAGTCACTCGTGTCATGAACCGATATCAATGCCAGCTTATCGCAGTCAACGCATTCAAGAACCGATTTCAATACCAATTTAACCCTGTCAACTAGGTCATGAACCGATATATTTATCAGTTAAAAAAAGTCAACCAATACACGAAACGATATAAATACCGGCTTAACGCAGTCATTCGTTTAATGAACTGAAATTAAGACCAGTTTTACGCAGTCAATCGTTTCATGAACCGATATCAATACCAGTTTAACGCAGTCTTTCGTTTCATGAACAAACGTCAGTGTCAGTTTAATGCAGTCTCTCCTTTTCATGAACTGATATCAACACCAATTTAACGAGGTCAATACTATTTTAACATAGTCAATCCATTCATGAACCCATATCAATACCAGTTTAACGCAGTCACTCGTTAAATGATCAGATATCAATACCAGTTTAACGCAGTCAACACATTCATAAACCGATATCAATACCAGTTTTACGCAGTCACTCGTTTCATGAACTGAGATCAATGCCAGTTTATAGCAGTCAGCGCATTCAAGAACCGATTTCAATACCAGTTTAACCCTGTCCACTAATTCATGAACCGATATAATTATCAGTTTAAAGAAGTCAACCAATACACGAAACGATATAAATACCTGCTTAACGCAGTCATTCGTTTTATGAACTGAAATCAAGACCAGTTTTACGCAGTCAATCGTTTAATGAACCGATATCAATACCCGTTTAACCCAGTCAGTCATTATATGAACTGATATCAGTACCAGGGTTAACGCAGTCAACCCATTCACGAACCGATATAAATACCAGTTTAATGCAGTTTATCGTTAAATGAAATTATATCAATAACAGATTAACGCAGTCACTCTTTTCGCGAACTGAAATCAATACTAGTTTAACGCAGTCGACCCATTTATTAACCTATATCAAGAGCAGTTTAACAGTCACTGATAAACGTTTCATGCACTGATATTAATACCAGTTTAACGCAGTCATTCGTTTTGTGAACCGATATCAGTTCCAGTTTAACGTATTACCTCGTTTCATGAACCGATGTCAATACCAGTTTAACGCAGTCAATCTTTCATGAACAGATATCAATACCAGCTTAACGCAGTCATTCGCTTCATGAACTGAAATCAATACCAATTTAACGCAGTCACGCGTTAGATTAACCGATATCAATACCGGTTTACTGCACTCAACACAGTATGAACCGATATCAATACCACTTTAACGCAGCCAATCGTTTCTTGAACCTATATCAATACCAGTTTAAGACAGTCACTCTTTTAATGAACCGTTAACAATACCAGTTTGACGCAGTCGCTCGTTTCATTAACTGATATCAATACCAGTTTATCGCCGTCAACCCTTTCAACAACGATATCAATACCATTTTATCGCCGTCAACCCTTTCAACAACGATATCAATACCAGTTTATCGCCGTCAACCCTTTCAACAACGATATCAATACCAGTTTGACGCAGTCGCTCGTTTCATTAACTGATATCAATACCAGTTTATCCCCGTCAACCCTTTCAACAACGATATCAATACCAGTTTAACGCAGTAATCCGTTTCATGAACCGATATCAATACCAGTTTAACGCAGTAAAAATATTCATGAACCGATATCAATACCAGTTTGACGCAGTCAACTCATTCGTGAACCGATATCAATACCAGTTTAACACTGTCTCTCGTTTCATGAACCGATATCAATACCAGTTTAACGCAGTCATCACTTTCATTAACCAATATTAATAGTTGAATAATTTGGATAAATCTGAATAATTTGTGAAGTTTAACTAATAAAAATGATTCTTATATACGGGAATTGTGCTACGATGATCGAAAAATAAACTAGCAAGGACATTTTTTGTCTTTGTCTTCTTTGAAAACAATATAGTACATATATTACCAAAATAAGTAGATCTATTTTTCAATATAAGTAAAATATAGGACAAAACGGAAAATTATCACTAATAATAAAATTATACAATCATGGAAGACATCTTGCACCTTTAAACAAATACGCGATATTTGTCTCTAAAATGAGTACAGATGTATGGTTGTCGTAGATTATGTGTAGAATATCATTTGCATAGCGTGACTTACCCTGGATTGAAAGCTTTAATATTAAACATGAACACACATCGATGTGATACTGACGATCCTCAATATAGGATGCTGTTCAATCTCAGCCTGATCATGATCGGTGTTTGTCCATGAAAGTACGTATCTTAAAAAAATTACCATCATACTAATAGTACCAAGCTCAGCACACCGTTCCGCAAACAGACAGAAGTTGTTTTTTTTTATCAGAGAACGAGGTACTGCAATGCCTTACAGTTGACAAGATAACATCAAAGTTATTGGTAATGTATCCAGTCCATCAGGCATTGGAATGAATGTAATTAGCATTTTTAACACCAATTCTAGATACAAAGAAGCCATGGTAATAAAAAATACAAATGTCCAACCACCAAAGAAAATGCGGTGTGTAGATCATCCTCCGATTAGTATAATGGCCTTCTTTTTCCTCTTAAACAATCCTAGGGATTTCATTACATCCTTACCACTCTTTTCTCTGCTCCTGTCAACTGTTTAAAACTTGTTAGGGATTATGCACTTACAGTAGGAAGAATATTGCAGGACCTAGAAATTGAAACATACCACACACAACAAACCGAATGCACTTGTTCTCATTCTCCTTTCTTATCCAATCCTGATTGTCATGTCATTACTGGTGGTCTAAACATCATCGACCACGAGAATCCGAGAACATGATTTCTTGTGGTCCTAAATTCAGAGAAATTCAAGCAGTACACTGGAATTTAAATTTCAAAACGGAGCCTTTGTGGCCGAGTGGTTAAGGTAGTTCGTCTACTATTGATCACGTGGTCTGTCAACACTGAGGTTGCAGGTTCGAGTCTCACTGCGGGCAGGGTGTTCTCGACTCCAATCTTTATTGACAAGGATTGCCAGTTTTCCTACCAAAGGTCGGGGTTCTCTTCGGGTACTCCGGCTTCCTCCCCAATAAAAACTGGACGCCATGATATAGCTGAAAAAATTTGCTGAAAGTGGCGTTTAACATCATTCAAACAAACAAATACATTTAAAAACTAATATGGATGCAGTCGAAGACTACGCCAGAGAATGGATTAAGAGAGAACGGGTAAGAGCAATACGATCTTTGGAACAACGTCGAATTTAGACCGGTTCCCATCCGGATGGAGCATGCGTAATCACGCTAAGGCCGAGAACCAGTCTTCGTCGAATTAGGAGTCTTAGACCTTGCATTAATGATCGAAATAAATCCATATTCATTGACGAGGATAGTATAAGGTGCTTCACTTAACTCCATAACAAATGTGTTGTTGCTCCTGCATACAAGGCTTCTTACAACATTGTGTTTGTATGCATGCCCAATTAAAGAACTATGTATCAATAATAACTCCGACCAGTAATTCCACAAACAAACTTACCGCATTTGACAAAGATCAAATCCTGTCTGAAGACTTAACATACCTTATTAGATTCTAAAATTACATAAAAATCCTTACAAGTAACGATACATAGCCTGCTCTTCTACGTGCTCTATTATCATTTTTTACATTAATTTCAAAATTATAAATTTTCCTTACTTATGCAGCAATATTCGAGGTTTTCCTGCATACGGTTTATATTTTACTTAATTGATCCAGCTTGCAGCGAATACAGTGATTTTGCAAACGTTACCTATAAACTTATACACCAAGGCTACGTGAAAAAATGACTAGTCCGCGCCTTTAATAAGTCTTACTATAGATATTAAAATCCAACAGAAAACTGTTTTTCAACGATAACACGTCCATATTTCATTACCGTCTCCCATGGGACGGTATACATAGTCAAATGATGAACTGTATATTGAGTAAATGACTACATGTTATGTATTTGATTGGTTGGTTCACCAAAAATTTTAAAAAATCTTTGTCATATCATTGGTTAACGTCAGGATCGACTAGTATGTGTACTTAATTTCGATATATTCTTGGGTTAAATCGGGATTGTAATCAGTTTTTTGTGTAGAAATGTTGTAAACGTTCCACATATTGACTTCTATTTCATTCATTGCATTGGTCATTGGCCAATTAAAAGGAAACATTGCACCAAACTCTCCCTACTTTTAAAGCTGTTTGGGAAAAAACTGATATATTCTGTATCTTTATATTCGTTCTTATATTGATGCAAATAGAATAATACATATTTTTACCGCTCATTTTAAACATTTGTTTACGGAGTCAATTCTTGTTTAATTATTTTTCAAAAAATCACGTGTGAAGTGACGACAGTTATTTAAATCTTTCAAGCACCATTGGTTAATAGTTGAGCTTAAATAATGGGCTTAAAAGGTACATTGCTTACCTATCCTACATATAAATAAAAAACAACAGATACATGTACATTTAAAATACCCATACAAATGGGAAATGCAGCTAATAGACGGTTAGCGTTTTAGAAAAGGTAAACTTGTACTATACCTTTGTTGTTTACATGTTCATAAATCGTCCTTGACTTTTGCGTCGGGAAGTTAGTCATTTTTTTTTTCTAAAGGGACATTGCGTGTGTCAAATGTCGTCTGCTTTTGTGAACGACATTACCCGAAGGATTTCGAATAGACAACCGAGAATAATGTTTAAATTCACTATAGAAAATCGCATATTAAATCGCGGATTAAATGTGCTGTGACACATACATAAGCGTACACTGCTGTGACACATACATAAGCGTACACTGCTGTGACACATACATAAGTGTACACTGCTTTGACACATACATAAGTGTACACTGCTTTGACACATACATAAGTGTACACTGCTTATACGCATACGTAAATGTACTTCTTTGACACACTGTAGAAGGTCTTCTACATTCTGATATGTGTTGATTTCATCGACACATTGGTAGGTTCACAGTTAGTGCTTCAGCATATTGGATAGTGGTACATTGCTTCGACATGTTGATTGTGATGTCCATTTCTAGTGTTCCTACACAACAATAATCAACTTTTATTAACATGGTAGTTTAATTGTTACACCAAACTGCTTTTTTAACAGCAGTAAAAATGGGATTCCAAAAAATTGATATAAGCTATTGCATGAGTGGCAATAATGAAATTTTTCTACTAAACCCTTGATTTTTGACATTCTACACTATCATCTTAAAACTAGTATAAAAGATCTTGTAAAACTCTGCTTTTTCAAGAAAAACGGAATAAGACGATTTAAATATCTGGTAATGTGCCATGACGATTACTTTGTGATCAATTACTCTGTATCATTGAAGATGAAATCTGTCAAATGTTAGAATGTTAATTAACATCATATTTGTCATGCTTGGAGACGTGTTTTTCTCAATAGATTAATGGTATTTCAATTGTATAAACTTAATAACTTACTTTTGAGGACATTTTATAATACAGCCACTGTGTCAATGCCTCTGTCGGTGGACTGTTTGTCCTAAATATCATGAAACATCAGCCAAGTAGTCACATTTCTATGATGACAAGAAAATCAGTTATATAGTCAACTATTTGGAATATTAGTATTTGAGTTCCAGCGCCAACTATGACCATTGATTAGACGAAACACCCGTCTGGCCTAGTAAATTAAACAACCTTTGTATTTTTGATGAACTTTTTGTAAAACGTTGATGTTGATAACATGTAGTTGTGATAACACAAAATGTTGTCAACAGTAATGGACAACTATTAAGAGGAACAGGTAGTTTATACCGTAATACAGAGGTCCAAAGAATTATGTAAAAATATTTTTCATTTCCATTAATGAAATGATTTAAATATAAACTTTATATTTCAGCCTATAACCATGTCACTTGCTGTCCTTTACTGTGATTTGGTTTATCAGTATACCTTGTTATTTCAGCACATATTATAGCGTGTCAACTACAGGGCCTCGGTGGCCCAGTGGTTAAAGTAGTTCATCTACAACTGATCAAGTGGTCTGTCAACACTCTGACTGAAGATTCGATTTTGACTCCAGGCAGGGTGTACTCGACTCCGATAATAATTGACAAGGTTTGCAAGTTTTCCTACCGAAGGTTTGGGTTTTCTCCGGGTACTCCGGCTTCGCCCTCGCAAAAAGGGAAGCCATTATAATGCTAAAAATTTGCTAAAAGTGGCGTTAAAAAATTTTCAAACAAACATTCAATTACTGCAGATAGAGTTTAACATTTTTACCTGATTATTTCAGCACATAGCCATGTCAAAGCCTGTCGACATACTTTAAAGTATATCCAAACTGATGTGCATGAAATGCGGAGAAAGATAGGCGAATGTCTGTACACCATACAATCATTTTATAGCAACACAAACTGGGTAGAAATGTATGGCGAAAACCCTTATCTAGATTTCGGTAATCTATTATACGTTATATGCTATAAATAATGCTAGATTTATGTCTTAAAGGGTTAACACGAGTAAATGCAAACTGATGCTTGCATTTTAAAATTATATGTTTTGCTCTATAGTCAAATAACAGTAAAATCTTATTTAATGAGCATTTTATATAACTAAAATTATTGTTGTTTTGGGAACATATATATCACGAATAAAAAGGTTAACTTAAAAGACACATAAGTTAATTAAAACCTCAACGTCACATAATCGTAACTGTTCACACTTATGCAGGAGTAAATGGGACGATATTAATGCAAGTGGCTGCTACTGACGAAGATACTTGTAAAGATATGCCGGACATACAGTAAGTCTCAATTATACAAATATCGAAACAATTACTATGTTAGTTCCGTAATATATATTTAGGTACTTCAAACGCAATTATATAAGTACAATGATAGTTGGTAATACGGAAATTCATTAAAATTTAAGTTTGACAAAATTATATGAATATTCACATATAAACACATGATATTATGATATTATGGAGTAAAATTTAAGCCATACATGATTTCTTTTTTAGCTCGATCTTTTGCAAATGAAGAATATAATTAAATATTCGATCGAGTTAATTTATACATGTTTTTTTCAACTTTAACTATATGTCAACACAGCACATGTTATAAATATTAGGGAACTTTTAGAAATATTTTAATTAATTGCATCATGAAACCATTTAAATATGTCTAAAATTACAATTTGAGTTTGGTTTGTTTTCGTGATACACAAACTTGATTTTCTTTTCGCAAGGTGAAGATGCCTAAGCCGTATGGCATGACTATTAGAATTTTGGTAATAGAAGCTCTTCAATATTTTTCTAGTTTCCTCGTCCAAATGTTTCGTTTTGAGCGGCATGAATATGTCTTGATTAGACCATGTTTCTTGTGTAGTAAATTGCATAACCTTAGTATTTTTGCTAACGTTTACTGATAATTTCAAAAAGCCTACTGTTGAACTATTACTTCTTATCTGTAAAGAAACACGATTACAATCTGGCATGTGATCTGATTTTTCCTTGATGTAGAATTAAAAACATGTTCTGATTTTCTATATGGATATTTGTCTGCGAAATGTTTGACTATCAGCGATTAAAAGTGTATTTCACGAATTACACGATAAACAACGTTATGAGCATGGTTATCTTTAACTTTCTTGAAAACATTTTTTGTAGAAAAAATTGTAAAGAGAACATAATTGTTAGAGACAAGTTAACAAGTGGATATAATCATGGCAGAGGCGGTTTTAGGAAACCGTCAAGTAAGTATAAAAAAAGCAATGTACGTGATTAACTCTTACAAAAGAAAATTGAACAATATTTTTTCGTTACGAAACAGCTATACTCAAAAGATAACTAATACTTTTAAAATTTAGTAAGAAAAAAGAATCGAACATACGACTATTCGAAACAATTAGTCAAGGACAGGAAAAACCATGGTTAACAACAACAAAAAATTAAAAAATAAAAAATAGACAAACGGACAAACAATTAAAAAATCAAAAACAGAGAAACAAGAACCCATTCTAAAGCCCGGGGCGCGGGGTGATTCTAGGTGCTCCAGATCGACAATTAACTCCTGCTTCACGCCTGGTGCCTTTCGTATCACTCTTGTTGAAATTCGGTAATTACCATAGCCCGGAGTAGTCATGATCCAGTAAGAACAACTCAGTGATCATTTAAGACAATGACAATAAAAGCAGGCCTCGGCGACTGAACGGAATAGTTAATTATCTACTATTGATCACGTGACTGACAACGTTGAGGTTCGACCCTTACTGCGAGCAAATTGCGCTCGATTTTAACCTGAATTTTCCTGCCGAAGGTCGGTGGTGTTTACCGGGTACTAAAGTTCTGTTCCTCATTTAAAACTTGATAAGGCATGATAAAGCTGAACAATTGCAGCAAGCAGCATTAAATCCCATTTAACAAAACCAAGCAAAAAATTAAAATAATACTTATTGATGTTTATATCATGTGTTATGTGTTACAATATAATGTTTACATTATGTGCTGTATGTTCTGTGTTAATATTATGTTTATATTATATGTTATGTGTCAACATTAAAATGTTTATATCATGTGTAATGTGTTAACATAATGTTTATATCATGTGTAATGTGTTAACATTATGTTTATATCATGTGTAATGTGTTAACATAATGTTTATATCATGTGTAATGTGTCAACATTATAATGTTTATATCATGTGTAATGTGTTAACATAATGTTTATATCATGTGTAATGTGTTAACATAATGTTTATATCATGTGTTATGTGTTAACATAATGTTTATATCATGTGTTATGTGTCAACATTAAAATGTTTATATCATGTGTAATGTGTTAACATTATGTTTATATCATGTGTAATGCGTTAACATAATGTTTATATCATGTGTTATGTGTTAACATAATGTTTATATAATGTGTTATGTGTCAACATTAAAATGTTTATATCATGTGTAATGTGTTAACATAATGTTTATATCATGTGTTATGTGTTAACATAATGTTTATATCATGTGTTATGTGTTAACATAATGTTTATATCATGTGTTATGTGTTAACATAATGTTTATATCATGTGTTATGTGTTAACATTATGTTTATATCATGTGTTATGTGTTAATATTATGTTTATATTATATGTTATGTGTCAACATTATAATGTTTATATCATGTGTTATGTGTTAACATTATAATGTTTATATCATGTGTTATGTGTTAACATTATAATGTTTATGTCATGTGTTATGTGTCAACATTAAAATGTTTATATCATGTGTAATGTGTTAACATAATGTTTATATCATGTGTTATGTGTTAACATTATGTTTATATCATGTGTTATGTGTTAATATTATGTTTATATTATATGTTATGTGTCAACATTATAATGTTTATATCATGTGTAATGTGTTAACATAATGTTTATATCATGTGTTATGTGTCAACATTAAAATGTTTATATCATGTGTAATGTGTTAACATTATAATGTTTATATCATGTGTAATGTGTTAACATTATGTTTATATCATGTATTATGTGTTAACATTATGTTTATATCATGTGTTATGTGTTAACATAATGTTTATATCATGTGTTATGTGTTAACATAATGTTTATATCATGTGTTATGTGTTAACATAATGTTTATATCATGTGTTATGTGTTAACATAATGTTTATATCATGTGTTATGTGTTAACATAATGTTTATATCATGTGTTATGTGTTAACATAATGTTTATATCATGTGTTATGTGTTAACATTATGTTTATATCATGTGTTATGTGTTAATATTATGTTTATATTATATGTTATGTGTCAACATTATAATGTTTATATCATGTGTTATGTGTTAACATTATAATGTTTATGTCATGTGTTATGTGTTAACATAATGATTATCTCATGTGTTATGTGTTAACATAATGTTTATATCATGTGTTATGTTGTAACATAATGTTTATATCATGTGTTATGTGTCAACATTAAAATGTTTATATCATGTGTAATGTGTTAACATAATGATTATCTCATGTGTTATGTGTTAACATAATGTTTATATCATGTGTTATGTGTTAACATTATGTTTATATCATGTGTTATGTGTTAACATTATGTTTATATCATGTGTTATGTGTTAACATTATAATGTTTATATCATGTGTTATGTGTTAACATTAAAATGTTTATATTATGTGTTATGTGTTAACATAATGTTTATATCATGTGTTATGTGTTAACACAATGTTTATATCATGTGTTATGTGTTAACATTATGTTTATATCATGTGTTATGTGTTAACATTATGTTTATATCGCGTGTTATGTGTTAACATTATAATGTTTATATCATGTGTTATTATTAACATTAAAATATTTATATCATGTGTTATGTGTTAACGTTATGTTTATATCATGTGTTATGTGTTAACATTATAATGTTTATATCATGTGTTATGTGTCAACATAAAAATGTTTATATCATGTGTAATGTGTTAACATAATGTTTATATCATGTGTTATGTGTTAACATTATGTTTATATCATGTGTTATGTGTTAACATAATGTTTATATCATGTGTTATGTGTTAACATAATGTTTATATCATGTGTTATGTGTTAACATAATGTTTATATCATGTGTTATGTGTTAACATAATGTTTATATCATGTGTTATGTTTTAAAATTATGCTTATATCATGTGTTATGTGTTAACATTATAATGTTTATATCATGTGTTATGTGTTAACGTTATGTTTATATCATGTGTTATGTGTTAACATTATAATGTTTATATCATGTGTTATGTGTTACCATAATGTTTATATCATGTGTTATGTGTTAACATAATGTTTATATCATGTGTAATGTGTTAACATAATGTTTATATCATGTGTTATGTGTTAACATATTGTTTATATCATGTGTTATGTGTTAAAATTATAATGTTTATATCATGTGTTATGTTTTAAAATTATGTTTATATCATGTGTTATGTGTTAACATTATGTTTATATCATGTGTTATGTGTTAACATTATGTTTATATCACGTGCTATGTGTTAACATTATAATGTTTATATCATGTGTTATGTGTTAACATTAAAATGTTTATATCATGTGTTATGTGTCAACATTAAAATGTTTATATCATGTGTTATGTGTTAACATAATGATTATCTCATGTGTTATGTGTTAACATAATGTTTATATCATGTGTTATGTGTTAACATAATGTTTATATCATGTGTTATGTGTCAACATTAAAATGTTTATATCATGTGTAATGTGTTAACATAATGATTATCTCATGTGTTATGTGTTAACATAATGTTTATATCATGTGTTATGTGTTAACATTATGTTTATATCATGTGTTATGTGTTAACATTATGTTTATATCATGTGTTATGTGTTAACATTATGTTTATATCATGTGTTATGTGTTAACATTATGTTTACATCATGTGTTATGTGTTAACATTATAATGTTTATATCATGTGTTATGTTTTAAAATTATGTTTATATCATGTGTTATGTGTTAACATTATGTTTATATCATGTGTTATGTGTTAAAATTATAATGCTTACAGCATTTGTTATGTGTTAACATTATAATGCTATATCATGTGTTATGTGCTCACATTATAATGTTTGTAGCATGTGTTATGTGTTAACAATATAATGTTTATATCGTGTGTTATGTGCTCACATTATAATGTTTATATCATGTGTTATGTGCTCAAATTAAAAAGTTTTTATTATGTGTTATGTGCTCACATTATAATGTTTGTAGCATGTATTATGTGTTAACAATATAGTGTTTATATCATGTGTTATGTGTTAACATTATATTGCTTAAAGCATGTGTTTTGTGCTCAAATTAAAAAGTTTTTATTATGTGTTATGTGCTCACATTATAATGTTTGTAGCATGTGTTATGTGTTAACAATATAATGTTTATATCATGTGTTATGTGTTAACATTATAATGTTTATATCATGTGTTATGTGTTAACAATATAATGTTTATATCATGTGTTATGTGTTAACATTATAATGTTTATATCATGTGTTATGTGTTAACATTATATTGCTTATAGCATGTGTTTTGTGCTCAAATTAAAAGGTTTTTATTATGTGTTATGTGCTCACATTATTATGTTGTATCATGTGTTATGTGTTAACATTATAATGTTTATGTTATATGTTTTGTGTTATCTGTTTATTTGTGTTTTTCCGATTTATTTGTCAATTGACTAAATGATTAAAAATATATTTAGGGCCATCTGGGGCAATGGCGGGAAAATGTAGTCATGGCGGATATTACGATGACAGTAGAAATTATGTTGCTAAATGTGGTATAAATAAAGAAACACCGATCGAGCAGTTTTCACCCCACTATCATCTACATTTCCAGGCATCTAAAGCAGCTGTTGCAGCTACTGAACATTTTCTTATTGGAAAAGGTTTAAAACTTTCTTTATATTTAACTCATTCTTACATGGTGTGACTTTGAATGTTTGTATCATGTGTTCTGTGTTAATAGTTCTGTGAAGTTTGAATGGTAACTGTTTAACACATGTTGTATTTTGTGAATCCATAGTCATTTTATTTAGATATCGTCAATTGATGAGAAATCTTTACAGCTTCGCCGATTGAAAATTTATAACATTTTCAGTAGCTCCGTTCTGAAAAGTTATAGAAAACAACATTGTAATATTCTCATTTTGTCATAAGCAAGATTTTGGTTCATATTGCTGATGTCTTTTTGTTAGATACCGGTATTCTGTACCAACTAGGAAGTGATGTTTTTGATTCCATTTTTCACGTTAAAGTGAAAAAAGAAGTATCATTGGCATTTGTCATAGACAATAGTGGCTCCATGTCAGAGGAAATGTCTGCTATCAAGGAAACAGTCATACAGCTAGTTACTAGTACTACTGGTTCAGAAAATGAGCCTGTGGATTACGTTTTATCTCTCTTTAATGATCCGGGTAAGTTTAAAGAATGTTAGTATGTTACACTTGCAATAAATAGCCTGTTATTTTGACAGATTTACGTTATACATGAGGTAATGGACTCTTGCCAAAATAAAAAAAAATCTGTATAAAAAGTGATAAATAATAATAAGATGACGAAGCTGTAAATGAACAGATGTGTTGTCAGAACCATTGAATGAATTGTTCAAGCTGTCTGTTAATATCAACCATATGTCATGTATGACATTATTAATTGATTGATAAAAATCTTTTTCCGAAACATTTATTAAACACTAACTGGTATTGCATTTAATTCACTAAATTATTCAAAATTTCTAAATAATCCTAAGTAACTGTTTATTCCAAAATCATTGGATAAAGCTATTATTTCTGACAGGTGGTGTGTGATAGCCAACCTTTTTTAATCAAAACCAGCTAATAAACTACAATGGAAGCGGAAGGTTTAGCATGACGTGTAATCGTTTTTTATACAACATTTATTTTAAAATGCCTGCACCAAGTCAGGACCGCGATGCAGTTTATTTTTTGTTTGTTGGATCGAGAGTTTGCTGGTTTTTTTTTTTTACTTTTATTTGTGGATTGTCATATTTTGGCAGTTTTATTGGTGTTCAGTATTGTGTTTTTTAGCTCAATATAGTGTTTTAATTGCCTATCGTATTTATTATTTGAGTTTATAAATATCTGTAGATTGTACTCATGAAATGTATAATCTGCATGCACAAGAAAATAACCACTTTGCAGTTTCAAAAAATATTAGTTGTCATTGTAATTATAGATACGATAAACTTTTGCTATTTCAAATATTATCATCACACGTTTTATTTAGTTGACACAAATATTTAAAAGTAATGAATCGCATGATTTAAGCAGACAATTGAATTAAATTCTTTATCAAAAATTTCAGTTGAACTCAACAAAGTTTTTCATTTTAAAGATGGGGATTCAATGATATCCCAATTAAACAATGTAACAATCGGTGGCGGCGACGACTGTCCAGAGTTTGCAGCAGATGGAATATTAAAAGGTAAAATTTAATATGTATCTTACTTGAAGCGTTAATTACGCATATTACATTTGACTTTAATTCAATTAATGGTAGATGATGACTCCACAAGCCTAATGCTTTATTTTATTCTTGAGGCCTGTTTGCAACTACAAGCGCTATTATGCATAATATACTAACTCAAGTCTAATTTGCGTATGTATTTCTCATGTTTTGATTGGTGGTTTACAATCTACAGCCTCCGCATTCCACATTTTTTACTGTGTAAAATCCAAGAGAGAAGTTATGATGTGTAAAATCAGACCATTCACTCACAAACTTGACATAAAAGTCGAAAGATTAAATTTATTTTTGTCAAACGTCCAGAGCCGCAGGAGAGAAAATTACACAAATTTGTGTTTTCAATAGACAATTCGTATCAATCTGTAATCGTCCTGCGTATAACTGAAATAATGCTCACCGGGTGTCAACTTATTAACACGGTAAAGATAATTATAACGATAAAGCTCATATTGCACTGACAAGTGCAAGAAGGTACTTAATGTGATTTATTCACATCCGCAGCAGTATGTGTAGATATTACCTAAACGACACCGTCAAATCTAATTAACTGATAAGAACCGAGAAGTGATAAAAGTGTCTCGCTAGCAGCATGTTGCTGGGGAAATGGCATATCGGTTGACAAGAAGCTAGGTTAAACATTTATTACAATATTTATTTAAGATTCAATACATTATTGACCGTTGGGAATCATTTCAGCTCTTATAAATTTAGCGATCCCTGCTTAAGAGTTCTTTTGCATTCAACAGAAGGAGCAACACACCCGTCAATTCAAGGGAACCTAGCATGGTTCCGAGAGGTTCCGAGAGTGCACAGAATGGCTGTCTTATGTTTGGTTGCGTTAAAGAAATACTGTCTTGAAATAATTAAAAATAAGTTTATAAGTAGTTCAAGAGAAACTCCTGTCAGCAGCAGTAACTTCAAATTATTAAATTTAAGTATTTAAATTTCACGTATTCAATTTGTAATAATTGAAATTGTCCTGTCATCAGTAATATACTTTAGAACAAGCAAATTTTCATCACTATGAACCAAATTAAGGACTGACATTACCATACACAGTACAAATTTGATTGATAGAAACTGATAGTTACTGTAAATGTACTGTTCACGATCTGTAAATCACTGTATACTATTCATACAGTTCTCGTCAGTCATTTACAATTTTTATCTTTTACAGATAGCTTTTGCCCTGAACTGAAACAGTTCATGACAGTTAAGTACACTACTTTTGTAGGACTGAAAAGAACTGTTAGTCACTGCATCAGATCGTGTCAGTACTTTTAAATTTTTACCTGGATTTAGAATGACTGACATTCACTGTACCAGTCCTTGACAGTGATTATCAATATTTACCTGTATTTAGAATGACTGATAATCACTGTAGCAGTCCTTGTCAGCCATTATCAGTTCTTACCTTGATTTAGAATGACTGGTGTTCACTGTAGCAGTCATTGTCAGTCATTATCAGTTCTTACCTTGATTTAGTACGACCAATGTTCACTGAAGCAGTCCTTGACAGTCATCATCAGTTCTTACCTTGATTTAGAATAACTGATATTTGAGCATTTTTTTATTTTATGTTTTTTAAAAGGTGATGCAAAATGCATCAAAGTATGTCAGCTTTCGATATAAACATTAACACTGATATTGCATTAAAGAGGGTTTTTTTAAAGTCGCAACATTGTTTCAAGTCGATATGTTTGTTTGTTTGAATGGTGTTTAATGCCACTTTCGACAATTTTTCAGCTATATCATTGCGTCCAGTTTTTATTTCGGAAGGGCAATCCCTGTCAGTTAAGACTGGAGTCAAAGAGCACATTCCCGCAGTGAGATTCGAATCGGCAATCTCAGTGTTGACAGGCCACGTGACCAATAGTAGAGGACCTATCTTAACCACTGGCCAAGTCAATATGAGTTCATCGGGAAAATAAAAAGAAGTTTGTTCAATGTTAATGCGATTATAAGCAAAGTAAATCTTTTTCATTAGCTTTTTTACTGACCTAGTCATTGTGAACATGTTCATATATGGGCAGTATATATATGTATAGGCTGAATTGAAATAGATAATAAAATAGAACACTGAATAGTTTGGGTTTTTTTTGTTTGAATGATACAACCTCATTGTCAATTAAGATTGGAGTCGAGCGCACCCAGTCCGCAGAATAAAACCCGCAACCTCAGTATGGACAGACCACGTGATCAATAGTAGACGCACCACCTTAACCATTCAGCCACGCAGGCCCCTGAACACTAAACAGATATACATCCGCCTTTTGTTATAAATGTATATAGAAATTATGGATAAATTATTTATAGAAGAAGATACAGATCCAAAAAACATTAGCAGCTACATAATAAGTTTATACCTATGTAATGTACGAGTTTAAGCCGATAAATACATGTGTACATACATGTTTTTCTAAAAAGGCAGACATTTTTATTTGTTAATCTATGTTTATTGGTAATTAACCACAGCTTGGTAATTTTTTTTTTGTATTTTAAATATGACCGTTTGCATCCTAATTGATTTGAAATTATAACTTTTATCCAGAATATTAACTAGAATGTCCTATGTCATTTTATCAAAATGATGAAATATATACGAAAGATATTTTTCTTTGTGAACATCGGACGTTTTTTAAATTGTCTTCTCCAACAAATGAAGTTTTACTATTAATCTCAAGAAATACATGTATCTCCAGCACCCTTTCTTCAATCTAATATGATCCTACAACGTTACACTGAATTAAAAGTAAGAATCAAGATATAAATTTGTAGTAACACCTTATCATCGTTGTGTGGTTATTGCAATAAACAAATTAACAATCAACATCTCTAGTTTACCTTTGCACCCCAGGTAGCTACATGTACACGACACATTTTCAAACACCTGTCAGATACTTAAAATCGGAAACCAATTTTATATGTAATAAAAATCACTTTCTAGTGCATAAAGATACGAAGGTCTCCTGCGTATTTAATTTCTTTTTAATTTATATTAAAATAAATAAAAATATATCAGAAATGCAAAACGCGCCGAAGGTCTTTTTCAATAAAATAGCAAGAAGACAGTGAAGAAATTATACAAATATGTGCAAAAACTTTCTCTTTAATGTTAAAACAAGTTAATGGACCTAATAGCTATATTACGACTTAAATAGCTATCACTAGTTCTATAGGTTCTTCTGCCATTAAAAATTGGATGAAAAAATGCTAATAGTGGCGTATAGCTTCAAACAAGAAAACGTTTTTTTTCCAAATAATAAAATATCTTAACTCATGATAAACTTTAGTGTAAATAACGTGTTACGTGTATTAACAACGCGTTAAATTTTTGTTGCTTGGAAAGATGAATTGCTTTTTTTTTATTCGAAGAATTACTGAAATCTTTATATGTTTTCAAATTTCGTCTCATTTGAATCCATGTATAATATTGTTACTTTTCAAGTGTGGATGAGTAGCCGAAATGTTTTTCTAACTAAATTCTATCTTATAAATGCGGAGGCATTGCTTTGTATTTGACTTTGCATTATGAAAAGAAATGGTGCACTCGATTCTAATTTAAGTTTGTACGGTACTTAACCAGGGTCGGCGATTCTCCCGTCGTTGTCTGTCAATACAATCGTCGGATATTTACAAAAACAGGGAGGATCGAACGTTCTAATGTTACCAGAAACATTTATAACTGCAAATCTATCTTATTATTATTATAAAATTAGTTAATCTGATTCCTTGTCCAGGATGATTGCGCACAATTACCTGTTCCCTAACTGACAAAACGTGTCATTGTTTACAACCAGCATATTCCCGTGGCGATGCATACATGTAATCAAAAAAAAAACAAAGATGATTTTATTTAAGAAGCGTTTGCAATGACTACAGTGTTACGTTGTTTAAACATTTATATTGCAACCCCCCGCCCCCCCCCCCCCCCAAGCACACACACACACAAGAGAAAGCCGGTATATTCGGTATATTCCCTAGGCGATGCACACTTATGTACCATACTGATGCATATAGACAATAAAAAACAAAGATGATTTTGTTAAACAAAAAACTATGAAGTGACTCTTCAATTTCAATCCTTTTTAGTGTAATAATTAAAAAAAAAATTTTAACCAACAAAACAAGCAAACCTTTCAATTTAGTAAGTTCTCGTTTGTGATTTAATTTGTAAAGTTAAGTAGAAAAGACAAAAACAGATAAACACAGGTGTTACATAACACTGCTGGAGATGAAATGCAATATACATGTAGATGTAAATAATGTCCTGTCACAGCTGGAACTTGATTATCTGTGTTCACTTGCATCAACATGTCGGAAATATAATTGGTCATTAAATTTTTGAAATAAAACCACGATACTATAATTACCCACCCCACACCTTAAAAATTTTATAAGGATTAAACTACAACATTTGTTTAGTCGTCTTAAATATATTTGTAAATAAGGAGTATACAAAATATGCTTCCAGAAATTATAACTTTTGTAATTATTTAAAGAGACAACTCCCAACTAAAACCTCCTTTATTTTAAAACAAAAGTCGTACACAAATCTAGGAAATTTACAAAGTAAAATGTTTTGTGGAATAAATATATTTCGGTATCCAAAAAGGCGCATGTCAAATAATAAAGTTGGTCCAGAGGATATGATGCTTGATTGATTGATTGATTGATTGCTTAACATCCAGCAAGTATAATTTTAGCTTTATTCAGGACGAGAACATGTTTACCAGCAATTCCGGAAAAATGGACCGAAAGAAGAAGAATTTTCAAAGCCACTGGAAAAGGATGGGATTTGAAAAGTATGGGGTTTAGGTACGGCGACCGGAAAATTTGGGATTTTGTAGCGGCTACAACGAGCCTACTCTTTTTGACATCTACAAAAAAGTCTAGATCATGCAAGGAGCGTTTCACTCTCCAAACATGTTACTCACTGTGGTCCGTGGTCAGGTCTTCCGTATTATGACCTGACCACCCCTAACGAGAAGGCGTCCCTTGTCCACCTGGTGGATGCACTGGGCAGCTCTGTGGAATTTATTAAAAAATATGTACAGGTGTAACGTTATGTAGCTGCTTATGCCGGTAATATATCGCACCCTGTTTATTACAAACATTGGTCAAAACATGTTCAATAAATTTGTGTCGCAGTATGTAAATTCAAATGTGAAATGAGAAGAAAGAAGAGTTAATATTAGGAAGAACAATAATGATTTTAAACGAAAATATTTTTGGCACTAGGAAACAAATGGACTTGTGGGGTTAATTTTACACATTTCCTATTTTGTATCCATTAAAACTCTCATTTAATCAAGTCTTCACTGTTGGTCTTTGTTTACAATATATACAAAATGGTATAGAAGAGAAAGTATGATATCTGTCAAGGACTGCTACAGTGAACATCACTCATACTAAATCAAGGTAAGAACTGATGATGACTGTCAAGGACTGCTTCAGTGAACATCAGGCGTACTAAATCAAGGTAAGAACTGATAATGACTGACAAAAACTGCTACAGTGATTATCAGTCATTCTAAATACAGGTAAATATTGATAATCACTGTCAAGGACTGGTACAGTGAATGTCAGTCATTCTAAATCCAGGTAAAAATTTAAAAGTACTGACACGATCTGATGCAGTGACTAACAGTTCTTTTCAGTCCTACTAAAGTACTGTACTTAACTGTCATGAACTGTTTCAGTTCAGGACAGAAGCGACCAGTAAAAGAAAGATAAAAATTGTAAATGACTGACGAGAACTGTATGAATAGTATACAGTGATTTACAGATCGTGAACAGTACATTTACAGTAACTATCAGTTTCTATCAATCAAATTTGAACTGTGTATGGTAATGTCAGTCCTTAGTTTGGTTCATAGTGCATATATTTCTGATCATATCAAAATAGAATTTGCTCTGAAATATGATATCAAGATAGAAAGAGGTATAAATCAGGCTTGTTTGAAGCTCACATCTATTCTCTACACGAAGTGGACGATGAGGTTCACTTCTTTTTAAAATGTGATCACTATAAACTGTTTCGGTCTAATCTCTAATATGACTTCAATATTCCTAATGTCAGCCCGTATCGCGATATGATTAAAACAATTTTTTACCTGGAAAATCTTTGACAAATTCATGGTCTTGGCTCTTTCATTAAACATTCTCTGGAACTGAGGATAAGGGTCTTGTAGACTTGTATATTTTGTCGATTTTTCTTATTACAATTTATTGTTTGTTAATTCTTGTTTTATGTCACTGATAATGTATTATTGATTTATTCGACAATTAAGATATATTATGATATTAGTAAATTCTAAACATGACTTTAATTCATTCAATGCCATTTATTTGAATTAATGGCTAACTGTGTATTGCATTGTTATGAATAGAACTACATGTATAATGAAAGTCATGATAACATTGAAAGAACTCTCTTTTTTACTCAATAACAGACAGTTTAATTTAATTGAATTTAATTCAAATTTTATTGCAGATAGAAAAATCCCTGTTGGGATAATACAATACATGACAGACATTACAACGAAGCAAATTGTAGAATACATATTAACACACAGCATAAATGCAGCAAACATATATATGAAATCAATTAATGTTTCTCCTTTCCTCAGTTCTAATGACTGCTTTATGAAAGAAATTAAGGATTTTTTATCTCATATGTTGATGGATTTAAAATATATGAGAGGTTTTTAAGTTCATTTATATTGTCAACATGATCAATATTATTGTATAAATTATAGATATATTTTGATCTAAGTGTTACAATGAACAAAGAAATGTAGTTCATCTTCTATCTCATTACACCTTTTACATAATCTTTGTTCTCTTGGAATTTTATAATATCTACCTTTTTCTATTAATAAATCATAGTCACTAATTCTAAATGTTGTTATTATACTTATTATTTTGTTTCAAATATTTATATATGTAGTTTTTATTTTTTAAATTAGATTTTTAAATTTCTTCTTAATTTTATCTTTATAGTAAATACAAACTAATGGTTGAACTTCTTTTTTTTAATTTTAGTGTTTCTTTATAAGTACTACAATTATCTCTTTTGGTGATATCATATCGTATGTCTTCTGTTAATTCTTTGGCATATGTATGCCAAGAGTAAACATTTTGTACATGTAAAAGTTTTGTCAGTTCAAATGCATCCTTTAAAGGAGGGTTACTATTATTATTATGTAACCTTGCAAGATAGCATATAGTCTGACACTTAATAAAACACTCAATAACTGTCAAGTCCTTCTCTGGCAATTATTATTTGTTGTTGAAAGAAAACTTTACCTATTTCAAGGTTACATAATTTAAACAAAAGACATTGTCTCCATAGAGAATCAAGTCTTTTGGAAATCAACAAAACATAATTATATATTCAAAATAGCAAACAAGTTTTTTATTTATCTTTGTCCCATTTAAAAAAGGTATTTTCTGTCCATCCAGAATTGTTTTCCAAGCTAAAGTTACAGTTTACCATATTCGATTTACATTTTAAATACATTTCTGTTTGTACATGATCTGATAAATAATTAAAGTGGTTAGTTTTAAAATATTGTACTGATGAAAGGAGAGGTTCTGTAACAATCATATAATCTACAACACTTAGCCCATTAGGGGTCATGCAAGTATAATTTCCTAGCATATCCCCAAAATATCTTCCATTTGTCATACGCAGGTCTGATGATATACATAAATCTATAAGTTTTAATCCATGTGAATTTACAGTTTTATCTAAATTAGATCCTTCAATATATGTATCTATTCTATAGTTTTCTGGTAGGGCATCAAATCCTATTTATTTAGTTAAATTTATATTATCATCATTTACAAAAGCAAGGCCTTCACCAGTTCGAGCACTTAAATCGCTTGCTAATATAATCTTGCCATTGTTGCAAAACTTGTTTATTTCTTCTTCTAAAAGTAACAAATCATTATCAAAGTGTGAAGAGTTTTCAGGTTGGATGTATGCGACTGATAAATAGCCAAAAAGGGACTTGCAATTTAAGCCATAATATGTTATCAGATAGAGTACAATCCCTTATTTAAGTGATTCCCTTTTTGTATTTCTTTCTGTATACAATGATAATGCCCCCGCTATGTCTTTCGCTTTTCTATTTTTCTTTCTTATTTGCCAACAGTTTCAAAATCTGGTAATGATACTACACGCTAATTTATCATGTGTTGTAGACACTCCTCATTGCAGACATTGTGATAACTCCAAGCTATGGAAGTGTGTCCCATTTATAATAGATAGACAGCATATTTTGAGGCAGTGACACACACACCCATCAATCAAGAGAACCTAGCATGGTTCCGAGAGAGCACTGCGTGGCCCTCTATTGCTGTAGGCAGCACAGCATGGCTATCTGTCAGTTGTTATACGACAAATGCTTCTAATCATAACATTTACATATAAAGCCGAACAGACGGGAATGAATGTGGCCTTAAGAGATTAACCTTAATACATTTTATTGATATACTCTAGCCGTGCTAATTGAAACAAATTAGACAATCATTAATGTATTAAGTACTAGATTGCTTTCCTCTTTTTAATGACACGATGACTTACTTAATAACAAATACAAGTTGCAGTTTTAAACCAATTGAACATTGTTTTCTTTCCTTGTCCCTCTTGGACTCCACCACCAACACACCGTGATCATCAATTGTAGGTTCGACACGGTGCATGTTAAGTGAGTTACAGAAATGTTTAAAAAAAAAATAATAAAAAAATAATAACGTAGCTTGTGTAGACATTATGATCAGAATATTTGATGCTTATATGTATGATAAATAGCATTACATGAATAAACAACGCCTAATTTACATATAAGCTAACATTGTCGATAAAGTTCGATCAGATTGGAATTATATGGATTTGCACACTATTTCACACTTCGATAAATTCCAGGAATACAGTGGTTTTTTCTATAATAATGCAGACGTGACAAATGACCGTCATAAAATCATATTTATTTGACACTTTTATTTGGTATTTTGTAGCTGTTCAGTTATCAAGAGAAGGCTCTACTTTGTATGTGTTTACCGACGCTGACGCTAAGGATGAAAACAGATCTCAAGAAGTGACATCTGCTGCAACAGCAAAAAATATAAAGATAACAACTATGCGTACTGGCCATTGTAGCCGGAAGCGCCGATCCGATCACTGTAACTATTCATAAAGCGTAACTACAGATAAACACGTGTAAATATTTATGGTCAAACAAACGAAAAATCGACGACCTACACAAACATGAGTAATAAAATTTATACCTCGTTTAGTATTTATTGATGATTTTAAACACTTATTACTTTGAGCATTACAGATGAGACATTAAATGTAAAAATAAACAAATTTTGAATCATAATCCGAAGGACAGACAAAATTGTGACAAACAAAAGTAAATATAAAAAACACGAACTGCTATAAAACCATACAGAATTATGAATGCATGAACAGTTGTTAATTAACACAGAATAAAAAATCTTCTGTTGCAATCTTTCGTCTAGTTAGACTGTATATTTAGTACGTCTAATACTTGCGTATGTTTTGCAACAGCGCAGGACAATTTTGATTGAAATATAACTTTCATACATGTACCTAGCGATGTTGATATTTCAAGAGCTGATGTAAATTTTTAAAGCACTGAATTAAAATTTGGTATTTGCTATTTTATTTTTTGAAAGGCTTCAGTCAGAATTACAGTATAATTAATAATCGAATAATTAAAACGTTTTACAACGTTTTAGTGTGCTAATGTTTTACAATGTTGATACAATAATTAAGAAATAATTCATTGCTGCCCCAATTTTACGATTATTAAAATATGGGTAGGCATTGACATTCTTGAATATTTTGCCACGAGCGTAAGCAAGTAGTAAACTATCAGGAATATATTGCAAACCCATATTTAAATAATCCATAAAATTGGGGCAGCCTTAAATTATTTCGATTCTCATCTGAAAATATAGAAACTTTACATTTCACGCTTACATAGGTAAAGGTTCATTTTGGCTGTTCCAATTTCCGAGATTCTCCATTGTTACATTTTTGTTTCGTGACTAACACATTTATTAACAATAACAATATTATTATTGTTTCATGACAAACACATTTATTTACAATAACAAAATAATTTAACAATCAGAACAAAAACGACAAAATTGAATGCTTCATTACATTAGTCACTGTGTCGGAAACATTGTTGTTGTGTGTGCGTGACAAATGACAACTGTACCGCATTTGGTAGAGCTTATGCTCCAGTAGATCTGAAATGGTGCAAATTTAAATCAGCAACTATTTTCCATAGGGAATCGGCATTTTGAAATTATGTTTCATGGTTGTGTTTTCATTTTGATACAGTAAATTCTTTTGCGGTGGAAGCGGGAAATTAAAGTCTCGCGGATACCACTGAGCGTCATTGTAAACAACGCAAAGTCCCTTGAAAACACAACGTAGCACACGTCAAAGAAGATTTGCGACATGTAAACAATAAAGGCATCGCATAGAACATGGACGTGAAAACGTTTCTATTGGATTTTCGTTATATAGAGGTACACTATGAATAATAAAAAAGGCAAGCAAAAACATCAGCACACGTGGGGGAGTGACTTTCAAATGGCTGGAACAGCCATATTTTATTGATTATTTAAATAGAGGAGGGGGAGTCATTGGAGTCATCGTTTGGAGGGTCATATTATAATATATGAGCAAATAAGAGTAACACATATTTTATTAATCACAGACAGACATCGGCGATCCACGGTCGAGTTCTTTCAGCATTTAGCTATGGCCACAGGAGGAGCTGTTTACAACAGTACCAAAGAGAATATCAGAACTATAACTGCATCTGTAATCGAAGTAAGTCGTCGTCAATGAACACAGTTGTTTGTCGTAAAAGGAAGTTAGCAAACATTAACATTAAAACCGTTGTAGAAATGTCGTAACATAAAGAAAGCATGACGCAAAATGCACAATGTCAAATAATATATAATTCTTGTAATATCGTAATATTTAAGAGAAAATTACATTAAAGACCACGAATGGGAACTTGGAAAAGAAAACACTATTAATTAATGTACCCAGAAAACCGAACCTTAATCTGTCGCGAACAATACCCATTAAATATCCGTTGTCAAAAATGGAAATGTCAATACCAAAACTGAAATCGTATGGACTCCAACTAATGACAAATGTGCATTTATTCGTTTTATCTTCCGATTGATTTTACACTCGGAACCAGCGTGTCTGGTACATTGTCTAGTGGTAATGAAATTCAGCCCTAAGCAAATATTTCCTAGTAGACAAATGTATATAAGTAATACAACGAAAATGCTACACGTTACACAATTTATAGATATTGCTGTAATTTTGGAAATTGATTTTTGTCATAGCACTTTCTAAATGAAATAAATTTATATTTAAAATGTATAACAACTTTGTTTTAGAAAGCATTTCCAACCGCAGAGATTATAATTGACTCCTTCAAGTGGCATTCCTTATCCGAGGATTCCAGACAGTTTGTTGTGGATAGTTCCATATCAAATGTAAAGATTTCAGTGAGAGGAATTGCATCATCTGGAAATATTGATTTGATATACCCAAATGGTACGGTAGGCTTTGTTTTAAATTTTGTCTTAAATATAGTGCTCTTACTGAAACTTCTAATGTCATATCGTTTTCAAAAATCAATGCAAAATGTTGCCATCCATCGGTCTCATGCGAACACGTGTAAGAAGATAAATGTATTTATTATTTTATTCATAGTAAAATTCTTTTAAACTATGCAATAAATACGAAAACATTTGCCACACATTAATGGGTTCCATTGTACATACAAAGAAAAAAGAGATTTATGACATTAATTGTAAGTGTTAACTTTCATAAATTAAAGATTTATGGAGATTTATGACACTAATTGTGAAGTATTCACTTTCATAAATTAGAGATTTATGGAGGTTTATGACACTAATTGTGATGTATTCACTTTCATAAATAGTAATTGGTGCGCTGTTTACACATTAGTGGTGTATAACTAGTTATTATATTTATTTATAGGAACACTAGTTATGTTTACAAGATCAAAACATGCCCTGATGTACTCAAGCGAAAAGGGGATCATAATGTCATTACAGGTACACATTTAGCTTAATCGGGAGACTTGCGCAGCTGGATTCAACGATTAATAAGGTTTAGTGTAGAAAGTGGTATGAGTGAAAAAGATAGAACTCAAGTGAATTCTTTGATGGATATTTTGTACCCAAAAGAAACGACTGCCTAACCATACTTGAAGCAATCGCCCAGCTAAAGACGCTACTTATCGCAAAGGCTCAAGAAGCAATATTTGTTAAAGTAAAACAAACTAAGCTCAACTCATGGTAAAAATATTATAATCCAAACAGAGAGACAATCGTATCGCAGGCATGCCATCGTGTGGCATAGGAGCTGTCGTAAAACGGAAAACGTCTAATGATAAAGGAATTCCAACTACATATGCAAGTTATAGCCTGGCGTCTACTGAAATCTTTTACGCACAGATGGAAGAGGAATGCCTCGCTACAGCATGACCTGTGAAAAATTCACATATTCTCTAATCAGAAAATCGTTAAGTATTGAAAGAAATCATTAGCTGCAAATTTCACTTGTAGAGGAATTATAGCCGAAATTGCAAAGATTTCTTATGAAATGTTAGTGTACAGTTTCATAGGTTCCCGCCAAAGGAGTTAATAATTTGTCGGTACTTAAACCAATCACCGTCTGGTACAGAGGAGAAAAAATATAAACATTTTGTATCCGAAACGACCGCGTTCATTAATATGGCCATATACGGGTTAATTGCTTGAATAAAAGACTATAAAATTATCAGTCAATACTTTCTGAATTCGCTATAAATAATGAATTAATAATGAAAGGGACAAATCTTGTAAATAAATGTCCATCAAAGTTCACTTGACTACGTAAAAATTCACATTTTTATTTATTCGGATTTACGACAAAAACAACATTAATTGCTTGCTGGTTATTATAAGTGAGGGCAAAGATGTACAGAACACCGGAACTGATGAATTATCTGAAATCGTCTCTCTAAACAGAATTCCTTGAATTCGTATGTCAGACAATAGATTGCGGTACAGTAGATACACGTTCCGAGAATTCGATAAACAATATAAGTTTAGGAATTGAGCGTGCAGTCGGAAATATCCTCAACTTAATGGATGAGTAAAAAGAGCCATCCGCAAACAATTCTTACAAAATCAAATAGCCTTTATTTGGCATCATTGGCGTATCGCGAGACTAATTGAAAATGGATGGATACTGACGTGAAAGCGTGTACAGACTGTTGCAAACATTTAACTTGATCCGATAAGATATAACAAGTTATACGTTCGTTCCTGTGCTAGAGAGAGAGAGAGCGAGAGAGAGAGAGAGAGAGAGAGAGAGAGAGAGAGAGAGAGAGAGAGAGAGAGAGTTGTGTTAGGTTATGGAGATTGTCTTAAAGCTTAAAGCCGATAAATGGTGATGTATTGTTACTTCACCTAACATACATATAAGAAGACAGAGATTAATGTCTCATTCTAATGAGCACATTATTCTTTTTGTTTACACCAAAAAGTTTGTAGATAGCTGTAACAATGTTAGTTTATTTGCAGGCGTCTCATTGTAGACATGTTATTAGGCATCGGCATTTAATTGCTTCGACTGTATATAAACATAGTTACTTGTTTTCATGTTGTATTAAAGATGTGGATGAATCCTTTTTTATTATCCCTAAACAGCATATCTTGAAGAATCTTAAATATTAATAAGATAATACATACGGCTTTGATTTATTTCTTAGAAACCACCACCTGGTATATACATTATACGGCGACAGACATCTAGAGAGCTTCAAATAAATATTACGGCACAGAGTATTATACAAGCTGTTTATCACGTGTTAGACATGATAGAGAAAGATAGCTTTGTTACCCTGAAGGGAAATCTCATTGTCGGTAATTATTATTAGACAGGTTAGACAAAAATAAGACATACAAATCTACAACAAAGTTTCAGGCAATAACGCTTGATGTGCGTTTCGTTTATTCAAGACGCATCAGAGGCGCTCTACACATAAGATTGAATATGCCAAACACCATATGATTAAACAGAAAAGATTATTCTAATTATAATTAGAAATGACTGGCAAAAGTAGCCTTCTTACCCTGAAAGGAAATTATATTGTTAGAGGTTAAAATAAACAAGGAAGAAATGATACTTGCTTATACTAAAAAGGACTCCAAAGGATTATTTTCTAATACTTTCTCCCACAAAATAACTCAGTTACAGTAAGGAATTTGATTTTGTAACTAACCGTTAACATAAATAATAATTGTAATCAACATTTGTTTCTCTTTTTACGCAGGTAAAAAATATAGATATGTTTTTGACGTATTTGGTCAAAACGAAGACGGTACGTGTAGTGACGTGATTGCTACAGACGTGGTTGGACATTTATTATCGACGCACAAAGTTTCGCAGACAGTAACATCATTAAGTATGCAGTGTATTACAGATATTATCACTCCAGACCAGGTAACATGTATATCTAGGTTATAAATCTATATATTAGGTATTTACAGACAAAAACAGAGAAAACAATGACAATGTGGATGTGGATACAACAGAAAAATGTAGATATATCTTTAAAGAACTATTATATAAATATGCTTTAATGGTGCTCTTTAAAAATGTATGTGGTTACAACCGAAACAAAACTTCTACACTTTTATAGCCAACGTATATTTGATTATATTTTATTATGTCCCATACATTATTAAGCCTTTTTCTTGTAATGCATTAGAAAACATCATCTACTCTGGAGTTGCTTCAGTTGTGTATTAAATGAAATGACATCTTCACGTGAAGTGTGTTTACACTCAAAAATATTGTGCCATTCGCATATTTCTAAATGTCAACTTATGTACATTATCAAGCCATAGGAGGTGATGTAACATAGCATTCTTTATAACTTTTTACAGGAATCGGTAAGAAACATTTTGTGAGCTTTGTGTTCTTAAAATGTTATTTATGTACTGTTTAAACGATTTACTTAATGATTTTTTTCTGATAAGGTGTTCCAGCTTAAAATAAATGGAACAGATATGAATGGGTATTCATATTGGAGAACGATGTCAACAGTATTTCGACCAACTACTTTAGAGCTTAAATTAACATCAGAAACATGTATGGTTTATTTGCTTTAATGTCTTTTTATCTGTTGTTATTTTGATTTTGCTAAATAACACTAAAATTGATTTTAAAGGGAGATAATTGGTTCGATTTAGCTACGAGCAGCATTATCTACTATTGTGTTCAGATTTCTCTTGTTGTTTGTTTTATGAATAATACTAAGATTTACTTTTTGAAACGGGGCTCTTCTGATCAACTGTTAAGGTATTTTGTATCTACTATTGATCAAGCGGCTTGTCAACACTAAGGTTGTGGGTTAGAGTCTCACTGATTCTAATCTTAATTTACAAGGATAACAATTTTTCATATGGAATTGTGGGTTTTCTCTTTGAAAAGACAGTAGCGTTAAAAATATTCAAACAAACAATATTTTCTAAATAAATCGAAAATCCTATATTATTCATGATAGACAAAATAAAATATATACACATAAAGTAATCCAAAGCTTTATTTTTAGATGCAGTCATTGGTAAGAATGCTGCTGTAGAATATCATCTGATGAACACAGGAACCAAAAATGATACATATAAAGTTGAGATCTCAGACGAATTGTCCCTTTTGATGCTGCCAACAAGAGCTGTTCACATTGTGAATGCTGGGGAAAGTGTGAATGGATCGTTTGTATTCAAACCAACCATCCGATCTGTTTTATAGTATATACTTTTAAACATATTTCTTGGTATTTGCTCAGACAACATTTAGAGGATTTTATTGTTCGTGTAGTGCAGCTTCAAGTCTAAATATGCAATAGAGAACCTTTTTATTGGCTTTACTTAAATATAGTATGGAACAATAATCATAACTCTTGCGTGGTCTTGGTTTAAATATTCATATATTATATTATAATAATAGTATCATTGCTGCCTTCGTTGTGATTATGTAAAACCATGCTGCTGTAGATCTAACAAATGAATGATAGTTTTAGTTGCTTTTGTTTTGCTTGAATTAGAAATACCCATTACATTTAGCTATATATTGTGGCCAGCTGTTCGGAAGAGGAAGTCATAGTACCTGACAGAATCTCCGGACAGTCGACAAGAAAAGTGGTAATCCTATCAATCGACTAGTTCAGTCGAACACAATATGCCCACAGCAAGATTCCGAACTCGTAGCCTCGGTTGTTGGCACACCTGTAATCAATAGAATATGACTTATAACTTTTGAACCTCTAGGCCACTTATTTCCGAGTTCTTTTACTCATTGCCGTTTACAATAAACATACATGACATCATCAAGTGCATTCTGAAGATGACTTTGAGCATGTTGTGTTTAAAATGTAAACATTTTCTTTGCAGTTCATATACTGTAACAGTTTCTCTTGTTTCAACGTCAGAAATAATCCAGCGTATCATAAAGAGAATTATGGTAAGTTTGGTTTATATATTTTAAATGATATGGTTCGACATAATTGTAAAACATGACATGAATATTAAACAATAACTTTCGTATTAAGTAGTAAAGTAACAAAATCCAAGGGATCGCAATCCAAACGACAGATATAAAAAAAAAGAAAGTAAAAACTTTAAAAAAAAGGTCGAGGACTGACAAATCCATGGTTAAACAAAGAAACAAAACAATCAGACACATAACGCAACAACCAAAACTTGAGTTACAAAACACCAGGACTATTTCCAGGTCCTCCGTTAACAAAAAGCAATCGTTCTCTTGTTGTGTTGATATAATTATGGATAAACCAAATAACATCCTAATAAGCAATAAATCGTACAACGAAGGAAATCACGAAAAAACGTATGAAAACCAAAACAAAAACAAAAGAAAAACAAAGTACACCTTTTCGCTCGTGGGTTCACAAATTTGATTATTACTTTATGAGACAATTTTGATATTTTAAGGTGACTGATATTGAGAGACCCACATGTACAATACTCACACGCAGTTTGATATGTAATGACTCAACGCTGGAGATCACACGTTGTGATCAATACCACTGGAATGCACAGATAGATATTTCCTTTTCAGGAACAGAACTTGATATTATCGACACGAACTCTGGTTCCTCTGTCAAACTAGAACACCAAAATATTTCTGGTTTGAGGAATGGTCCAGTAAATGTCAATATCAGGTACGTGTCTATATTTATGCATACAATGATGTGTGAATTTGTCAGCAACATTAAACAACCATATAAGCTCTGCAATTTACCTGAAAGCATATTATAGTGGAATTGAAACTATCACTTTTATTCCTACAGATTGAGAAAACACACTCATAGTTTAGGCGTTTTTTTATTTTGTTTTTCAAACAAATAAAATAAGGATGGTCTTTGTGGTTGCTTCTTTAAATGGTACTAAATATAATGAAATTACCCGTAATTGCACTCATGTGTGACGAGTTAGCAACGTTTTGCGTATTATTACACAGCATTCAAGTTACTCATTGTCATGTCATGGAGTGTCAAATTCACAGAAAGAAGTGCTGATCATAGGTATCCGCCACATTTATTATAATTGTTTGATTTAAATTATTTAGGATTGTAATGATGTTCTTAATATTGTTCTGTGAACATTTTTTGACAAATATAGTGGTACATGTTGCACACCTATCTCAACAATAAATGCCATAGACCTTGATGGATATATTGCACAGTGTCATCTTGATTTCTCGAACGGGCAGATGGTTAGATTAGATAATGCCACTGATGCACCAGGCGCGCCATCAAATGGAGGAGAATCGGTATGTTGTATAATTCGTTAACTAGAAAAATTCAACTACGTTGAACAAATATGGAACAGAATAATGATAATTCGGGGATTAACTGTTTAGTGGTTATACCTATATTTGCTTTAGTTCTTAACGTATTTATTTATTCTGTTTTAATCATTTATCTTTATGTTGACTGTAACGTTGTTGACACACATATACAACAAAGATCATATATACAAAAACGTCATAATGAAAACAGGTTAATTAAGTTTTCATTTCTTATTTTAGGTTAACACTATCATTATTGTAGCAATTGTAGCGGTTGCTGCTGTCGTAATACTTGTTGTGATTGGAATAATTGTGTGCAAACGGATTTTGAAATATTACAATTATTCTGCACAAAGAACGGGAAGCGTACAATCTCAGTCAAGGAGACCAATAGAATCAAGCGTCACATTTCAAGTTGGACGAGCTACAGATACTGATAATATTACATCATAATTTCTCGTGTACATAATTCAACTGTTCAGTTGTTTATTACATTTCGGAACCTTGTACCATATATTTGTAGATCAGCGTTCCGGTTGCAATGTGAAGATAACTCCTCAAGGCAGCTTTTTATACTGTAAATGCATTAGTTATACATTATTGCTTCAAAAAGAGTTGTAATTGTTTTGAAAATGTAAAAATATTTGTAAACTAGTTGAAAATCTCTTCAATGTCTATTATTGAACTCTAAAGGTCCGGAGAAATATCTACATTTGTAAAATTTACGACTTTAAAATACAGTGGGTACAATCGTTAGTATCATTTCAGAAGGAATGGAAAAAAATCAGTATATTCTGATTACAATTTCAAACCTGTTGAAAAATATTCAAGAATTGCAAAGACTTATTGAAATAATTATCTTCCATGATCAAAATTTTAAATGTATGAGTATTTAGTTTATTATAATCGTACTCTTTATTGTAATGTGAATGTGTTGGCATTAAACACAGATCAAAGTTAAATGTGCAGCCTTCATATCCCACAACAAGCAGATGAAAAGGAAAAATGTCATAAAAACCCAGTTTCAAAATTATTCCTGAATGTAAAGCTTGAGCTAAATAACAATTATCAATTATTTAGAGAATTTAAGAGTTCATTATCTTATTACAACTGTTCGCTAACGAAATCAATTCTGAATGATTTATTTGTTTACCCTATATTCATTTCGATTAATTATATATATAAACTTGACTTCATAGTTTTGTTATTTAGCGTCTTTCGAGTGTGCGCGTGTTAGCAGGGTAAAATTTAGTTTGAATGACATTTAAAAAATTATATATCAATACATGTAGTCTAAAATTAAAAGGACAGACGTTCAGGGTAAAACAAATGTTGGGGAGCTATTGTTACATAGTAGCTATAATTGTTGTTATGAATATTATACAGATGGCACAAACTGTATGCTTTTAAATTCCAATGCTACTATTTATGGAAGTAAAACCCAGTGTCTCTTTGAGAATATTCCTTCTTGGCTTAGCTTTGGGTATACTTGAATTACTTTTCTCTGATAATTCATTTAACACATTTTATCACCAACATTGCACTTAGAATAAGGTGAGTCTTTTGTACCACATTTTCCCAAAAAGATCATTTTGTTAACAATATTCGGATACTTTCATCGTCACGTCATAAATTGTAATCATTTATTACTTTTTAACCTTTTTCTAAATTCTTGGTAGCTAGTAAGCATTATGAATAACCACAGCTAAGACTTCACCCTTGTTATCAAGGTCCTCTGTTGCTACACGAAGGAATAATTTTGCAAATAATATTTATATTCCATTGCACATTCTTCGAAATACCCCTAATTTATCTTTAATCAGAGGGTAATAACTACATTATAAATGATGATTTGGATTATAATCTAAAAATAGTTACAGTTGATATTTCGGATTGTTTCATCACCTCCTACTTCTGATACAACCCCGATTATAAGGACTCGTAGACATAAAACTGGAAATAAAGATACAAAATGAAAAACACGTGATCTCTTAATTACATCTTCAGTATTTAGTATCTTACGAGTAAATCGTATTTTAATAAAACATTTGACACTCTGGATTGCCCAACTGAAAGGTTCTTCTATGGGATCAAGTTTCGCTTTGTGGACTTGTATGTAGGCGAAACCTGACATACTTTGCGGAACAAAATGAACAAATATTGATGTGATACTAACAGAAATATAGGATACTGGACAATCCTGTTAATCAACCAGATCATGATCGGTGTTTGTTCATGAAAGGACGCATCATAGAAACAATTTCCATTGATACTAACAGTCCCGTACTCAGCACACCGTTCATCAAACACCGCAAACAGAAAACATATTTGTTGGATCAAGGAACTAGGTACTTCAATGCTTTACGGCTATACTGATAACATCAATGGTATTGGTAATTTATCCAGTCCAGCATGTAATGTAGTGAATGTTTTCGCTACTCCTGTCAGCTGTTTAACACTTCTTAGGGATTATACATTAGATGTTGGAGGAATAGATTCATCAACATCTAAATAAGGATTGACAACCATCATTTGCGGCTTTGGTTCTTTCCATCTTTTTAAACCTGTAGGCGCTCTTGAAGAAAATTCCTTCACATGAAATTCAGAAATAAAGGAATTGATTTAACTAACATTAGCAATATGCTCAATGGAAAAGAAGTCAAACACCAGATCTCTGCATATTTCCAAAGCAATTAATATATTAACACAATCGAAAGAGGGCCTCGGTGGCCCAGTGTTTAAGTTTAACTGCGGGCAGGATGCGCTCGACTCCAATCTTAATTGACAAGGATTGGCAGTTTTCCTACCGAAGGTTTTGGTTTTCCCCGGGTACCCCGGCTTCCTGGCCTTCTCCCCAATAAAACTGGACGCCATAATATAGCTGGAAAATTGCTGAAAGTGGCTTAAAAACAACATTCACACAAATACAATGGAAGATAAAATCTTTCATTACAAACAAGCATTACAGGACCTAGAAATTGAAACATACCTCAAACAACATACCGAATGCACTTGTTCGCATTCTCCTTTCAAGTACAACCGCCAGGTCATGTCATTAATGGTGATCTGAACATCGTTGTCCACGAGATTCTCAAAACATTATTTCTCGTTGTCCACAATTCAGAGAACCGCAACCAGTAGACTAGAATTTAAATTCCAAACTATTACGGATGCTAGAGAGTGAATTAAGAAAGAAAAGTAGCAAGACTCGGAACAAGATGCAATGTCTAACTAGGTGAGAACGATAAGGTCTTTGATACAATGTCGCATTAAGAATCTTAGACATTGCATTAATGATTGACCGAAACCCGTATTCAAAGATGAGGATGCTTTGAGGTGCCTCACTTCCCTTTATGACAAATACGTTGTTGTCACTGCACGGCTTCAAACATAAGTGTGTTTGTATGCTTCTACAGATTAATACTTATTCACGATGGTGTCACATTGGTAGGTGTAGTCTGCTACGCGACATGTTGTAGGCACATGAAGGTGAGCATTGCTTCGACACAATGATATGCATTCACTCCTTTCACATATCGCCCGTATTCTGTTTTTGTGCAAGTGTCATTTATATAAGTAATAACTACATTTGGTTATGCCAAATCACTTCGCAGATTGATTTGTGATATTGTGAATATGCTTCGCAGATGATTCCCTACAATCTTTTCTGATCATAGATCCAGGATGGCCTTCATCGTCAAGCAAAGCTTAACACAATATTCTATGGGCAAGACGTATCATTGGATATTTCTTAAAAATCTTTGCACACATGTCAACTAAGTTATGCATCAAATAACAAAGAATATTTATCTTATTAGTTTGAGTATTTTAATGCTGACTAGAAATTCGACTTGGTTGCTATGACTGCCAATGCGTTCTGATTGGCTCAAATAAAACAAAATTTTCTGACACACTGCTTTTCATATTGCATTTTGATATTGTGGAAATGTACCTCAGTGGATCCTCTACCTATTGTGTTTAGTGCCGATTATAAATCTACGTTGGCCAGTGTCTTGGACCATATCTTTACATAGGACATTAAGAAATATAGATACCAACGGCTTCTTATCGTAATCCGTCTTACTAAAGCATTTAAAAAGTTTTTTTGCAAAAAAGATACAAAAAACTTTTGTGGGTTTTGGAATCTCAGGTGAACTTATCAGGCACATAAAAGCCTGTAACTATTTGCTGGCGTAATATTTTCTGTATGTTTGAGTTGTCATGATGTCACTTTAAAGGGGGCGGTCGAGATCCCGTTAACTTATTCAAACCCGCCACCTTATGTTTTTATGTAATTACTAGTATTTATAGGCATGATATTTGTTGTGTCATTTGTTTTTCGTTAATCTGTGACTATTTTTTCTTAATAAAACAGTTTTTTAGACTGAAGTTTCGCAAATTAATCACGTTAAATTACGGCCGAGTGGTTTAGTTACTCCGGCTTCGTCCCCCATAAAAACGGGACGAAATGATATAGCTAAAAAATGCTGAAAGTAGCGTTAAACACTATTAAAAACACATTAAATTACATCAAATTATAAAACAAAAGTGATATATTTTGAAACGATTCTTCAAGAGTATAAAAATTATGTAATGAACAAAATGAAAAGAAAAAGTACTCTATGTTTATTATCACGTGTATATGTGACTGTCTGACCTCTAATAAAGGAAGCATTAAATAGTTTAGATATAATCATTAAAACATGCTTTGGGTTGAAATGTAGCAGAATGCAATATCTGATTGTGCATGAATTTATCTAATAGTTTAAAGGAGAAAAAAGTTTGTATCAGCACGAAAAATGCTGACAGCATTTCGTTTTTTTTCTAAAATGTGATTCATTATTAAATATACTAATATGTCAGTAGGTGTTTTGTGTCTGTCAAATATATAGATACAAATGCATGTAACTTAATTTAAATCCTAACGAAACCAAATACATACAACAACAAATTACATTTGGAACGATTGCATTTTTTGTAATAAATATATGACTTCAGTAAAAGGAATACTAAAATACATTACACGATTTATTCGTGTGCACGGTAACAATATTTTAATCCTATATATTTAACAATTCATTATTTAGACCTTTACCCTCGAAGGTTTAACAGACTTCCTTCGGGGGCCTCGGTGGCCGAGTGGTCAAGGTAGTTCGTCTACTATTGATCACGTGGTCTGTCAACACTGAGATTGCGGGTTCCATTCTCACTGCAGGCAGGGTGTACTCGATTCCAATCTTAATTGACAAGGATTGCCAGTTTTCCTACCGCAGGTCGGGGTTCTCTCCGGGTACTCCGGCTTCCTCCCCCAATAAAAACTGGACGCCATGAAATAGCTGAAAAATTGCTGAAAGTGGCGTTAAAACACCATTCAAACAAACAAACAAAAACAGACTTCCTTCACAATAATGCGAAAGTAACCGGTGACATGTCAAACATGTAGCAAAAAGGTCATGTTGATAAACATATTAATTAAGTACCCATATACAGGTAAACAAATTAATTTCTGTTCTAAGCATGTTTGTAATACCTCTGTGCGTTATATTTTACCAACTGGCATTATTTCGCTGCTAATCATACATTTCTTTCCTTTAACAAACTATTCTTCATACGACATAGTAACACCTGCGCGTCAACTTCCGTTTGGTCATTTTTGATGCGGTCGATACACGCGGACCACAGGGGCTTGTAAAAATCGATTTACTTTCGCTTTCGAATGATACTGGGTCGATTTTGTTTTAGTGGGAAAATCGACCCAGTATCATTCGAAAGCGCAAGTAAATCGATTTTACAAGCCCCTGTGAACGAAACACACTATTTGATCCCCTTCAGTTTGTAAACTCGTCATTTCGTACCATAATCAAATCGTACCATAATTAAAACCATTTCGTTGCATATGGAGAAGTGTAATATCTAAATACGTGTGGCCTATCAGGCGAGCGATATCCCTTCAATATTGATCCTAGGCAGTGACAGTCTATACTACTTAGTCCTAGTATATATACTCTCCCTGTTTTGAAGTTTTCTGTAGTATAATATGTTTTTACCTTAGTTTGATGGACGATTGTTAAATAATTCATCTGCAAGTATGATGTTATGTGAAACCCCCCCCCCCCCACTTATTTCGAGGCCACAAGATCAAATAATATCAAATTATTACTTTGAAAACTTATGTGTACATTCAATGTCTACCTAAAACTGGAGAAAACTAGCTCAGGAAATGTGTTATAATATTTAAAAACAAGGATAAATTAATATGTCCCCCGACTTCTCGTCGCAGGGGCATAAAAATCCATTATTTCCTCTAAAACATCTTTTGCATACTAAAACCACTCCAACCATCCCTGGGGGCTTGAGTGGCCAAGTGGTTAAAATAGTTGGTGTACTATTGATCACATGGTCTGTTCACCATGATGTTGTGGGTTCAAGTCTCACTGCTGACAGGGTGCACTTGACTACTATATTTATCTTATATGACAATGATTGCTAGTTTTCCTACCGAATATCAGGTTTTTCTCCAGGTACTACAGCTTTCTCCTCCAATTTTAACTGGATGCCATGATATAACTGAAAAATTGCTGAGTGGCAATAAACATTCAAACAAACCGACCATCCTTGTAATTGTATACAATAGATCATTTTATTTCATTAATGCCATAAAGGGAGAAGCAAGCAAGAGATTCCTGTCACTATTGAGGATGGTACTAATGTCACACCTTTAAATTTTCTGGAACACGGAGTTTGAAGATTAGACTTTCAATGAAGCAGTGCTCAACTGCTATTTTAGTTGACAATGCATGAAAGTTTTCCTGCCAAAGGTCAGGTACTCCAGCATCCTCCTCCAATAAAAACTGTACACCATGAGATAGTTGAAAAATTGATGGAAGCGCGTTAAATGCCATTCAAACAAACGAACATAGAGTTTTTGGTTCAAAGATAAGTCATAGACAGAGACTTCATGCCGTGTCAATACAAGGGTGATATTTTTTTGTTGAAATACATATAACTATGTTTTTAGATAAGATTTTATAAAGTTAACCATAACCAGCTGTCATATACATGTAAAGATATGTGCCTCCAAAAAAATCATTAAATTTTCTTCCATATTTCCAAATTTAAAGTGTAACTTCAATGACGATGTCTTCAGAGTAGACCCGTGTGTGTAAATCATAATTAAAAAAAAATTCAAGCTTTAAAATATAATTCACACTCTAAAAAAGAACAGCAGGAACTAATTAAAGCTTCTTGGTGAAAAACTTATTTTTTACCCATGGAATTACAATCCAAAGGAAGACAAAAGTTTTGAAGTATAAAAAACAAACTTTGCATTTGTGAGGCATTTTAAACGGCAAAATTAAAACAATTTAGATTCAGTCGTTAAAATTAGCACTGTACTGATGGACCACAACTGATATATATCCCAGTGATCTGGTAACTTTCTGCAAATTTTAGGAAAAATTGTCTTGTAGATTTTCTTGTAGATTAATGTTTTTAAGCATTACATAGCAACAACAGCTGATTAATGATCAGTTGTTAACTGTGATCCTGGTTAAACTATCTCTGTTCATTGCACTTGATTTAGCACAGTAACAACTTGACATCAGTGTCAGAGATGAATCCATCGATGTGGGTCCAGCTGACCTTGAGGTAAAGGTGAAAAGTCATCAACCATGGTATGCGACACATTGCCTTGATATTATCTAACCACATTCCAAATATCAGCAGCCTACCTCGAAAGATTAAAAAGTTATTGCTCGGACACGATTAGTTTCGGACGGACGGACAGACAGACTGATAATGCTCATTGGCCCTAAGAAAAATAGAAACCTCAAAATAAAGCTTTGTCACTGGCTTCTAATTTATTTCATGGATTTTAGTCTTTCAGTGCGAACTTATTCAGTTGCCTTAATTAATAATTACAGTAGTGTAACGTATTTTTGTAGACATTTTTGACAAAAGTTTAGAATGGTATTGTTTAATTTGATAGCAATTTTATGAAGTTGTTAAAACAAAACCACTACATAATATTTTTGTTTTAAAAATGTGCATCACACAATTTAGAGTTTGTTTGAAAAACTGTTGTGGCCCTTAAAAGGGACATATTTTTCATTATCTCATCTATATTGATGGCATCAAACTGGCAAATTGTCCAGTCCAACAATCAGTTTCAGTATTTGTATTCCCAACTTTATATATGCATAGGTTCTGCAAGCAAGTGACTATAATTATCATGGCACATTGCAATAGTACCAGCCTCTTTGGATGTGTAAACAGGGAGAGGGGTACTTAAAGTAAAAGTATTGGTTGTCTGCATGATATAAGCTAAATGGCATTAACACATGCTAACTATTGTAGACTGGTTAGATTTATTATTCACTTTTTCAATCTAATTAAAATTAAATCGTTCACTTGCTAACCCCATTTTGTTAATATTGGTCTCTAACGCAGCGAACAATAACAGAAAGGGGGGGGGGGGCAGGTGAAAGATTTAATTTTAAGTTGATCGTCACTTTTTTATTCTGGCTGTTTAAATTCAGTTAAATGCTAAGGAAGATCGGGATAGAGACGCGCAAAGTGTTATTTTCCCTTTACCCAGAGACAAGCATCGAGAGCGGCTGGTAATTGCAACGTCACATGTCTGTTTAAATTCAGTTGGAAACATGTACAAATTGTGCAATCATAAAGTAAAAAATGTACACTTACCAATTAACAAGAATTTGTTTGCTTTTATGAACCAGGATCAGCAGACCAACGTACACGGCAGACGATCACAAGTCATGGCAGCAAATATCAGTTCACGTCAAGTATCGTCGGTCAGAAGCAGACGAAAAATCATTCACGTCAACTATGGTTGCGCGTTTTTTGTATACCATTAAAATTAAAATACTTTTGTTAAAATAAATGTTTTATAAATATAATAATTAAAAAAAACATATTTCGTCTGTATTTTCTTCTCGTGTCGAGATTTTCATTTATTTTACGTTGTTGCGATAACTTACGAGAAGTCGAGTACAAATGGAGGAAAGAAAATATCCTCCAAACAGAAAAAATACATTATTACAGGAAAAACATTTGAAGTTCTGTTCAGTTATTTTCGTTAACAAAATTCAAATTCTTGATACATAGAAGCAGTTTTGTTGCACACCTTTCTCCTATTTTTGCGATGTTGCGTAGAAATTTGAGATTAACTTGAAAACTTCCGGTTGCAAGAATTTTTTACAACTCTATAGTCTCATAGTCATAGGATACTTCTACAATGAAGCGAGCTATTGCTCGTTATTAAGACAATTTCGTACCATATGGGACTATGTAATATGATAATTTTGTACCATATTAGTTCCAAGTGTATTCGTGAAAACCTGTATGCAATTTCAGCTTAATATTCCTCTTTTGATCAACATGGTAAATACAAATTATTTTTATTTTTAATTTTTTAACATCATCATTTCGTCATAACATAATATACTCATTCGAAAAAGACGCAACATCGGATAAATTTGGTCAAATAATTTCTTTGCGGACAAATAAACTATAAATATTCAAATATACATACACAATATTAACGTGTTCGTATTCAACGTTTAATTAAATCCAGAGAGTAAGAGCTGTGTTACAAGCAAATGGTGGGCACAACAGATACTGACATTTTTTGCGTGATTGATTGACAATATGCGACAAAATGTTATATTCCATGATTATAGAACTTATGAACAAGAAGTGTGCCAGTTTTTTACATTTCTGTATCAATTATTTATATGATAAATTGTTAAAATAATATATGAAGTAAAATTCCCATTTTTTTTGTTTGTTGCGTTTCTTTTTTGGGTGAGTATATATCAACAACATAATGACACAGATAAAAATATATGTGAAGGTAAGCCACTATTTAAACATTAGCTACTATTTTCAATATTATTATTATAATATCACATATAATAGAACCAATACATGGTACATCAAATTTTACCAACATTTTTTGGTTATCCTACCAACATACGTGTAGACTACATGCAGACTTGTTCTAAATTCTCAGAAATACAAAAACTGGATTGCCAAAAGAAACGTTACACATTTGTTAATTACTAAAAAAAAAACACACTCAAAATGGTTCCATTACATACAAAGCGTAATTTGGGTCCCCCTTTTACCAATGCAGATGATTATTTTAAATATTTATATTAAACACAAATAACATTTTTTAATTAATAATATTGAATATATCTTCTTGAGATTAATTTAAAGATTATTAACGAATGTTAACTCCGTGTAATTGTAAAACGTATTCATTTTGTTTTATACATTAATAAAAGTATTTCAATTTTACGCGAGGTACGAAATTGTTTACATATGGTACGAATTAATTTACATATGGTACGAAATAGCAATAAGTTATGGTACGATATGGCATTTCGATGGTACGAAATGGCAATGGTACGATTTTGTTATGGTACTGTAATTCTTCAGTTTCATTATCATTTACCGAATGGCAAAATTTATTGTTTTAACTAAATTTTGCCATTATTTTACTATATTATAACTTATTAGTAAAAGTTATGCCTGTTGAAATTTTCTACAAGATACACAGAATTTTATGCTGTAAGCGATACTCGTTTCGTCAGTGCGAGTCTACAAACACATTAATTAAAGGTCACCAACAAGGCAATAGAAATACGAGACAAACAATTATTATTATTAAGTTATTTAAAATCTGGGTTTCTTGTATAATATAAGGTTATTTTTCAAGGTTTATCACTATATGTACGAGACTGTACAGTGTGAACATTTAGAAAAATGGATTTCAGGGAAATCAGTTAAGAGAACAATATATAACACACTGCAGTTATTTGTTATAATATAAGGTCAACTAGGACCGTTATGCTTTTTATTATTTAAGCATTTATTTGTCCTGACAAATGCAAGTTATGGTATAATATGGTTTTCTACATTTGAATTGGCCAATCAGATTTCATCTTACAAAGCAATTTAAATTATCATGTGACGATAGCCTGGTCTAACATGCAACATCTAGTGTTATACCATGATTTAACACAAGACTTAGATTAAGTTGCGATTAATCATTATAGATGAAAAAGGAAATTTGGTGTATTACATTTACTAGTATGTTACAAGTGTCTGTTGTCACTATTGCATGTACATGTGAACAACTACCAGTATTTTATTTTTAATTTTTTAAAAACTATTTCTTTTAATTTATAACAACAATTGGTTATTTTTAAATGCCTTACTTTTTCATTTAAAAATTTTAAAAGTTAAGTCAGTACTGTATTTTAGAAGTTACTATAGTATGTACTACCTGTGTGTCAAAATTATAGGCAGGAAAAGAGCCACCTGATTGAATTACCTAGTATACATGTAAGCAGTAAATTATACAAAATTGTGTAGTATACATGTACATTACACAATGAAAGGTGCATTTCTCTACTAATAAACCTGATATCTACAAAAATTACTGTACATAATATAGAAAATTGAACATTAATGAAAATCATAAGGTCACATTATGGAACAATTTGCCATCATCGGTGTGGAGGGATCCTTAAGACACACTTTTTCAGAATGGCTTTTATAGATTTGTGATTCTGTTCTTTTTTTAACTTGCACATTTTAGAAGTTTTGCTTTTAAAGAATGTTTCTAATCGAGGCATATTTGTTTACATTCAATTAAATGAACTTGTTTCCTTGAATCACTTGAAATCTCATGGTTAATAGGTGTACATCAACACACAAATGAATTTTAATTTCTGACGTCAATAATTAGTAAGTAAAACAAATATGGAAAGTGAACTGATTAGCAAACCATCAGATATACAATGTACATTTATATTTGTGTGTACAGCTATATAATAGCAAGAACTAAAGAAAGATTAAGGTTTATGTATAATATTTTGTTTGTTAAAGTAATTATTTAGTAATAAATACTAAAGTCTGTTTAGATATTTATTACTTTAGCCTAGTTGAAAGTAATATTCATTTAACTGAATATCCTAATTTCAGATACACATGTTGTAATTATCTGTCTGATGTCACCAGTACATTTGAAACTTTCACAATGTTAAGAGAAGACTTCCTATGTCTGGTATTTTATGAATAATGCAAGTTGCATTGCAAAGAACATATGGGAAAGAGCAACAAGTGGACCTTTAATGGAGACATGTGCAGTTACATGTGTACAAATACACATATATAGTTTTGTACTCTTGCATGATTATTTTTACAATAGGGGAATGTTTTAAAAAAGGTGCCTGTTACCTAGTGCTTTCAACTGTTATTGTTATGTATTATTGTAATTTAATGTAAAATTGATTATTCTTGTTTTCTGTGACACATGCATATGCTATAAGCTAAGAAACATAAATAAATAACAAATAAGTAATTAAAATCAACTACATGTAGTATTCAATATAATTGTAATAGTCATGTATGTAAATGAGACATTGTTTTTTTCCTGGTCCTACTTTAGTCAGTCACAGTCAGTCACAGTCACATTTTGTCATTTATAAGGGAAATTTGTGGGAGTTACAAATAAGAATTACAAAGTAATATGCTAGTGGTGTATGTGTTGTCCTTTATGCTATTTGTTTTATTTTCTATGATCAATACAGATAAAAGTATTATAATTGTGCATAAAAAATAAGAAAAAAAAAAACAAAAATGAACAATAGGTGGAAGAATGTACTCTCAAGCAGGACGAGCGTCATTATAATAATAGAGATTGAGACTCATGAGGTATGCAATTCTTTCACATGACCATGTGAATTATTATTTATGTCGTATGAACACCTTAACACACCTGTGTTCTTCATTCTGTGTTAGGCTTGTTTGTGCAACAACAAATTATCTGATGTTCTATAACCCACTTACTATTTTATGCATTGGTGATAAATTATAATTATGACGAATATAGTGTCATTGCCAACTTCGGAAAGGTTTCGTAGTTCAATTCTTTTTAATCGTTTTATTTAGCCTTTGAGATACATCGCTTGTTAAAAGGTAAGAAAAAATGATTTTATTATATTTATGTTGAGAGATGCCACTATACTTAAAACGGTTAGCATGAAGTTGAGAAACATTATCGACATTCGTGACTACCGTACCGGGACATCAATCAAATAATATAATAGTAAAAATACAGTTCGACACTTCCTGACAACAAGACAAACTGTGCAAAACAACTTTCTTGTAAATAACCTGTATTTCTGTTGTCTTGTTAAATATATCGTGATTACATCATTTTATCAACCGGTGTTTTTACCCGTTAAATGTAAACCCATCAATAGTAAAGTTTTAATTTAATACTGTCAATCCAATGTCGTTTATAAGCTAATTAAAACTAACACTGTTGAGGCACAATGATATCCAACTGCCTTTATTACTGGGAGAGTGACATTCGAATCCGCTATAATGATTGAGTCTATAAGTAGCCAATTGCATTTTCCCAACATGTCACTTGCTAAATAATGTACGGCCAACAAAATATTGGGAAGTATTCTTTTCAATCTTATAGTAAATGTACTGATAACAAGATGCCCAAGTATACACCCTTGGGGAGCAGTGTAGCCAATGATATCAAGTCATAATTTAAAGTATTTGTCATCATTGTTTAATACCGCCTTTGAGAAAGTCTACATACCAATTAAAGGCAACACAAACTCGCGACTATATAAAAAAACCACGAAAACTGATCTATGGTCACTTGTAAAAGATGTTCCGTAAGGGTCTAGTAATTATAAGTCATGATGGTGACCGTAAAACTTTATAATAGATTACTTCAATATGGCCACTGTGAAGCCTTTGTAAACTATATTTTTTGTCAACAAACACCTTCTAGCAAGAAAGTCTAGATAGGAAATACATGTTCATTATTACCTGATCAATTAGGAGATATATACTCCAGTTATGTTTAGTTTGAATTTTGTTTATTACCACCTTTACCAATTTTCAGCTCTATAAAATCGTACAGTATTTTTGCAGGAAGTCTGATTACCCTACCTTCGGCAGTAAAACTGGTATTCTTTGTCAGTTAAGATTAAAGTCGTGCACTATGCCCAAAGCGAATCTCGAACCCACAATCTCAGGATATGTACTCCTTAAGCAAGTGATGTTGAAATGCTGCCAAATATAAAATGGAAAATTCACAATATGAAAATTGAAAATAATCCCATCTGTCTTAAATGTTTGGTTCGAGACCTTCATTGTAAAATTTCAAAAGTATTTGGCAGATCTATCTATACCTGTGGTGTCTTTAATTTCAATCTAAATGGGGTAGATGCGATCAATATAGTCAACAAATTAGAATTATTAAATAAAGCACGTAACATTTATAGCGCAACGTGAACCTTAGGAAAGGGGCTAAGCCTTTTGTCCTTGTTTTAAAAAAGTCCTCGTGTAAATTATGGTTCATGCGCATAGAACAAGAAGCTGTATTGGTACTAATTGGAATAAAAAAACACACGTCAACCAACGATGACAAATATCGTGGATCATAAAGACTAGCTTTCTGATGATTTTAGTAAAACAGAATTTGTTGTTTTTGAATCGGAGTAGTTCTCAGTTGTTCTAGATAACCAGTTGACTAGTTTTTTACTTACTAGTTTATATTAAAACACAAATAACAATTTCGCCAGAACTTAACTATGAACGAATAAAGTAAATATAATGCAAACAAGAACTTCTTTTAAGCATGTAGTTTAAAAAAGGTTATTTGAAAAAGTAAGCGATTTCCAAAACTGTGAATTAAACTGTGAAATGTACCTTTTTTGTAAACATGTGCTCATTCGTAAGGTTTACAATATTGTAAACATTTAAAGCTATTGATTAGTTAAATGAAAACACCTTGCATTGTAGTGTAACAAGTAAGAGGTACATGTTGGACGAATGCCAAAATCGATGCTATTGAAATTTGTGGTATAAACTATCGTTTCAAATTTAAATTCTTGTATTCAATTAAAGTAATTTTAATTTGAATTATATCATGTGACTCATTGTGATTGCAATATAATATATTTAGATGTCAATTTGTCAATGCAATGGCTAATTGCTGTTATTTAAATATAGTATAGTTGTTCAAATACGTATACTAGATTCAAAGTGTGTTTATATTGCAAAATATTAGTCTCTAGGTGTTTCAATAACATATTTATAAAGTGGAAGCAGCATATTTTCAACTGATGAAAGACAATTATCACTAACGGTTTTACAGCGTGATATAACCTTTGGAAATGAAAACACACATCAAAAGGCCAACTCTGGAGTTTGCCAGCACTACCCGAGACCCTTATCTGAAAGAGGACAAACAAAAGATAGAAACGATCCAGCGTAAGTCAGCACGATATGTGACTAACCTTTATCAAAACACATCATCGATTACAGACGATCTGAAATGTTTACACTATAGGAATATAGGTTAGAAGAGAGAGGGTTAGACTCGTCATTATGTACAAAACCTCAAATGGTCTAGTACAATTTGATGCAAAAGATCAACCCGTCTGTTCATCAAGAACAAACCACAATATGAGATGATACCTTCCAAACACCCCTTCATATAACACAGTCATACGGAAAGAAGGCAATAACAAAATACCGAACGCCAAATCCTTGATTTAATTAATCAATTTATTTGCTCCTCTCGTAATTATATAGAATGTTCTTTAGTTTTTCTTAAATATGTGATGCGCACCAAGGTGACAGTATCATTATTGATTGGTGAAGGTCGATATTGGTAGAACAAATACAAAAAACCGAAATTCTCTGCTCCGTTGTGCAGCCAAACATATTTTAAAAATTAAAATAAACGTCAAAATGAAGAAAATAAAATATGGTATAGTGCAAATATGCACACAGGAGTCTAAAAATTTCGTTTTAATAGAAAACGAAAAATGTATTTCTATATATGACTAATGTCCGGTTGTATTTACTGTTACTTTTGAAACACACACAAGGTACAGTCATATCTGCAGTAATCTCATGCGATATTTGCACATACAAACAATTACCGGAAATTAACAACTAAAAACGCGTACGCAAAAATTAAGAAATTTTCAACACCTCTCTGGCATCAGCGCGGTTTTCCCGCATTGGATAATAGTTATCAATTGATGACCCTGTATCAGATATTGTCACGATGTAATGTCCAGTAAATTAACGTAGACTAAAGTAATCTTCAAAATCCATCCGTGGAGTAAGAATAATCACCAAACAGTCCAAACTCAGACAGGCAACTAATACGCAAAAATCCAGTTCTACACTATAAATGTATTAATATCCAGCCATTAACAATGGTGAACGATGTATACATTTATCATAAGCGAATGTTTTAGCTTCTTGTAGATTATATAATGTTCCAGAACTTGATAGATTACAGAATGTTCTAGAATGTTTTAGATTGCAGAACGTTCGTACTAGAATTTTGTAGATAACGCTTTATATAAAAGATGACAATGCAACTTTTTATAAATACATAATGAAAACAAAAATACTAAACTGCCATTAAGAAAACCAATGTTATACAAGTTAATCCACAGCACGCGCTTTTTCGTATACGTCCAAACAAATAAATAAAGTAATAAGCCCCCACAAACTACCACCTAAAGAAAAAATTTGAAAACAATGAGAACGTTAAACTAAACATCTCTACAAACATAAACAATAAAGCCATTGAATAAAGCATCAGCTACAATACAAAATGTTAATGTTATATGATGGAACGAAATGCTATTCCTGCAATAACTAATTGCCTAAAGTAAATTGTTGATTTTTGATCTTAATTGATGTAAACATATGAAAGGTTGTCAACCACGACCAGATCAGTAAGTTTTCTCTCCAATATTTCACACCGGCAGAGGTTTAAGAGTGCTGTTATGCTGAATTCCGACTTCTGTTCAGCAAAATAGGGCGTTTTTCATTGCACACATTCAGGAACAGACTTCATTATTTCCGAAAATTCAAGTCAAATCGCAGAATAGAAGCTTAAATTTTAAGACGGTCAATAAGTTTTCATATGAAAATTGTTTAAGCAGATTTTATTTAATGTTATGTATTTCTTTAAGTAAGATTGTAAAAGGAACAAACATGGCACATCAAGAGGAAGAAATCCTGCAACAGATTGAGCAAATACAAAAACAAAGAGAAAAAACACGAAGAGAAAATGAACTACTACTTCTGTTAAAACATGAACAAGATGAATTAGAAAAAGAACTAAAACAAAGGGAAGATTTAATGGCACATTTGAAAACCAAAAATATGCCTTGTGATGTAGTATCAGGTAGAAATAATAATACATTAGTACATTGAATTTGATGTAACTGTCATTTCTCTCTAAAATTGCTTCTACAAATAATGCTTTTGTTTGTCTCTAAGCATTAATTTATATTACAAATGCATGTATAAAACTAGTTAAAAAGTTTTATTGAATTAATAATACATTTTATACACTGAAACAATACAGCTTGAAATATATATGGGAATATGTACAAATTGTTTGCTTTTGACATTGCAATTTCCCACAATGTAGACTTCAATAAGTAAATGCTTTTGGTGCATGTACTGAGATAATTATAATAAAATTTTATGTATTCCATTTTATGATAAATACTCCGACATTTAGAATTTCGAATTAAAACATTTGACTTTTGAATTTTTTAATAGAAGTTATGGTTGAATCATCAGAAATAAAAGATCTTTCAAACGTTAAAAATAAAAAGTATGTGATGAACGGAGCAACATATAAAACGAAAATAAAGAGAAAGCATCAAGGTATTGCAACTCAAGAGGTCATTCCTGCGTAAGCGCCAGCAATTGGCCGCATAAAAACTATCGTTATACAAACTGGAAAACACGCAATGATTAAATTAATACTCAAGCAGAAAAACAGACAAAAATTTAATGCTTCAGGAGCTTTACCTATATTAAAGTCAGAAACGACATATATGACGAAAGCCAATAGTGAAGATTATTGGTATGCCCGACACCCAATCTGTACGGCATTATAAATAGTTAATTTTGAATAAAGAAGATCAAATTTGCGGTATGCTTTTCACATCAATACTCGCATTTACATTTTAAGCTTCAACACGCAATTAAATAAAGATCATCCATGTTTTTACAACTTGAGCAGCTACGCTAATTGTGATTCAAACATTATTTAGGAATTATAAGATTTGTAATACTTATGGTTTGACATTTACAAAATCATCAAATGCTTCGAGGGCAGTAGCTTCTTTGCTTGCTTAGAGAGCAGTAGCTTCTTAAGGTTATCAGTCTAATGTTTCTTGATTGTGTAGATCATAGCTCGGACGATATCACAATATGAACCACTCTACGTTCGCTGCTGTAAAATATAATTACAGACAAATAGTGAAAAGACAGACTTATATTCACAGATTTACTAATTGTATACAAAACAATACAATACAAAACAATGTATATAAAAAACTAGTTGCTTTAAATACGAATATAAAAAGAATATGTTGAAGTTCAAGTGCCTTCGTTCATTAAATAAATGCTTGCAATGAAGTACAGCAGAAATCAATGATAATTCTTCACAGGTACAATGTCTACATGTCTAAATGTATAGTTAAAACGCATCAAGTCTTTTTTGGACTGCATATCGTCTTGTTCAAACTTCAAAAAAATAACAAAAACCTATTATATACACAAATTATTCTCATGCATTTCACTATGTCTTTGTATTTTGATAGATTAACTGATTTGCTTTCAAAATATGAAAATTAACAGTAAACTTGATTGATTTAGCATAACGTTGACGAAAATTGAAATAAATTTCAAGAAATACTACATGATACTTCGACCATTGTATTTAAATCGAACTACGCTGAAAACTGATTCCATTATAATCAATCACAACAATTAAAATATTCGCAAATATGTTTGATTTAAAAAAAAAAAGAAAATTACTTAGAATTGAACTCATGAAATATATTAGTCCCACAGGACAACAACCTAACATTCATTAAATTTCAACTGAGGGAATGTTTTCGCATTGTAGATGTTATAAGAGGCCATTTTCGTCACACGTTTCGGTACAGCTGTTGAAAGTAGACACGTTTCGGCGTTGACGACATCGAATACTTTTGCGTATGAAATCTCTGTTAATTGTTTGTAGTACTAAGGAACGTTTCGACTTATTAAACGCTTATGTTGATATAGATATGTTTATGAGCGTTACTTAAATGTACAATAATTAAACAGTTGAAAAAATGTCTTTGGATGCTGATTAAATTATGATCTTCTGGTATTTTGTTGTAGTAGCAAACATAGATCTTCATAGATCTTTTAATGAAAAACAGGCGATTGTTCAAGGACAAAAGAGAAGTATGGTCAGGGGAATTAAAGGTATGTATGCTTCATGTTTGTATAGTATTTATAACCCATCAGCATTAATCCAACTGTACCTTATAACATCATTTATTACCGTAATAGACATAAACTTGTTACTATTAATACAGAAGGGAAAATAGCTGTAAATGGTGCTAAATTTCATTCAACATAGATGACTACTGCATTTTAATTTTACTGCCTTAAGTACTTACATGATTTAAATTAGATCTTCCGAATTAATTCAGAATCTATTTTTATATTTGTAGTGAAACGATTAAGAGCACGAAAGAAAACATATAAAATTTATCAAAGTCACAAACAAAACACGCCGTCATATGTAGACAGTCATAAGACAGACAAAATAACCAAAAGAGTACAAGGTAAATGGGAAACCTGTATATGTTTATGTGCAGTGCACACTTAATTCGATGACCGTTTTATGTGACTAGTGAGTATATCGATCTTATTTGATTTGTTTGATAGGCTATCATGGCTGAATGAAGATGCTTGGCATACTATTTTTAACTGATAGGATAAATGAGAATGTTGCATAACTGGACTTTCTAACAATCTTGATTATAATATTGAGCAATGTTTTCCATGATTTATCGGTATTGTGTGCGAGTGAGATGGTCTTTTTTATATATAGCGAGAAATCCATACAACGGTTTCAATCCATATAATTCATACAAATTGCATTAATTTGCATTGAGATTAAAGATAACCTCAATGCCTTGTGTCTTCTGTATTTTGATAGCGGGATTGACCTGACGTATACATATTCAGTTGGGTTTACGTACAAAATTCTATTTCATAAACAACCATCTTATTTGAATAAAATTGAGCACATAACTAAGTTTTACTTATATCTATATCATTTGTTTCTAAAACCACAACAAGAACAATTTATCAAATTCTAATGTCAACTCATCATACAAAAGAACTTTGTGATTTTATCGCTGATATTGAATGCTGACATATTGTTTACGGTGTTTTACATGTAGTTCGGACAACTTTATTATATTAAATTAGTCAACTCTATTTATCGAATATAAATAAATTTGAAAACATATGCTGGAAATAATCTCTATTCCGAAATATGCAAATCATATTATCAATATATGAGTAGTTAACGAAATAATGACGTCTGTTAAAATAACGACTTTTCCCTATAAAACAGAAGACACTGCTTAACACGTATTTCTTGCCCTTTCTTTATCGAACTTTAACAGAGACTCTTGACTAGTCATTATTGCGCTGTTTAACTATAACTGATACTTTGGTAATGTGTTATGGATGTTGATGTTAATACACATGATAAGTGTATATTGTATATTTACAAAAGGTAGCACGGAACCCTACCGAACAACTAGTTATTAAGCTCAAGTGACGATTACAAATCCGCATTTAGACAAACATATACAACACGAACCAAAAACTAAAAACACAAAACAGAAAGTGAGTTGCATTATGTTATTAAAATTAAATTACTGGTGTTTTTCAGTATTATAGTATTAAAATAAATTAAATTTATTTAATCAGAATACATGGGCATTGAAAAACCATATAATTAACGAAGAAGTATGAATAAAATATAAGCACAAAACAACAAATTCGTACGAACGTTTACGTTTCCTTTATTTTAATTAAAATATGTGCTTTTAGAATGTGATAATAACCCTAACTTGGTGATTTTACCGCAGAGTGAAACAGATGGTTGTGCCATCAGCACAATAAAACACGACGAAAATATTAAGAAAGAGGTAAAAATATTTTTTGTCATATGTTAAATATTGCTATTATTTTAATTCATTAAACTTGACAACACCTTCAACGTATTGAAGACCTTCAATGTTGTTTTTGAGTGTACTATTATAGAATAACCATGGTGGGTGCACCGTTTGAAACAAAGTAAATTTTTACTAGCAAAGTAAACATAGTGGTGTTACACAAATGGAAAAGTCACAATTTAATTGATCACAAATATAGACGATCATATAATAACAAAACAATTTGCCCAGACTAAAACAGAAAAGACCAACAATGATGTACTACTTGTGTTTTGTTTAATCGAACATCAACTGTGGCTCTAAAAATAGTGAGTAGCAAATATTGAAAATCATATTTTACAATAAGTTATCTCTCTAAGTTCATAGAAATGAAATAAAACGTTAGATTTTTAATTTTATTTTAGATAGAACACAAACCTATAAATGAACCAAATTATAAAAGTATTATTATCACAAAGGACAAAATTTGATAGAAATTTGCGGTAATAATATCAACAGACACCAGTTAAGCTGTCCATCTAGACCCCACGAGCAACACGGATCTAAGTTTTGTCAACTACTATTTCATAGGACAGGTATTTGTTTTATGAACACAAAGCGTAGTAAAACAGAAAAAGAACACGAATACACAAAATCTGAGTAAGACATTGCAACGTAGTTGCTAAATACAACTCTAGAGCAGTAAACAAATATCAACACAACAATATCTTTATAATCTAATGTGCACCATTAGTTACTACGGAAGGGTAAGCATATCATGATTTAGTAATGACACTTGGACAGTTGCTTGCCGTCAATATTAATGTGAGAGCATAAACTATAGAACATACCAGTAAATTTTCCAAAAATGTCGGTTAATATACGTGTTACTGATACCTCGTTACTATCAACTAATTAATGAATGTGATTTAACATTGGACGTCGTGGACTTGACCGGATTGTTTCATATGGAAAGCCATAGAGATCAAAATGCATACTTCTACATTCAAAATTCGTAAAGTTGAATTTTACATCTTATATTTTTATATTCTTAATGGCGATCTTTTTTGGATTTTAGAAACAAACAAAATTTAAATTGTTTTTCTCCATTTCTAAACACTGATTTATTTTTTTAAATTGATATTTCTATATGTTTGATTATAAGTTCTTTAAACCAAAAATGAGTTTTTCAAAAAGTGTTTTCAAAATTCAGCATCTTAATAATATAGTTTATAATAGAAGAAAGAAAACTAGAATTTAAGAAAGTTCTTGCTTTGTAATTTTTTTTATGCTGCGTGATTTTTACAAGACTGCTTAAGTTTATGCATTTCTGTCGGAAAAATACAAACCAGTGTTATGACCATTTGCCCATCGACGCTGACTATTAAGAACTTAAAGTTTTTTCTTGAGTTTATGACCTTTGGCTTGCTATAGATGAATGCTTGCGTATTAAGATGCGACATGTAATCGTCTCCTGTAACTACGTTGTCAACAGGAAAAATGAGACTCAAAGAGTAGTGTAATCAAAGTCAGGTAGTTTTGACTGTAAGCCTCTGCAATACTGCTGTGTTGTTCAACTCGTGTGGTATAAGTACAAAATACATATAAGGGAACTTATGAGTTTAAAGTAAAGTTTCTTAGCTATTTTCTTACAACAAAATACAACATTTAGGAAACTGTGAAAAAAACAATTACTCAAATTACGAGAAACTCAACCACCAATAACCAACACAATGTAACTACAGCAATGTTAATCGACGAGGTACAGGTTTGTGAAAAGAAATGTTGGGTAAAACCGGTTTTATGGCATGCCAATCCTCCTACTTTCATTACTAAAGTATGTTGAATAAAAATGGTTCATATACCACTAGTCAGAGATATGTGTATCCAGACATCATCGAAGCACAATTACTGTGTACTAGATTCACAAATTAGGAAACGTATCTGTAACAAGGAGTGGGGCACAGTTTTCACCCATTGAAATTCCGAATGCCTGCTGAAACACACATCTGTAGCTTTGTTCTACTAGAGATGTAACTGATTTGTGTGCATGATGTTTCCCATATTTGTAGAATATTCTCTCTTGATTATAAATGCAAGTTAAAAGAAGTAACAAATTACTTTTATACTGCCTAAGTCAACAGAACAACGGGGATTTTAATTTTTAGGATCTAATTGCTAAATGAATATTCTTGGTTGTTTGAGTGGCTAATCAACATCCAACATTAAGCGATTGTTCTATGAACACTATTTTGTGCAGATATAAATAAAGAACTAGATCAAGAGGAAAACTAGTTGCCGTCGATGAAAAAGTAAGAAGTATTGACGAATATTTGGACACTGCGTTTTTTTCATAAGCTACACAGGTTTCTTTTTTTTTGTTATTCACTTTTATTCACGGTAAGGTCTCTTGTATCCGCCAACATAGAGACGCAATGCTCATCTCTGTAGGTCAAGCTATATGATTTCTCTTTGGCTTTAATTTAATGTAGAAATAAAAAAAGCTAATTTCAAAAAGCTGTATCAAATATATATATAGTTAACAAATGGTTTATTTTGATGTAAACATGAATGCTTTTTTGTTTTTGGTCGTATTTGTTTCGGAATGGTAGTGGCAGTAATTGTAAATATAAGGAATGACATGTATTCATTTGTATATCAAGTAGTTTTGCACACAGTCATTTTTGGAGTTTTTGTAGGGAGGCATTGTTTAAATCCTACATGTCTGGGCAAAGCGATATGTCCAACACATCAAAATAGACAAGAAATTAAACAACGATTGATTGGCAACTGTTCGATGCATGGGTTAAAATTTAGCAACATGACTCCTGCCGACGGTGATTGTTTTTTTCATGCAATATCCGATCAGTTACGCAGACTACAACTGCCAGACAAATCGCCACAATGTTTAAGGTCTGAAGTTGCGGAATATATCAGCCAGAATAGGATATTTCAGGTACTCGAAGTATACTTTTAAAATTGGATTAGAAAGAAATGTAGTATATATTTGCCTGTTATTTAATAACATAATGCAAGCATTTTTTCATAAACAGTGTCAAAAATAAATAAGTAGGTAACTTGTTATGAACGGGATTACCACATGGTTATTGTCAAAGACAATCAAAACATTGTGCTAAAAACGTCGATCTTCAAGAATCGTTATGTCTACAATATCATGAGTTTTATGCAAACATCACAAGACAAAATATTCCATGCATAAACTAGACTTATGAGCATACCTTCGACAATCTTAAAGACGTAGACCATTGAGCACTACTGTTCACATTGAAGTTCCTTTAGCATTTAGCTAACGTTGTTAGCAATAAGTTGATCGTAGCTATCTCTACTAGATACTAAAACATGTGTTCCTAAAACAACTCTGTACAGAAGGATGATCAGAGTGTTCTACAACTCTCCTACCCCAAAATTATAAATACATGTATGAACTAGAGACATACGATTCAAGTAACTAATGAGGTGGACTAAATAAGATATGGATTTTAAAAAAAAGATTCTTTGTTCTTTAAATGTTTGTAACAGTATGAAAACCTTTAACATTTAAAGTATAAATACCACTTATCCTCACATTCACAACTCATTTAGAGGAATCGATCTGTAATTGTATCTGTACCAAACCTATCATTGGGTTTCAGTATTTAGTTTTAGGCACAAATACCATCAAACTGATCATGACAACAAGTAACACATTATATCACCCGTTTGTTTTGGAGTTCAAATTTACTTTTTATGTATATTAAAAGCTTCTTGCTTGTTTCGTTGGTTCTGTTGTTGTTCGCTTTATAATTGATTACGCCATGTTATATTCTCCACACGCTTTAAATTGTTTTAGAATAATAGTTATTACTTAATTTTGTATATTGTTAAGTCACACTTACACGGCACAATACCATTTCATTAAGTAATCGACGTTGCTTGTAGGAAGAAAATGGATCAATTATTTTAAACGACTTTGTTGAAGGAGATTTTGTGAAGTATTGCACAAATATGCGCAAAAGTGGAGTTTATGCAGACCATGTGGTTGTCTTTGGAATGGCGAAAATGCTACAACGCAATATTAACATTGTCACAAGCTCACCGCAAGCAACCGTTGATTCCTGCCTTCTAGTTATAGAAGGCAAAAAAGACTCCACAGACGATCCAATTCTTCTGGGGCATTACTGGGAACATCACTACCAGTCACTCGAAGGTTAGAAGCACTGATACAAGCACATCACTGATTCTGATATTTTTTAATGTAAAAAAATAACAACACTAAAGGTATTATAAGTTAAAACAGATCATAAACGACTATTTGTTATTAGACTTGTGTTTGAACTTTTTTTGAAAGATGTACATCAGCATTATACAGAAAACTAAAAACTGGTAACGAATGTATAGCAGCAAAAAAGCCCAGTTAATGAAAAATAACAACTACATGAAAATTTTACAGCTATGTTTAAGATCGGGTAACAAAGATATACAATGAAATGTACTTGCAACAAACATGTATCGATCGTTAGTGAAATCGTTTTTAAGTGGCATTTCTATTTTAATGTAGCATGTAGATTCTGGAACCAATTTTGAATCTGACTGTCTGGTTCGGCCACTGAACCCTTCAACGATAAACACTTCGCGGTGGAAGTTTTATAGTAATAAAGCAATATACTATTTATCTAGACACGCAAACGTTTTGTATAAATCAAACAACAATATTAATAAGAGTGTGTCCGAAAGCATTAAATTGCTGAAAATGTGGGTCGGGTTTTGTAATACCGTATAAGTGGTTTTTTCGTGGTGATTTAATGTTAGCTATATTCGCGGTAAATTTGGAACGCAAAAATAAAAACGCGCGAAATATTAGGACAAATGATAAAGTTATTAATTTTGATTACAGACTGCAAATATGACATTACGCCAAAATAAAATTACAGTTCTTTTAATAAAGCGCTAAATTTCCACACGCGAAAAAAAACCACTTTTACTGTATTTAACTAAAAATGGTGGTTGCGTTCGAATTTTACCTTTTTCCATATTCTATAATTATATCCACCATATCGACCACCACAAAAATAAATTTTTACCCCAATCGATGAATTGAATACTGTTTCAGCATGTCAGTAGATAATATAAGAAAAATGTACGAAAGACAAAGATAAACAAGAATTTAAAACCAAACCATAGGTCAGTGATAAAGACAAACGACAAATGTGTGACATACAGACGAAACAAAAAAATACAAGTAAAACATGGATGCACTCTTGTGCTCCAGACGAGCAATTAATGGTTGAATCTAATTAAGACACCCATCAAGGTACTCTCAAAATCACGTCATTGTAAGAGTCAAAACAAGGAATAAGAAACCTTCTTATTATTTAGGAAAAATGTCTAATGGCATTTGGGAGAGGATTTCCCATAGTTACTTACACAGCCGCATGATGGTCTTAATCTGAAGATATGCCATCAATATAGTTAAAACGAATCCTTTTTTGTTTGATTAGTAGGCAATAGCAGCGTGTGATATAGAAAATCGGAATAAAGATCGCAAAATTTAGCAGAACTTACGAGATGTAAAATGTCTAAATCAACATCGCTTGTCGCACATTTTAGTCTGTAGTTTACATTTTGAGTCTTTTCTGAGAAGAAGGTCCATGTAAGAGTCGGAATTGACCGTTATATTAAGCTGTATAGGATATATAAACTTCTAGTTTTAGTTTAATTCGACGTACCGGAATTAGTAGTTGTATGATGTAAACTTAAATATCAACTTGCCTTGTAGTTTTTGAAGAGATTGTAACTCAAACTAGATGCACCATTTGGAATGGATTGAGAAGACACAACCGTGTTGCACCAGGTACCAACAAATACTGTCTAAAGAAGCATTTAAGTTATTTAATAAATTATAGTGTCTAAAATATTATTAACTTTTTACATTAGAAGATCATTGTTATTAAACGTTTGACTCATTGCTCATAAAATAATATTTCAGTTGTTTGAAATTAAAACATCATTTCAACCACTAAGTTGTGCTCAACCTATTTTCAAATTAAACACATAGCAAGTTACCCTACAGACCAGAAAATAATAAACATTTAAAAAAAAACAGAAAAAACGAGTTAACAATATAAATCTCTTAAAGAAATAAAACTTGTTGTGATTATTACTAGATTAAGCTGATTTTCTGATATAACTTGGCTCCCCTTTAAGGTGTCTAGTGTTTTGCATTTGTATAATCTTTATTTACACATAATTTGACATTGATTTAATGACTCTTCGGAAACTTTGCACGCCTGTCAGAAAATTGCACACACTGCACGGAAGTAAAATTCACACTATACAAGGATAATCCGAAGGTTGATAACAATTGACCCAGAAGGTTGTGCATTAAATGTTTCTATAATGACAATGGTTTTGCTATTAATTAAAGATTTTAGGCACGAAATGTTTACAATACACTACAAATTAATACATTTCCTTTATTTATTACATTGACATGAAACACCGATATTTCTCTGTGAAATATTTTCTGGCAAATCACATGCAAAATAAATTGGGTTCTTTTACTCCCTAGACGTGACGTCACAATTAGTGTTCTTAACGGCGTCGCTAGTTAAAATTGATCCATATGAATATTCAAAACAGAGTACTTTTAAACACAAATTTACTTCATATTTACATGGCTTTTTCTTCTTTCGCATTTAAAAAGTAAACAATAAAACTATTTGTTTTAGTTTTAGTAGCTGAAGATGTGACAAATACAGATGAAACTGTCTCCAAATCACTTTCTAAACATTGCGCACAGTTGTTTGTGTGTCGTAGATCAAGTATTAAAAGACATATGTCAAAAAGGAAAAAAAGAAGCTGGACTGAGGCGGTGCAAAGACAATTACTTTCAAGAAATAAAGTGGAACCAGGTAATTATTTAGTTCAATCACTTTTTGACGACCTGTACATGATTCACCCATACACTTAGCGTCTACAAAGTAATAACGTTAGAAACTAAAACAACTTGCTGAAATTACTGTCATCCTATAAGAATTGTTTACCTGATATTTTATGCGATCACCAATGATTTTTAAGGTTCACAGTTTCTTGTGTCGCGGTAAACACACACACATACACATAACATGATAAAACAATATATATTCAACGAAAGTCAATCATCGTTGCATGCAATTCCTATCGATTATTTAACAAACATAAATTACAAAAAATTAATGTGTAAATTTTCTTTCGCTAAATACCTGATATTAGCAATTATACCGTAACATCTGATTTGGGTTTCTTTACTTTAAGATATTAACTTATATATATTACCAATAAGTTAAACTAACCTTACCTGACCTACCTAAAGTCGCGTGGCAGGTGTTGCTTACACAACATTTTTATCCTTTGGGTCTTTGGGTGCAAGGGATCTTCTATTTAACCATACCACGCATTACATCCACTTGGTTGTTCTATTATTTCTTAAAACGTAATAATATATACACGGCAAGTGATATTTCATTATAAACTTTATGTACATTTCTTTTATTTTGCAACATATTAAGCACATAATTGATTATCATCATTTTGACTTATATCAGGTTTGAAGACAAGACTAAAACTCAAAAATAAAGTCAAGCAAAAGCAATTAAAAGATCGAAAAATAAATTGAAAAAAGCTTCCATAACAACACGATTAAAGAGTAAAATGTTCAATCATTACAAGAATAAGGCTTCGAAGTCCGATTGGTCCAGTTATTAGCAATCTATAAAGAGTTTCTCTGTTTACTAGCAAAAGCAATGTCTGAATCAATTTAAATTCAGTTAGGTCACATTGTAGACATTACATAGCTTGAACTTAAGATCGGCTGTAGAAATTTCATAGTTATCAAATAACTCCTGGTGATGGCTGTAAAATTTGCGAGGTTTGACATTTGTTTAATTATGAGTGATTGTTTGTCCCGATATCAATTTTTTTTAATTCTTTTATATCTGCTTTAAATATAATTGAATTTTTCCGCCGTACAATTTTTGACGCCGACCAAACACAAAACAAAAAGTATCATGAACACTGACTTGTGTTTTAGAAAAAAAGAATAATGGCTGTCAACAATTCGGGAAAGCAGTAAGTACTAACTAATCTAATCTGTATTTCAAATTCTATAGTTATTAATCTGTGATGGCGTAATTGAAGCCGTGATTTTGAATCTTTTACGAAAAGTTATTTATAAAATATGCTTCTGTGTTGTTCACTCCTAATTTTGAGAGGAACTGACACATTTTTGAAAGGCTTTGATATTGTTGAAAAAATCGAGAATTGCGGCATAATATGAATAATGAGGACATTACTTTCGTAACCTTGCTACGCCAACTACTTGTAATGAGTATTTATTTACAGGATATTAAACAAAAATGTCTAGTTTCATGATTAATGAGTTAACATTATATTATCTACTGATGTTTTTATCATTGCGATGTATACTAATTTAAGAGTCTGAATTATGTGATGTTCAGCAACACTGGATTTGTATATTATAATTTTTCATTTGTGCAAATAATATTTTTCGGCACGCCTTTGTCATTTCGTGTTTGGAGAACAAATGGTATGCGGTAGAATGATAGTTTTTTGCAGAATGTGTAACAATTTGTCGTCTGTAAGTTTGGTATTTAGGCTGTTTTTAAATGACAATAATATTATTGATGTTTTAATGTTTTATCTGATCAGGTTGCAAAAGACAAACGAATCATAAGTGAAATTTTTGAGTTAAAACGAGGGTACCATGTTAAATATAAAAGAATGCGAAATTCCTATAGTCATCATGCAATAGTCACGTCTGTGGATCCACAAAGTGGCACATACACTATTATTAATTTTGCGAAAGAAGAACGAAATAGTATGCAAAGGCCAAAAATTATTCTTCAAACGAAACGATTTAAAAGCAATGAAATGTTTCTAGTCATTTACTCTATTGATTTTGATCACGAGAACCTAGATAAAATTGCAGAAAGAGCTGAATGTTCATTAACACTACCAATAGAGAAGTATAATATCTTTCGATATAACTGTGAACACTTTGCAACCTACTGTGTGACAAATAGAAAGCAAAGTAGACAAGCTGATAAATTAAAGAAACGATTACGTACAATAACACTATGCATGGGATTCGTTCCAGAACAATCAAGATGTCCGTACATGTGTTGCAATTTTCTTCTCAGAAAATAAGAGAAATTACAGAGAAATTATTATATAATAAATTGGACATGTAATTTATGTTGTCAGAAAATACAATATTTTCAGAATTATTTGTGCAGCCTCATCAAAGGGCACGGGGAAGAAACCTGTGTCCTGTGACCCTAGTAATTTATTGTTATTGATTTATTTTTGCTTTTTAAACAAGGATTTGCCATACATGCCATAACTGCCAAACAATTGTTAACGTTAAGCACTGACTGTTAATTTGAAAAATTTAATGATATTGTACTTATGAGCGTATGATATAATGCATAGACCTGTTGTTCCAAATATGAATCCGTTCTGACGAATGATTGTTATTGTCCATTCAAGTGAAATTGTATGAAATGAGTCCGAGTTACCAGTTAAAGACAAGATAGTTTGAAGTTTATAATATGGAAATAACATTCTTTTCGTCTCCACACTGTCCATCCAGATCGTGCTTAGTTGTAATGTTTTGGTGCGCTCATGTACACAATTTTGCAATGTGTAAACACAGATTTGAAGCAATGCATTCACCCGGTCGTTGGTAACTGCCCATATGTCGGAAATTTGTAAATTTATTAATACATCGCAATATTCATTTAAAATTGAAAAATCTAAAATCTAAAACAACTAAAAAACACCTGATGTAGAAATAAGCACCTGACCATTAGGCGTTTGCTAGAAATGTTAGCCAGCCCATGTTATGTGATAACTTATTTGTTGACACTTTAGCATTTAGTACAAATGTAATTATTGTGTATGCTCTTAATATAAAATTTCCATGTATATAGTTATATATTCACGATTATTTATTGTTTAAAGAAAATCTATATTGTAGAGTTTATATGGCTTGTTTATAATATTGAGCACCTGCTACGATTAATAGAAATGAATGTTGTCTACATGCAGATTTGTCTACTTTGCTTCTTGTTATTATTTAGGCCTTATTATTTTAGTTGCAGTCTGACCATTTGCTGTGATTATCTTGTCACACTGTCGCGATATAACTTTGATAAAAATGAAGCTGGAAATGTTTTATATTTGCTATTGCCTACAATTATATTTTGCCAAATGAAGTCGTGGTAGAACACGCCTTTCAACATCTTACGTCTTGGTCCTTGACGTTCGTTAATGACTTTTGTACGTGGAAAAATTCACGCAATTTTTGCGATTGTTACGTTTTATATGACTTTTAAATACTTTAATAAAGTTTTTTATGGATATAGTTGCATGACTGACTGGCAGAGATTAAGAAGTTTTCCAAAGTTTCTTAGTGGTCAGCACGTCTCCGCATGCTGTAAATAGCATTACTGTCAAGTTTTTATCATCAAAATTAGATTCCATGCCTAATGCCACATGCGGCTAAGGCTATCTAAGCATCACAAACATAAGAATTAATTTTATTTATATTTAAGGGCAGAAAAATTATACAGTGGATATACCAAGAAAAATCAATAATGTTTCTGTCAGCAGCGAAGTGTGATATTATCCTAAAATTAAAATATTTTTCCATACGTTCTGAAAATGGGCATGACAATTACTTGTATTTGCTAACAAAGTCTTAATTGCATGTCGATATGCCATCGTCTGTGAAAAAAGTGCATCGCATTAACCTATGACCAATTCAATTATATTAATGAAACAGTTTACAAATTAAGATTTAAAGTCATTTCTGTCTGCCGGAACGGCAGTAAGTTTCTTTATTTTGGCTATGGTTATACTACTAAGTATTCAGTGTTGTAATAAATGGCTCCAAATGCATATCGTGCGGTTTTAAAAAACAACAGCTACGAGCAAAGCAACTTTTACAATGCAATTCATTTCCATTTTAACTTTAAAGCAAGAAGAATATGAAAAGTCGAACAATCATTAATTTATGAACAGGTATGATATATTTACGTATGGTTCATTATAAATTTAGCAAAATTGGTCGTCAAGGTTCCTTACATGCAATTGTTCAAAACCAGAGTTTCTTGTACATTTTTGGATTGCTTCAATGTTTTTTTACTAATATCAAGTCACATTGGCACGATTCCCGTTCGCCCTTTGTCGTTTATCCGCGGTAAAATAATTAATGATACATATTCTGGTTTGGATTGATAATTATTTTTAAAGAACAATGATTATGCAAATACTATATCTACATTGGTATTTTGCTGGTTATTTTCACTCATCTCTGGGTTTTATACTAAATGTCTTTCATCGTAGCATTACTTTACTAAACGATCCAAAAGTGTGCTAAATTCCCACATTAATGTACCTTAAAATGGGATATCTGACTCTGTGTGTTGCTTTTGAATATTATCTTATCACCATTAACAATTTACACAACAAGTGCATAAACACTGTACGTAGCATAAAATCTGTACGAGTCATCAAATTTATCTTTTGATTGCATTTCTGTCATGTTTATCATAAAATAAATTTTGTTTTATGCTAAACATGAAAGAAATGCAAGTATTCGCAAGTTTCCCATATGTCAATTTTAATTCAAAGTGAGTACACAATTATAGTACTCGTTCATCCCCAAGTGAAGAATATGATAAAGCTCCCTCCATTTACTGTGATGTCACTTTGAAGTTATTATCATAACATGTGTTAATCGTTAATAAAATGGAAATAAAAAATGGCGTGGAAGATATTTTCCACCCATTTGTCCAGAACCTGATACACTTACTTGAATCTGATTATATCCTATCTCCTAAAACATTCAAATGCAGAGGAATTTATACGATGAACGCACCTACCTCTTCGTGGTTTTCTGTTTAAACTAACAAAACGGGTATAACCAGACCATATTCCTTCCTTCTGAGGGTGTATACATAACTGAAAATTTATATATCTTTTCAACTTTTGCACAACATAGCAATAACATACGTATACTCCATCACAAATACATGTGCTTACTTTATCCCTCGATAGTTGCCAATTGCAAACTTAATCCCAAATTGAAAACTAAACTCACATATGAAATATAACAGATGTTACTGAACTTCACGTTTACTAGGGTTTTAAGCACGACGATGCGACTTACTCAGGTCTGCGCAACAGGAATGACGAACAATTCTAAGTACTAACGTAAAAACATTGAGTGACTCTATTCAAGTACATGCAGAGCAGTTTTGTGCAGCTCAAGGTGAGGTGGTCCTACACGTCAATGACTTAAACGTGACCTTTGCAATCTAAAATGTGATGAACTAACTTCCCCAAACTCTAGTTGATGGAAAGTAATGTTTTTAAATTTCACCATTTGTGGCGATTATAGTTATTGGTTATTGTAAAATCTTGTTCCTAAATATACCTTATATACTAAAACTTTTTACATGCGTTTCGCACATTATAGACACAAATTTATGCTTAAAGTGTATTTATTAATGTTGAGAAAGCATAGTCTAGATTGTTTTCTATGTTGGGACAATATTCGTTGCACTTCCCGTTCAACGACAGCAACAATCCAGCGGCTTCAGCGTATGTTATTCTAGATCCTGCGATCGTTATTCCGATTTTCTAGACCGATCATTGCTGTTGACTGCTAAACTACTAAAACAAGGGTTTTTTGTACCTAGGTTGATGTTATCCCTCCAGAAGTTCTAAATCGGCACCACGACTGAATTGATCGTTATGGGAAATCAGTGTCTCAAATACGATGTGACATTTTCGGAGATTCATATGTTTTTAGTTTTTGTGTTGTGTTTGTCTATATCCAGATTTGTAACTGTCCCTTGGAATTTGGCTCTTGTTGTTCGATCGTTTTTCTTTGCTATTTTCTTATATAATGCTAGGATAGCATGCGTGATTCCAATATTTTGCACAGCATATTTCCTTTAAGCAAATAACGGATAGCTAGTTTTTAGACAAAGATTGTTTTCATTTCTACACCATTTGATTGTTTCAGTTACGATTGTTACAGAACTGTTAGAGAATCACATAAAGATAATTTCAATCGATAAACTGCTTAATATTTAGTTATATTATTCACAATTATGTTGCAAATAGTATACTATTTATGATGAGAAAAACAATGAAAGAGTTTCAATTATAGTAAATAAAACGGCAGCAAAATGTTCTACAAAATGTAAACCATACATTGAGCGCATATTGTCAGCATTGGTTTAGATCTCATATGTTACAATCATTCAATCCTATTTACCCTCACTAATCCCGTTGCCACAGATGCTGAAATAGATAATTGTACATCATGTTTAAACAGCTTAGATTTCAATACCAACATATGGTGTCATCAAAGTGAGACTACAGTAACCATTAGGCCCCTTACTAATTTTACTCATAACGTAAACAATTAACATACAGGCATCACGACGTCAATTCAGAACAATACTTTTAACATGTCATGCTTAAATGCTTACGTTTCATTTGCAATATGTATTATGTTAGTGTTTCTTTCATTAACGTAAGAATAAATCCAGCGAATAGTAAAGAAAATTCCTTTAAATTAAGATAATACTTCTATTATTTGGTTCAACATAAGTGTCACAAATGACCATTAATTCGTTGTTTTAGAAATTATTTTAACTGCTTCCTAAAAATTTATACTATGAATATCCCAAGATATTTGTTTAACACGAATGATAGGACGGCTTCTTACCCACCAAATATGTAATAATATCTTATAGCTCCATTGCATTTAAACGCACATTTTTGAGTTTTGTGTGGAAATTGTTTTTTGGCACGTATTTCTAACCCAAACGGTAGGCTTCGGATCCACTTAATATGAATCTATATCCCAAAGTTTTGAGTCCATATTATTTTTTTTTCACACCATCACTTTTTGTGTTGTTTTTTTTTGAATTTATTATCGTAAATCAATTTTGATTTCTTTAAATTCCGAAATTCTAAATTAATTCGCAAAGAGTCCATCATCTTTGAAATTGACCCCTTGTTACAACACTGTCCACACACCCCTTACAAACACACAAATGCAGCCAGGGAAAGTATGACCCACTGACTACTTTTCATTTTAAACGCATTTACTGTCTGTATAGGTTTATTTTATTTCATGTTTTATTATGTCATCATAAGATGTATTATGCCTTAAAAATTAATTTGAATGTCAGAACAGTTAACAGTAAAAGACAGCTCGTTCCTCCAATTCGAATAATCTTGTTATCTGATATCAAGACCGCAGTTAAATGCCGTTTTCATAATTTTTTCACCTGTATCCTGTCGTCTAGTTTGCAGTGGTAGAAGAATTAGGAGTAGCCGGTAAATACCCTGAAAATCCTTTTTAATTAAGGTTTTTGTCGAGCACACCATGTCCTTTGATCTTTACTACCAATAAAATTAGTAGAACAACGACTAGTGATACTAGAAATTATCAGCTGTTGGTCATTTGTCATGCGCGAACACATTGCGGAAGAATCTGCCTTACTTTTTGAACAATCGCGCATCAGTGACCAAAGCAAAGCTCATAAATATTAAGGAAAAACAAACATCACGAAAGAAACCATAATCTATGCTGCAATGAATCAGACCTGTCCAGACACTAAGAAGTGTTACACCATATAAAACGCAACACACAATCAGTGTCAAGAGAGTATCTTTTTTAGTCTCCTGAAATAAGAAAAACGAACAATGTACATACAATGCCCCCCTCTTTGTATGGCAGTACTCTCGAATTTCGGCGATAAACGGCTCTTGGAAGTGTATCGCTTTAACGGCGTTTAATTTGGTTGAAACACATGTTGATCATTAATAGAGAATAAAATTTTAACAGTACACTTCGTGAGGGAAGGTTGCCGAAACATCGAGTATGTGACCGTAGTCGTAGACGTAGTTGATAGGCTATGTAGCCCTTTATACTATAGGCAACTAATTACTTGGTGTTACACAGGCAGAAATTTTCATTACATATTTAGCGGGTACGGAATCAATATGAATTGATTTATCAATATCATTAGCCCCATAAACGGAATAACTGATATGCACACCAAGCCGGTCAGTGACAGAAATCGTAATCAGAATCATTTTCTTCTTTGAAGAAACATTAATATAGTTTTCAAACATGATAACCTACCTCTTTAAACTTTTTCGTAATGCTGAAATTGGTTTCAGATTGACATTTCCTCCCCATTTGAAATTCTCTCCGGCGCCGTTCGTACAATCGCCTTAACAGTTTTTAAATGAATGAGGTAGGAGTGACGTCATGTCAAACAGCATTACGCATTCAATAAAAATTCTACAAAAGAAGTAGTGCACAGATTCTCACCGTAAAAACGGCACTATTACAGGGCAAAATAACCTCAAATATGTCAAAAAGCGAAAACAAATAAAAAAGATGTATTTAAATTGAGAAATTACCGATAAAAAAATTATTAGTATTTTTTATCGCTCGACAAGGATTATCAGGTCCATATCAGATTCGCTCTACGAGCTCATCTGATATAGACCTGATAATCCTTGTCTCGCGAAAAAAATACTAATAATTCATATATATATATATATATATATATACTGGTACGTATAAATGAAAGCACAGTTCAGATATTGTTATCCAGCTATTATTATCATGTGAGACACGTGATTAATACAGATAATACATTTAAAACACAAATCAATATCTAGCTTTGAATAAAAAAAACTAAAATTTAATGAATTAGAAAATACAATCTAATTTAAAAGGTAATAACACCACGTCTCTCCACAATTCAATATTTTCTTCAGTAAAAAATAGTATATAAAATCTTTGCTAAAAACGGTTGTAATTCAGTATGTTCCATAATTAATTATAAATTATAGGACATTAAAAAATAGTGTCATGTTCAACAAAACTTTTACAGCATTTACATTATCGTTCTACTAAATGAGTCTTTGGCTTGATATAGCTGCCAGATTCATTACATTGTTATAGACAACCACTTCTGAAATTTGACAAATTACGTCTATGTAGCCTATTTCTAACATTAAATATATGAATTTGTTTCCAGATTACTCTTATATAATCTATATATAGTACTTTTATAATGTAAGTACTTATTACAATTAGGATTGTGTTATCATCAAACAAATTATTATACCATTCTTTCTTGCCTATCTGATAAACTTTTGCTAAATATCATATAATTTACCTTTTAATTTGCTTTTTACTTAATTTGCTTCTCTAGTTATTATCAATTACATCAAAAATACAAAACTTTCAAACATTTGTAAAACATTTTGTCCCATGACCTAGATATGTTTATACTCCACTGATGCGCTGTCTTTGTTATTCTATTATCAGTTGAGAGGCTGACTCACACGGAAAGGTTCTAATTTTCCTTTATATTTTGATATCATGGACAATTTCCTCCCATAACGTAGTCACATTACCTCAAATAAAATCGAAAGGTTTTATGGAAATAATGATTTAGTAAATTATCCCCAATAGATTTGCATATTAGAATATCCAATATATCATGACTTAAATTAATAATGTTTTAAATATATAGGCACAACAAATAAAGTGATTTATTTTCTTATGCAAGAAAACTAATATTTGCTTTACAGACAAATAAGTAACCTTTTATGTGATGTTAAATGTTACCTATTAACAAGAATAGTATTTAAATGCTGAGACGCACATATACAGAAGTTTTAATTTAAATGCCGTTTATTATTATGTCTCCCAAACGAAGTTTTGGGATTCATTGTTTTTGTACGGTTTCTTATTCTTCTTCTTTCTATATTTCTTTCTTTCTTTCTTTCTTTTTTCTTTCCTTTCAATCTTGTCCGCACATTTTCTCTGAGACGCAATGTCCAATCAAGATGAAACTTTGGGAACATGCTAAGGGTGACCTGAAGTTGTGGAATCCACTTTTGAAATTTTCAAAATGGCCGCCGTATTAAAAAATGGCGACCGTTGTCAGATCTCAGTAATGGCCAGAGCAATTTCAATGAAAATTGGTATACTGATACAGCTAACTAGCCTGAACATTTTTGCCAAAAAAAAATGGAAGCGAACGACATTTCAAAATGGCCGCCATCAGAACACCACCCCGCTAAAAATGCAAAAATTTTAACGTCATCTGATTTCGACGAAATTTGGTACACAGGTAGATTATGGTACCCTGAGTGTGCCACTTCTTTCAAAACTGTTGTCCGACTTCTGGTGTCGAAATGGCGGCCGTTTTAAAGTTTTACAAAATGGCAGCCGTTGTCAGATCTCAGTAATGTCCAGAGCAATTTCAATGAAAATTGGTATACTGATATAACTAACTATCCTGAGCATTTTTGCCAAAGAAATCTTGTCCGACTTCCGCTTTCAAAATGGCGGCCGTTGTCAGATCTCGGTAATGGCCAGAGCAATTTCAATGAAAATTGGTATACTGATACAGCTAACTATCCTGAGCATTTTTGCCAAAAAATGGATGCGAACGACCTTACAAAATGGCCGCCATCCGAACACCACCCTCTTAAAATGCAAAAATTTAACCGTTATCTGATTTCGACGAAATTTGGTACACATGTAGATTATGGTATCCTGACTGTGTCTCTACTTTCAAAATTTTTCTCCAACTTCCGGTTTCAAAATGGGGGCCGTTGTAACGTTTTACAAAATGGCTGTCGTTGTCAGATCTCAGTAATGGCCATAGCAATTTCAATGAAAATTTGTATACTGATACAGCTAACTATCCTGAGCATTTTTGCCAAAACAATAGAATGCGAATGACACCATTTTGTAATGGCAGCCGTTTCACCACACTCCCCCCAAACGTCAACTTAGTCCGATTGCAACGAAATTGAATATGTAGGTATATTCTAATCCACAAACTAAGAATATCATGTCTATTTGGGAGTTTTCAACATGCACAAGAATATAGTGGCAATGGGGGTTCGTTTTCGAGGCAGTATGTGTTTGCATCCCAACACAATCAGCACTAGTTAACATTATATTCATTTCGTATTTGTCAAATAACAGGTGTGTATACTGTTTACTACTGGCTTAAGTTTTGAAGTGTTTAAAACAATTGGGATACATATAGATATTAATTTATCTCTTAATATATCTTCTTATCAGATATAGTTATAGATAGCTGAAATTTAATTATGCGTGGAACCTCACTATTTACTTTGGGAGTGTCTAACGCATACTTCTAGTTAGCTTCACTACCATGAAAAACCGACGTTCAGTTTTTTTCAGATGAAGACGTCACAGTACCTGCTGTAATCCCCGGCCTTCAGAAGGAAACTGGAAATCATGGTAAATTAAAATTAGAGTCTAGCACAGTCTGCCCGCAGTGAGACTCGTATGCGCAGCCTCAGTGTTGACAGCCACGTTATCAATTTTAGACCACTCGGCCACTTATGTCCCTGGACATGAGTTATAGTTGCATAAATGTAATGATAAGTACTAGTATTTGAAAGCTACAGGAGTGCCCGAATAATTGATTAATAAGAATTCCATGATTAAGCTGCTACATATTGTACGACACTACTATATGCTCTAGCCACATAACCCCAGTTCTTATTTTTGTTTATGAAAGCCTTAACATATTAACAAAAAATTTTAACCAAATATTATATGCTAATTCAGATCCTTTCGTAAACGTTCTAACTTTTGAGACCAAAGAATTGCTTGTTAAAATTTGTAATTAGTTAGATATCTGAAACCTTATTGTAAGCTTATCAAAACGCGACAACGAGCTTTCTTTAATGATACTTGTTATGTTATGTATTCTGAACATTTATTTAAATCATGCAATATTAAATCGGTTAGGGATTGTAGGGGAATTTTACCGGGTATTCATTCTTCCTTCGAATAAATCTGAACGCCACGATATATAGCTGAAAAACAGCTGAAAGAGGATTTATAATCATTCAACCAAACCAACCAAACTATAACTAATCTCCATGTACGTTTTCTCCATTTTGACACCTAAATTGCCGTGAAGTTAAATTTTAATGAAATCTATATAATTGGATTCTGTTGCCACTTTTTAAATAGAAAGTGCAATCCCACATGCTTGCCAAACTTTTTTCCCTAAACGAAAATGCAAGCGCTATATTGCTTGAAGATGTCAAATAAGTAAAAGTATTCCTGTAAGTACTTTTTGGACAGTTAAACGAAAGTTAAGCACTAACTTTGTATAAACAGTAGCACGTTATATTATTCGTTATATAAGCATTAAGCGTTTATGCATCGACTTGAGGCCATCATGCTAACTACAAATATTATAGACAACATCATATAGCACAGTTAAACTCGTTACCTTTTTCTGAAGTCTTTGCATATTTGTTTTGCAAAAAAGATGTCGTTGCATGTTAGACCAAACAATTATACAGTACAGATATAAAGTCTCATATACCAACATTGGATAATATTTGATGTACCGAGGTCTTTTGATTTCTATAGAATTTGACTTGTAGTGATTTATTATGCCATATGTGCGTTATGCAAACTAAGAAGCGATAAATATATGGTTAAATGACATTGACCATTATGATTATAACGTTTAAATAAAGTTATGTGTTTTTTGTAAAAGAGGTCCTTTTAACGAATGTTGACAGCTTTAGTTTGTTTGTTTAATTAACAAACGAGTGAAGCGTGATATGAATCATCAAACATCTTGCTTTTTTAGTTTACTACTTGAATTTATAAGATAGAGCATCTAACAGTAACACAAAATACTACAAATCGTTTATTATTTACTTAAGTATTAAAGTTTTATTATTATATATTATTCTGTTAATTGGATTCAACTTTAAAACCAAAACGGTCTGATGTAACCTACCCAAATACAATCTATAGAGAATATATATTTTCTGATCTAAAGATTTCGTTATTGATGTTTAGTCAATACAATTAAGTTGTCACCGAAATTAAAATCCTATTATTACATCTTATGTAATAACTTCAATTTAATTTTATTTTGTAAAGTCTTTTATCTTTATTTTGTAAAGTCTTTTATCTTTATTTTGTAAGGATTGGTGTGCCAAGGTTAAAATCAATTGACAGGTAGGATCGATGGTAGGTTTTATATTACGCGACTAAAATGATCACTTCGCTTGAATAATAAGTATTGTCAAAACTATTTGTCATTAATTTAAAATACAAACTCGGAGGTAATTGAAAACACAAGGAGACATTCCGCGATGATTGGTAAAGTTATAGTTTTATTATTTCTCTTTTCCTCTATTGACAGTAACAAAGTACGGAAAAGTATAGATTATGCAAATGGTGAAAAGGAAAGCTCTCTGAAATGGTTTATTTTGCAACAAATCAATTCTTTTGGCTCCAAAATTGATAAAATACAGGAGGAAGCTAGTCAGAGAGAAAAGCAGTTAAATGGTTTGATGAAAGAATTTTCTGACTACAAACAGCGAGGCAGTGATGCAAATGGTAGCGTTAAGCATGAACTTGACGTGGTTAGAAAATTAGCTAACGATGCAGATGCGAAACTGGGTAACAAGATTGACGATTTACAAACTCACATGACAGACATAATAAATAAAGGTATCATTTATTTATTTATTTATTTATTTATTTATTTATTTATTTATTTATTTATTTATTTATTTATTTATTTATTTATTTATTTATTTATTTATTTATTTATTTGATTGTACGAAGATCTTAAACAATCTAGTATGTAGCAACGCAGATACCAACGACGTCATTTAAAATAGCAAGTGCCCGGCTTAACTTCAGAAGTAAATTTAACAATCCCGTTTTTTTCCATATTTACAGTAAAAGATATGTACTTCGTGGTTTTTAGTCGGTTTGGTGTTTGACTGACCGTTAGCCCAGTGCGTATCACTAGCCCATTACCAATTTGTAGTTTTTGTCAGAAAAATCGTTGAATGTATGAACTGTCATTAAGTTACGAAATTATTTGAAGGAGGTTCAGGACACTTTCAATAAAACCTTCACTAAAAATAATTCTGTTTAAATTTGCTCTACAGTTTGTTTTTTTTATGAAAGTAATGGTATTTATGAAATAGCTTACTGCAAGGGAGCTCAGTGCGAATTGGAACATGGTCAGACCTTATATTTGTCAATATTTTATATAAAATGAAGACACATATAAGGTATGACCATGTTCTAATATGTCTAAGAAATGTTTTAAAACTTCGAAGCGGCTCTATAAGGACGCTTTCAATGGTAGAAATGTTTTTGTAAACTAATAACATACATCGCAAAACAGTTTGTTAAAGAAAATAAATTTACATCACATATATGCTTGTCATTTTATTGAATACATGTACCTTTAAAACAAATATTTGTTTAGAAATCTTAACAAAATTGTTTTGTTCCAGTTTGAAATTTGCAATTGAGCGTATATGACGTTGGAATTCTAATTCTGACGTCATATCGGGCTCTATGCTTATTAGTATCAACGCTCTGTAATTTCCAAAAAAATAAGATAGTAGGTGGCCACACTAGTTCATGCATTTTTTTGAAAATTATACCATATATAGTACTGTACTACTATACAATATAATAATATTATTATTTTTAAAAAGTCTCCGGTTACCATGGCAACAGTCCTTCAAAAATCCGCCATTTCGACTTGAACAATTAATGCAAAAAATGACAATTTTCACAGTTATAGTTTTAAAATATAGAGCATAATCTAAATTATACACTTAAAAAGACTTTGATAGATAAAATATATAAGTTTTTATAATACAAACCATGTAAAATTAATTTTACTGTCCTAACTATATGTATACAGAAAATGAGCATGAAATGTTAATATTTTGGCATTTTTCCAAAAAAGGTAAAAATACCATTTGTTCCCATTTTTGACATGCCATAACAATTTTTGCACACTGATTTATATTTTAGTTGTTAAATTTTATTATAGAACAGTATTAGTGGTATTCAAATGAATTATAACATTTGTGGGATATCTTAATAAAACTTAGTAAAATTTGAGCAAAATTTCATACGTTTTAAATATTTGCTCTACTTTACTGGGAAGTTTAGTTCATCACATAATTATCCTTATTACTATATAAATTAATTGAATTTGCTTTATATTTACTTAGTAATGCTGTATTTAATGTTTTAGGTCCCAAATATAAAAAAAAACCTATTAAATAAGGGGTAATTTATATTAATAGAGGCGAAATTAGACCAGGCCAGGCCATATGCCAATATTATGAATATTGTTTTACAATTTATGATTTGTTTTTTTCCCAATAGTCTTCATTTGCTTTACTATTGTTTCAATAATATGATGCAAATAAAAGGAATAGATTCTAATAAATAATGAATTAATAAATTTATAAACCCCCCACCCCCTCTGCACCTGAATGAGCGGGTACACTCTTGCAATCACCTTGTCCGTATGTCCCTTACAAACTTTCGTAACAGATTTCTCACCTTTTACTGAAGGGATTGATTTCAAATTTGGAACACAGTTTATTAAGCATGATAAATTTTATGGTAATCCCTTTGTAGGTTAAATTTGGTACACAGCTTTAGAAAGATAAGTTGTAACATGCCTCCCCCTTCCAGGTTATTTACTTCCTGTTTTATGAATGGTTGAATTTTGGTATGCTTGGTATGATTTAGTGCAACCCTTGTTTTAATTTTAAAACACAGAGTTTGTTCCCTTGGGACAAAATTAACTTAGTTTATGACCATTATTTTTAATATGTTGGGTGTTTAAAGCATTTCAATAATCTTAAAATCCATCAAGAGTTTTTTTTTGTTTAACTTAATAAAAATCGGTGGTCATTAACCTATTTTCAAATCACAATGCACATTCATTTAAAACATCTTGCTTTAAAATAGAAGATTAGCTGTCTGCTGTAGCTGCTACCATATCACATGTTTGTTAATTGTACACTTTTACTTGTGTGAAAAATGATCCATCTAAATAAATATCTCATCAGATATTAATTACACAGCTGTTTTTCTGATCACATTATTGCACTATGGAGAGACTTTTTATCATATCTAGCGGAAGTAGAGATATGACGTATGATAGTCAATTCCTGTTGATGCAGCTGTTAATCTTATACACACTCAATAGTAAAAATGCCTAAGTGCCAAGCAAAATTATGTACAGTTTTAAGAGGTCAAGGGATTTCACATCCCAGACCCCACAAAGGAATATGAAAGATGTGTCAGATGGTTACATAATCTTGGAAATGCTAAATTGGACATTAAAACTTTTGAACATTCCTTTAACATGATAGTTTGTGAGAAACATTTTGCGCCCAGTTGTTTCAATGAAGATATGCAAGTAAATATTATGATAAATGTATTTTTTATATTTTTTATTTTCAAATCAAATGTATTGAGTAATATTAAAGCATAGTCATACTTTTTGGAATATAACTTGATCTAATTAAAAAAGATCATATTAAATACTTATATTATCTTTAACATTTCATAGGTAAATACACTACAATTAACAGCTTGACCCATTTCTGATCTCCCAAAAGATTAATTATATCACATAATGAATTAGATATCAGTTCCAGCTGGACAGGCATTCCTTAGATCTACCTTTTCTACCATCAAGTGATCTATTTAAGTAGCATAGAATTTATTAGCTGTTGATAATGCCAATGATACAGGAATTGACTATCATACGTCATAAACAGCTGTGCATGCTGGGAAATCTCTGATAAGGGAGATAAATATATTTACAATATGTCTGCCTCCAGGAAAGTGCAATTAAGATATAATAATCACTAATTAAATGGTAATTAGATTTAGTATGAATAAATGGATTGAAGATGTGTATATTAATAGATTCAATCTTTTATATGCCAAAAAATAATTTTTGACCTTGTGTTCCTTTAATTTATTATTCTGTCTTGCGCAAGTCTTAAAAAATAACTTGCAACCTGTTGGGTTGTAAGAAGATGTTCTTTTCTGAATCTTTTCTCTCCATTTACTTTTTCTGTTCTCATCATGTCAGCAACCTTTGAAGGATCTACTTTTCTTCCAGTACTTTTACCCACCATAAACTTTTCCTTCATATACTCCTTTTGATCATCTGTAAATAAGGTTTTGGTCTTTTTAACCTTTAGTGCCCAACCTTGATTTAGACTGGTGTTTTCCCTGTTGGCCTCTGTGTGCAATTGTGGCTCCTTTGTAACAGAAACACCTATACTCACTTTTTAACTTATGCGCATATAACACCTTTGATCGATCAGACAAAATTAACTTTTCCTCTTTTACATCACCGTTCCCTATCATTAAATGCTGGTCTAGTGACGTTACATTTCTGAACGAACGAGAACATCCCTCCTCTGGACAGCTGAAAATGTCATGTGATGTTTTTCTCTTTTTGACGGTTATTACATTTTCATCAGTTGTTCTTTCAGGCTCACTATCATCCCCATCTCAAGATTCTGAAAGGGCAAAAACCTTTATTTAGGCAAAATTGTATAAAGAATAAGTTAAAGTCTCACTCTTTGGCAGCCTATTAAAACAGAAACTAGAGGCTCTTAAGAGCTTGTTTCGCTCAACTGACTTACAAAAAAACTTTTTGAATTTCCAATCAGCAGCAATTTGTAGAACAGTTTCTGAGATGAAGCAGTTTTTATGTTTTTTCATTGGTTAGTATGTTAAGTGATGTTCCATGGTGGCAGCAATCTTGTATTTTGGACAATACAATATCACATATCCTTCTGCAAAGTGGTTTGTGAGAAATCGAATTTTAAAATTGCAGAAGGCATTTTCAGTTCTGGCAGCCATGCTGAATTTCCTGTCGGCTCGAAAAACTGTAAATAATAAGATTACTATCTAAGATTCACTTTTGCATTACTTGGTTTAATTGTGAGGAACAGTTTCAGAGAAGAACTTGTTTGTAAGCTGTGTATGAAGGTGGCGGCCATCTTGGATTTCGGATCACCACAAACTTTGTAGAGGACCATCTAAGGTACATTATTGCAATATTTCAAATCAATCTGCCATGCTCTTTGTAAAAAGAAGATTTTTGGAATGTCAGCCAATCAGAACCCATTAGAGGCCCTGGAAGCCATGTTCAATTTGCAATTGGCTCGAAAAACTCAAAATAATAAGATTAATATCCATCCATCATTTCTTAATAATTTGGCTTCATTGTGTGGAACAGTTTCCAACAAGAAGTTTGTTTTGTTTGTTTGAATGGTGTTTTAACGCCACTTTCATCAATTTTTCAGCTATTTCATGGTGTCCAGTTTTTATTGGGGGAGTAAGGCGGAGTACCCGGAGAGATCCCCCAACCTGAAGTAGGAAAACTGGCAATCCTTGTCAATTAAGATTGGAGTCGAGTACACCCTGCCTGCAGTGAGAATCGAACCCGCAATCTCAGTGTTGACAGACCGCGTGATCAATAGTAGACGAACTACCTTGACCACTCGGCCACCGAGGCCCCCCAAGAAGAAGTATGTTTTTCACATATGGTCCTATGTTAAATTAAGTCCTGCGATAGCGGCCATCTTGGATTTTGTATTGGCACAAAAAACTCAAACTTTGTAGAGGACCATTTAATGTAAATTTCTGCAAAATTTCAAATCAATCTGACAAGCAGTTTATGAGAAGAATATTTTGGAAATTCAGCCAATCAGAACGCATTAATGGCTATGGCAGCCATGTTTAATATTTGATCAGCACCAAAAACTCAAACTTTGTCAAGAACCAACCAATAAACATTCCTGACAAGTTTGGTTCCAATTGGCCAAGGGGTTTTGAAGAAAAAGATTGAAATGTGAAAAGTTTACGGCCGACGCCGACGCCGGACGCAGACTTGGTTATGGGATATCCCGATGTATACTGTAAATAAACTCAACTGATGTATTGCATAGACCATGTGAAAAATCAGTGTATTTTGTACAGTAGTGTTAATAGTTTGTTAGTACCGCGCTATTTATTAGTTGTGCAACGTTTTCATCCCACTCAAGAATGAGTAAGAATGACTAATGCCAAACACTTGCTACTTTTAATCAATTTCATTGGTTGATATTTTGAAGATTTGACATCATATGAAAATCTTCTAGCCCGGGAATATTCTAGCTAAGTTTGTCAGGGTTTCGCGGACAAATGTGGACACAGAAACCCTGACTTGTGAGGATGTTGGTATACGGGAAGTATATGATCTAGTAACATAACATTATACACCATAAGGTACTATAGGATGAAGCAACGTACAAAATATCAGACCTCTGCATCATGTAGTTGCTTAGAAAATTGTGACTGAAATTTTGCATGTATGTACATTAATTATAGGTAACCACTTTATACACTAAAGATATAAAGGGAATTTAGTTGGTGGGCTGCATTCTCAAAGAAATCCATTATTCCTCACATGATGCAACCATTAAAACAGGTTAAAATTTTAAAATAAATCATATGAAGAGCAAGCCTGAGTGCTTTTCACAATACCATTTCATAAAGTATCAAATTTGGTATATATCTATACATGTTGTACAATAAATGTTTGCATGGAATAAATAACCTGAATAAACACACTTTTGAATAAACATGTAGTCATGTACCTTCTGTCAGAACTTCATGGTCCATTATTGTGAATGTCACATTTGTCCAATCATCATGGACCACAAACTGTAAGACTGGCACTATATTTGGCAGTATGTTGTTCCATGGTATCAACAGTTTTTGAGTTGTCATTATTTTTTGGTTCTACACGAGGATTAGTTGTCTAGCATTTTTTGACAATCCCTTACAGTACTTTCAGCATTTTATAAATTAACTTAATGAATACAAATTCACAATACAAACGGTACATGTCAGGCATGTTGTCAAATCATTCTTTCAAATTTTTAATCAATAAAAATGTACTTCATTGTAAGATATATATCTAAAAAAATGATTCTTACTGAGTGTAATATTACATTTTGTAAAGAAGAAAAAACAGGAGTGAAATCACAAAAAAGATCTTCAAATATATACTTGTACATGTTATGTGATGTAACAATTTAACACTCAAGTCTTGACGTCACATTCTTTGTGTGTACGTGTTATAAATAACTTGTGTGTTATTCAACAAAATTAATCGACGGAACAAGGGACAAATAACAATTACAACAAAGTTCCAGCCTCTACTTCAAGGAAATTAAACAAACTGTAAAAGTTTGTTAACTCAGTTAAGTATGATTTATATACTCACATGGCGGTATTTGCGGCATTAAATAAATTTTCTGGCCTGCAAAATTTAGAAAATAAATAATCTGACTCGACCTAAACTGTTAGCTAGCCCTGGTCCCCTTCAGAATCAAAATTGTCATCCCCTAAGAGTTTTTCCCTATTTCATAAAGGCATGAATTTCAGGAAATATAACAATCATACTAACGTGTTCCCACTGGAATAACAACTCCTGTATTGGTTTGAATGTCTTTAACATTCTCAATGGAAACAGCTCTGTCAGATTTCACTTCATACCATCCTATCTATTTATCTCTGGATACTGTCTACTCCTCTTTCGAGTGTTACTGACCGGACGTGGTGCACGTCGGAAGGGTAGTAAGATTGTGAAGAAATAAATTCGAGAATTGTGAACTTGGAAGCCAAGAAAAATGTTAAAATATTAGTGAGTGCTAGGTTAGAGATTAAAAGTAAAAGAGATAAAAACAATTGTCTTAAACAAAGAGGATGCATGTGTCTGGTTTGTCTGTTTGGTTTTTGTATATAAGAAGGAAGGTTTATTGCTACGATGTTATGGTATATTTTATAAAACATTATAATTCTGGCATCAAGTCTTCGGTGTTCTAAGTACCTCCAGCCCATTTTCTTCTGCATATCTGTCACACTTGAAAGAGGAGGGTAGTCTTGGTTAATCCATCTTATTGCTCGCCTCTGGATCATTTCCATTTTGTGAATGTTTGTTTTGGTGTATGGGTTCCAGACAATAGAAGCATACTCTACCTGGGGCCGGACTAGGGTCTTATATGCTCGTTCTTTGACTTTTTGGTTATTAGTTGATATGTTCCTTTTGATAAAGCCTAGGGATTTATTAGTTGTTATTCTTGTTATGTGTGTGTTAAAGCTAAGCTCTGTGGAAAGATCTAGCCCTAGGTATTTTGCATGTGTAACAGGTTCTGTGAAGATAATATTTGTTTTTAATGACATGTTTGTTTTTAGTAATGTGCAAGACTTGACACTTTGAGGGGTTGAATTCCATGTCCCATGCCTTTTCCCATACCTGCATCTTGTCAAGATATTGTTGTAGGGTTAGAGAGTCTGCCAAAGAGTTGATGGTTAGGTAAATGGCAGTGTCATCAGCAAATAGCCTGACTGGGGATTATTGTTCAAGCTGTCATGTTCCAATCCATACAGACAACGTCTAGAAACAGTGACAACTGTTTGTTGAACCATCAAATAAACATTTCTTAAGGTCAACTATCAAGTTAAAATTTTACGAACTGTCTGTCAATGAGAAATAATCTTATTTTGTATTGAACTTGCAAAGCATCGATTGTTCCATTAAAAATTTTGGTATGGGAATACACCTTTTCTTTTCAATTTTACATAGGTGGTCCGGTGTCACCAATTATATTTCACGCTGTTAAAAGTAAGGCAGAATACTACAAGAACCACGTGATCATCTTTGATAATGTCAAGACCAACATAGGTGAGGGATATGATGTACATTCCGGAATGTTTACAGCTCCAAAGAAAGGTGTTTATCTTTTTTCCGCCCATGTTTCAACTATACCCGGGAAGCACATTCACATAGCTTTGTGCAAAAATGGAGAAGTTTATAATGTTGGATGGGCTAGTAGTGCTGTTGCTACTATTGTTCGACCTCTGCTTCTAAATGTCAAAGACAAGGTTTGGATCCGGCATAGTCGCGGAGAACAAGAATATGTATCCCCGAACTATACGTATTTTTCAGGAACGCTATTGCAGTCACTTTAAATATACAGTTTTAAACTCAATAAAAGTTATTGATAATTGCTGCATCGTGTTGGCTGACTATTGCAATCGGTTTGTTTTAATTGTGATGACACTATGCTAAAAGTTACCTTGTCAGTGCGGCGGTGTTTTGCCTTCAAATGAAAACTGCTTACCGCCTTTGGTCGAGTTTATGGTCCTTTTGTAAATCCAAACTATCGTATGTTGAAATCTACAATTATTTTCCACATTTAATCAGGAAACGGAATATAAACTCGACCAAGCGAGGTAAAGCAGTTTTCATTTTCAGGCGGCAAAAAAACCGCCGCAGAAAAACGGTAACTTTTAGTATAAAATAGATTCTTCGCAAGTTCCCAATGCGTGTGAATCGTGACGGAGTTGCCTAAATAAATATATTGTCCACAAAAACATATACATTGAATGTTAAATATCTCGCAAATTGTTTTTGAAAGCATTATTGCATTTTGCTAAATTGTTATTCTACTCAAAACGATAGTGAAGCTCGTTTTTACAAACACAATTCCGTTTTTATTCAACGTAATGCCATATAGACTTTTGATAAAAGTCAATTTCACAGCACTTTATTCAAAGCTAACTCTAATAATTTATAGTTTCAAAAGCAAACTAGCCATAAAATGGGATGTCACCTGAAGTCATCCGATCTACAAATTGACATATTTGAGTGGCCGGGGTGCAAAACACATGCCCGGGAAGGGCAATATAATGTTGTTACTCAGACGTTGAAGGCTTTGTTTTGAAAATGTACTAAGTAATTATTTCTAAAAGTTTACACAAAATAGATACCCTTTTATCCCATCTTACTTCACCATACTATAACCCGGGTATGAACTTCGTGCAATTCGGCCAAAACGTGTGTTCAAACACAGACATTAAAAATAATTCTAAAAAACATTGATCATTATCCTTTCTATGAAAGTCCGTATTCTTGATAAAATTTTAAAATCAATAATTTAACACATCTTTGATAAAATAGAAGAAAACTAAATCCGAGCAATCTTTCAAACTGTAGCTCTGAAAACAAGCATATTTTTTATACTACTTCGCGCATATTAACCTTTGTCATGGCCATTTAACATTATGATGTCTCATCAAATAACTGTTTAACCTTTCACCGGACATTATTTCAATCATCAGTCGCATTGATATTAGTCGATTACCTAAAAATTTATTTGCAGTACACATAAATACATGTTATTAAAATATAGCTTCAAAATTGTGGACTTCATTTTGAAAATTCATCGTACCGTTAATTTGCAACAAAATACTGTATTTCAAATATAACTGAAAAATACATGTGACTTTCTGATCAGCTGTAATCCACGACAGGGTTTGAGTGAAATTTAAGGTAAGCACATGTGAATTGGAATGATAAAGAAAATCAATGGAAGTGAGCTTGATATGTAACAATATCATCTATCAATCGTCGTTATACGTTAATACAGATGAAAATGAGATGAAACATGATAGAATGAAATACACATAAACCACGAACAACATGTACGCAACACAATCAACTATCGAGTTAATATATACATGATATACTCAAAGCTAGGAACAAAATATGTCCTGTGAAATTCTCCCGTTTCAAGACTAGGACCATACTAGGAGGGTTGCTATATGTGCGTAGATGTTCAAGTCTATCAAGAGTAAGATCATATCCATTCTGCAGATTATAGTATGTGAACAATTCTGTCAATGGTGAAATCATATGTCATAATATATCTAGATCATCAGTCACAAAATGGTGTTTGAAATTTTAATCTCATTAGTGTCCTCCCCCCTCTTTGCTCCGCAATTTTAAGAGAACAGTTAACACAATAAGAATGTATTTCGTTTCCAGATGTGAAATCCGAAAGTAAATACCGAAAGTAGTGTATCCAATGTGATGGCTTTCGACTGTACATTAATTGTTGAAAAACGTAATAGTCTGATTTCATTAGACAATCTTTGTAATATTGTATCCTTAGATGAAGACTGGGATATCTCAGGAAAGGAGAAATATACACAACTTGTTTCTCTGACTTCAAATGCTACCCGAATCTTTTGAGCATGCGCATCAATTATTGATGTCATGCTGGATAAGTGATTTGATTTTTGTTATGAAAACGAAAGTAGGATGAAAAAAAAGTTGCACTAAAAAGATGGAGATCTCCAATAGATATATCATTAAAGTACATGTTCATGTATATATTGTAGTGGTAGACAATAAGACAAATAGTATTTTTGCGGGTTATTATATCCTATGGAGCGTTATAGCTGCCTTATGCGATGTTAGTTAATTATATGCTGTATGATTTTGTTTCATCTCTATCTGGTGTGGTTCCATTATTATCAAGTGTGGTTCTGTCATTTTGTGCCCTTGTTTAATCAGTATGTGCATTCTAGCAGCTGTGGCTACAAGTCATGATTTCGAATACCGAATGTTGTTCTGTAATTACACATATATTGTTTGTGTGTTTGTGTATGATAATCTAGGTATATAGTTGTATTATAGAAAGAAATAATGTAACTGTTTGTAAAGTGATATTGCAAGAATTGCGTAGTGTTGGTAAGGGGATAACATGCATTAGGTCCTTATGTTCATAAACGATTAATGACATACCAACATACTTTTGAGCGCGTTGTATGTCAACACTAAGATTGAGTGCTCGAGTTTTACTGGGACAGGGTGCTCTCTAAATCTACATCTACATTTTACGAAATGCTGTCTTCGCAGACCATTATGTTTCGGAATACTAAAGTGCAAGAGCGTTGACGGTAGGGTGCAAAGTTATGAACTGATAAGAAAAAGGAGTAGCAAGCTTAGCTGAACTGGAAGAGAAAGATAGAATTAAAGGATAGAAGCGAATACCGTATTGCATTTTCAGTCCTTCTGATTAGACCAATCCGGCTACCGAAGCGGCCCCTGGGCATACACCAAACCGGCACAGCTCTTATCTTCATTTGGACTTACTTACAATACGGACCCAAAGCTGACTAGTACGTAACAGATGAAAGCCCCCGCTTGAAGGATACCAAGTCGGGGGTCTCAGCTGAGGATTGATGACCGCTGACTGATTCTGACTGATCCCTGACCGATACATTCGTTCAAACACATGAATCGGTTAAATTTAGACAAATGGCGCTTCTTGAACAAAGCCTGATATGCTGTCGCCTGCATCTGATGATTTTAAAGCTGAAACAACACATTTGGCTAAAACATATTTCGACTCTCGGAAACATAACACTTCATTTTTGAAAAATATCGCACCAAACTAACCCCTTTTCCGGCGGCCCTGCACTCCTACGCAATACTCCATCCTTTTACTGTGTCATAGAAAATTATCTGAACTTTTGTCCTATTTCCTTGTTGATTAATTGTTTATTAACTTTTCTCGTCCTGAATATAGCAGAAATACTGCTTGCTGGACGTAAAGCAAATATCTAATCAATCAAAAATACCTGGTCGCAATGTGGTGTAGTGGGTAAGTGTAGGAGAGTACATAAAAACCTCTGTCATTACATTTCGAAGATGATAAGGCTCATAGTAGCCGCTACGAAAGGCTATTCGTGAATATTTTGCCCCGTACGATAGCGACGGGTATAATCTCACGAATAGAATGCCAAACCGTGTGTAAACTACAAACAAAGTATGTTATGCATAAATTATTTCAATTATAATTATGACGAAGACGTTACATTAAAGCTGCCTATAAATGTGTACTAGTGCATGGCTGTTTCGCGTATAATATCTCCACTTTTTAATTTTAGCTACACGTAAAACACTACGTGTTAGATCGAGATATGCTATGCCTCTCTTCCCATCATATTTAGCTACATGTAAGACACTACGTGTTTGCCGGTAATTAAGATCGAGATGTGTTTGTACATGTAATATGTAGGTACGCTGTGGAAATTAATGGATAGGGATATTCCAGGCTCTCTTCCCTTCAAATTTAACTACATGTAAGTCACTATATGTTTTAGGTTGGATGTAGATATTCCAGGCTCTCGTCCGGTCAATTTTACCTACATGCAAGTCACTACGTGTATGTAGGTAAGATGGAGAAATTGAAGGATGTAGATATTCCAGGCTCTCGTCCCGTAAATTTTAACTATGTACATGTAAGTCACTGCGTGTATGAAGGTAAGATGGAAAATTGAAGGATGTATATATTCCAGGCTCTCGTCCCGTAAATTTTAACTACGTACATGTAAGTCACTACGTGTATGTAGGTAAGATGGAGAAATTGAAGGATGTAGATATTCCAGGCTCTCGTCCCGTAAATTTTAACTATGTACATGTAAGTCACTGCGTGTATGAAGGTAAGATGGAAAATTGAAGGATGTATATATTCCAGGCTCTCGTCCCGTAAATTTTAACTACGTACATGTAAGTCACTACGTGTATGTAGGTAAGATGGAGAAACTGAAGGATGTAGATATTCCAGGCTCTCGTCCCGTAAATTTTAACTATGTACATGTAAGTCACTGCGTGTATGAAGGTAAGATGGAAAATTGAAGGATGTATATATTCCAGGCTCTCGTCCCGTAAATTTTAACTACGTACATGTAAGTCACTACGTGTATGTAGGTAAGATGGAGAAATTGAAGGATGTAGATATTCCAGTGTCTCGTTAACTATGTTGTTTCATTGTTTGAATGTTGTTTAACGCCACGTTCAGCTATATCATTGAGTCCAGTTTTATTGGGGTAGGAAGCCGGAGTACCCGGAGAGAATCCCCGACCTTCGTTGGAAAACTGGCAATCCTCGTCAATTAACAAATGGAAAGTTGAAATCATTATGATTGTCGTTGAGTGTGTAGTTTTCTCAAGTCTATTTCTAGAAGTAAGTCTAAGTAAAGGCCTACCTCGGAGTCTTTAATTTCAATCTCTCTAGGGCAAATAGTCACCGTATTTAGCATTGTTCAGAGACAAGACATCGTCAATATATAAAAATGTGAAATTAAAGGTCTGTGACGATGTCTTTTCTTTCTTCTTTAGCAGCCTTCTAGCAACTCAGCCTCATGAGAATACAAAAACAGGCAACACGCTGTTCTGCAATTCAGATGTATTGCCTTTGGACTATCCATGTCACTGTTGATGTATTTTTAAACTGAATCTCGTTCTAAAAATATCCGAAATATCGCTCGCTGGACGTTTAGTAAACAATCAATCAATTGGCGAATGTGAATTAGTATATTGAGAATATTTATCCACATAAATACCCATGATCAAAGATCTATAAATATTGTCTTATATTGGAGAATTGACAACTTATTAGTATTGGAAATTTCCATTCAAAACTAAATTATAACGTGTCGGATATAAGGTTCCATAAAGGTATGTATAGAGAATAAAAGTAGTTGTTAGTATACTATTATACTACGGGGGGATTTTTGTGCGGTCTATAAATACAAAAAATGTAAAAATACAGACTTTTTAAGTATTCTGCAGCATGTTAAAACATCCGAGCTAAAAATACCAGAAATACACAGTTAAATATCTAAAAATATCTCTTCAACACTCAACATCCCCGGTAACTCTGTGGATGTGAGTATGAGTATGAATATGAAACAATTATATTATTATCATTGTTGAAATATATGAATAAATTAAAACCTGACATTATAAATTTGCACTTCACAACAAAAATTGTGTGTACACGTTTGTGCGAATAGTAATACATTTAAAAGGACAGGCAGTCACCTGTGTATATAATAAGACATGTTGCATTGTGCACAGGTTATAAATGTCAGACAGTTTGGTATATTTACCTTATTGTCGAGGATTTTAGAACACAAAATTTCCGACCAAAAAAGTTTAGACAATATCAACAGGTATTTCATTTTGTATGTTAACATGGTATTGCAGTCTATCATTCTGCATGCGGAAAGTGTAACTGTACAAATACGAACGTTTAGTCATAAATATTCAAGGTGCAGAAATATATAATAATGCAGTATGAGAAGTGCACGATAGGTGTATTCTTTCGTATTGATATTATAAATAAGATCGGGCAACACATTAGTTCCTCCCGAAACGTTTTTTTCCAAGCACGTGACTTCCCATAACACTATATTCTTTATTTTCAATTTTGTCTGTTTTTAAGATTAAGGGCCATTGTGTAAACATGGTATTTGTCATAGAAAGTAATATTTGTAAATAAATGAAACTGCTAGTTGTTCAGAAAACAGTTTTTAAGGTCTTTCCGTGCCTGTATAAAGATAACAATCCTAGTGAGTTTGTTTTCCCACTATCTGCCCTAGTGTCCTTGTCCCAGTCTTAAACGACAAATGTAAATGTCGTAAGAATTAGGATTTCATAATTGTTGTAAAACATGTCAGATTAAATTAGTGCCAAAAGTGTTAAATTTAAACTTTTCGTATTAAATTCGACTTTATTCAAATTCTATTTTTGCATATAAGTGAGCCAATTATATATAATCTCGTGACATTTATTATAATTATGACACTATCTGACAAAACATGAAGACCGGACTTCTTTTTATGGTTTTACCGTAACTGTCCATAGAATTTTGCCCCTTAAGGATTCATCATATCTGTTCGGTCAAAGCGAAACAAAAAACAATTGATGATACACATTTGTGTGGTTCGAATTTAAGTTTATCCTTTACATTCTAGTTATCTAAAAATAAAATGTTTAAGGTGAAAGGTCAAGGTACCCGGCAATTTTTAAGGTATTGTATGAAGTTGACAAATGAAAAGTTGAAGTCATTATGACTGCCGTTGAGTATATTTCGTAGTTCTCTCGAGTATATTTCTAGTAAGTGTATTTGAGTATATTTGAATAAATGAATTCGAAAATCATACTTCTTTTAGTTTTTAACCGCTCGAGTACACCACAAACATTGTCCCTGCGCATATGTACATGTACGCGAGTAATAAATACACTTCAAAGAAATACGCACGACCTCTATTGCCTTAGGTTATTGTAATTAACAAAATTAACAATAATTCCCTAGTTCATATTTTAAACAGCGATACTAAGAACTGAAATAAAAAATTATTTCGTATTTTTTCTAAAGTATATTTTTGTCTTTTGATTATCTTAAATAAATATAATCCTGAATACTTTATGAAAACGAAGCCTATCGAATATTTTAAAGGTTTGTATTTATTAAATCAATAGTTGAAGTGTGGTAATGAAATCACATGAATACTGTGTTTGAATTCAAACTAAACCTTATGATATCTAAGTATTAACGAAATAGATAGACATGTTAATAAGTACACAAGGCTCGTGAATTCGAGACCGAAATCTCACTATGTTCAACTTTTACCTTAATGACAACACCCAACGATGTGATATCCCCTATCCGCTAGGCTGCTCCTAGTTCGGTTCCAATAAAAACAAGAAGATATGATATAGGCGAAAATTTGAAGTGAAGAAATAATTTACGCAAAATAGTCACGAAAACCGACCGAACAACAAGAGCCAAAAGTCAAGGGACAGTTACAAATCCGGATTTAGACAAACGCAACACAAAAAACACAAAGAAAGTAACCCGAACCCCATAAAAACAATGGGTGCACTCAGGTGCTTCGGACGAGTCAGCAGTGCATGCCTTTAATTAGACACCAGTCGAGTTACTCATTTTCATGTCTAGGAAAAAGTCAAATCCAGGAATAGGAACAATACTTACGACTCAGCGAAAATGTCTGATCGTATTTGAGACACTGATTCAGAAAAAGAATCTTTTTTTCAATAAATCAATAACAGCTACTCATATAAAACTGCAAGGAAAAAAATCTAAGTGAAAATAATTGTATCAACAACGTGTACAACTTTCTTAAAGTACATTTTGTTAAAATATTTTGAAGTAATTATTTTTTTTTCTAAATAAAGTATACCAATAGGCTAGTAACTCTAGAAGTCCGAGTGTAGTTCAATTCTCTTACTTATTAGGTTTCGTGCTTCACATTATATTGTACAATTGAAAAGAAACCGGCACAATCGATTCAGTTGCATGCAATATAGAATACATATCGGCGGGTCTTTCTGGGACATTACTTTGGAATAAATTTAATGATTTCTTTTGCTTGTCAATGTTAAACTACACCTTAACAATTGAGTGCTTTGTGATTAAGAAGTTCTAAATTTTCTACCGGGAGGTGGTGGAGAAGAAGGTATTTTAGTAGACATTTCCAACATCCATAGCTATATATTATTAACCAACTAAGTAAATTATCAGTATTACTTAATGAAATGCCAAACAGGGCCATTATGAGAAAACAGGGCATTTTGACAGGGAAAATTGAGGAAAAAAAAGTTGCCGCCAGTTTTCAAGATATTCTATCACTACATTAATCAAACAAAAACATTTTGTTTTTGCTTTTCTAAGCAATAAATAATATGAATTGATTCGTTTATTTTCTTGCAGGTCACGAAAAAAACAACAAAAGAAAATGAATTTTAAGTATCTTATTAGTGTTCCTGAAAAATTTATACATTGGTTATTTATTATTACTTTGTCTTCAATAATTACTAAAAATGTATAACTAGTGTTCCATTTCCAAGATGCGGATGTCATTTTATTGACATTTTGTTTGCCTGTATGTCCATCTGTCTGCCTAGAATAATCTGTAATTACTTATATACATTACAAATCTGAAATGGAATTTTACATACTACTTAATTTAGTACAACGTACATGTAGCATTACAAATGTTGCTTATCCAAAATACATGTATGTGCAGATTTGTGATATATAAAGAAAAAAAAAATACAAAACACAGCAGACGTAAAATTTTGTGAAAATTGATCTGACTTTTAAAATACACACTGGTTCTGACTTGTTATAGGCTCTTCTTAGTCTGAAAATATTGTTTTTGGTGGGTGTAACTGGCTTATTACAATTAACGGTCAGTTGGTTAATAAAGTATTAACAAACATATACAAGGGCCATTATTTAATACTATATGAATTTATTACATTATTATATTACACAAAATCAATCCTTGTTCTGGATGATCGCGAAAAAACACAGGAGGTGTCGCCTAATGTTTAACACACATGTTCTTTGACCAGTACGGCGAGATTACCTGTAATTTAATTCACAACATGTGCTATTCTTCAAAATGGACTTGCACAATTTAATTGTCTACACTAAATTATCAGAAACATTTAAACAACAGTGGATGCAGCTGAGAAAACAAACATGACTTTATTGTTTTTTTTTAATATTTTTATTGAAATACCAGAAAAATATAATGACTACAGTGTCAAAATTTAATGTATGTAGACCTACTAAATAACAGATTAACAGTATTTCGAAGATAACATTATTGTAGAAATGATCGACTGCTAAGCTACTCAATCAAGGGTTTGTTGTACCTAGGTTGATGTTATCTCTCCTATGGTAGTCACCATGACTTAATTGATCGTTATGGGAAATCAGTCTCTCAAATACGATCTGACATTTACGATGAGTCATAGGTAGTGTTTCCTATTCCTAGATTTGACTTCCCTCGACATGACAATGAGTAACTCGACGGGTGTCTAATTAGAGGCAGGCACTGCTTACTCGTCCGGAGCACCTGAATGCACCCACTGATTTTATTGGTTCGTGTTACTCTTTTTCTGTGTTTTATGTTTTTGGTTTTATGTGTATTTTGGCTAATGTTGTTCGGTAGGTTGTCTTTGTTATTTCCTTTTTTGCTTACATGCGTTTTTTTGCATTTTCACCAGATTTGTAACTATACCATTGATAAATTCAGTTTAATAATTATAAAATACGGACAAATGGTAACATTTTCATCGTTCTTCATTCATGTTGTAGAAACAGATATATTTAAACATACATTTATCTTTAACATTACTATTTGATTAACATTTGTAATCTTGAAGTGTGCAAACGCACAATTTCCAAATATAAATTTCTTTGTTTAATTCCGAACATTTTCATAACACAAATTGTAATTAAAATATTAATTGACTGCTGTTAATAAATTAAAATAATAATTAACAGGCGTTGTGACAGTCGTATTTTGTTTGATACAACGGAGAAAATGTCTGTGACAGACATTTTGTGACTGATACAACGGTAACGGTGTTGTAACAGACGAATTTCAACTGAGTCTACGGAAAAAATGACTGCTCACGTAGACGTTTTCTCCAAGCACGTGCCTTCCCATAAGAATGTATTCTTTATGTTGAAATTTTGTTTGCTATAAAATTAAGAATAAGAGTCATTTTGTAATCCATTGGTAAACTTGGTATTTGTCATAGATAGTAATATTGTAAATAAATGAAACTGCCAATTGTTTAGAAAACAATTAGTAAGGTCTTCCTGTGCTTGTCTAAAGGTAAGAATCCTAGTTAGTTTGTTTTCCATTTATCTGTCGTAGTTTCCTTGTCCCAGTCTAAAACGAAAAATGTAAAAGTAATGACAATTAGTATTTCATAATTATTGTAGAACCTGTCAAATTTTTGTTTGCAGACAAGTGAGTCTTGTATATGTAACATCGTATCCTTTAAGGTTCATGTCTCGTTTGTTCTGTTGTCAAAACAGAATAAAACTCTTTTTGGGATAAACATTTTTTATTATTTGACTTTTGACGTGCCTTGTATGGCACGTAACACATTTGACAAAAATGAAATACTGGCTAACATAGGTCTTTTATTTCTTCTGTTTATATTCATTTTCACAAATGGTCTGAAAAAAGTTGGCAATACGGTTGACTACGATGATTTCTGCTTTGAAAAGAGACCAGAAAAACATTGTGAAATAGTTTATCAATGTGGATTATAAAAAATTCTTAAGAACTTTTGAACAATTTAAAATCAAATCGATATCTAAAATTTCATCTTCAAGAACTTGTATTTTGTATCTCTCAAAATCCATCTGAAAGAAATCAGACATAAAGCCTTCAATTCCACACATCCTACACGTATGTAATTTTGGTAACAGCAATACGTATTTTTTCTATTAGAAGACAACATAGCACATCATGCTACAACATATTTATTGTATGCTAGATTTTCTGATTCACAGCATATTTTTAACTTTCAGAGGATGTGTTTTGCAGCAGGTAATAAGAATTTTTATGGGTACAAACCTTTCCCCAGTCCATACACCACTTGCTAGCTAGCGTTGTATGATTCCCAACCATTTTCATCAACATACCAGATCGCACACTACAATAATTTAAGTGGGGGTTTAGCATGTCATAAAATCTTGTTTTACGCCTTTTTAAAATGCCTTTACCATGTCAGGACGATTGCTGTAGTTGCTCTGTTTTTGTTGTTGATTCTCGAGTTTGCTAGTGTCTTGAACATTAATTGGTGGATTGTCAGTTTCTTTTGTGTTCGTTATTTTAATATTACGTTCATTGAAGATTTTTTTTCGAAAAGTGTGTTTACGTCTACTTTAAGGACACTTCTAATCTAGGTACAACTGCATCAACAATTTCTGATGACCTACCGAATAGTTTTCATCTTTTAGATACCCTCTTAATCTTATGTTTTCCGAATAACATGTATAAGGATAATAAGATTTTCTGTGTTTGGGAGGTAACTCTGAAAGGATATGTAGTAGGCCTACAGAAATATATGGGCAACAGAAAATATTTCCAAAAGATCAAAATGGAATGTCTCGAAACGCAAACTCTAAAAAACGGGGTTTCAAAGAGTTGCAGAAAAAAGAAAATTATCACAAGACAAACAATAAGGTCGAAAGTTTATCGAGTTTATCTTTCTTTAATTGCGAAACAACTTAATAATCTAAATACATCTGAAAGACGTATAAAAAGATTGCGTTTATTAACAATATATATCCTGATAGACATGGATTTTCCTACCAAACGTCACGAGTTTTCTCTAGGTACCCCGGCTTCCTCTCACAATAAAAATTGGACGCCATCCTATAGCTGGCAAATTGATGAAAGTGGAGTTAAGCAATATTTAAACAAACAAAATATACAAACTAACATGAAAATACAGACGCTGATATATATATATCAAGGAAAACCAGATGAAAGGCAAAGCATGCTTCCCCATTCTGAAGTGACTTTACTGGTTGTTTTACTTCTTATTTGGCAGATGTAATAATGTCGGTGCTTTTACTATTTCACTGTTCAATATGTTTGGATCCCCCATGGTTGTGTAGTTGTATGCGTCTAAACAGTACTCTTTCCATCTCTGCAAACTATATTACTCTATTCGAGACAGTTTCCAATCTATATCCTTTATGGTGGATGTAATAGTCAGATCTTTTGTTAAAACGCTTCTTAATGTTGTTTTTGTCTTCTATATGTTAACATTGATTCAATACCCCGGTTTCTATTGTCTTTTCGTGCTTTTCTCGATTGGCCGGTTGACAACACAATACTGTTTTGCTCCTTCTTCAATTTCTTCTTTAAATCCCTGCGCTTGCACACATATATAGAATAATCGGAGTTTTATTGCTGATTTAGGTTTGCCAAAATTACATTTGCTGTTTTGGTCACTGTTGCTGATTATCCGGCAAATGTTTTGACTTACCAGGAATATACAAGAATAAGCAAGCTATTAAAAAATTTTTAGGTTCATTCACAAACAAAACCACGGTTAAATCAAAGAGGACAACAACAAAACAAACCGACCTGCAACCTAAACACAAATTAAATTAACATGACCCTAATAAAGGTCGGAGGGAGCCCAGGTTCTCCAGAAGGATAAAGCACTTCTGCTCAATATTGCACACCTGTCATATCACTCGGAGTTAAATACGGGTAGTCATAATCCAGTTAGAAGGAGAGAAATAGGTTATGACAATTGACCAAATAATTTCTGACACAGATATTAAGTAATTGTCAACTACACAGGGAAATTTTGTTCACGTGAATTTCACATGAAATTAATGTGAAATTCACGTGAAAAATTTAACGTTAAATGAGCAATTTAACGTGAATTTCACGTGAAGTTCACGTGAAAAAATGTTCTCAACACTTTTAATGTTCTTTAACTTTCATGCAATTCTATAAATATTTAGAAATAAATTCTCATTTTTCAGAATTTTCATGTGAAATTCACGTGAAAAATTAACGTGAGTTTCACATGATATTAACGTGAATTTCACGTGAAATTCATGTTAAATATATTTCACGTGAAATTCACGTTAATATGCTCGTTTAACGTGAAAATCATGTGAACTTTTCACGTGAAATTCACGTTAATCCTGATTTCACGTGAATTTCACGTGAACAATATTTCCCTGTGTAAGTCATAATGTAAATGGTCAGTTTTTGTAAGTTATGACTTCAATACTGCCACTCAAGCTTGCCACTGTAAACCTGCAGGTTTAATAGCTTTTCTGTCTATCAAGAAAATCTTAATAGAGTTGCAAATAACAAACTCACAATAGGTAAATTAAATTCTTGCCTTTTATTGTAAACCTTAAAGTTTTTCACGTTTTATTTACGGTTATTGGACATGTTGCACATTTAACTACAAAATAACTCGTAATATGCAATATTAAATTACAAAAATATATATGTTATTGGCGAGCAATTTTGAATCGACTCTGGGGGACTTAAATAAAAAAATGTAATATTGTATGCAAAACTCGTTAAAACATTCCGCAGTTTTCAAAAGTGTCTATAGATATTTATTATGTAAGACGAAAGATATATAGTTAGTCTAAAATTAGAAAAAGTAACCCAATCACCTAAATTGGGTCAGTTAATTTTGCATGTTTGAATGTAGCTACAATAACGTAGCTCCTTTTTTTATGGACGGAGCTACAAAGAGGTCCCATTACTCGTAATGGAGCAAAAACACTCTTGGGATTTACACATATTTTCCGCTATTTAACCTCTGTCTTTATTTAATAAATATGTTTTCTTTCCTCCGCCGTTCATCTGACATGTCTACAATGTCTAATTAAATAATTTTAACACTTTTTCGTAATCGTGGCATTGTTGACATAATTAAAATTGTGGAGTGTAGAATTTCGGAATCGTACCGGTAAAATTTGTAATAAGGGGACATAATCATAATGCAATGAATACAGCTGAAATCATCCGGAATTATATTTTTTTACCAAATCGATTCCGATATTATCAAAATTATGCACTTCCAGAATTCATATTTTGTCAACAATGCCATGATTATGAATAAAGTGATAAAACTAATGAATACGGTGTTGTGGAAATATCAGTTAAACTGCAAATACACAAAAAGTATGTAGCAAACTAGGGAAACAGTTTAATTGCTTATAATATGCATAAAACTCCCGGGTGTGAATCACTCCCGGGCTGCTCCATTACGAGTAATGGGACCGCTTTGTAGCTCCGTCCATAAAGGAAAAAAAGGAGCTACATTATTGTAGCTAGTTTGAATGGGCGTCCACTATTTGTCGGGACATGAAGTTGGTGTATATGTTGAAAAACCCAACCTTCCGAAGGAAACGGGTAATCTTTGTCAAATTAGGTAGGATTTGAGCACACCCTACCTGCAGTTCGTTCGAAGTGTTATCATTATATTTGACTGGCATATGATCAATACAAAAAATTCCTTTTACCATTAGTAGAAATGGAAATGTGTGTGTTTGCGATAATTGCTTGACTTAATTTCAATTTTATGTACAAATACATTTTATTATCTGTGTTTGTATTGCTCTCAAATGATATGTACTGTAGAGAAAAAATAGATTTATCTTGTAAAATAAGTTTTAGCTTAGAAGTTTGTTAGCGACTACCAATCATTGTACTTTGAGTAAGTTATTTTGGTAAGATGTTAGAATTTGCTAGAATTTTTTTCTGTCTTTAGTTACAATAAAAAATTTCCTTGATAATCAGTTAAGCCAAGTGTGGAATAATTACAACAATAAATGCTGTGTTTCTTTTTAGGCAAAGAAGTTCATTACAACTGATTTGTTTTATGTATTATTATTAAATAATACAACAATGGCATGTGCAGACGTAGTATCAAAACCATTACTTGTGGCAGCCGTTGACTTGGGAAACACATTTTCAGGATATGCATTTCAGACCAATGGAGATTTCAAAGAAAATCCGTTGAGAATGCATGGATTCAGCTGGGTCAACGGTTCTAACACAGGATTGTCGTTGATGACACCAACAGCGGTTTTGTTTGACATCACAGACATTCCCTTCGTTTTGGAGTAGAAGCAGAAGATAAGTACATAGAACTGGCTCAAAGAAAAGATGACATAAAAAACTGGTATTACTTCAAACAATTCAAATTGAATTCATACAACAAGGAGGTAGGTTTTGCCTTCATTAAAGTCGATATTTTTGGCTAAAACAAGTAATTAAAATCGACTTGCGAACATGTCTACAATTATACAATCGTATTTAAAAAGTGCGCTTTACAAAAACGTTTTCAAGATACAGTATGATGCATAAAGATGTTTTAGTTAACCAAACACAGGACAATGTAACTATTCAGCGCAGAACTAAATAAATAAACATATATATTTAATAATTACTGAAAATTATACAATAAATTAAATTAAATGACTTTTTAGTATTGGACTTTACAACAGAGTACTCCAAGTCATTTTTAAAACAATATTTAAGATATGTACATTAGTACATCTGAAGTGTTAGAATTACTTTTAGTTACAAATAACAAAACAACGAGTACCCCGGGATAAGTAATTGTCAGACTATTAAAAATAATCTAAACATAGAAAGGTATTGTTCCAGTTTTACTGCACTCAAGATATTTAGCCATATGTTATACATTTTCAGAAAATACCAAGTGATTTAATGTTAGAAGACAATAAAGGGAAATTTTTACCCGCAATCGAAGTTATTTCCGAAAGTATAAATTATTTACGAGAACACTTAATGAAAGAACTAATGAAAAAGGGAGATTTAATTACACCAAACGAGATAAACTGGGTTCTCACCGTTCCTGCTGTATGGAGTGACGCTGCTAGGCAATTTATGAGGGAAGCAGCAGTTAAGGTAAAAAGAAATACCAAGATAAACTGGACACTAATTGTTCCTCTTAGGTGAAGTGACGCTGCTAGACAATTTATGAGGGAATCAGCAGTTAAGGTAAAAAGAAATACCAAGATAAACTGGGTACTAATTGTTCCTCTTAGGTTAAGTGACGCTGCTACTATTTTATGAGAGAAGCAGCGGTCAATGAAATCAAACATAGAAAGATAAAATAGATGTTTAATATTGTTGCTGTATAAAGTGGTGCCTATAAAAAATGTCATCTAAGATACAAAGATCTAAAACTGTACTTCCTGTTTTGACTAAACAAGACGCACTAGTAAAAGGTAATCAAAAATAATAAAGCCAAATAACTAATATGTAAAAGTGACGTTTGTAGTACAACGTATAAGGTTATACCTATCACAATTAGGCCATGTATAACTTTCGAATAGACAAACTGCAGTTTCCAAACTGCAGTTTCCAAACTTCAGTGCAATCAATGTATGCAGTGATAAATAACACAATTGTCGACAAAATTACTCTTTAGTAGTATGTCAGTAAAGACACCAATGACAAAATGTTACAGTGACATGTGTCTCGGTCTCGCGCTTAATAAACTTAATTTACTATGTATCAAACTTTAATTAACTATTTAACTAATTTTGTTACATTTTTTCCCTTTATAGCGAAACGTATAAAAATGTTCCCCACATAATAGGGAGTCATTATTTATAGAAGACATTTTAGATATTATCGCGTGTTTAGATTAACATAAAACTATTCAGTTAGAACAATTTACACCCAAATTGAAGTTACATGTAGAATAATATCAAAATATCTATCATTTCTAATACATTCTCAGTAAACGTTAAAATTCTAAATGGTAACTACCAAATTTACAACAATGACATTAATCTTGAACTTATCTTTAAAGGAATTAAAATGTCTAACATCTAAAATGTGTTACAGGGTGAAATACCAAACAGTCAGTTAACGCTAGCCCTTGATACAGAAGCCGCATCGATTTTCTGCATGCATAGTGAAAGATGTTTTCAAATTAAAAGTATTGGAGCTAAGTATCTTATCCTAGACGCTGGAGGTATGTGTATAGTGAATTCATATTAAACACATTTTTTATAAAATATGTCTTTCAGGTTTATATATAGGTTTGCTATTGTAACAATAATATAATACGGCTTACATTTTACCTGTTATCTAATTTGATCTAAAGTCCGAACTTTTATTTACTAATCAATCTAACTGATTTCAATTTTACAATATTTTTGTACTTTTCTAATTGCACTTGAATTAATGAATGCATATTTTAAAAAATATAATTACTAAATAATATTCCCGTGTATATACTAATAAATACTCTCACTTTGAAAGGTAGTAATGTAAACATAACTGTGCAGGAGGTCCACCATGATGGCAGCATCAAACAGTTATATATGATGAATAAAAAGGATTTAGGTGGAATAAAAGTAAACCAAGCTTTCGAAGAATTTATACAAAAGCAATTCGGAGTCTCAACATACAACCGATTCCGTGACGAAGATAAACGTGGCCATCTAAATCTCCTTCGAGAGTTCGAGATTATAAAACGAGGCATCAAACCTGATCAGACTGCAAAAGTTACATTTAAGGTCCCGATTTTCTTAAAAGATGCCTTCGAAAAAGAAAATTGTCAAAATGTACGTGATTCACAATCCCAATCATCTGAGAGCGTTACTTGGATTGGTGATAAACTCCGGATGGATCCAGAATCTGCACGTGATCTCTTTAATTCTGCTTGTAGCAGCATCACAGAACATCTAAAGCAAATATTTTCTTACCCAAATTTAAATGGAACAAACATTATTCTGATGGTAGGAGAATTTTCAGAGTCACCTATGTTACGTGATGCGCTTGTGAAGGCGTTTCCAGACAAGAACGTTATCATTCCAATTGATCCTGGACTAGCTGTGTTAAAAGGAGCAGTATTACAAAGCAAGTATGTGAAATTACATACAATGTCAAGACTAAATTACGATTCTAAAAGGGTAGGGTTGGAACAAAAGTAAAAACTGGTAAATGTAGGAAGCGGTGTGTTTTGTTCTAATCGGTTTAGCCAAATAATACACTTCAACTCAGAATGAATTTACTCCAGATATACACTGACCATGACTAAAGATAGCATACGATTTGATCGTTCACATGTATGATATAAAATTAAAATAAATGGCCTAGAGACTATAGAAAGTAAGTTAACATTGCTCAACTCTTTAATGGAAAGAAATAATCTAGAATTTTATGTGCAAAAATTGTCTAACCAACAAATATGGAAACATATATGATTTTAAATCATAATTCTAACAACAGGAAACTTCTTTTGGCTTGTATTAAGAGAAAACAATTCAAACAAGTTATACAAAATGATGATGAATGGTTTTGAATTCTGATTGTTTGAATGGTGTTTTAAGGCCACTTTCAGCAATTTTTCAGCTATTTCATGGCCTCCAGTTTTTATTGGGGGAGGAAGCCGGAGTACCCGGAGAGAACCCCGGACTTGCGGTAGGAAAACTGGCAATCCTTGTCAATTAAGATTGGAGTCGAGTACACCTTGCCTGCCATGATGAATGGTCAAGTTAAGCTTATTAGAATAAATTAGGGAACCTTATTTAAAATATAATATATCCTGAAAGTCAATCTTGCATGTGACGAGGTAATTTGACTTGAAGAGTGTAGTTTTATTTTGAACAGAACAATTATTAACCTGCAGCCTGTTTGAATTAAATGTCTAATTACAGCCTCATTTGACGCTCGAGCTGGTACTTTGTTGTTAATGACCTGCAAAAACTTCAATCGAATCATTTTTTTTGCTTAAGCATGATCATAATTGACAAAACAAACATGGCCGCAAGAGAGGTTCTTGATTCTGATTGTCTCAAATTGAAAACAGTTTATCTTCTTAATTGTATTATTTGAATGCGAAAACGTGTCTGTCAGGTCTGTTAACAAATCGTTTATATCACTTTAAGTCAGTTGGAATTCTTACTTTAAGATATAAAATATATGCATAGCCACATAATAATTATTTTGGAGGATTAACTCCTTTGAGGTTCTGAGCAAGATTTATTATTTTACTGATCAAACATAGTTTCTTGCTGGTCTTGGAGCAACTAAGTACAGCAACTGTTTTTACTGGGTTTAAGTTACTAACCGTTAGGTCTTTAGGTGACTTTATCTAAATTAAAATAGTGTCACTGTATTACGGTTTCTGTGTTTTAGACTCTAGGAATCACCTGCATTTATTTTTGTAATTCACTTTATTATTATTAATTTGTTTTAAGTTTATACACTTATTATACAATTGTTATAGCTAAATTCAATAGATAAACGAATCTTGTGTTATCAAAATATAAATGCACGAATAAATAAAGATCTTTATTGGCAAACTGCTTTATCTGCAATGCAATTCGGACGTCATGACATATCTACATATATTGCTAAATGTTTCGTAACACACCGCGCAAACAAACAATAAAAATATATGGAGATAAAAATTTGCTTCACAGATCATCATATTAGCAAAAAATTATGACAAGTTGTAAGTCAAGATCATATAAGCTATACACAAGGAATCAAGCAGATGATACAGTTAAGAAAAAAATGATAAGTAAAACTAATAATCATAATGCCAGATTGATGGTACTTTCAATGAAACGCAATAAGATTTAAACATTTTCATACAAAAACTATGAGCTGACGTAACGTGACCCTAAAAAACCAAGAGTGGAATTAGGTGCTCCGGACATGTAAGCAGTGATTCCCCTATATCAGAAAGAGAACTTTGCAAAACTTTCTGATGTTTTAGATGTTTTTCAATAAGTTTTAATAAGTTTAAGTGTAGAAAAAATATATTAAAAAGACATCAGGTTTAGCAAACCTTTGAGTAACTAAAAATTCAACCGCAGTGTCTGTGTAGAGAATTACCGATCGCAAGATCTAGAATAAATTAGAAGTTGATAACTGTAAACACCAAACATTGGTGATTCTAAAATGAGGCTTTCGACGGACTATTCATTTAACAACATGAACATAAAAGAGGGGTATTTGGATATATAGGTCATTAACAGTAAGATAAATATTAATCATTCATTTATTATTACAGAACAAAGAACAATGTACAACTGACTCACAGCTAGATCAAGAGAGGATAACTGATGTTCCTATTGTAGGTGTATAATATAAAACATTAGTAATAAATTGGTGCTGCTGTACAATTCTTGAACACACTTCTAATATTTGACACATTTTTTATTTCTTTTTGTGCCTGCTTCCGTTAGGCAATATATAAGATATTAAAGAAACCACAGAAACAGCTTAATTTACATTATTTTAGACATACACCTCGAATATAAAACCAACGGTCATCTTAGCACGTGCATTTATGACAAACGGGACCATTTTAATTTCAAAATCATAAATTTGTCTCACCTATGTATTTATATTCCAGCTTCTTTTGCATACGGTGTCTACAATTCTCAATTGATCAGGTATGCAACAGCTTGCAACGAGTATACTGATTTTGCAAACGTCACCTGGTTTAACCCACCATTTCGTGTAAAATACTTGTACCAAGTGAGGACCATTGCCGTAGTTACTATATTTTGGTTGTTGGTTCTGGAGTTTGCCGGGTTCTCGGACTTTGATTTTTTTATTTTTATACGGCTTCATCGGTGTTCGGTATTTTTGTTTGTTACCTTCATATTACGTTAAGTTAAAACAAATGATGATGTAAACAAAAGAGATTACTAGGTATTCGTTCCCTGTTATTGATGCCTTTTATATTCATAGTTCCCCCCAGTGATACATAATTGTTTGTTGTACTTTATTTTTTCCTTTGTTCCACAGATCTTTTTCAGTGTGTAAGTTGAACAATGTTACCACATTGTTTATCTCTCAACCAATAGGAAATGTTGCGTTTTATAAAAAACCGATAATTTAAAAAGATTTAGTCTGTGTTACTCTCATTACAGAATAACTTAAGGCAAGACAGATCGTGTTTGGAGAAAAGTCAGTAAGTTGATATACAGCAACTTTAAAGGGCATTTTTATAGACTCAAATTTTGACCATTACAGTAAACGTGTGATTAATTTGATAACGTTTTAGTAAAGACAATCAGATTGTACACAACGCATATATTCCTTTATTGATTTCAGATGGAATTTAGTTTCTTTTTATTATGTACATTGAATAAAGATTTTTAGCTCAGCAAACTGAAACATTAAATATCCATAATGGAAATCTAAGGGCAAAATAGATAGGAGATAGAGAAATCAGCATCGACGATACCTCGTAGTGACTATGAAACGATTAATCAAGGAAAGATAAAACCATGGTAAAACAACATCTTATTTTATCTGTATTTTTAAGAAGTATGAATTTTCTCCATAATAATCTTGTTGCCGTGGCGGCCGAGAAGTTTATCGTCTACTATTAATCTCGTACCTGCCAAAACTGGTGTTTGCGGTTCGAGCCTTAACGCAAACAAGTGTTTTAGACAAATAAACTACTGATAGACCTCATTTATATTTTAGTATCGCTGAGATTCGTATTATAAGAAAAGAAATGTTTTTTCGAACCACAATGCCGTCCAGTACTTCCTTTAAACATGACGTCAAATGAAAACAAACATACAATTAACACTTTATATCATAATCATTAAAACAAGTTTTATTCAAGTACTGAAAGGATTACACAAGATGTAATACAGAAGCGTTAAACAAAATATTTTGATATAAATTGTGATTTGCTTCATTGAAAAGTTTTCTGTTTTACAGATGTAAAACAGAACCAAATGTACTTGTGAAAAATAATAACAAGATATTAAGAATGAAACAAAATAACATTTCGAAGTTATCAAAGGAAAAAGATGAGCTCTTAAATTCCCTGAAACAAGAGTTAGCAGATGCAAAATCAGAACTTCACAAAATGAAGACGGAGATGGATGACCTTAAAGAAGAATCAAACAAATCAAACGAGAAATGTAACAAACTTGAAATTGAGATTAAAAATCTTAATATCAGGTATGTTTTAGGCATATTTGTAAGTAAAATATCCTGTTAATGTATGTATGTTGTGTACATTAGAAAATAGTTACTCTGTCGAATTGCAATAAGTAAGCTTCTAAATCTAAATAAGATACGTAGACTTAACAAATGATGTTTTTTTATATAAATATATAATATTTAAGTGTTTGCATGTATTTTTTATCGCAGATAAATCAGTCATCATGTTTCGCGTTTTCAGCAGAGAAACATTATTGCAAAAAGTTTTTACATTAAGAAACAGATCAAAATACAACTGCAAAACAAGTTACGGTAATTATTTTGTTCTCTTGTAATTATTAGCCATCATTGCAAATATAATTTTGAAAGATACAAAAAGGCAGAAACCGAGCTAAAACGAGAAGATATTAGTAGTGTGTCATTTTGGTATTTTCTTGTTGTCAAAATGTGTTATAATTTATGTTTGGGAACATGATGTTAATTAAATCTTTCTATACATAATACCTTTTTATCAACGCGAATTAACATTTACATTCTTATAATATTTCAAAGCTCTAGTATTTAGTGAAAATTAATTGTTAATTACGGTATAAAACTCCTAAATAACCAGTTGTTAGTTTTTAATTTGTTCAAATGATAACACGCACTTGTGATATACTATTAGTTATACACGACATAACCCTTTACAATAAACTCTCGGAAGGAATTGAGTTTTTAAAATTCCATATTCTGCACTATGGAAAGGTTTATTATACCACATGTTGACAAATGATTTATAAGAATTTAGAGAATAAAAAAAGAAATTGTGTAAAGTGCGATGAATATGCGATAACAGTAGAACAACTGAATAATGAAAAGCAAGACCTACTGGATATGTAAGCACTAATCAAATGAAAATAATTAGTGTAGACACCCCGAATTCGTTTGACAGCGTGATTCTCGTCATATTGTCCTTACTGCATATCGTGAAAACATGGGAAATTAAGGAATCCTTTTATGTAAAACATTTGGCATGCGTGGCATATGTAATTAATCAGATTTAGGGTTATTAGTAAAGAATTCGAAACAGTTAAATTGTAGTATGATGGAATCCAAGGTGATCATCAAATGCATCAAGAACGAAAATATTTATTTTACTAAATTCAGAAAAGATTAGATTGGTTTGTATAAGATATAACACCCCTACCGCAGTTTTTCAGCTATACCATAATATTCAGATCTTTTTGTAAAGGGGGTGCCAGAGTACGATTAGATTATCATTAAATTACCAGAAAGAACAGCTTAAAAAAAATAAGATTACGTTAGCATTGCAAGCTGCAAATCATCGAAGAAAAGTTAAGTTCTGTTGTCTAAGTCTATTCTTTTAGAAAATTTGTCATACGGATGTAATTAAGGTTGTTTTATTTTTTCAGTTTGTCATGCAGCTGATTTCAATCTAACTCTAAAACATTTAAACGCTTTGTACTATTCACTAAGTTTTAAAATCCACGTAGTAGGCATCACAATTTGATTTTTGAAGAAGTGTCTGATTAACAGATGAATAATATAAATTTATTTACACTGTAGGCTGTGCGTTCAGAATTAACTTATGTTATTCCATATAGTTTTGCTCAGTTTAAAAAAAGCACAATAAAGAAACAATGAGATGCATACGGCAAACGAAGACCTTAAACAGAAATTACAGAAAACAATAACGTTGCTACATGAATCAAATAACAGGTAATAAAACGTTAAAAACCAACCGGCAAACTGAAAATTGCTTTAACATGATTGTCCTCGTTAACTTTTGTTATATTCATCAACAGCATATCCCCGTTTTCCATTGTGATAAATTTTGGAATTTTCTGAAATATCACGAGAAAAATAGAGAAGATGGCATTTCTATTGATTTTGATTTGTAAACGTCACGGCTGAAAGCTTTCAGACAATTTTGGTTCTATATCTTTACAAATAAATAAAATATTGTAATGCTTACCTCAATACAATTTGATTCGCTTTGAGAGTATGAGTTGTTTCTCTATATATAATGGTTGGGAGACAACTAGATACTGGCCTAAAGATATCTGACAATGAAAAGGAGAATAACAGTTTCCAAAAGAACTGAACACTACTCTGCAGTCATAAAAGTAGTCGTAAAAGTGAAACGTGATTAAATACATTTTTACGTAAATTTGGAATTTAATGTTTTGACCATTATGATTTTTCTGCTTACGTAAAATTTCTTTTATCATCCTTGATCAGAGTTCCATATGAAGTATTGTCATCACATGACGTTCGTCCTCCTTGTTGCTAACGTTCCAAAATAGTATCTTCGAATAGCTTTTCTAATTCACCCCCATATCCAACAAAGGATAAGCAAATCAACAACTACATGTAAGGAAGCCAGACTAAAATTGTCAGTTCACTCTTTAAAAGAGTGATTGTCCTTAATTGATTAATCGCGCTTTTGACTTATCTAAACAACAATAATAATCAGGGAGAAAACAATAACAAATGAGTCATTAATCTATCTGAGATTCATCCAGCTTGATCAGTTGAACAGTTACATGCTCTTGGAAGCGTTTGTTGTCTAATCTTACATTTTTGTTTGCATGACCACTGTTCCTGACGTTTCTCCAATATTAGATACAATGTTGAAAATACAAGACATAGAGATACCATAACAACTATGGAAAAAGAAAGGAACATTGAAGTAACCAAGCTGCAAGGTCTGGTTAGTCAACTTCTTTCTGAATTGCAAAGTATTAAGTCACACGACGAACACGAAAAGAATTCAATAAAACATGAATTGAGCAGAATGAAGGTATGCTACCATCAGCTAAACCGTGATAAACATATTTTGGCAAATGAGATTCAATCGCTTAACGATCAGAAACTGGAATTACAACACAGGTACTTTGACATGAATTATTTGTTAGTTAATTAGTTATTTATAAATTTTAAAATGTTTTAAAATTTATTATGCCATACGTGCGCATTGTCTGTTACTAGTTATAAGGGGTGCTACAACTTGACGACCAAATATAAAGAAATTGCCAAAAACATGCTATGCCCAATCTAGTTAATGCGACCAATCTTCTGAATGAAACATTTCTTATATTAAATATTGGCACCAAAATGTTATTAGTAGGTATTTGATACCTAAGGACTAACAGCAGAGTCAACAACCCTGTTGTATTGCAACTGGTCATATAAGCAGAATATATTTGAAACCAAGAACATTTTTGAACATATACTTTTTTAATATTTAAAACAAAAGTACCCGATAAAACGCAATTAACGATAGGGTTTCATCATTCGCATTTTACATTTTTGAACTTTAGATTGTCACGAAAACTAATGAATTCAGTAGTTTTATTTTAAAAAGAAATCGTACAAGACAAAAACATTCTATTACGTTCAGTCACTGTTTCGTACAAAATGCAAAATCTTGGTTTTTTTCGTTTTTTTAGTAGGAGATATGCGTCTGTTTACAACATCTACTATTTCGCAGTCACTACTTTATAAACAGAAACTTGACATGGTAGACGTAAGATTTTAATTGTACGCACTGTTGTAAATATTGTTTTATTTTCCATTACATATATATATTTCTTTTTGCAAGATTGCAGCATGCAGACGAACAGCTTAAATATCAGCAAACTTTGATGTTTCAAAAAAGAAGCCTTAACAACAGCAAACATTAATCGGATAGGTTTGGAAGAAAGGTACGCTTACTGAAAATATCTTTTGACTTCCTAGATGAAAATCCTGGTCTTTAATATATCATATATCAGTGCATTGACGATTTTAATGCATAAATATAAATTTCCAAAATTACTAGTGTTAACACATTGGTTTCTTTAAAATGCGAACAACAATAACGACATGTAGTTTAGCAAAAGCAATGGAAGAAGGTCTTTACATAATGAAATCTTTACAAAACTAGTGACGGATGAACTTTTACTTAGACACTAAGCTAACAAGATTGATAATTTTATATTCAAATTCACATCCGTTTGTCCTCGAGAAAATTGCTAAAAATAACTCTGCCCAGTGATAATAGTTACTTAGAATCGTTTGAATCAATGAATTATAAGTTGAGCAACTTAAAACATCAATTGGTTATTGTTTGTATTTTGACAATCGCTTCAATTTAAGAAGATTTAACAATGCATTGTCAGCCATTGTTTACAAAAACGACTGAAATGAGTTGATTGATTTACTGCTTTTCTAGCAAGTAATTTGGAAACCTGACGCACCAGTTGAACTTGAAAGTGTTCACAATAGATGGCGAAATATTGCAGAAAATTATCGTCGATTCCAAATGACTTTTTATAGAATATTCTGGACCTTTGCCTATCTTTCAAATAAATCATCAGTAACTGATGGTTCGAAGTTATCTGTTTGTTTTCATTTACACGGTTGAACGGATTTTTCATTCAGACAGTTAATAAGCCTATAGACATAAAACACCGTGTGTCCGTTCTCGTAGTATTTTCTTTTTTCAAATTTATAATGCTTTAACCAAAGTTATAATATATACTTATATATACAACTGGAGAAAGATTTTAGTTTTATGAGGTATTATTTTTTAATGATTGAGACTGTTTCCTGAATATGACGATGAATAATCTGACGGCTGTAAAAAAAGCTAGCACTGCTTACTTGGCCGGAGTATCTGAGCACACCTTGTTTTTGTAAAACGGTGTTTCTTACTTACTTTTGGAATTTGCTGTTGTTCTTGGTTTCTTAATTGCGTCATGAATATGTCTTAATCCGCATTTTGTCACTGCCCTTTGTTTGTTGAATTTTGTTTACATATCTTGTTTCTTACCCTTTTCTTATAACGTGGTGAAACGATTTTTTTCATCGTTGGCAGAGCAAACAATTTAGAACAAGAAAACGAAATTCTTTACATTTCGCTTGATGCGGAAAGAACAGAACATGAAAACCAATTATCAATGTAAGTGAAAATCAAACCTTTGTTTTACTGGTTTAAGTATTTACTGCTATATTGCCGGATCAGATAAAAGCATTGCTATTTTCTTTGTTTAGTCAACAAATAAGAATAATTCTCAATCAGTTGGGTAGACAATTGTAACTACCTATTTGATTTTTCCTGTTCATTACAACCAACCAAAATGTTCTAATTATAACATACCTTTCGTTTTCTTTCAATGATATGTTTAAAAATATATTTGAAGTTTTTTTTTAACACGTCACAACCCAACTTGTATTCTTATTATAGCAATTTTAGCTTTAAAATATTCTTGCATTATACTTTTTGGCATATAAATATTCATACCAAATAATCATAATGTTCATCGTAAATTTATTGTCGACAATCTCAGTGTGCCTCAATTAACCAAGCTAACATTTTTTCATCGCTTGCAGTTTAAAAATTCATTTGGAAAACGAAATTGAAAAATTAAAAAGAGAACGTCTTGAAGCCCACATAGATATGGTTCATTGTAAAGAAGTGTTAAACAGGCAAGTAATATAGTACATATTTATATTTCGATATCTAAAATTGTGACATTGAATGTTGCATTAAATATCAACACTTTTTAGCGAAATAAACGTCCGTTGCTTTTGAAAACGCAATTTCCCGCCGTGCTGATATTATACGTTATATACGTTCATATGCGTAGATATAGAGATTTTAACGCCTGAAGTGCCCCCAAGTACGCCCTGAATCGAAGCCGAAGGGTGTACAGGGGTGCTGAAGGTGTTAAAATCTCCATATCTACGGATATGAACGTGTATAACAAATTTTTCCCAGGTATCAGTTAGATTTAATGGATTTTTAGGTACTTTGTCAACGACGTTAAGGTAAAGTAACGTTTTCATCAATACCAAAGACAATTTGATTAGAATTATGAGGCTTTATTACAGGGTGTATGGTATTACCTTTGGTAGAACCCTATAGTTCTCGAAAAAAGTTTTTTTTGTTGGATTCAAACACATGTTTAAGAAGAAAATTTTTGCGCTGAATGTCTGGCAGAGACATCATAATAGTGTGACGTCGTTGTTTGTCAAACTGCATATCAAAATAAAACACATTCGGACCTTTTGTTAGAGATTTCATCATTCTATATATGACACAAACAAATTAACATTTATAATTTAAACGCATCTTAAGTACATTTGTGCAACTAACGGTAGCAGCACCCGGGTATATGTCTTAGCAACGCCCGGGTATTTTGGTTTTGTAAAGACGTGTAACTGACCAATCAAATTCCAGGAATAATACAGTATAGCTAAATCTTATAAAGTATGCGTCATGTCCAGAGCATATCAACTGATTGGTCTTTTTAAAAAGCGTCTTAATGTGCAAGAAAATAGCATAGATGAGCGCTTTTTATACGTTAAACATTGCTTTGTTTTCAGCATATATAGCATGCTTTTCTTGACTTAAGCTGCAATAGTTTCTGTTGCATTTATTATCATTAATTCATTCGTTCATTGACTATTGTTGATATTTATAATGAAATCATCGTTATTGTATTACCTGTTTTGTAGAAGGTGATAGCTGTGACCAAGCATTTATAGACAAATATGTTAAATCAAATGTTGAAGCTGAAACACAATTAGTTAGGGAAACTGCACGATTACTAGTAGACATGTCAATCAAAAGTCAAGCTGTGCAAACATTAATACCCCGGTTAGTATTTATGTAATAGTAACTTGTGTGTAGGGCCGTATCCAGAATTACGGACTGATGAAGACCCGATACGGACCGCTTATTTTGTTACAGCCCGAGCCAAAGGCGAGGGCTGTAACAAGATAAACGGTCCGTATCGGGTCCTTCAGAAGTCCGTAGTTCTGATACGGCCATACACACAAGTTACTATTACTTTTATTTCATTGAAAACATTAGAAAACAAACAAGTTCAATAGTATACAAGACAAAATGAACTTTGTTTACCTGTAATTGTTTAGCATGTGTGTTAAATAATATGTTATGTTGATATTTTACAGGTTTTACATTTTGGTTAGTAATTAGAAATCTATTTACATTTATTTGTGGCACATGAAAATTGGAAATTTAAATAATCTTTTTTTGATCGGGCTGTATCACCGTTACAGCCAGGGCTGTATCAAACTTAGGGCTGTAACAGTAGATTGGATACAGCCCGTTTGCTGATACAGCCCTGCTGAGTCTTTTATTCTTAAACACATTAGCTGTAGCTTAAAATACAGACTGCAAATTATCCAATGGAATGGTTTGTTACATTATTGATATGAAATAATAATATTTTGTTCTCAATAAATATTGTTTTTGTAGTATATTGCTAAGTTAATAGCTAGCTGACCAGTAAACTAAACAGTGTAATATACTAAACTCATGATTAAGAATTGGGATTATATGATAAAATAAATATGATACAAAATCGAATTATTACACGAGCGAAAATATCATAGGCGAATCAAGAAACTTAAAAGTACTATACAGATAGGACTAAAGATGCAACCTTATTATTGACATGCCAATGATCTTAAGTTAATACCTTAAAAACTCGAAACTATAATCCATTGTTAAAAAATATCGATCAGATAAATACATTTTTAAGACTGTGTTTAATTATTAAATTTCGTATTTATTTGCATGTTTTTTTTTGTGGTTTATGTTGTTGACTTGTCGAGACGATTATTTTAAATTATAATGCACTGCATTAATCTGTTCATTTCTATAATTAATTTTAAAAAATTGTTTTGCCAGATTTGAAAAAGATGACCAGAAGGCAAGAAACAATAATCAATTAAATGAGGCACATCTTGCTGAAAAAAGAGATATAAGGCAAACATCAGTTGAAGAATTGTATGTATTATACAATAATATATATGAATCAGAACGAAGTGTGTTCTCAAAGGTTATAAAATAATTAAGTCAGATGCTTATTATATAGGATGCTCTACCATTAAAAATATATAAAGTCCAAAGTAAAATTTATCGGGACGTGCAATACACTAACACTGATTTGAGATTGCAGTATAGAAGATAATGAATCAAAGACTGTACTAAGTTCAGATATTCGGATTAGAAATATTATGTGTTTTCAAACAGTAGATGGTGCTGCATACTCGCCCGGAACACTACACTACATCCATGGTTTCATGTCGCTCACTGTTGGATTTTTGTTGGGTATTTTGTGTTTCGTTTTTGTATCCTAGGTTTCTGTTTCACTTCTTATATTTGTGGTTTGATTGTTGTTATATTTTGGTTGTTGGTTCTAGAGTTTGCTGATTTCTTGGACCTGATGTGTGGATTGTCTTTGTTACAGTTCCCTTGGTATTGTATTACTACCTTCATTTAAATCAAGCAAGGAATTTTAGTATTAATAATATTAAAGCGTTTTTGCTGTAATCATCTCCCCAATTGTGACGGTGTTTCAACATCTTTCATATCAGGTCGCCTGGTAGGCAAATGATAGCATAATTTGTTATTTGTTAATGTATTGATATCGGTGTTTATGAATTTTGATAAAATTGCAGCGTTTACACATCAAACCATATTTATGTTTCAGGTAATAATAGCCACGGGATTTTACTTAAAATGGATATGAATCACTCACTATCACAAAAATCCCACTAACAGTTTTAAAAGAACAGCTTAATTATTTATTTATTTGTATTCCTACAATCTGTTGCAATATGATTGTTTGCTTGTTTTGTATGTTTTTTGTATGGTTGCATGGGAATAAGCTAGAAAAAGTGAGAACCCCTACCATCAGAAGGACTTTGGTTATAAGTCTATTACTCCTCGTCAGATTTCAAACTGACAAATTTGCTAACCTTTATATTTTAATTATTACAGAGCATGACCGTTGTTGATAACAAAAACACATACTCATTTGAAGTATTTAGCAGCGTTTCTGATTTGTAAGGATGTTGTTAACTAGTATGGTATGTAGTTTTGTCTGTTGATTGCTTCTGCCAGTCAGACCTCTTGATATCTTGATTTCAAGTCAATATTGAATCATTAGTTGGCATGTAATGGTTTTCAGTGCATAGTCTAAAATATTACTTTGCAGAAAAACAAAAACTGTCAGCAGATCAAGCAGCGGTCTAGTTAACATATCATGTGAAATGCCAGCAAAGGAACACAAAGAAATGTAAGAACACATAATAATTATAGAATGCAACTTGATTTTCTACAAACATGATAATTAGGAGATAACTGTCTTGTATTTGAAGATATACCGGCATCAATTGGTGATTTGATGGTCGGAAATAATGCTTACGGAAGTAAACGGATATGCCGCCAAATTTTCAAAAAATTACGGTTATCTCCATTCTAAAGCAACGTCAATAAAAAAATAAATCCCAATTAATTAAATTGGGATTTTTTTACCGGAAATAACATTTGCGCTTGCGTTAGCTTCTGACGGCATCAATCGTGGAATTGATACTATAATATCATTCACGTTGTGCAATTAGAATTGACGTTACATTGCAAGAACTGCATTTGAATTTTGTTGCGTGGTTGTCTGGAGTAATATGGAAGAGAGCCGTGTGATCAACAGTAATTGAAAACTAACAGTAACAAAATCGGATTGCCGAATATCATTTTAAAACGACAATACAGTATGGCATGCCTGAATTATTCTTAAATATATCAGATCTCGTCACTACAAATTTTCAATTTAAATATAATCACTATAATTTTTTTTATCTTTTAACACAATTGTAGCTCGCAAACAATTGTGAATGCGGAAAAGGCTTTCTTAATAACACATGTGTCCATGGTTCAAACATCTGAAAACGAAATATTAAATCAAGAACTCAAATGTATCGAAGGAGTAAAAGCACCGATAAGTAATGCTGAATACCGACAAATAACAGTGAGGTAACACAGAAGAGCATTAGGGGGCAAATACTTGCTTCCACGTGACAAGTTGTATGCACATTGTGTGATTGTCATTCATTATATTAAGAGTTGAAGAGTCTCATACATGTGATTATGCTCCAAGTGCATGCTATTTTCGTGTCTATAATATATATCAGCATGATTTTCTACTATTAGAATGCTTATCAATGCTGATTTTAGTCATAATACGATTTGTCTGCATATTTTACATTCACTTGTCACCAAGTATAGCATTGAGTTATAACTCTTTAGAATTTACCCATTTTTCCTTAATCTTCTGTCTTTACCAGTCATCACACACGGCATCGTTTTCGTGGAGTATATAATTCATGGTAATTAAGATTTATCAAGTGTAACCATAGTTTAAGTAAACAAAATTCTTGAGGTTTTTGGACTCGATTTATTATTTGAGATATCTTAGTTTAAAGTTACAATTTCATTTCTTTAACTGGAAGCCAAAACTAGATTATACATTCTTATATACGTTAGAATAGATAAGCATAGTTATTGCAGTTTTCTAACAACCTTAACTTAAAACTAATACATTTTAATACATTACACTGACTTCGTATTAGAATTTACAATGAAGGTCGGCTGAGGACCGAGATTTACAATAGAAGAGATTATTTTAATATTCATATAACGACTTACATATTTATGTGTAGCAACATTCTAGTCCCCTGCAAATGGAGTATACATGAAATTTAAATAGAAATTACAAGCTCTTGAGTACGTGATCTCCATGGATCATGTACTCGAGAGCTATTATTTTCTATCTTGGATAGATGGTGATTGAAGACAGAATTTATAGAGGTGTCAAATTAGGTAACCAGGGCTTCAGGATGGCAAGATCAAGGTCATCACAGTCGCCGTCATAAATTTACGAGACTTTTTAACAGTTAATCTTTACGTATATCTGTGTCACAAATGGCCATTTATTTGATCCTATTGTCGTTACCAAGGATTTTATCATTAGCAATACGACAGGTGGCAAACTTGAGGCAGGATTTCGGAGCACCTGGTCATTCAAGTTATGATCATTGTGTGTCAGTTTGTTCCGTTGTTGTCCCCTCTTTTGTTTAATTATGTGTAATAATTGTCTTATTGTTTCCTAAATGTTTCCAGTATCTTCAATTCTGTTTTCAGATTGGTTATTAGTTAATTGTTTTGTTATATATATGACGTTCAATGTTTACATTTCTCAGCCGAGTTCTTATTAAAATTTAATAATTTTAACGTAAAGTTAAAATCTAATTTATATTTAAATTTTATCAAGAAAAGGTATTCCCAGCTTCAAAAAAGATTAACATGTGCATGTGATGTTAAATGGCGTCATATTATCAACTAATAAAATGCTTATAACAGATGTTCTGACCTGGTGTTATATTTGAAGTGAAGCACCAGGAGACCAGGTTATAGTTATATATCGTTCTGTCTAATAATGATCATTACATTTTGCGGGGTTTTTTGTTAGCTGTTTTCCTCTTTTCAAACAATATCAATGTTATATCTTTGTAGTTAATTATTGTTTTGTTTGTTAAATTGTTTTTAAAGGGAAATGGATTGTTGTTTGTGTTTTAGTTCTGTGTTTTGAAGCAACAAATATGTTAAGGAAGACCAATATGTGCATAATCTAGGCCACATAAAATGTCATCACAGATATGACAACGAGGTCGAAAATGCATAGTTTTGTTTACGAAAATAAGGATGTTTAGAATCTTATTGCATAATGGCAGAATTGCGCAATATAATTTATTAAGATAAATATAGTCTAACATAGGAAGAAACAAATTATTATACCCATATATTATTCAATAGTTGTCTAACTTTAGTATTATATATATATACCGAAACATATGCTACTGTTCTAACAATAGCGATAAAACAGAAGAAACTAAAATAATGCAGGAAATATTTTATTTTCTTATTCATAATATTTTAGACAAATGTCTTTTATTTGATTTGTGTGTCATAGTAATCAATAAATAAACAAAACAAATTGTTGTTTGGGAATGTATAATGTTTCGTTAAAAATGTTTGATAAGTATCTGTTAACATCACTCACGCAACGATAAATGATAGGTAGGTATGTTAGTTTTTATAACTCAAGTCTCGAGATGATTTGTAAAGTTATAATATTCTTATTTCTCTTGTCCACTATTGACTTAACAAAGTACAGAAAAGTACAGATTATGCAAATGACATGGTTTATTATGCAACAAATCAATTCTTTTGGCTCAAAAATTGATAAAATAGAGCAGGAAGCTTGTCAGAGAGAAAAGCAGTTAAACGGTTTAACGAAAAAATTTCCTGACACAAACAGCGAAGCAGCGTTGCAAATGGCATAAAGAACTTGACGTGATTAGGAAATAAATTAACGATACTACGGAAGCCGAGAAGGGCCATTCAAAATTCAGAATTCAAATTTCAAAATTCAAAATACAGAATTCAGAAGCCGGTAATACGGAAGCCGAGAAGGGCCATTCAAAATTCAGAATTCAAATTTCAAAATTCAAAATTCAGAATTAAAAATTCGGAAATGAGAATTTTCCCGGGAAATTTCCCCGCCATGTAGCCCCCACGTGGTACACAATTTATCGCTGTTGGATAATTGTTTCTTCGGTTTGTTCCTCAGGGGAACATTACAAGAAAAGTCAAGTTAAACATTGATAGAATTCCTTTGGGGAACATTACAAGAAAACTCAAGTTTTCTTGTAATGTTCCCCAGAGGAATTGTATCAATGTTTAACTTGACTTTTCTTGTAATTCTTGTAAAGAAACCCACACTTAAGAGAAAGGACCAAGACAGAACAGATAGAAATAATGGTGAGTGAATAATATCCGTTCGTTTAATTGTAAAGACAAGATGCCCAACATAAGTTGTTTATTTATGTCTCACCAGAGGAACTTTATTAATGTTAAACTTGAATTTTCTTGTAATGTTCCCCCCTGAGGAATTCTATCAATGTTTAACTTGACTTTTCTTGTAATGTTCCCCTGAGGAACAAACCGAAGAAACAATTATCCAACAGCACGTGGGGGCGGGAAAATTCCCCGGGAAAATTCTCATTTCCGAATTTTGATTTCTGAATTTTGAATTACGAAATTTATACACAATCGCCATTTTCTAAATACTTCTGAATTCTGTATTTTGAATTCCGAATTTTGAATGGCCCTTCTCGGCTTCTGAATTCTGTATTTTGAATTTTGAAATTTGAATTCTGAATTTTGAATGGCCCTTCTCGGCTTCCGTACGATACAGATGCGAAACTGGGTAACACGCTGAACAATTTACAAACCCAAATGTGTGATGTAATAAATAAAGGTATCATTTATTTATATATTTTTTTGACAAATTTAATAAAATTAAGTAAGGGAAAAAACTTGTTAAAATTGTATGAAGATCTTAAACAATCTAGTATGTAATGACGCAGCTACCAATGAAATCATGCCAAATAAGCAAGTGCGCAGCTTCAATTCAGTACTTAATTTAACAATACCGGTTTTTTGTCCATATTTACAGTAAAAGAAATATACTTCGTGGTTTTTTGTCGGTTTGGTGTTTTACTGACTGTTAGCCCATTGTGTATCACTAGGTCATTACCAATTTGTCGTTTCTGCCAGAAAAATTGTTTTATGTATTAACTGTCCTGAAAATACGAAGTATTTTAAGGAGGTTCAGGACACTTTCAATAAATCTTCAAAAATAATAATTTTCCTTACTCTACAGTTAGTTGTTAATACAAGTAATAGTATTTTTAAATTAATGTGATTTTTATTATGAGATTTTCACAACAAATGACGGATGGTGTCCTGCATCCCATTAACTTCTTAAGTCTTTTCATTTCCAAGGTGGGGATGGGCATAGACAGATTTAGCTTACATTTTTGAACTTTGATTAAATACATGTACACTCTTTACATCACTGGTTTTTTTACCTCTTTATTTTTTTTTTGATTTTTGGAAACTAATTGTCATCTCATAAATAGTTTATGTCAAACTTTCTTTCTTTTGCAAATTTAATCACTTACATCATTTGTTTTTGTAACAACTAATGATGTTTGCTTGAATTTCTCAACCTCATAATTATGTCACTCTGAGAACACAGCAATAATATCTCGATGGCGTTATACATAGATATTTAAAGAAACTAATATACTAAACTGTTATTATGTATCTAGACATTATTCAAGATTATTATTCAAGCTGTCGTGTTCCAATCTATACATACATAAGACGTCTGGAAATAGTGACAAAAATGTGTTGAACCAATAAAATAAACATTCTAAGGTCAACTATCAAGTTAAAATTTTTCAAAATGTTCTGTCATGTCTGTCAATGACAAATAATCTTATTTTTTATAATGACTTGAAAAGCATCGATTGGTGTTTTAAAAATTTGTTCGAATACGACTTCTTTTTTTATTTAAAGCGGTGGTCTAGTGTCACCAATTATGTTTCATGCAGTAAAAAGTGAGGCGGAATACTACAAGAACCACGTGATAATCGTCTGTCAAGACCAACATAGGTGAGGGGTTTACAGCTCCAAAGAAGGGTGTATATCCTTTTTTCGTCAATGTTTCAACTATACCTGGGCAGCACATTCACATAGCTCTGTGCACAAATGGAGATGGGTTAGTGATAGAACAAGAATATGTATACCCGAACTATACGTTTTGTCAGTAACGCCATAAATAATAAATACAGTTTTAAACTCAATAAAAGTTATTGATAATCGCTGCATCGTGTTGTCTGACTCTCATCGGTTTGTTGTAATTGTGATGACACTTTACTTAACGTTAACGTGTGCTGCAGTTTTTTGCCTGACAAATGACAACTGCTTACTACGTTTGGTCGAATTTATATTCATTTACCTGATTAAATCACTGACTGGTGATGGATTGATTACCGCTGAATGATTGCTGACTGATCCCTGACCGATTCATTCTTCCATGACTGATTGACAACTGACAACTGACTGGTGATGGATAAATGACCGCTGACTGATTCTGACTGATCCATGACTGATTCATTCGTCCATGACTGATTGAGAACTGACTGGTGATGGATTGATGACCGCTGACTGATTCTGACTGATCCATGACTGATTCTTCGTCCATGACTGATTGACAACTGACTGTGGATGACTTGATGACCGCTGACTGATTCATACGTCCATGACTGATAGTACCGTTTGCAACAGATTACTGTATTTTAAATATAACTGACCTGTAACATACATGTGACTATTGATTCGAAAGCCATCAGTTGCAATCCACGTTAGGGCTTGAGTAAGCACGTGGACAGGAAATGATGCAAAAGCATGCAGGTATGTTCGATAACAATGAAAATGCGCTTGACATGTAACACTATCGTCAGCTATACCTTAATACATATGAAAATGAGATGGAACATAAGTTGATGATTATCATGAAGAAAAATATCTCGGGAAGCGATGTATATATAGTTGAACCACAAGAAAATTTTTATAACTCGGGAGATTGTGAAATGTGCCGTCTCGGACCCTTGTCGCAAAATCCGCTGTTTTTTCTATGAAGATCTCTCTGGGCGTCCAACGCTCTCATCAAAGTATAAAAAAGCGTTGGACGGTAGATGAATCTCGGACTAGACTTTATATTAATTGTAGAAACACGTGATACTCTGATTTCATAAGATAATCTTTTCAAAATTATCCTTAGATGAAGACTAGGATATCTCAGAAAGAAGACTTAAAATGCTGACGACGATCTCTTGAGCATGCATATCAATTATTGATAATTAATCTGAACACGAAGTGACAATTACATATGTACTGATGAAAAATGACTTCAGTCAGTTGGGTTTTTTTAATGTACGACAAACAAAATTTACACTGAACAGAATTAAGGAGAGCTTCTTTAGATATATAATTAAACTAAATGTTCATGTATATATGTTAAAGGTAGCTGAAAAACGTATACTGTTAACAAAGACAATTATTCATTATCTGGTATGGTTCTATCATTATCTGGTGTGTTTCCATCATTATCTGGTGTGGTTCTATCATTATCTGGTGTGGTTTTATCATTATCTGGTGTGGTTCCATTATTATCTGGTGTGGTTTCATCATTATCTGGTGTAGTTGCATCATTGTCTGGTGGGGTTCTATCATATCTGGTGTTTTCATCATTATCTGGTGTGGTTCTATCATTATCTGGTGTGGTTTCATCATTATCTGGTGTGGTTCTATAATTATCTGGTGTGGTTTCATCATTATCTGGAGGGGTTCTATCATTATCTGGTGTGTTTCCATCATTATCTGGTGTGGTTCTATCATTATCTGGTGTGGTTCTATCATTATCTGGTGCGGTTTCATCATTATCTGGTGTGGTTCTAACATTACCTGGTGTGGTTTCATCATTATCTGGTGGGGTTCTATCATTATCTGGTGTGTTTCCATCATTATCTGGTGTGGTTCTAACATTATCTGGTGTGGTTTCATCATTATCTGGTGTGGTTCTATCATTATCTGGTGTGTTTCCATCGTTATCTGGTGTGGTTCTATCATTATCTGGTGCGGTTTTATCATTATCTGGTGTGGTTCTATCATTATCTGATGTGTTTCCGCCATTATCTTGTGTGGTCTTATCATTATCTGGTGTGGTTTTATCATTATCTGGTGTGTTGCCATCATTATCTGGTGTAGTTCTATCATTATCTGGTGAGTTTACTCATCATTATCTTGTGTGATTTCATCATTATCTGGTGTGTTTCCATCATCATCTGGTGTGGTTTAGTCATTATCTGGTGTGTTTCCATCATTATCTGATTTGGTTAAGTCATTATCTGGTGTGGTTTCATCATTATCTTGTGTGGTTTCATCATTATCTGGTGTGTTTCCATCATCATCTGGTGTGTTTCCGTCATTATCTGGTGTGGTTCCATCATTATCTGGTGTGTTTCCGTCATTTTTTGCCATTGTTCCATCTATGTGATTTAATCATTATATGCTATAGTTACCAATCAAGATTTCGTCAACCAATTTTTTCCTGGAATTTTAGTGTAATATAAACCCATTTTTATTGCTGTTTTAGTTTTAATTCTAATGTTCATGTATCAATATAAATTATCTCAAGTGGTTTTAAAACAAATGTAGAATTTATTTATTAATTTATATTATCTTAAGTGCTTTTAATATAAATCTAGTCTTTGTGTATCAATTTCATTTTGTTAAGTGCTTTTAGTACAAACACCATTCAAACAAACAAATACCTTGGAGTAGTAGTAGTACGTTTGTGAACAATGTGATGTGTTCAGACACAGATAAACACATGCTGGCTTAATAAAAAAATATATCGAATATCTTTATTGTTGACACATCATTGCATTTTTCTCAATTATGGAAAATGGCAAACATAAGTCAATTATGTCATTTATATTTACAATGCATCAATGACTCCAAATCTAATACTAAATAGACTGAAGACCAAATCTGTCACATGTTAGATTTTCTGATTGACAACATATTCGTCATGTTTGGATTACATGTTTTTCAACAGACTGTTGGTATTCCCATGGGTACTAATTGTACTCCTCTCCTCGCCGACCTGTTTATGTAATCCAATGAGGCTGAGTTCCTAGAAGGCCTACTGAAGAAGAAAGAAAAGACTCTGGCCCTGACCTTTAATTTCACATTCCGCTATATTGATGATGTTTGTCCCTCAAAATGCTAAATTTTGAGACTACTGACATTCAATTTACCCCAGCGAGCTTGAAATTAAAGATACCACCAATACACTAAGGTCAGCCTCTTACTTAGGCCTACTTCTAGAAATAGACTCAGGAAAACTACAAACTAGGCTCTACGACAAGCGTGATGACTTCAACTTTCCAATTGTCATCTTCCCGTTCATCGACAGCAACATTCCAGCAGCTCCAGCGTATGGTGTGTACATTTCACAACTAATACGTTATTCTAGATACTGCGATCGTTATTCCTATTTTCTAGACCGATCACTGCTGTTGACTGCTAATCTACCAAGGTTGATGTTATCTCTCCAGAAGTTCTAAGGTCGGCACCACGACTGAATTGATCGTTATGGGAAATCAGTGTCTCAAATACGATCTGACATTTTCGCTGAGTCATAGGTGTGTTTCCTATTCCTGGATTTGACTTTTCCCTAGACAAGACAAATGAGTAACTCGACGGGTGTCTAATTAGAGGCAGGCAATGCTTACTCGTCCGGAGCACCTGAGTGAACCCGTGGTTTTATTGGGTTCGTGTTACTCTCTGTGTTTTATGTTTTTGGTTTTTGTGTTGTGTTGGTCTATATCCGGATTTGTAACTGTCCCTTGGCTTTTGGCTCTTGTTGTTCGGTCGGCTTCCTTTGCTACTTTTTTACTTAGGATACAACAATGCGTCACGACATTGAGGGTCAAATATATATACGTTTGTACCCTATTATACAGTACTGACCAGCCAGAAGTGGAACACAAGCTGCCGAAACGCCAGCCTATGTCGAATACTGATTTCTTCTATCGAACACTCGACAGTCCAAACGCTTTATTTTCTAGCGAAGCCATTTTCCTCGTCGCGTTTCGCCAGTCGAGCTCTTCAACAGTTTACTCATTTAACCACTAGGTTTGGCTATACGATTTTTTTTCCGACAACTACAGATGTTTATAATTATACAAAGTAAGTTCCTCGATGCGATTGATTAGAAATAGAAAAATACTTGTTGTAAATATTTAATTGAACGTAACCTTTCCGTGTGATTAGATACACTCTACCAGGGGAGTAGCTGAAGATAAAATGATGTGCAAATGCAAGCAAATCTTACTCGGGTCAATGTGAACGGCCTGAAAAAAAAGAAATAAACTGCAATATTGAATTTGACATAACCAATAATTTATTTGGACACTCATATATTAGTTTTTCGCATTGTCCGACACAATATCCAAAGCCAATATATCGACCCTGTGTTATTGCAAATGATCTTATTACTATGTCTATGTCAGTTTATATTTCTCTGTTAACATGAAATAGGGCAAAAGAAGACAATATGATCGTGGCAGACTGATGGTAAGTCGAAAGCATACGCATTGAGCAAAACGAATGTCAATCAATCGAAGGAAAATCAAAATAACATATGAAAGTGGACTGCAAAAATGCTTGAGTAATATCAATTTTAATGTAATAATAAATATTATTAGTATTATTTTTACGGAAGTTAATAATAAAGGGAGGCCATGTTTTCGGTGATCAGCGCAGCTTTAAAAATCGAAAACCAGAATGTTACTACTAAATCTGCGATTGTATCAGGCATGGTGTTTCAATCACAAATCAAATGTTTTAAATATATATGAGAAGACTGAGACAATAGTACAGATTGAAACTTGCATCATAATTACAGGTAATTAACGAGTCCAGATTGTAAAACCGATACAGCTTCTGAATCAGAGTTAATTTCCGGTACACGCTATAACGACGACAAAAAACATTTCCATTTAAGAACACACATTTTATGTAATTATTGAAGTTTTTACACACAGAATATGTGAATTAGAAACCAAACTTGGTAAAGACTTAAGCATTGTTAGTAAGAAACTAAGTTAACAGTCATCGCCTCCGGCATGATTACTTATAATTTGATGGAACATTTTTACATAGTTACAATTCCGAGGAATGCCTGCTCGGGTGAGATGGAATAAATATCTGGCATCGTGCCAAGTCACTTCAATATATCATAAAGTACTAGACTAAGTCACCAGCAAGCATTATACAAACTGACCACGTCTTACGTGCAAAGTGTGGTTAAACATCAGCTACAATATCATGTGTAAAACCCAGGTATTCATCAATTAATTTGTACTCGGACAATAGATTGCTGCCATGCCAACAGTTGGCCAGGTCTACGTTTCATGTAACGTCATCATGGGGTCTCTTTGGACTGGTCAGTCACAATGTCAGGTTGCCGTTTACCAGAGTAGGATTTTACCTTTTCGGTTAAATATCAGCCCCAACAGTCCTCGACAGGCTACGACGACATGGAATTCGTCCAGGAAAATCCTATTTTGGTCCAGAATCATAGACTGGGAACTTGTTCCAAGGTTTGACAAAACAAATGTTTGGACTATAAAAAACAGGCATCAAATTCGGTTCAGTGAGTCAAAGTTTCCTTTAAAAAGACATGATGGAAGAATTCGTGTGTATCGGCGTAAAAATAAGCGGTAAGTCGATTCTGCGTACAGAATGTGGACATATACCATGGGGGAACGTTTTGGTGTGGCGCAATATCTTACGATCGCAGGACAAATTTGTTTAACATCAATAGAAGTTTGACGATTGAACGTTATAGGCACAAAATCTTGACACCATGCACACTTGTTGCCTGCTATTATCCGACAAATGAAGCTATAATGCGCGACCACATACAACACGCGTAGTTACGATTTTCTTGTTAATAGCAGTGTAATGTATTACCTTGGCCCTCTAAGTATCTAGATTTGAAGCCAATCGAACATCTATTGGACAAACACTATTTCAGCTAACCAATGCGTTACAAGATAAGTTGGGGAGAATTTCACAGATAACAATGAAACACTGGTCGGTGAGATACTGGACAGCAATAGCTGCACTTGGCGGTCATACTAGATACTAACCTGTTTGTCACCGACTATACATGAACATTTTAAAATGAATTCAGACAACATGCATCTTACATTGTTGTGTTAAATTTTGTGTCGATATTAAAAATCAATGACGTGTTATATTTCTTTGATGTCTGCGATTACGAAACCTATTATGCGGGTTTTTTATGTTATCAGTTAATAAATAGTTTTATCAGGGCTGTTCTAATATATGTTTTAGCATATCATTACCACTAAATTTTAAACCAACAATTTAAATGAAGAGCCCATCCATGTATGTCAAATTTTCAGGCTTAATTTCGGTAATTTAAACAAGCTCCCGCAGAGAACATTCCTTCATAACGAACCTTATCGGAAAAAGTTCATTCTATGCTTTAAAATGCGTGCAGAAATAACATTAACATAAAATTAGACAAACACATGCAGAAGGCAGAATGCGTTTTTGCTATTTATCATGTGTCTGTCATCACTATGGTTGCGGGTTCGAGTCCCACGTGTGCTCGACTCCAATCTTAATTCAATAATTGACAAGGATTGTCAGTAATCCTACCAAAAGGTCCGGGGAGTTCGTCCTAGTAGTCTGTCCTCCTAAACCCGATCAAAAGTGGGGCGTCATGATATAGCTGAAAAAAAAACTTGCATAAATTGTGTTTAAATGACTGTGTCTCGGGGACAATCTGTATTGATGAAGCTTTTTGAGAATGATGTATTAATTAGATAACTGGACGATGACATTAATTTTAATAAAATTTAAAAAGGGTTTACCCGAACTATTACCTATTTCTTTTTGTACGGGCTGGTAATCACAAAGACAGTAAGCTCTTGCAGCTGTCAAAATGATTGGTTTGAAGCCTATGGGTATAGATAAACGGTGTTGAATGTATTGGATGTTAAAAAGCAACTGACATTGCATGTTTACAATCACAAATTGAAAATATCACAGAAATGGTACAAAAGTTCAAAGTCGGAAACCGCACACAGGTTATCTGTCGCAACACTTCAACACCCGATTCTGATTGGGATAGATGTGGCAATCAATCGTTAGGGCATTCAATCAAGAACTGTGTTTTAACTGTGTCGCTGGATTTTTTATTTTGATTCCGACTGTAAAAATAAGGGTGTTGAATATATGTATATAACTATTAATAACGGCGTCTCCCGGCTTTTCTTGGGTCACCGGACTTATTTTTATTAATTAGTTTTATTTACCCTACAGTGCGTTTGTTGTGTTATTCCTGTTTTACAATGTATACTTTAATTAATTTTGTAATATTAGAAATATTGTTAATATTAACAAGGTGCATTTCGTGTCATAGTACTAATTTCTTGCAAGTTGTTCATGGTCGACGTTTATCCGGGTACAAGATTAAAGATCTAAAGTCATATTATGTGTATAATCCGTTTTATTAGAGTGTGATCTGTATTGCGCAACGCTTATATCCGGTAGTGTGTACCAGGAACGGTGACGTGATTGGGTACCTTCATGTATACATACGATGGGTCAATAGAGACTTCTGTACAGATTGTCGCTAAAAGCTATTGTCATGAATAAATTAATTTTTAAAAAGCGTAAAATTTGTGTCAGATCGTGAAGATTATTTTCTTTTAAATATATTATAATCACTCTAGTATTTTTACAAGAAAAGTAACATTTGTATAAGGTCCTCGGTTCCTTTTATATGATGCCAAGTTCTTTTTATATGGTCCTCATTTCCTTTTATATGGTCCCAGTTATTTTTATACGGTCCTTAGTTCTTTTATATGGTCACCAATTCTTTCTATATGGTCCTTAGACCTCAGTTCTTTTTATATTGTCTGCATTTCTTTTTAAATGACCCCCAGTTCTTTTATATGGTCCTCAGTTCTTTTCATATTCTCCAGTACTTTTTATAGAGTCTCTTCAGATAATTTTATAGTGTCCCCAGTTCTTTTATATGGTCCTCAGTTCTTTTCATATTATCTCCAGTACTTTTTATAGAGTCTCCTCGGATAATTTTATAGTGTCCCCAGTTCTTTTATATGGTCCTCAGTTCTTTTCATATTATCTCCAGTACTTTTTATAGAGTCCTCAGATAATTTTATAGTGTCCCCAGTTCTTTTATATGGTCCTCAGTTCTTTTCATATCTCCAGTACTTTTTATAGAGTCTCCTCAGATAATTTTATAGTGTCCCCAGTTCTTTTTTATATGGTCAGTTCTTTCATATGGTCCCTTTTTCTATCAATATGGTAAATTCTTTCGATATGGTCCCCAGTTCTTTTTTTATCGTCCTCAGCTCTTTTTTGTTGTCCCTAGTTCTTTTATATGGTCCCAAGTTCTTATTATATGTCCAAGTTCTTTTTATATAGTCCCCTGCTCTTTTTATTTAGTCCAGAGTTCTTTTTATTTTGTCCAGAGTTCTTTTTATTTTGTCCAAAGTTCTTTTTATATGGTGCAATGTTCTTTTTAAATGATCCTTAGTTCTTTTTGTATAGTCCCTTGTTCTTTTTATATTATTCACGTTCTTTTTAAATGATGTCAATTTCTTAATTATTTTATGGTCCCCACTCGTTTTAAATGGTCCCCGGTTTTTATATGGTCCACTGTTCATTTTATATGTTTTGCTACACATATTGTATTTGTTAATTTTTTGCGTGTAAATATTCAATCTAAATCTATAACACGTCATGGAACGCTGAAGTTGTTTATTACAGGTGTTAAAAGTGTAATATGTGCTTTTTAACATGATACTGGCTTAAATTACATTTACTTGTATCACTTTACTAACAAATTCATCAACTTAACAATAAAATGTTTTTATATACCCATAATATGTTACCAGTAGAGCGTGAAAACAAGATGGTATCTCGTTCTTCGATTTCGTTTACTATCAACTAGTTCCGAGTTTTTATAATGCGAATCTGTTTTCCTGAAAGCAGCATTATTTCTTTGGAATTCTGGTTTATGGACACACCAGAGATTTATATCAGATTTCGATACTTTCACCGAGCTCTTGATTGCAGTGGGATTTCATGAGATTTTATCAAGTTCGCAATATAGGTTTTATGTCTTATAATAAGAAAGAATGTAGCATTGAGCTTTAATTGTTTAGATGGATACGGGGTTTACTGATTATTGAATTGATGCTTGATGACTAGCGGCAGCGAACTGTTTTTGCGCTACATTCAGGCTAAGACAAGTATAACTAGTACTGTATAGTTTGCTGATTCATGCGGAGAACAGAATAAAACATAAACCAGTTGTGAAAGTGATATAAACCAATGGTCAGGAGACAATCAAATTGGGAAATTGTATGGACCAAGCTGGAAAGGGACGCAAAATTTAGTTTTTTAGGGTGGCTATAACAGGCTTTCTCTTATTCGAAAACTACAAAAAGGGGTTTTATCGTTTAAGTTTCGTGACAGTTTCCAGACAATTTACCAACTATGGTACGCAGTGGGGATTTTCGTACTTAGGCGGGGCTATAAACTGAAAACTCACAACGAGAGGGCCTCCGCTATAAGCCACAGAGACGCACTAAACAGCTCTGTTGGTAGAACCGTTGAACCTATTTTGTTGGTAGAACCGTTGAACCTATTTTGGCAACCTTTATTTTGTAAAAATTATGCCATATTGTAATTAATGACAAAATAAATTCTACGTAAATGTATTTACTTCAAGGAAAATGAATTTTAATTTAACTGAGTTTTGGTCTTACCAACAGTGAACGATATAATGTTAAAACTAGTTAAATAGATTACAAGTTTTTCTTGCTTTCATTTTTATATCTCGCATGCAATGACGTATAATTGATCCGGTGTTAATTGTCGCATGTTGTATGTTTACATTATTCCATAATTATTATCCTTCTTAAATATTTCATTCATAAAATCCATCGAAGCGGTCAAGCGAAGCACTGACCTACGTAGCTCTCTCAGTACAAACGTAGGCTTTTTAAATATGATTTTTTTGTCATTTAAAATTTTTTCGATAGAACAGACATGAAGAAATATGTGTTTCTTACGTTTTTCTCGTGGTCAATAATTTCGCCGGTTAATTCTATTTTGAGAATTAATGAGGAATACGGAACCAAAATTGGTAAGAAATACTTGTTATATAGTTTTTTCTACTGAAAATCAATCGACTGTTTGCAGATATAGTACAGTGAATTGGTGAATTTAAATATTGATTGGTTTTGTTCATATATTCACATTTTTAGCAAAAGCTTTACACAATATGTTTGATCTCAGGTATAAATTACCATAATCTTTTATAATTGATTGATTTATGTTTATTGTCTACCAATGTAAACTTTCAGTTTTCTTAACATTTCAAAGTGGACAGTAGTATCTATATAAATGTTGTATAATGTTTATAATGTCTAATCGTTTGGTACAATATTTCAATAATGTGATGAGGACTGATTGACTGTCAAATAAATTCTCGTTGGAGAACTTCGCCTAGTTTGTGTGTCGAAGACAGGCCGTCTGGATGTCTTTTCAAAGAACTCGTATTTATATGTCCTACTCAACGACCGGGCTTCAACGATTGAATTTTGATCTCTTAGAATCCCACATAGGTAGAAGCGTGCCCCACTCTCTACACATACTTATGTAAGGTTAATCTTACCATTGTGTATTGGTATGTATTCTATCCGACAATGTATTCTATCATTCTATTTTTTTTTTTGGTTACAAACTTTAATTTTGAGTACCTAGGGACATTTCATGAGTCTCACATATTATATTTAATAAAATCTGAAATCTCTTTAGGTTCATCTCATTATCATTCGAATGACAACAATTTTACACTGAATGGAGCAAATGATTTTGCCCTGTTAGGAATATAAAAGATAAAATGTACATTGTCATACATATTATAATAGTAACTGTAGATAATAATCTTTTTTGTTAAATTTTTTTAAACCTGTCAAAATGAACTAAGTGATGATTTTTTCTTAGAAAACCCCTTTGGGAGCACGCTTTTTTATTATAAATAATAGATTAAAATATAACGAATTTTAGGTTTGTTTTAAATCGGCAGTTTAGTAGGTCATTACCAAAGGATCCACTTTTTATGTTTTTCCATGCAGTATAAAAATTACATCAACTTAATTATCATTTTAGACATATAGTTATGATAAATATTCATTGTAAATTAATTGCGCATTGTTTTCAACTGTATTTCAATGCATGTGTGACTTTAACTATAAGGTCCTGGATACAAGTATTTTGGAAATATGTTCCTTTTTATGCACAAGTCCAGCAAGAAATATTTCAGCTATATACAGGACGTCTCACGGAATAAAACAATGTTCACTGTTTTCTTTAAATCGACAAACCTTTTTTTTACTGCAGAAAAAGACGTATTTTACAGTAACAGCTTCTCACTTAACAAGTTTAATCAGGCATTGTGAAAACATATTTACCAGTTTGGGAGGCTCTTTTTTAATTTAAAACACTTTTTCTTTTTTTTTCTTCAAAATATAGATTTTTTCCATTAAATCTATAACACTGATAGGTCATTTGATATGTTTATTCCGTCGCACCCGTAAACTCAATATGAAGCCACATTTATAAGCTATGATGTTCAATCATTTTCTCTCATAAGGCTTTATAATATTTAATTAAAACCAGTTGGTAGCATTAGTCATTTGTTGTCACCATACCTGTATGAATGCTAATATTTATAATATGAAATGAAAACATCATTGTTAAGAATGTGGACGGTGACCCTTTGGTCTTTAAAACCAAGATAATGTTTAATTACCACTCAACCCTACTTTATTTTGTATTTAAGTTCTAATCGTGCAGATTATTAAATGTCTATTCAGGACGTTTATGTCATCATACCATCCTATATTTTATAATAGCACGAACTACCACATTTTTTAAAGACATTGAATTTTTTTGGTAAATCGACAAACCTTTTTTAATTTAAGCAAACCAGTCATACAATACCCGTGTCTGATTTACAATTAAAAAGGATTTGTTTACAAACTTAGATTTTAAAAATAGATATGATCAGAAAGTTTGGTTGATATATATATTTTTTTTTCGATCACGAACTATGTATGTGTCATCTGTTATTTTTGAATAATAAAGACTTATCTACAGAATCGTTTCAATTAAAATAAAATAGAAGTCTGTCCAATTTTCTCAGAGTTATTTACCTATATAAGCATGACCAAGCAATGTACACCCGTGACTTGAGAAAACAATATTATTCAATTCGCCTCTACATATCCTTACATGTACAATAGATTTTTCTCACGGTTAACATCATGTTCAATTAAAAAAGCATTGTTTCGATGTCAAATATATATTTAATTGATACATGTAGTAAAGTAAAATTTTCTTTAAATGCCCCAAGTTTTATTATTACACGAAATAAATAAGGATTGATATGTTGTTTTCATTTAAATACTTCACGGTTAAATGACAATCTGATTTGTATAACACAATTCGTAGTTAATAATGATGTACGTGATGGACCAGATAATGTAAACACCGCAGGGACACCATATGTATATAACATTCACACTAGGACACGATAATTTGACAACCAGTAATTAGGAAGCCTTAAATCCTCTGGACCTAAATCGCGAACAAGTCTCGTCTTCAAACACGCTGATGCTACATGTATTATTGAGGTAAACAACGCGGACAGATGGATACACGTCATAGACATACCTCACGCTCTAAATGCGACAGAAACAAATATTGAAGAGAAATCTTATTTGTATTATATACATATTTACATGTAAAGGCTACAGGTTTTGCACATAAGTTTTAATTAAAGGTTTCAGAAAAAGGAGAAATTTTCTCGGTATTGAAAGCGACTACGGCAATGATCAATATTTTTTACGTATAGCAGTTCACTAGCGAAAGGGGTAATGCTGTCCTGTTGTAGCACATCAGTTTATTACCACTTATAATTGAACCTGGCCAGTTTTGGGTTTTATTTCTTGAAGAAGCGCCTTAAATTCCACCTGTTTTTTTTAAATCAGATCTTGGTATCCTGTGCTTTTCCTATACTGAAAATTGTTTTCTTAAATTATTTTTTTTAAGGACAATATATGTAAATGTTTTCATACATGCAAGCTTATTCTCGACTAAAAACAAACCCAAACAATTTCAGTCAGGGACAATAACCTATATAATTTCAGATTTCATCGATATACATGTTCGGGAAGGGACGAGGACAAAAAGATCTGCAGACGACAGATTCCATCCTGAGACATATGACCTTGACATTCCACTGCCAGAATCAGCAGTGCGTTTACATTTGATCCGTAATGACGACTTCGGTACATCCGTACCAACGCTTACTCTTCAAGAAGGTTCACTGAAAACTCGTGAAATAAAAGATCCAAATGTAAGTAATATTTTGGGTTCATTCGATATTGTTAACGGTACTTTCAGAAATTGTTCACCTATACCAGGGCATCCAATTTATACTGTAGAACAAGTCCAAGATTCATGTGTATTGTCTTTTTTGATTGGTTGACCGTTTACGTTAATTTTCGACGAACGGATCTAATGTATGAATACAAGCTGCAATTAAATAGTGAATACATTAAAATGAAATATAGTATCAAACTTGAAAGTTACTCTTAGATTGATGGATGTATCTTTAAGAAATAAAAAAAAATCTACTGAATTCATCGGTGTATGAACTCACCAACTCACAAACTTTGCAGGAAGATTTTCGGGCTTCATTAAGTTTAGGAGTGAGTTTTTCTTGTTCATACACCGATGCATTCCTTTAAAACTGCTTTTATTACTATAAAAATGCCATGTTTTTTCCTCTACCCTCCGTAGCTGAATAATAATGGACGAGCATGCATATGTAATAAAATAACTCAGCAAGTATGTTAAGGTTCTAAGTAGCAAACTAAGAAATATACCGACGTTCGTAAGTAGAACAACTGTTTGCCAGAGTTGAAGATTGAGTGGTAATTCACGACAATACTAATATTTATATATGAAATATACATTATTCTTTCTCGACTCCTTGTTTTAATTTAACATATATACAACTCCAAAGTTATCTATAGATAAATGTTTTAGCCTACAAATATAGACATCAAATCATAAGTACTATTAACGCTTTTTAACCTCGAATAGAACGGGTAATCTTACCCCCCCCCCACCCCCCCATTTTGGGGTTATTTGCACACGGGAAAAATAACATAAAATAATACAATTGGTTTTTTCTCCTGAGCTTTGCTTGGTGGAAGGGTAACTTAACGTCTATGTAATTAAAATTAAAATCTTTCATTTATCCCTCCCCCTTTTTTGTTTGTCGAAGCACACAGTGAAACAGAAAAAAAGAAGCAAGGAGCAAGTAAAAGATTAAATTTTTAAAAATATTGTCTTAACGTCGGGCGAAAACTATTTCAGCTATATTCAGGAGGAGAACAACTTAAGGTATCCGGACCATAATTGACCACGTGATCATATTTGTTGTCCTGGATGTCTATTGTTTGTCAATGGAGCAGACCTCGGTAATGTTCGGCAAACATTGGAAATACTACTTGAGTAACTAACTTTTGTTAGGCTTAAAACTGTAAACAATGGCTCAAATTAAAACAATATATTAATTTGTATCATTAATTAGCAATACATTGATTTAATAAAGCTGTATTTCTTGGTCAAAAATAAAATTTAACGGTAACTTCAATTATGGATCGAATAACTTAACAAAACAAGTCCAAGGCAGTACATTTAGGCGTTGAACACAAAATTCATTTATGTACACTGTTGAATCTCACATTGAAGACATATTGTTATGATTTAAATATCTTTTTTTAAATACTAACTGAAGACACTTTCTACACCCACGACAGGTGGTGATTTTAGAAACAAGGTTAAATTGTAGAACTCGTTAAATAATAAACATCAAAACTTTGTTTAACTCGCACACTTTCTATCTTTTTTACATATTATGGTGTACCATTTTGATGTTTTTCGCCCCTAAAAATGACCAGCACATGTTTTCCTCAAAAAATGTCAGAGAATATAGGACAATTGGGGATTTTATAGTCGAACATTGTCTTAAGATAATCGGTCGGTCAAAAGCTCGGCTTAAAGCGTGTGTTGCTATTTTGTCTTACCATGCCGACGTAAAATAAAGCTTATTATATAATTATTATTAGTATATTATCATTATTTTTTTTATTTTCATTATTATTATTTTACCATTATTATTATTATTATTATTATTATTACTATTAATATATTGTCAAGTCCCTACCTCCAGCAACTAAATATATTGTTAAGGCTCACCCCCTCAACCAGATATATTGTCAAGCCTCACCCCTCGATCAGCCAGATATATTGTCAAGCCTCACCCCCTTAACCAGATATATTGTCAAGCCTCACCCCCTCAACCAGTTATATTGTCGAGCCTCGCCCCTCGATAAGCCAGATATATTGTCAAGCCTCACACCCATCAACCAGTTATATTGTCAAGCCTCACCACATCAACCAGATATATTGTCAAGCCTCACCCCCTTAACCAGATATATTGTTAAGCCTAACCCCCTCAACCAGTTATATTGTCAAGTCTCACCCCCTCAACCAGTTATATTGTCAAGCCTCACCCCCTCAACCAGATATATTGTCAAGCCTCACCCCCTCAACCAGTTATATTGTCAAGCCTCACCACCTCAACCAGATATTTTGTCAAGCCTCACCCCCTCAACCAGATATATTGTCAAGCCTCACCCACTTAACCAGATATATTGTCAAGCCCCACCCCCTCAACCAGTTATATTGTCAAGCCTCACCCCCTCAACCAGTTATATTGTCAAGCCTCACCCCCTCAACCAGTTATATTGTCAAGCCTCACCCCCTTAACTAGATAAATTGTCAAGCCTCACCACCTCAACCAGATATATTGACAAGCCTCACCCCCTTAACAGATAAATTGTCAAGCCTCACCCCCTTAACCAGTTATATTGTCAAGCCTCACCCCCTCAACCAGATATATTGTCAAGCCTCACCCCCTCAACCATATATATTGTCAAGCCTCACCCCCTCAACCAGATCTATTGTCAAGCCTCACCCCCTTAACCAGATATATTGTCAAGCCTCATCCCCTCAACCAGATATATTGTCAAGCCTCACCCCCTTAACCAGATATATTGTCAAGCCTCATCCCATCAACCAGTTATATTGTCAAGCCCCACCCCCTCAACCAGTTATATTGTCAAGCCTCACCCCCTCAACCAGTTATATTGTCAAGCCCCACCCCCTCAACCAGTTATATTGTCAAGACCCACCCCCTCAACCAGTTATATTGTCAAGCCTCACCCCCTCAACCAGTTATATTGTCAAGCCTCACCCCCTCAACCAGTTATATTGTCAAGCCTCACCCCCTTAACCAGATAAATTGTCAAGCCTCACCCCCTCAACCAGATATATTGTCAAGCCTCATCACATCAACCAGTTATATTGTCAAGCCTCACCCCCTCAACCAGATATATTGTCAAGCCTCACCCCCTTAACCAGATATATTGTCAAGCCTCACCCCTCGATCAGCCAGATATATTGTCAAGCCTCACCCCCTCAACCAGTTATATTGTCAAGCCTCATCACATCAACCAGTTATATTGTCAAGCCTCACCCCTCGATCAGACAGATATATTGTCAAGCCTCACCCCCTCAACCAGATATATTGACAACCCTCACCCCCTCAACCAGTTATATTGTCAAGCCTCACCCCCTTAACCAGATATATTGTCAAGCCTCACCCCTCGATCAGCCAAATATATTTTCAAGCCTCACCCCTTCAACCAGATATATTAACAAGCCTCACCCCCTCAACCAGATATATTGACAAGCCTCACCCCCTCAACCAGATATATTGACAAGCCTCACCCCCTCAACAAGATATATTGTCAAGCCTCACCCCCTCAACCAGTTATATTGTCAAGCCTCACCCCCTTAACCAGATAAATTGGCAAGCCTCACCCCCTCAACCAGATATATTGACAAGCCTCACCCCCTCAACCAGATATATTGACAAGCCTCACCCCCTCAACCAGTTATATTGTCAAGCCTCACCCCCTCAACCAGTTATATTGTCAAGCCTCACCCCCTCAACCAGATAAATTGGCAAGCCTCACCCCCTCAACCAGATATATTGACAAGCCTCACCCCCTCAACCAGATATATTGTCAAGCCTCACCCCCTCAACCAGATATATTGTCAAGCCTCAGACCCTCAAACTACGAATAAGAAACCGTTGGACTTACATGAATGTCTAACTGATTGTAAATAGTTTATATGTTATTTAAATCATCGAAATTATTCAGAAGTGTAAATACATATTGCGTTAGCATTATTAAGATTACTGTTTTTTTTTTAATTCATTATAAATTGGTGACACGGAAACCCATTTTACATTCCACAGACCGTACAATTAATTTTTCTTTCTGTGGTTAGCTTTAATACAGTTTAATCCTTGATCTCATTTAATTTTATTTATTCAATAGTTTTCAATTTTTAGTCATACATAGAAATAATTACGTGATTCCAGGCGAATCAAGCCGCGTATATTCATCTTATTTTAAACTACACAAGTGTATTCATTAAATTATGTTCTTATACGTGTTCACATACCTTACTATGTGTGTTTGTGGTCATAAAAATTTTTAACCTTGAAACCTTTTGTTTGCAGGAATCCATATTTTATCAAGATCCACAACATGGGGCTGTTTTTGTTGTTCAGTATAACGGACAACGATTCGATAACATGGTGAGTTACATAAGATTTGTATAAATGAATGAATGGTGTTTAACGCCACTTGAACAATTTTAATTATATCATTGCAACCAATTTCATTAATTGACGAACCAGAGTGCTCAGCAAAAAAACTGACAACCCTTGTCAATTACTCTTGGAGTCGAGCACACCTTGTCGAGGTCAGAATCGCAACCTCATTGGCACGTCGGTGATCAATAAAAGACGTCCTACTACCTTAACTACTGAGTCACCAAGACAAATGATTTTGTTAAAAGAAATAAAGTTTATGAATTGCTTCCAAATACAACGTTAAACATGAGTGCAGGTAGTTTAACTATGCAGTAGAGTTTTTAATGATGCGTGTTTTTGGCTTGTATTTATACCAATTTAAGATCAGTCATTTTATGTGTTTTGTTCATCTACGTTTAAAATTCATTTTGTTAAAAATATTTGAAAAACCTTGATTATCAAGAAAAAACTATGTCATGCATGACAGTGATCACGTTTTATTACAACGTGTGTACAATAAAAACATTAAGAGAGTAAAATAAAATTGTTTTTCAAAACAGGATATAAACCTCATTATCCTGTTTTGTTCTGTTATTCATACGAGAAAATCAACCTTTGCACATAGCAGAAAAAATTGGCAAATTCAACGATTTTTTTGTAAGATAAACATTTTTATTTTCTACAGTTCGGAACATTTAGCTTACACGACCAGGAGTATGTTGTCCAGAATACAAGAAACGCATCCTCTTCGCTTTTAAAATCTGGGTTAAATAGATTTGAAATCAGAAAAGAAAAGATTCCTGAAGTAGAATTCCACGATTTTGTGGGAGAAAGTAAGTATTTGGTATGTACATGAATCATCAAACCACTTTTTAGTTCCCTCAGAAATTGGCAGTATGCCAAACGGGAAAGCAGAAAGACAGGGAGTCCCTAGTCAACCTCCACGCAAAGGATTCTGGGTATCCTACATCAACCACAATCACCTCTGCCATACCATTGGTTGACATTATGAGAGATATCTCTCATGGCAGATATGCTTTGCGCACAAACGCAGTAATTGAAATGTAAAACGGTGGAAAAAGTGTACAAATAGACTATAATATGGAGTAGGCATTGCCAAAATGCGAGCACAGACAATATAGTCCTTTATTATCAATACATAATGTGCATTTCATAATTGACGTTATACTTCCTATCACTCTAAAAGTACCTCTAAATTCCAGTGGTCACGTGACGTCTTTCTTTGTAACTGTGACGTCACATGAAGTGTCATTTGATTGTAAGTTTTTAAAGATCGATTTAGAGATTGCAAAAAATAGTATGAAATGTTTGTTGTTAATTTTTAAATATAACATTTATTTTTTATCGATGTCAACTTTAAGTCCTTCTTAAAATTATTTTTAGTACTTTTCTTCATTCACTGTGTTCCAGTTTTTGACGATATCAACTTCCGGACGAAAAAAATCAATATCAGCATTAAGCAGGTTTTGATCACGTGATTTCATTTTGATCACATGACACGTAATTGCCGTAGAGCTTACCGCTCTTTGCGGGCAGCTTCGCTGCCCGTTGCGAGCTGTGCTCGCTATAAAAATAAAAACGGGCTTGTGTATTAACATCATATTTTGTTTACAAACGTTACATGCAGACGACAAATGTAGTCCCGCAGTAAATGGAGAATGACGTGTGGCAGAAGTTATATCTGGGAACCAGTTATGTTCTCTGTGCCGGAGAGTGGTTCCTAATCTGTGAATGGGTGGAACAACTAGAAGGGGTTTTGGTATTATAGGAGGATTGGAGTTATGGGCCTTTGTCAAATTGTTTAATTATTTTTTTATTTTTATTTAATATACTTAAGTGAATTGACATTAATTTTGCTGCTTTGTAGTAATATATTTTATTTTGTCATATATTGTGCTATTGTGATAATAATTCTCTACAAAAAACATCCAGAACCCCTCTTTTACAGTACATTTTGTATATTTTCTATAGAAAAATCCCTTCCGGTCAAGTTTTAAAAATGTAATTCAAAATAATTAAAATCATTTTTATTCATTACGTAGAAATTGTTATTATATTTTAGAATCCATTTCAATTACATTCAATTGAATCTATAAGAATTAATACAGAAAGGCAAACGCTCGGCCTAAAAACTATAAGAATTGATCAGAAAGACAAACGCTGGGCCTTAAGACTATAAGAAGAAATACAGAAAGACAAGCGCTAGGTCTTAAGACTATATGAACTAATACAGAAAGCAAACGATCGGCCTTAAAACTATAAGAATTAATACAGAAAGGCAAACACTTCGCGTTAAGACTTTACGAATTAATACAGAAAGTCAAACGCTTGGCCTTGAGACTATAAGAATTAATATAGAAAGGCAAACGCTTGGCCATAAGACTATAAGAATTAATAAGAAAGACAAACGCTTGGCCTTAAGACTATAAAAATTAATACAGAATGACAAACGCTCGGCCTTAAGACTATAAGAATTAATACAGAAAGACAAACGCTTGGCCTTATGACTATAATAATTAACACACAAAGACAAACACTCGGCCTTAAGACTATAGGAATTAATACAGAAAGGCAAACGCTCGGCCTAAAGACTATAAGAATTTATACAGCAAACGCTCGGCCTTGAGACTATAAGAATTAATACAGAATGGCAAACGCTTGGCCTTAAGACTATAAGAACTAATACAGAAAGACAAACGTTCGGCCATAAGACTATAAGAATTAATACAGAAAGACAAACGCTCTGCCTTAAGACTATAAGAACTTATACAGAAAGACAAACGCTTGGCTTAAGACTATAAGAATTAATACAGAAAGACAAACGTTCGGCCTTAAGACTATAAGAATTAATACAGAATGACAAACGCTTGGCCTTAAGACTATAAGAATTATTACAGAAAGACAAACGCTTGGCTTAAGACTATAAGAATTAATACAGAAAGACAAACGCTCGGCCTTAAGACTATAAGAATTATTACAGAAAGACAAACGCTCGGCCTTAAGACTATAAGAATTATTACAGAAAGACAAACGCTCGGCCTTAAGATTATAAGAATTAATACAGAAAGACAAACGCTCGGCCTAAAGACTATCAGAATTATTACAGAAAGACAAACGCTCGGCCTTAAGACTATAAGAATTATTACAGAAAGACAAACGCTCGGCCTTAAGATTATAAGAATTAATACAGAAAGACAAACGCTCGGCCTAAAGACTATCAGAATTATTACAGAAAGACAAACGCTTGGCTTAAGACTATAAGAATTAATACAGAAAGACAAACGCTTGGCTTAAGACTATAAGAATTAATACAGAAAGACAAACGCTCGGCCTTAAGACTATAAGAATTATTACAGAAAGACAAACGCTCGGCCTTAAGACTATAAGAATTATTACAGAAAGACAAACGCTTGGCTTAAGACTATAAGAATTAATACAGAAAGACAAACGCTCGGCCTTAAGACTATAAGAATTATTACAGAAAGACAAACGCTCGGCCTTAAGACTATAAGAATTATTACAGAAAGACAAACGCTCGGCCTTAAGATTATAAGAATTAATACAGAAAGACAAACGCTCGGCCTAAAGACTATCAGAATTATTACAGAAAGACAAACGCTTGGCTTAAGACTATAAGAATTAATACAGAAAGACAAACGCTTGGCTTAAGACTATAAGAATTAATACAGAAAGACAAACGCTCGGCCTTAAGACTATAAGAATTATTACAGAAAGACAAACGCTTGAAAGACAAACGCTTGGCTTAAGACTATAAGAATTAATACAGAAAGACAAACGCTCGGCCTTAAGACTATAAGAATTAATACAGAAAGACAAACGCTCGGCCTTAAGACTATAAGAATTAATACAGAAAGACAAACGCTCGGCCTTAAGACTATAAGAATTATTACAGAAAGACAAACGCTCGGCCTTAAGACTATAAGAATTATTACAGAAAGACAAACGCTTGGCTTAAGACTATAAGAATTAATACAGAAAGACAAACGCTCGGCCTTAAGACTATAAGAATTAATACAGAAAGACAAACGCTCGGCGTTAAGACTATGAGAATTAATACAGAAAGACAAACGCTTGGCTTAAGACTATAAGAATTAATACAGAAAGATAAACACTCGGCCTTAAGACTATAAGAATTAATACAGAAAGACAAACACTCGGCCTTGAGACTATAAGAATTAATACAGAAAGACAAACGCTCGGCGTTGAGACTATAAGAATTAATACAGAAAGACAAACGCTCGGCGTTGAGACTATAAGAATTAATACAGAAAGGCAAACGCCCAGCCTTAAGACTATAAGAATATTACAGAAAGGCAAACGCCCAGCCTTAAGACTATAAGAATTATTACAGAAAGGCAAACGCCCAGCCTTAAGACTATAAGAATTATTACAAAAAGACAAACGCTCGGCCTTAAGACTATAAGAATTATTACAGAAAGGCAAACGCCCAGCCTTAAGACTATAAGAATTATTACAGAAAGGCAAACGCTCGGCCTTAAGACTATAAGAATTAATACAGAATGGCAAACGCTCGGCCTTAAAACTATAATAATTAATATGAAAGACAAACGCTCGGCGTTGAGACTATAAGAATTAATACAGAAAGACAAACGCTCGGCCTTAAGACTATAAGAATTATTACAGAAAGGCAAACGCTCGGCCTTGAGACTATAAGAATTAATACAGAATGGCAAACGCTCGGCCTTAAAACTATAATAATTAATATGAAAGACAAACGCTCTTCGTTGAGACTATAAGAATTAATTCAGAAAGGCAAACGCTCGGCCTTAAGACTATAAGAATTAATACAGAAAGACAAACGCTCGGCCTTAAGACTATAAGAATTATTACAGAAAGACAAACGCTCGGCGTTGAGACTATAAGAATTAATACAGAAAGACAAACGCTCGGCCTTAAGACTATAAGAATTATTACAGAAAGGCAAACGCCCAGCCTTAAGACTATAAGAATTAATACAGAAAGACAAAGGTTCGGCCTTAAGACTATAAGAATTAATACAAAAAGGCAAACGCCCAGCCTTAAGACTATAAGAATTATTACAGAAAGACAAACGCTCGGCCTTAAGACTATACAAATTTATAAGAAAGACAAACGCTCGGCCTTAAGACTATCAGAATTAATAAGAAAGACAAACGCTCGGCCTTGAGACTATAAGAATTAATACAGAAAGGCAAACGCTCGGCCTTGAGACTATAAGAATTAATACAGAAAGACAAACGCTGGGCCTTGAGACTATAAGAATTAATACTGAAAGGCAAACGCTCGGCCTTTAGACTATAAGAATTAATACAGAAAGGCAAACGCTCGGCCTTAAAACTATAATAATTAATATGAAAGACAAACGCTTGGCCTTAAGACTATAATAATTAATACAGAAAGACAAACGCTTGGCTTTAAGACTATAAGAATTGATACAGAAAGGCAAACTCTCGGCCTTAAGACTATAAGAATTAATATGAAAGACAGACGCTTGGCCTTAAGACTATAATAATTAATACAGAAAGACAAACGCTTGGCTTTAAGACTATAATAATTAATACAGAAAGACAAACGCTTGGCTTTAAGACTATAATAATTAATACAGAAAGACAGACGCTTGGCCTTAAGACTATAATAATTAATACAGAAAGACAAACGCTTGGCCTTAAGACTATAATAATTAATACAGAAAGACAAACGCTTGGCTTTAAGACTATAATAATTAATACAGAAAGACAAACGCTCGGCCTTAAGACTATAAAAACAATTACTAAAAAGAAAGCATTTAAAAAAAGTATTTTTGACGTTAATAAATAATAAAAAACAACAATAATGTATAATTTATAGTAATTTTCTATTGCTCTTAGTCACGTGGTAATAATAACGACAGCTCTTACGGGTACAGGTATTTTATAGTAACGACAGCTCTTGATGGTACAGGTATTTTATAGTTACGACAGCTCTTACGGGTACAGGTATTTTATAGTAACGACAGCTCTTACGGGTACAGGTATTTTATAGTTACGACAGCTCTTGCGGGTACAGGTATTTTATAGTAACGACAGCTCTTACGGGTACAGGTATTTTATAGTAACGACAGCTCTTGCGGGTACAGGTATTTTATAGTAGCGACAGCTCTTACGGGTACAGGTATTTTATAGTAAATACAGCTCTTACGGGTACAGGTATTTTATAGTAACGACAGCTCTTGCGGGTACAGGTATTTTATAGTTACGACAGCTATTACGGGTACAGGTATTTTATAGTAACGACAGCTCTTACGGGTACAGGTATTTTATAGTAACGACAGCTCTTGCGGGTACAGGTATTTTATAGTTACGACAGCTATTACGGGTACAGGTATTTTATAGTTACGACAGCTCTTACGGGTACAGGTATTTTATAGTAACGACAGCTCTTGCGGGTACAGGTATTTTATAGTAACGACAGCTCTTACGGGTACAGGTATTTTATAGTAACGACAGCTCTTACGGGTACAGGTATTTTATACTAACGACAGCTCTTACGGGTACAGATATTTTATAGTAACGACAGCTCTTACGGGTACAGGTATTTTATAGTAACGACAGCTCTTACGGGTACAGGTATTTTATAGTAACGACAGCTCTTGCGGGCACAGGTATTTTATAGTAACGACAGCTCTTGCGGGTACAGGTATTTTATAGTAACGACAGCTCTTACGGGTACAGGTATTTTATAGTAACGACAGCTCTTACGGGTACAGGTATTTTATAGTAACGACAGCTCTTGCGGGTACAAGTATTTTATAGTAACGACAACTCTTACGGGTACAGGTATTTTATAGTAACGGCAGCTCTTACGGGTACAGGTATTTTATAGTAACGACAGCTCTTACGGGTACAGGTATTTTATAGTTACGACAGCTCTTACGGGTACAGGTATTTTATAGTAACGACAGCTATTACGGGTACAGGTATTTTATAGTAACGACAGCTCTTACGGGTACAGGTATTTTATAGTAACGACAGCTCTTACGGGTACAGGTATTTTATAGTAACGACAGCTCTTACGGGTACAGGTATTTTATAGTAACGACAGCTCTTGCGAGACAGGTATTTTATAGTAACGACAGCTCTTGCGGGTACAGGTATTTTATAGTAACGACAGCTCTTACGGGTACAGGTATTTTATAGTAACGACAGCTCTTACGGGTACAGGTATTTTATAGTAACGACAGCTCTTACGGGTACAGGTATTTTATAGTAACGACAGCTCTTACGGGTACAGGTATTTTATAGTTACGACAGCTCTTACGGGTACAGGTATTTTATAGTAACGACAGCTCTTACGGGTACAGGTATTTTATAGTAACGACAGCTCTTACGGGTACAGGTATTTTATAGTAACGACAGCTCTTACGGGTACAGGTATTTTATAGTAACGACAGCTCTTACGGGTACAGGTATTTTATAGTAACGACAGCTCTTACGGGTACAGGTATTTTATTGTAACGACAGCTCTTACGGGTACAGGTATTTTATTGTAACGACAGCTCTTACGGGTACAGGTATTTTATAGTAACGACAGCTCTTACGGGCACAGGTATTTTATAGTAACGACAGCTCTTACGGGTACAGGTATTTTATAGTAACGACAGCTCTTACGGGTACAGGTATTTTATAGTAACGACAGCTCTTACGGGTACAGGTATTTTATAGTAACGACAGCTCTTACGGGTACAGGTATTTTATAGTTACGACAGCTCTTACGGGTACAGGTATTTTATAGTTACGACAGCTATTACGGGTACAGGTATTTTATAGTATCGACAGCTCTTACGGGTACAGGTATTTTATAGTAACGACAGCTCTTACGGGTACAGGTATTTTATAGTAACGACAGCTCTTACGGGTACAGGTATTTTATAGTAACGACAGCTCTTACGGGTACAGGTATTTCACTAATCTTATAGTTACTATGATAAAACTGTATAATGTATCATAAACGTATAAATAAAAAGATCACACACTTAAAATAGTAAATGCAGTGTAACGAAATAAATGTATTTTAGGTTTAAAAAGACTGAACACGACAACAAATGAAATACACAGATATAAAAGAGCAACAGGGGAGCATAAGTTGGAATTGTTGATTGTCGTCGACTATGCTGTTTATAAATTGTAAGTTAAGGCATTATTTAATCGGAACACCTGTCGGCTATTTCCGTCAATAACAACTGTCATTTTCAGAAGGTAGGCGCAAACAGCCGAGGATGATATGACTGTGCATATTTAAATGGTACATTGATTATTTAATGTTTGCTTAACGTTCAGCGAGCAATCGTTTAGCTATATTCAGGACGACAAGTTAACATACGATAAATCAACGGGGGGAAGGAAATGGGGCAAGGGGACACAATTTTAACTTTCACTGTTAAAATAGCCTATTGCAGCGGCTACAATATGCCTACTCTTTTTTCGAAATCTACAATAAGGTCCTTTTTATCGTGTAGGGGGCGTAACACTCTCCAAACACGTCCACGTCACCCACTACGGTTCGATGTAAGGCTTTCCGTAGTACTATCCGAAGTTAGTTTTGTGATTTGTCGGATTAACGGCAGAATTCAGTCCTATTGAATCGTAACGTAGCAAATAAAAAATTCTACCTTTCGTCTATTTATACACAATTCAAACATAATATTCATCTTCTTTACGTTATTAAAGCTTTAGACACTGCAAAACTAACGGGAAACGATCTTTTTTGAAGAAATTTCTTTTTTCGTCTTGGAAGATGCACGTAGAAAATGCTATGTTGATTTTCCGTATATGGATATGACCTAATTTTGTTATAAACGTGCTAATTTGCATACTATAACAACCATTCCGTTGTAAGAATCTGTATTACCCAAGATGCATCTGGCCATTCATTTTCGGGTTTCTCAATGTTTTTCATGTAGTAAACGTAATTAAAAAGAGACACGAATGTCAATTAATACACAAAGCACAGCGGGTTATTAAAAACGGCAATAAACTATCATTATGTATGAATAATGATCTATTTTAAACGAAACCGATGAAAAAATGGTGACACTGTCGAAAGATATCAAGATCGACCACGTCTGACTGTATATGCAACTTCTTGTGGACATCAAAGTGCCGGGAGTGATTCACTTCCGCTCTGCTACATTACGAGTAATGGGACTAAATTCGTACCCTCGCCAAAAAAAAAAAATAAAAAATAAAAAAGCGAGGGTACGATTATTCGTTCTACACCCTATGGAGACGGCTTCCCTATCAGCCACCAGGGGACGCGCTGCGCAGCTCTGTGTAGTCCAGCACTAGACACCGTACCGTCTGTGAATCTGAAACCTTTGTTTCACGCGATTCCTATGTTCGATGATTTAACTTTGCTTATAACTTTAGCTTAAGTTATCTTTTCATTAGGTTATACTTAGTCTAATCACATAAACTGCTGCCGATACTTCTAATATTTCCTGTGTGTAAAACGTGGGGGCAAACTGTTTTTGGTGTATACAACGAGAATCATAACTGAAGATGCAAAAAAACTATCACAATGTTTTTTCTTGACGTCCCAAACAAATAGTGCCATACTCTTTGCATGATAAAGACGCCTTTTGTAGATTTCGAAAAAGAGTAGGCTCAGCTGCTACAAAATGATAAATTCTCTTTGCATACCCCAAACTCCATACTTTTCTTGTGGCAGTTAAAATTGTGTTCCCTGTGTCCCATCCCACCCCTCATTTTCCGTTGATTAATTGTTTGTTAACTTGTTTCGTCCTGAATATAGCTGAAATACTGCTCGCTGGACGTTAAGAAAACATCCAATCAATCAATCAGTCAATTATTTCTTTAATTCGTAAAATCAATCAAAGCTGACCATGGCTAATGAAGCTTTACTTTTGTAATTAGTAAAAATTTGAATGAACCCAACTAATAAAAAACCAAAAAAAACGTCCGCGATTTTAATTCCTCTTGATCTCATTTCTTGGAATTCAAATGGAATTCTAATAATATATGTCCATTTAATTACATATAAAGATGGTTGATTAATGTTAAAGTGCTTGCCGTTTCCGCAATCTTTACAGTCCGTAATATTTTACAACTTTTACTGGAGTTTTACCGCGACGTTTACGGGTAAGCAATTACCGGAGCCTTGGTGAATAAGATTTTTTCTTAAACTTATATATTCCGCAAAGCTTTAGGGCTCGGTAACTATACTGAGTCTTCGTGAATAAGGTCCAGGACAGACTACTAAATGTTTTACATAGAGAGAACAAAAGGTACTGGGCGTGGTTGTTTCTAAGCTAGATGTAAAAAATAATACATTTAAAATGCAACAAATGTGATAATTGCTTGATAAATTGCAGAATTATAACTCAGGTTATATATTTTTTCAGCTGGTATGACAAAAGTACCAAAACAACAGTTGCAGAAAAAGATACAGATGCAATCACATCGATTCGTCAATTCTATGCTTTTATAATCAGTGGCGTAAGTTATATAGATGATAGTGTTTTGATTGGGTAAACCTATACGCGATTTACATGACCTTTTTGAACGTATTTGGTACCAGCATTACACTGGTTTATATGAAATAAAAACAAAAACTATAAAAAAAAAGGTCTCAGTTTATTGATTAGTCACTGACATCATGAAATAAATAAGTTTAAAAAACATTTATATTATATTATATTATATTATATTATATTATATTATATTATATTATATTATATTATATTATATTATATTATATTATATTATATTATATTATATTATATTATATTATATTATATTATATTATATTATATTATATTATATTATATTATATTATATTATATTATATTATATTATATTATATTATATTATATTATATTATATTATATTATATTATATTATATTATATTATATTATATTATATTATATTATATTATATTATATTATATTATATTATATTATATTATATTATATTATTGTATTGTATTGTAGTATTGTATTGTATTGTATTTGTATTTGTATTTGTATTATATTATATTATCTTATATTATAAATTTTATTTTATTTAATCATTTCAGATGGATGGCATGTATAAAAACATTCAGACGACGTCATTTTCCATTTCTATTGTGTTCGCAGGAATAGTTATTGCTAAGGTATTATACAGTTTTCGTTCATTTATACTTTCAATTATATTAAATATGTCACCACATATGGTAATAACATATTTCCTCTCAGAAAAATGTTCCTTGTGGGATAAAAGGTACATATATTGGACGTCAAAAAAACACTAATTGAAACCGGAAGTCCAAAAGTAATATAAAATTTATGTATGTCTACCTTTGCCACGCTTCTCTTACTATTTGTTTTTTGTATTCTATCTGACTTCAAATATCCAACCGGGACTAATTTAGGGTGTCCCCTATTTCATAAATGTGTTTCTTGCTTAGTGTCAGAATAGCAATATTTTCAGCCGATTGGTTAAGGTAGTCTACTATTGATCACATGGTATGTCAACACTGAGGTAGCGGGTTCGAGTCTCGCTGTGGGTATGGTGCACTCGACTCCTTAATTGACAAGGATTGCCAGTTTTCCTACCGAAGGTCTGGGGTTTTAATGTATACAATCTTGTCTGAATTAACAAACAAATTTTCAAAGTGAACATTGATTACCTCAGACTTGATTGTTTACTGGGGTCATATCATCGTCGTTTATTTATTAGTCATTTCGACAATTAACAAACTTTAGTCTTTCTTCAATCGTAGACTTCATCAGATGCAACATGGACAGAATCCATTAAAATAACATCTGTAACGCCAAACCAAGTAGATTCGTCAAATGCTCTCAGTAACTTTCAGACCTGGGAACGAGCAGCCTCTAATTTACCGGGACATGACCATGCTATGTTATTTACAAGGTATGAATCGTTGATTTTGTTTTCATGAAACATGTTATAGTACTTAGCTGGTGTAGTTGTCGTACCAGTAAACAGGCAGTATTTTTAATCCGCTTCGCACAGATAAAGATATGTTACTGGCACCGGCTGTCTATAGGCGCCACCTGACGGACATATCAGTAATTATAGCCGCCACCTCACGGGCAAGAACGTTTTGTTTTCAACATTTATTCGCCTTCATTTTAATTTTAATTAAGGTTCATATTACGTAAAACAGAAAATCACGCAGTATATTCATTATTAGAAATAAAAAAGAAGCAATATTCGTGTATGAATAGAAAACTGTTTATGTCTGCTGTTTGTTTATCATGCGTGATATGTCGTCCATATATACACTTAGTGATTTGGATGAAGGCAATTACATTAGTAAACGTTCTTTTAATAAAATGTGAATACTCTATTTACACAATAAAAGTGCTTTTTTTATATAATAAAATGGACTCAGTAGGCGTTGATCGATTATTAAAGGGAGTTTTTTACATCCTACACCGACAACTTAATGCCCTTGGTCGGACGGTATCCTTGTCTTATTTGAATTGAGGGAGTTTTTTACGTCCTACACCGACAACTTAATGCCCTTGGTCGGACGGTATCCTTGTCTTATTTGAATTGAGGGAGTTTTTTACGTCCTACACCGACAACTTAATGCCCTTGGTCGGACGGTATCCTTGTCTTATTTGAATTGAGGGAGTTTTTTACGTCCTACACCGACAACTTAATGCCCTTGGTCGGACGGTATCCTTGTCTTATTTGAATTGAGGGAGTTTTTTACGTCCTACACCGACAACTTAATGCCCTTGGTCGGACGGTATCCTTGTCTTATTTGAATTGAGGGAGTTTTTTACGTCCTACACCGACAACTTAATGCCCTTGGTCGGACGGTATCCTTGTCTTATTTGAATTGAGGGAGTTTTTTACGTCCTACACCGACAACTTAATGCCCTTGGTCGTACGGTATCCTTGTCTTATTTGAATTATGGGAGTTTTTACGTCCTACACCGACAACTTAATGCCCTTGGTCGGACGGTATCCTTGTCTTATTTGAATTGAGGGAGTTTTTTACGTCCTACACCGACAACTTAATGCCCTTGGTCGGACGGTATCCTTGTCTTATTTGAATTGAGGGAGTTTTTTACGTCCTACACCGACAACTTAATGCCCTTGGTCGGACGGTATCCTTGTCTTATTTGAATTATGTGAGTTTTTTACGTCCTACACCGACAACTTAATGCCCTTGGTCGGACGGTATCCTTGTCTTATTTGAATTGAGGGAGTTTTTTACGTCCTACACCGACAACTTAATGCCCTTGGTTGGACGGTTTAATTGCAAAGCAGAAACGAAATCTTAAGTATAAGACCACATATGCGTGCTTGCCTTAAGGGCTTATAAAGGCAAAACAATTGAAATAGATACATTCGAGTATAAACTGCTTTAATAAAATTGTTTGCTTGTAGATATGATTTAACCGCCAGCGGATCCAACTCAAATGCAGGTAAGGACTGTTTGTATAGTTAATCACGTGGTTGTTGAGGTTTATTGTTAGAGCTTTAACTGGTATGAAATGTCAGTTTTCCTGCCAAAAGATGGAATTTTTACATACAGGTACCAGTCATATTGTAACCAAAATATAAACAACTGCACAGGTACCAGTCACATTGTGAACAAAATATAAACAACCAAACAGGTACCAGTCATATTGTGAACAAAATATAAACAACGACATAGGTACCAGTCACATTGAGAACAAAATATAAACAACGACACAGGTACCAGTCACATTGTGAGCAAGATATAAACAACCACACAGGTACCAGTAACATTGAGAACAAAATATAAACAACTACACAGGTACCAGTCACATTGTGAGCAACATATAAACAACCACACAGGTACCAGTCATATTGTGAACAAAATATAAACAACGACATAGGTACCAGTCATATTGTGAACAAAATATAAACAACCACACAGGTACCAGTCATATTGAGAGCAAAATATAAACAACCACATAGGTACCAGTCATATTGTGAACAAAATATAAACAACGACACAGGTACCAGTCATATTGTGAACAAAATATAAACAACCACACAGGTACCAGTAACATTGAGAACAAAATATAAACAACCACACAGGTACCAGTCATATTGAGAACAAAATATAAACAACGACACAGGTACCAGTCATATTGTGAACAAAATATAAACAACCACACAGGTACCAGTCATATTGTGAACAAAATATAAACAACGACACAGGTACCAGTCACATTGAGACCAAAATATAAACAACCACACAGGTACCAGTCATATTGTGAACAAAATATAGACAACGACACAGGTACCAGTCATATTGTGAACAAAATATAAACAACCACACAGGTACCAGTCATATTGTGAACAAAATATAAACAACGACACAGGTACCAGTCACATTGAGAACAAAATATAAACAACCACATAGGTACCAGTCATATTGTGAACAAAATATAAACAACGACACAGGTACCAGTAATATTGTGAACAAAATATAAACAACCACACAGGTACCAGTAACATTGAGAACAAAATATAAACAACGACACAGGTACCAGTCATATTGTGAACAAAATATAAACAACCACACAGGTACCAGTCATATTGTGAACAAAATATAAACAACGACACAGGTACCAGTCACATTGAGAACAAAATATAAACAACCACACAGGTACCAGTCATATTGTGAACAAAATATAAACAACTACACAGGTACCAGTCATATTGTGAACAAAATATAAACAACCACACAGGTACCAGTCATATTGTGAACAAAATATAAACAACCACACAGGTACCAGTCATATTGTGAACAAAATATAAACAACGACATAGGTACCAGTCATATTGAGAACAAAATATAAACAACTACACAGGTACCAGTCATATTGTGAACAAAATATAAACAACCACACAGGTACCAGTCACATTGAGAACAAAATCTAAACAACCACACAGGTACCAGTCATATTGAGAGCAAAATATAAACAACCACATAGGTACCAGTCATATTGTGAACAAAATATAAACAACGACACAGGTACCAGTCATATTGTGAACAAAATATAAACAACCACACAGGTACCAGTCACATTGAGAACAAAATATAAACAACCACACAGGTACCAGTCATATTGAGAGCAAAATATAAACAACCACATAGGTACCAGTCATATTGTGAACAAAATATAAACAACGACACAGGTACCAGTCATATTGTGAACAAAATATAAACAACCACACAGGTACCAGTCATATTGTGAACAAAATATAAACAACGACACAGGTACCAGTCACATTGAGAACAAAATATAAACAACCACACAGGTACCAGTCATATTGTGAACAAAATATAAACAACCACACAGGTACCAGTCATATTGTGAACAAAATATAAACAACCACACAGGTACCAGTCATATTGTGAACAAAATATAAACAACCACACAGGTACCAGTCATATTGTGAACAAAATATAAAGAACTACACAGGTACCAGTCATATTGTGAACAAAATATAAACAACCACACAGGTACCAGTCATATTGTGAACAAAATATAAACAACCACAAAGGTACCAGTCTCATTGTGAGCAACATATAAACAACCACACAGGTACCAGTCATATTGTGAACAAATTATTAACAGCCACACGGGTACCAGTCACATTGTCAACAAAATATAAACAACCACACAGGTACCAGTCATATTGTGAACAAAATATAAACAACCACACAGGTACCAGTCTCATTGTGAGCAACATTTAAACAACCACACAGGTACCAGTCACATTGTGAGCTACATATAAAGAACTACACAGGTACCAGTCATATTGTGAACAAAATATAAACAACCACACAGGTACCAGTCATATTGTGAACAAAATATAAACAACTACACAGGTACCAGTCATATTGTGAACAAAATATAAACAACGACACAGGTACCAGTCATATTGTGAACAAAATATAAACAACTACACAGGTACCAGTCACATTGAGAACAAAATATAAACAACCACACAGGTACCAGTAATATTGAGAACAAAATATAAACAACCACACAGGAACCAGTCATATTGTCAACAAAATATAAACAACTACACAGGTACCAGTCATATTGTCAACAAAATATAAACAACGACACAGGTACCAGTCATATTGTGAACAAAATATAAACAACTACACAGGTACCAGTCATATTGTGAACAAAATATAAACAACTACACAGGTACCAGTCACATTGTGAACAAAATATAAACAACTACACAGGTACCAGTCATATTGTGAACAAAATATAAACAACGACATAGGTACCAGTCATATTGTCAACAAAATATAAACAACGACACAGGTACCAGTCATATTGTGAACAAAATATAAACAACGACACAGGTACCAGTCATATTGTCAACAAAATATAAACAACCACATAGGTACCAGTCATATTGTCAACAAAATATAAACAACGACATAGGTACCAGTCATATTGTGAACAAAATATAAACAACGACACAGGTACCAGTCATATTGTGAACAAAATATAAACAACGACACAGGTACCAGTCACATTGAGAACAAAATATAAACAACCACACAGGTACCAGTCACATTGAGAACAAAATATAAACAACCACACAGGTACCAGTCATATTGTGAACAAAATATAAACAACGACATAGGTACCAGTCATATTGAGAACAAAATATAAACAACGACACAGGTACCAGTCATATTGTGAACAAAATATAAACAACCACACAGGTACCAGTCATATTGTCAACAAAATATAAACAACGACATAGGTACCAGTCATATTGTCAACAAAATATAAACAACGACATAGGTACCAGTCATATTGTGAACAAAATATAAACAACCACACAGGTACCAGTCACATTGAGAACAAAATATAAACAACCACACAGGTACCAGTCACATTGAGAACAAAATATAAACAACCACACAGGTACCAGTCATATTGTGAACAAAATATAAACAACGACATAGGTACCAGTCATATTGAGAACAAAATATAAACAACGACACAGGTACCAGTCATATTGTGAACAAAATATAAACAACCACACAGGTACCAGTCATATTGTCAACAAAATATAAACAACGACATAGGTACCAGTCATATTGAGAACAAAATATAAACAACGACATAGGTACCAGTCATATTGTGAACAAAATATAAACAACGACATAGGTACCAGTCATATTGAGAACAAAATATAAACAACGACATAGGTACCAGTCATATTGAGAACAAAATATAAACAACGACACAGGTACCAGTCATATTGTGAACAAAATATAAACAACCACACAGGTACCAGTCATATTGTCAACAAAATATAAACAACGACATAGGTACCAGTCATATTGTCAACAAAATATAAACAACGACATAGGTACCAGTCATATTGTGAACAAAATATAAACAACCACACAGGTACCAGTCACATTGAGAACAAAATATAAACAACCACACAGGTACCAGTCACATTGAGAACAAAATATAAACAACCACACAGGTACCAGTCATATTGTGAACAAAATATAAACAACGACATAGGTACCAGTCATATTGTGAACAAAATATAAACAACCACACAGGTACCAGTCATATTGTCAACAAAATGTAAACAACCACACAGGTACCAGTCATATTGAGAACAAAATATAAACAACCACACAGGTACCAGTCATATTGTCAACAAAATGTAAACAACCACACAGGTACCAGTCATATTGAGAACAAAATATAAACAACCACACAGGTACCAGTCATATTGTGAACAAAATATAAACAACCACACAGGTACCAGTCACATTGAGAACAAAATATAAACAACCACACAGGTACCAGTCATATTGTGAACAAAATATAAACAACGACACAGGTACCAGTCATATTGTGAACAAAATATAAACAACCACACAGGTACCAGTCATATTGTGAACAAAATATAAACAACGACACAGGTACCAGTCATATTGTGAACAAAATATTAACAGCCACACGGGTACCAGTCACATTGTCAACAAAATATAAACAACCACACAGGTACCAGTCATATTGTGAACAAAATATAAACAACCACACAGGTACCAGTCATATTGTCAACAAAATATAAACAACCACAAAGGTACCAGTCATATTGTGAGCTACATATAAACAACCACACAGGTACCAGTCATAATGTCAACAAAATATAAACAACCACACAGGTACCAGTCACATTGAGAACAAAATATAAACAACTACACAGGTACCAGTCATATTGTGAACAAAATATAAACAACTACACAGGTACCAGTCATATTGTGAACAAAATATAAACAACCACACAGGTACCAGTCATAATGTCAACAAAATATAAACAACCACACAGGTACCAGTCATATTGTCAACAAAATATAAACAACCACACAGGTACCAGTCACATTGAGAACAAAATATAAACAACTACACAGGTACCAGTCACATTGTGAGCTACATATAAACAACTACACAGGTACCAGTCATAATGTCAACAAAATATAAACAACCACACAGGTACCAGTCACATTGAGAACAAAATATAAACAACTACACAGGTACCAGTCATATTGTGAGCAAAATATAAACAACCACACAGGTACCAGTCTCATTGTGAGCAACATATAAACAACCACACAGGTACCAGTCACATTGTGAGCTACATATAAACAACTACACAGGTACCAGTAACATTGAGAACAAAATATAAACAACCACACAGGTACCAGTCATATTGTCAACAAAATATAAACAACCACACAGGTACCAGTCACATTGAGAACAAAATATAAACAACTACACAGGTACCAGTCATATTGTGAGCAAAATATAAACAACCACACAGGTACCAGTCTCATTGTGAGCAACATATAAACAACCACACAGGTACCAGTCACATTGTGAGCTACATATAAACAACTACACAGGTACCAGTAACATTGAGAACAAAATATAAACAACCACACAGGTACCAGTCATATTGTGAACAAAATATAAACAACTACACAGGTACCAGTCACATTGTGAACAAAATATAAACAACCACACAGGTACCAGTCATATTGTCAACAAAATATAAACAACGACCTAGGTACCAGTCATATTGTCAACAAAATATAAACAACCACACAGGTACCAGTCATATTGTCAACAAAATATAAACAACCACACAGGTACCAGTCATATTGTCAACAAAATATAAACAACCACACAGGTACCAGTCATATTGTCAACAAAATATAAACAACCACACAGGTACCAGTCATATTGTGAGCAAAATATTAACAGCCACACGGGTACCAGTCATATTGTCAACAAAATATAAACACCCACACAGGTACCAGTCATATTGTCAACAAAATATAAACAACCACACAGGTACCAGTCATATTGTCAACAAAATATAAACACCCACACAGGTACCAGTCATATTGTCAACAAAATATAAACAACCACACAGGTACCAGTCATATTGTCAACAAAATATAAACAACCACACAGGTACCAGTCATATTGTCAACAAAATATAAACAACCACACAGGTACCAGTCACATTGAGAACAAAATATAAACACCCACACAGGTACAAGTCACATTGTGAGCAAAATATAAACAACCACACAGGTACCAGTCATATTGTAACCAAAATATAAACAACTACACAGGTACCAGTCATATTGTCAACAAAATATAAACAACCACACAGGTACCAGTCATATTGTCAACAAAATATAAACAACGACATAGGTACCAGTCATATTGTGAGCAAAATATTAACAGCCACACAGGTACCAGTCATATTGTGAGCAAAATATTAACAGCCACACGGGTACTAGTCACATTGTGAGCTACATATAAACAACTACACAGGTACCAGTAACATTGAGAACAAAATATAAACAACTACACAGGTACCAGTCACATTGAGAACAAAATATAAACAACTACACAGGTACCAGTCATATTGTGAACAAAATATAAACACCCACACAGGTACCAGTCATATTGTGAGCAAAATATTAACAGCCACACGGGTACCAGTCACATTGTGAGCAAAATATTAACAACTACACAGGTACCAGTCATATTGTCAACAAAATATTAACAACTACACAGGTACCAGTCATATTGTGAGCAAAATATAAACGATCACTGCACAAGCAATACAAATATCACAATGTATTTTATGTTTTTTATTTACAGGACTGGCCTATGTTGGACAGGTTTGCACGTCAAGTAGTCAGTCCATTGTAGAAGATGGATTCAATTTCATCATGATCACAGTCGCCTCACACGAACTGGGTCATTGGTAAGTAAAATAATACAGTGACGCTGTTAAAAGAACATTCTACGATAATGTTTATTTCACCACATATTGATATTCTGTAAACAAAACATAATTATTATTATTATTATTATTATTATTATTATTATTATTATTATTATTATTATTATTATTATTATTATTTTATTATTATAACATAATGAATTTTTAAAATGATTTCTATTGGTTAAGACCAGCCAAAACTCCCGACCGTTTATTATGATATTGTTTGATTAAAACCAATATTGGCTACCATTGTTGTCAGGTGATAGGGTTTGATTAAAATCAATATTGACTACCTTTTTCTAATTACGTTACTGTCAGATGGCACTATTTTGTGAGTTTTGTTGTTTTTGGTTATAATTATGATAAACTTGAAAAAAAATCTGTTTTTTTTACTTTTAACATTAAAAAGTAGAGACTAAAACGCTAAATATAGTGATGAGACAACATAATATGAATGAAAGTACATAAATTTCATACCAAAAATATTGATTTTAAATGTCAATGGGACAAAAAATAATACCTTTATCTGATTATTATGTAATATACAATTAAAGTCTTTTCTATCAGTCGATATTATACAATTTTAGTCTTTTGTAGAAGTTGATATAAGTTTTAATAGACTCAAAATATTAATATTGACCGACTCTGAAAGCGGAGGTCAATATTAATTTTTGAGTCTATTAAAACTTATATCGACTGATACAAAAAACTTTAATTGTTTTATTACATAAATAATGAGAAAAAGTGGTTATGTGTTGTCTCATTGACATTTGCCATGAAATCAATATTTCTGAAAAATGTATGTAGTTACATTGATGTTATGTTGTATCATTAACATATTTACTGTTATATTCTCTACTTTTTAATTTTAAAAGTAAAACAATACAGTATTATTTTTTAAAGTTTATCAATCATGATTATAACCAATAACATCAGAACACAAAAAACCACCTGACAACAACATGATAGAAAAAGGTAGTCAATATTGATTTTAATCAAACAATATCAGAATAAAGCCACATGACAACAATGTGATAGAAAAGGGTAGTCAATATTGATTTTAATCAAACAATATCAGAATATACGGTTGGGAGTTTTGGCTGGTCTTAACCAATAGAAATCATTTTACAAATTCATTATGTAATAAAAGTTTTAATAGACTAAAAAATTAATATTAACCTCGCCTTCGGCGTCGGTCATTAATAATATTTGAGTCTATTAAAACTTATATCGACCTCTACAAAAGACTATAATTGTATATTATTATTATTATTATTATTATTATTATTATTATTATTATTATTATTATTATTATTATCCCCACATATTTATAACTTGCAAACACAGAATACAGAATATAGTAGAGTTATGATATTTAGAAACATAAAGTATTTGTTTCATTTCCCGTTACTACATGTAGTAATTTTCTTGCATCAGTTTTGGGGAAATACCGGTTGTTCTTCCGTGAATCTCCGATATCTATTACATATGACCGAGTACAGATGAGCTAACCCAATCAAAACTCGTGAAACAAAGACGCTGTTATGGTTACATATCAACGTTTTTTTTTTGTTTTACGTTCTTGTTTGGGGCGTTCTGATGAGATGCAAGAGAAAATGGAGTCTCAAACAACAAGGAACTTATAGGATATCGCGATATGAAAGTTAGTAGTTTACGGGGAAAAGGGTACTTTCAAGCTCGTATAATCTTCCACACGCTATATAATTTTTTTATGTCTTTTTCTCGTTCGTGTGCGCCACCCCGAAAAGACAAAATTTCTATCGCTCGTGAAAGATTAAAGAAATCTAGATATTTATTTAAGATAAGATGATTTTAAGATGCTTCGTGTTTTTTAATCTAATTTTCAGCTTAAGCGCACGACATGACGGGGACGGCAATGCTTGCAGTTTTAGTGACGCCTACATTATGGCAGCTTCAAGCAGTCCACAACAAACCGCTGCAACGGCAACACATCCATGGATATTTTCGACTTGCTCGACAACATATTTCACGAACTACATCAATTCTCTAGATACGTAAGCATTAAGCAGCATTCTATCCAAGAATCGTAAAAATAACTGATTTATGTGTAAATGGCTACATATTCTGTCTGTTAATGGTCTTATAGGTATATACGTTTTGCATTTCTGTGTATTACAATAAAAGGAAAGGGTTTGGGATCTCTACTAACCGATCCGAACCTCCCACATAAAGGGCATGGAATCCCTAGTAACTGATCCCAACCTCCCACATAAAGGGCTTGGGATCTCTAGTAACCGATGCCAACCTCCCACATAAAAGGCTTGGTATCTCTAGTAACCGATCCCAACCTCCCACATAAAGGTCTTGGATCTGTAGCAACCGGCCCCAACCTCCCACATAAAGGGCTAGGGATCTCTATTAGCTGGTCCCAACCTCCCACAAAAATTATGTTTTATGTCACTGTTCCAAGTCAATAGCTTATACCCGTATTTGTCCCTATCTTTATCTGGTTATATTTTGGTGATTTTTTGTTCTGCCTTCTGTGGTTAATTCAATCGTAAGCTTAAGTATCGAATTGAATCATTCATACGAGCAAACAGATTATTTTTTGTTTTATTTGCAGGATTGACTTCATCCTTCGAGGCACCTTTCGCGATATGTATAATGAAATGTAGAAAATAAAACAGTAATTTGTTTATCGCGGTTTTGTCACATTGTGACATCGTTGTCATTAGAAACTAATTAACCCTTAGAAAATATTGACAAATTCGATAAAAGATGTCAGAAAACGCGATAAATGAAGGAATTATCGTCGTGGTACAGTAAATGAAGGAATTATCGTCGTGGTACAGTAAATGAAGGAATTATCGTCGTGGTACAGTCAATGAAGGAATTATCGTCGTGGTACAGTAAATGAAGGAATTATCGTCGTGGTACAGTAAATGAAGGAATTATCGTCGTAGTACAGTAAATGAAGGAATTATCGTCGTGGTACAGTAAATGAAGGAATTATCGTCGTGGTACAGTAAATGAAGGAATTATCGTTGTGGTACAGTAAATGAAGGAATTATCGTCGTGGTACAGTAAATGAAGGAATTATCGTCGTGGTACAGTAAATGAAGGAATTATCGTCGTGGTGCAGTAAATGAAGGAATTATCGTCGTGGTACAGTAAATGAAGGAATTATCGTCGTGGTACAGTAAATGACGGAATTATCGTCGTGGTACAGTAAATGAAGGAATTATCGTCGTGGTACAGTAAATGAAGGAATTATCGTCGTGGTACAGTAAATGACGGAATTATCGTCGTGGTACAGTAAATGAAGGAATTATCGTCGTGATAAGTAAATGAAGGAATTATCGTCGTGGTACAGTAAATGACGGAATTATCGTCGTGGTACAGTCAATGAAGGAATTATCGTCGTGGTACAGTAAATGAAGGAATTATCGTCGTGGTACAGTAAATGACGGAATTATCGTCGTGGTACAGTAAATGAAGGAATTATCGTCGTGGTACAGTCAATGAAGGAATTATCGTCGTGGTACAGTAAATGACGGAATTATCGTCGTGGTACAGTAAATGAAGGAATTATCGTCGTGGTACAGTAAATGACGGAATTATCGTCGTGGTACAGTAAATGAAGGAATTATCGTCGTGGTACAGTAAATGAAGGAATTATCGTCGTGGTACAGTAAATGAAGGAATTATCGTCGTGGTACAGTAAATGAAGGAATTATCGTCGTGGTACAGTAAATGAAGGAATTATCGTCGTGGTACAGTAAATGACGGAATTATCGTCGTGGTACAGTAAATGAAGGAATTATCGTCGTGGTACAGTAAATGAAGGAATTATCGTCGTGGTACAGTAAATGAAGGAATTATCGTCGTGGTACAGTAAATGACGGAATTATCGTCGTGGTACAGTAAATGAAGGAATTATCGTCGTGGTACAGTAAATGAAGGAATTATCGTCGTGGTACAGTAAATGACGGAATTATCGTCGTAGTACAGTAAATGAAGGAATTATCGTCGTGGTACAGTAAATGAAGGAATTATCGTCGTGGTACAGTCAATGAAGGAATTATCGTCGTGGTACAGTAAATGAAGGAATTATCGTCGTAGTACAGTAAATGAAGGAATTATCGTCGTGGTACAGTAAATGAAGGAATTATCGTCGTGGTTCAGTAAATGAAGGAATTATCGTCGTGGTACAGTAAATGACGGAATTATCGTCGTGGTACAGTAAATGAAGGAATTATCGTCGTGGTACAGTAAATGAAGGAATTATCGTCGTAGTACAGTAAATGAAGGAATTATCGTCGTAGTTCAGTAAAAAGTAAATATGTTTTCAGGTCATTAAGATAGAAAGGAAACAATTTTTATACTTAAGTTGCCTCGTATAATCAGGATTTTAAAATATAAATGACATAAGTTTGATATTGTAATCGCCTAGCAGAATCTAGAACGAATAATCGTACCCTGGCTTTTTTTGGCGAGAGTACGAATTTAGTCCTATTACTCGTAATGTAGCAGAGCGGGAGTGAATCATTCCCGGCACTGTGATGTCCAAAAAATGTTGCATATACAATCAGACGTGCCTGGTCGATCTTGATATCTTTCGACAGTGTCACCATTTTTTTTATCTGTTTCGTGTTTAAAATAGATCATTATTGATACGTGATGATAGTTATTTCCGTTTTATTAACCCGCTGTCATGGTTGTGCGTTGTGCATTAGACATTCGTTTTCTCTTTTTAATTACGTTTACTACATGAATAAAATTGAGAAACCCGAAAATGAATGGCGTGTTGCATCTTGGGTATTACATGTGTAAATTACTGAATTCTTTCTACAAAATGGATTTTATCGTATGCAAATAAGCACGTTTATAATAAAATTATGTCACATTATCCATATACGGAAAAATGATCAACATAGCATTTTCCACGTGCATCTTCAAAGACGAAAAAAAGAAATTTCTTCAATAAAGATCGGTTCCCGTTAGTTTCGCACTGTCTAAAGCTTTTTAATAACATAAAGAAAATGAATATTATGTTTGAATTTTGTATAAATAGACAGAAGTTACAAATTTTTATTTGCTACATTACGAGCAATAGGACTGAATTCTGCCGTTAATCCGACAAGCCACAAAACTAACTTCGGATTATAACGGCAGTAAAATTCGGCCTAAGCAGAATCGGGCAACTAAAATGTAGAGGAAGCAATTTTGATATTATAGTTGTAATAAAAACATATACTTTCGACGAAGTAATGTGTGTAGTTTTAAAGCGCGAAGCGATACAGAAAAAGTGAACAAAAATTACAGTATAAAAACCGTATTCTGATTTCAGTGGGAATAACAATTGCATGAAGTCACTGAGTTCAGGCTTTGACCCTACTGCACTTTCGCCATATGACCAGAACAAGGCCGGACAGGTGTACACAGCCGACCAACAATGTGCTTTAATACGCGGTACTGGATCGTATTTCTGCTCGGTAAGATTTATTCAATCATGGTTTGTTAGTTTTAGACTCAGTTGGTTTGAGAAAATCATTACAGTTATGGCCTAACTGCCGATGTTAATAGGTTTGATTTTTAAAGTTCGTTAACAGTATTCTAAAATAAAGTCCCCCACCAGGCGCTTTTGTTAACACGACACAAAAATTGGTTAAATTTAACATAATTGTGCGTTGACGTAATGGCTTCTCTTGGCATCTCTGTATTTATCGTGTTCATTGTACTGCAGAGTTAGGTATTCAAAACACAAACATAATGTATCATCAGCTCTATCCATTTAGAAAACTAAATTCATTTTGTTATAAAGCATGATGATATAAATGATTGTGAAAATAAAATGTACTTCCAGGATCGATATTCTGGCGACTTTTCTACTCTATGCACTGTTATGTGGTGTTCAGACGTAACCGGAAATGGGTACTGTTACACAGAAATAGCTGGGGATGGTACTTTGTGTGGTAATAAAAAGGTGAGTCAAAATATTCCAGATATTTAATTAACCGGGGCTTTGGTGGCTGACTGGTAAAAGTAGTTAGTAAACAGCAATATACTAGTAAGCTTTTGAAAATAAGACAAATCATTTTACAAACAAATGCTTATTTTTCTCCATTTCAAAATAGAACACAATAAAACAAAATGGCTACATTACTATTTGATACACTGTTTCTCCTGTTCAATCTAAATATATGGATCTATGCTAAATACATGGTACATATAATAAATCTTCTAGACTACACCATTTCATGAAGAGATTGATGACATATTCCCGCTATAAAAATATTCAGAAGCTCACACATTGTTTAATTACACCTTTTCTTTTTATGCTGGACCTTGAATGTCTTTTGTAGTGGTGTATATCTGGTGTGTGTACTTATAATGCGAACGCAGCGACGGGAAACGGTAAGTTGTTTATCTAAATGCACCGAGAGGAAACGGTAAGTTGTTTATCTAAACGCACCGAAAGGAAACGGTAAGTTGTTTATCTAAACGCACCGAGAAGAAACGATAAGTTGTTTATCATAACCCGCCGACAAAAAACAAAAAGTTGATCTAAAAACATCAACAGGAAACGTAAGTTGTTTATCTAAATTCACCAACAGGAAAATGTCAGTTATTTATTTAATAGAACCGACAGCAAACGGTAAGTTGTTTATCAAAACGCATAGAAAGGGATCGATAAGTTGTTGATCTAAACGCATCGACAGGAAATGGTAAGTTGTTCATCTTAAAGAAACGACAAGTATCGGCAAGTTCCCGATCTAAAAGAACCGAGAGGAGACGTAAGTTGTTTACCTAACAGGAAACAGTGAGTTGTTTATCGACAGGCACAAAGAGGAAACGGTAAATTGTTTATCTAAAGGCTCCTAAATTGAACGGTAAGTTGTTTATCTGAACACACCGACAGAAACGAAACGTTGTTTATTCAAACGCAGAGGAAACGGAAAATTGTTTATCTAAAAGAACACCCGAAACGGTAAGTTGTTAACTAAACCCACCAACAGGAAACGTAAGTTGTTATCTAAACCCACCAACAGGAAACGCAAGTTGTTATCTAAACACACCAATAGGAAACGGAGAGTAGTTTATCTAAAAGCACGAAAGGGAAACGGTAACTTGTTTATCTAAACCCACAATCAGGGAACGGTAAGTTGTTTATCGAAACGCACCGACAGGAAACGGTAAGATGTTTATCCAAACGCATGAAAAGGAAACGGTAAGTTGTTTATCCAAACGCACGAAAAGGAAACGGTAACTTGTTTATCTAAACCCACAATCAGGGAACGGTAAGTTGTTTATCGAAACGCACCAACAGAAAACGGTAAGATGTTTATCCAAACGCACGAAAAGGAAACGGTAAGTTGTTTATCCAAATGCACGAAAAGGAAACGGTAAGTTGTTTATCTAAACACAACAGGAAAGGGTTATTTTTTTAAATTTAGACAAAACGTAATAAAATCAAGAAAAAATTATCGCGAAACCTGTATTCGAAAAGCTCTAAAAATGCCTTTCCAAACAAATTGCAGTTTTTATGTATACAATTATGCCACGTGGTGTGTTTACTAACTTAATCGTTCCCATGTTTCAAAGTCGCTCCAAATGTTTACAACATTATTAACACATATTTGATATTGGTTAACTAAACTTTTCATGCTAACAAATTCCACAATAATGTATATTATATCAGAAACATTTAAATCTAGCTGTTGTGTTCCTGAGAATGTCACAAACAGTTCTGTACTGTATACCATGGAGGGGGGGGGCAAAAATTGGGGGGGAATTTACACGTCACATAATCCGTGTACCTTAACCTAACCGTAGAAATCGAGGGTTTTTAGCTTGTCACAAACAAATATGTTCCTTATTCTATGTAGGACGTAAGAATGGCGGTTCAAAACACGTAACACAAAATTAGGTTTCATGCTACATTTTATATTGTGCAGACTGTTGGCTCTGTTGCAAACACTTCTATTTTATTTTTTATTTCGTGTTTGTTACTCTTTATCTTTGTAATATAATGCAATACTGATAAAAAAATTTGTGAATTTATAGGTAACTTATTAAATGTAATTTCTTTTTATTCAATAGATAACTGTCTTTACGGCGACAAGAAAGGCGCTATTTATAGCGATGGAAGGACATGCGCAGACCTGGTAGCACAAAATGCTGTCTTTTACTGTCAGTATGTTGCGAGCCAGTGTTGCCTTTCATGTGCTCCATATATTTCAACAACAACATCAACGACAACAACGGCTAATACTGCCACAACAACAACCGCAACAACACAAAGTATTGGAACATCAGTAACCACGACAACAGTCTCCATATCAACTACGCAAGGAAGTTACGTCGATGCTGACAACTTTTGCAAAAGCAAACTTGGTTCTGCTTCCTATATGTGCAGAGTAATTTTATTTTCACCATATGACTCAGCAATATACTCTTGTTTATATGTTTTTTTCAGCGTGTACTAAGACTTCGCCCCCACTAAAAATAGGACGGCATGATGTTGCTAAAATGCTAAAAGTTGTTGGAAATCCTATTTTTAAAAACACAAAAATACATTTATTAGTGATAATGAAGTTATCAATCTTAATATTCATACAAACGTTCAATTAACGATATAAAGATTTATTTTAATTAATCTGAATCAAAATGTTCTTCATCGTGTATAATAACTATAAATAGGAAAATGTTGATATTATATTTGGTCTATTATATTTATAATACACAAAATATTTTCTACATCGAGGGATAACAAAATTCCCGTTTTGCACATTGTATAATCCGCGTAGTGGAACATATTTTTTGTAGTTAATACTTATAAATAAATTCAAACAATAAAATAAACTCAAAAATTTTATGTGGAGTAATATATGACGGCAAATGACGCGTGTCTCCATGACGATCGAATTTGTTTTCCATCCTCTAATAGAAAATATTTCACACCATGGGAGATAATTAAATGTGTTTAGTTGTTTGGTGACGTCCACATCACGGGAGATAGTTAAACGTGTTTAGTTGTTTGGTGACGTCCACATCAGGGCGATAATTAAACGTGTTTAGTTGTTTGGTGACGTCCACATCAGGGGAGATAATTAAACATGTATTGTTGTTTGGTGACGTCCACATCAGGGGAGATAATTAAACGTGTTTAGTTGTTTGGTGACGTCCACATCAGGGGAGATAATTAAACATGTATTGTTGTTTGGTGACGTCCACATCAGGGGAGATAATTAAACATGTTTAGTTGTTTGGTGACGTTCACATCAGGGGAGATAATTAAACATGTTTAGTTGTTTGGTGACGTCCACATCAGGGGAGATAATTAAACGTGTTTAGTTGTTTGGTGACGTCCACATCAGGGGAGATAATTAAACATGTATTGTTGTTTGGTGACGTCCACATCAAGGGAGATAATTAAACATGTTTAGTTGTTTGGTGACGTCCACATCAGGGGAGATAATTAAACGTGTTTAGTTGTTTGGTGACGTCCACATCAGGGGAGATAATTAAACGTGTTTAGTTGTTTGGTGACGTCCACACCAGGGGAGATAGTTAAACGTGTTTAGTTGTTTGGTGACGTCCACATCAGGGCGATAATTAAACGTGTTTAGTTGTTTGGTGACGTCCACATCAGGGGAGATAATTAAACGTGTTTAGTTGTTTGGTGACGTCCACATCAAGGGAGATAATTAAACATGTTTAGTTGTTTGGTGGCGTTCACATCAGGGGAGATAATTAAACATGTATTGTTGTTTGGTGACGTCCACATTAGGGGAGATAATTAAACATGTTTTATTGTTTGGTGACGTCCACATCAGGGGAGCAATATAAACATATATTTGAGTGGTAACGTCTACATTAGGGAGCAATTTTAACATGTATGATGTCCACACCAGTGAAGCAAGATTTACATGTATAATACCAGATCAATCATATTCCATTGCAAAACCAAATTACTCACAGGAGCCATTAATATTGTTATCATGTTTCAACTTAACAATTTGTAGACGTCGATTTCACCGTCATCGTCGGACAATATACATTGGCAAAAAAGATACTGTAATAATCCCTTTCTGTTGTCTGTTGTTGCCCCATTTACGATGAATACAAGTTCGTTAGACAAGGAATATTTTGCAAATTATTAATATCTTGAAAGAATACTCATAACTATTGCCGCCTAGATCAAACAATACAAATCGTAATCACAATATACTGTTGATAATATGTTGTCGTGGAAATGCTATTTATAGGAAATGCTACGTTCAGGCTACTAAGCCTTTACAAATCTTACCTGGAGATTTTTTATAATTCTCAATTTAATCCAATAAAAAGTAAGTTTTGTGGATTTTCATAGGACATTTTTATGAAATCAGTGCAATGAACACTACACAAACTATTACCACAACTCCAAGGTTAATTCAGAAAAATCGACGTCCGTCTTACCATACACAGACAAGAAAATAATATAAACAAAATATTTGATATCTTTACAGGATTTTTACAATGGGAACTATACATCTATATGTTCACAAATATACTGTTCCATTCCTAGTTCTCCCAGTACGTGTCAGATTTATACCGCCTCGGAATATATACAGTGTGGAAATCATAAGGTATGTTCTTTACAACAGCACAAGCTGATTTAGCTTTTGTTAATATCGACTCTAAGCCGACCTACTACCTTGTAAATCAATGGAATATACAATATATTAAGATTCCCTTTGCAAGTAGATTTACTCCAAACAATGGGATTTTTATATAATCGTGAAGTCATCTCAACTTATGCTTATTCCCGGAGAGATATATTCTACCAGACCAGTGTTTGCTTTATTTGGAAATTGTTGTATAAACAGTATTACGGTATTTTGTCAGATACCGAACAACGATGAAACTTTCAAAAAAGACAATCCACAAATCAAAGTCCGAGAAACAGGAAACATCATAACCAACAACCAAAAATATAGTAACTATAGCAATGGTCCTGACTTGGTACAGGCATTTCTAAAGAAATCGTGGGTTAAACCAGGTTTAATGGCATGTCATACATCCTGCTTTCATTACTTTAGAATGTGAGTTGGTTAGTTGATTAAAATAGATGGTTATCATATACAGTATCACTAATAGGTGTATCAAACAATCATCGTAGCATGTTTACTGTACACGGAATTCAAAAATTGGGAAAACTATCTGCAACCATATTTTTAAACGAGATACAATATCTTTCGACAAAGAAGTTGTATCTATAGTAAAACTTATTAAAGGCGCGGACGAGTCGTTTTTTCTTGTTACCTTGGTTTATAAGTATATCCCGACGAAATAGTTGGCGTTTTCAAAAATCAGTATACTCTGCAAGTTCTTGCATACTTGATCAATTAAGAAAAAAAACACCGCATGCAGGAGAAGCTGGAATATTTCTGCATAGGTGAGGAAAATGAAGCCGTTTCTGTGGATTCTATAGTTTCTATAATTTTAAAATTAAAATCGTCTCCTTTGTCGTAAATTCTTGTGAAAAGATTAACGAAAGCCACTCAGCAAATTAAGGGTTGTTAATTGAACGGACATCGTCAATGTATCTACATGTAAAATTAAAGGACCTAGCTTCTGCTATTTTTTTGTCTTCAATAAGACGTCAAAGAATTTCTGTTTTATAAGAATATTGGAACAAATCTACAAGGAGTAGGGCACAGTTTGTATCCATTGGAATTCCGATTGTCTGCTGAAAAACACATCCTCCAAAAGTTACAAATATGTTGTTGATCAGAAAATCTAGCTATAAACATATTCTTCGCTGTAGCATAATTTGAGTTTTAGTCCGTTACTAATGTCAACAATCAAACTCATCCGGGTGTTCCAATTACGATCTGCATGTAAATCCTGCATAACAGTTTCTTGGTAAAACTTTATATTTTATTGATAGTTTGTATCATAAAGAAGTGCTTGAGCAAAATTAAAAAAAAAATACATTAATAACATTCTACACATCATTTACTGCATGTAGCATATTCACACCATTAAGTTTCCCCTACTGGGAGCAGTACATGTAATATTTTTTTATGGAGATCGACCTCATAACCTGGAGACAGGTCTTGCATTGCTCCGAACACAGGTTTCCATAAACGATTTTCCCGTGCGTCAAATCTGTGTTAATGACAGGTTTTCCCAATGTTTCATTACCATACCAGTTGTTGTGACATTGGGGTTTTTTCGATATGCTTGATCATTCGTCTATTCTACTTAATGTTTGGTTTTACACAGGTCATGCCAAGAATAGCTCATTCTGTCTGTACGGCATTGTGCATTATAGTGTTTTTGAACGCCTTATAAGGTTGAGCTAGAAACTTTTTACGCCTTGTAAGGTTAGGCTAGAAGCTCCGTTTTCTAGATGTTCGCATATAATGCGTGGTATAATGAAGCTGTAATCAAAGTTAATAGATAGAAGTATAATTGAGACAATTTTTTACCCCGAGGAACCTTCTGTTAATGATATGTATTGAGAGGTAATACATTTTTTGCTCCTAGAAGGCAATTGGTTACCTAAAAAATTCTTCCGGTTTCATGAAAGTAAATAAATAAATATTTTCAATATTTTAATGTATTTTAACACAGAACAGTGAATGCAAGTATTTTTGGATAAAAAATGTTACATAAATTTACAAAACAAAATAAATACTGAAGTGTAATAAAGATGTCTTTTTAAGCAGTAAATATCAATAATGATAATAGGTCTTTAATATATTTTGTCAAAATCTGAAAATTCAGCGAATGATATACAGCCTGTGTGATACCAAACCTTCTGTCCTTTATATAGGTGATACAAGATGTAATTTATCGGAACTATTTCTTGAAATCGCAATGAATAGTATAACCAATTATTCCGTGACGACTATCATTCTATAAATGAAATATGACGTCACAATATAAACAAATGCTTCGTTGAATGTCATATTGTATATTTTAAACATTCAGTTTTGTTGTGTCCTTTTTATACTTCTATATTTTAAAATACTTATTACACACATTTAAGTGTAGGTACAACTACCTATATCACGGCCAATTTTCCTACCGCAGGTCGGGGGTTCTCTCCGGGTACTACGGCTTCCTCCCCCAATAAAAACTGGACGCCATGAAATAGCTGAAAAATTGCTGAAAGTGGCGTTAAACACCATTCAAGCAAACAAAAACCTATATCACGTTTCGACAGTTGCATAAATTCTGAATCACAAATCGACGGTGCGCGTCTCGTTATGATACGAATGGACACAAATGTATTGAAGTGATACATGTTGTTGAACCTACAAATAATGTATGTAATATATAACCACTGTTGGACATTTTCGTTTGCAAGCTAATATTGTTGATCGAAGAACTGAAATTTAATTTAATTTTGTTTTATTATTGTAGTGGTGTAGATCGGGTGTGTGTACTTATGACGTCAGTGCTCCCAGTGGAGACGGTAGGTAAAGCTAAATTGTTGCCAGTTTCCGTGCGCGCACAATAGCAAACAATAATGTATGTCGTCGATTTCACATACACTTGGCTTCACTACAGAAACTTATTGCAATGGTTGTAGAAATTGTTTATAAAATAAAGTACATTTCTTGCAACAAGTTCCCTAGAACATATCGTTATATATGTGCTAGAGTGGTTATGGCAGTCAGTTGATCATGTAATTATCATTGATATGGAAAGTTGCAGCCTAAAAGTAAGCTGGGTGTGCTGGACACCAACCTTCATTGACCATTGCCAGTTTTCAATCCGATGGTCCAGGGTTTGTACCCAAGCTCCCAATAAAAACTGCCTTGCATGCTATGGCTGCAAAAATTGCTGGAAATCGCGCTAAAAAACAAAACAAAAACATAAATATATTGAAAAAATAATAAATTACCTCTCACCCCAGAATTGGCACTGATGTAAAATTTAGGAGAGGAACATCCTGAGCTCAATTTAAATTGTGCATCCATAGTGCACGATACAACATCATACAGGCGTTCCTTTTGTAGCAGTATATCACTTAAGTAACGGTGGCAATGGATAAGTAATTTTTTCTTTTGTCTGGCACAGATGTGATAAATTCACCGCACACACAAAACTACACGTTATAGATGTTTTTAACACTATATATATTGTCTAGAGTACATGTGTAAGCTTTTGTAAACCTTGCTTGTGTGCAATCTGATTTTGATAACGTTATGATAAAGTAGTTATTTTCGTTTTAGAAAGTTGTCTGTATGGTGATAAAAAGGGTGTAGTATTCACAAATGGATGGACATGCGCAGATATGGTTATATTGGCTCCAAGCAACTGTGCTATTGTACCAATAGAGTGTTGTGCATCATGTGCACCTTCCACTACGACATCAACGACTGTTGCGACAACAACCAGAACAACAACTCAGGCTCCAACTACAACTCAGGCTACAACCACAACAACAACTCAGGGTCCAACAACAACTCAGGCTCCAACCACAACAACACAGGCTGCAACCACAACAACAACACAGGCTGCAACCACAACAACAACTCAGGCTCCAACCACAACAACAACTCAGGCTCCAACCACAACTACAACTCAGGTTCCAACAACTACAACCCAGGCTCCAACCACAACAACACAGGCTGCAACCACAACAACAACACAGGCTCCAACCACAACAACGCAGGCTCCAACCACAACAACAACTCAGGTTCAAACAACTACAACCCAGGCTCAAACCACAACAACACAGGCTGCAACCACGACAACAACTCAGGCTCCAACCACAACAACACAGGCTGCAACCACAACAACAACACAGGCTCTAACCACAACAACAACTCAGGCTCCAACCACAACAACAACTCAGGCTCCAACCACAACTACAACTCAGGTTCCAACAACTACAACCCAGGCTCCAACCACAACAACACAGGCTGCAACCACAACAACAACACAGGCTCCAACCACAACAACGCAGGCTCCAACCACAACAACAACTCAGGTTCAAACAACTACAACCCAGGCTCAAACCACAACAACACAGGCTGCAACCATGACAACAACTCAGGCTCCAACCACAACAACAACTCAGGCTCCGACCACAACAACAACTCAGGCTCCAACCACAACAACAACTCAGGCTCCAACCACAACAACAACGCAAGCTTCAACAACTACAACTCAGGCTACAACCACAACAACAACTCAGGCTCCAACCACAACAACTCAGACGCCAACCACAACTCAGGCAGCAACAACAACTACAACTCAGGCTACAACCACAACAACAACTCAAGCTCCAACCACAACAACAACTCAGGCTCCAACCACAACAACAACTCAGGCTCCGACCACAACAACTCAGACGCCAACCGCAACTCAGGCAGCAACAACAACTACAACTCAGGCTACAACCACAACAACAACTCAAGCTCCAACCACAACAACTCAGGCTCCAACCACAACAACAACTCAAGCTCCAACCACAACAACAACTCAGGCTGCAACCACAACAACAACTCAGGCTGCAACCACAACAACAACTCAGGCTCCAACAACAACAACTCAGGCTGCAACCACAACAACAACTCAGGCTCCGACCACAACAACAACTCAGGCTCCAACCACAACATCAACGACTGTTGTGACAACAATAACTACAACTCAGGCTCCAACCACAACAACAACTCAAGCTCCAACCACAACAACAACTCAGGTTCCAACAACTACAACCCAGGCTCCAACCACAATAACACAGGCTGCAGCCACAACAACAACTCAAGCTCCAACAACAACAACAACCCAGGCTCCAACCACAACAACACAGGCTGCAACCACAACAACAACTCAGGTTCCAACCACAACAACAACTCAGGCACCAACCACAACAACAACTCAGGCTCCGACCACAACAACAACTCAGGCTCTAACCACAACAACAACGCAAGCTCCAACAACAACTACAACTCAGGCTACAACCACAACAACAACTCAAGCTCCAACCACAACAACAACCCAGGCTCCAACCACAACAACACAGGCTGCAACCACAACAACAACTCAGGTTCCAACCACCACAACTCAGGCACCAACCACAACAACAACTCAGGCTCCTACCACAACAACAACTCAGGCTCCGACCACAACAACAACGCAAGCTCCAACAACAACTATAACTCAGACACCAACCACAACTACAACTCAGGCTCCAACCACAACAACAACTCAGGCTCCAACAACAACTACAACTCAGGCTCCAACTACAACAACAACTCAAGCTCCAACCACAACTACAACTCTAGCTGCAACCACATCAACAACTCAGGCACCGACCACAACAACAACTCAAGCTCCAACCACAACAACAACTCAGGTTCCAACCACAACAACAACTCAGTCTCCAACCACAACTCAGGCTGCAACCACAACTCAGGCTGCAACCACAACTACAACTCAGGTTGCAACCACAACTACAACTCAGGCTCCAACCACAACAACACCTCAGGCTCCAACCACAACTACAACTCAGGCAGCAACCACAACAACAACTCAGGCTGCAACCACAACTACAACTCAGGTCCCAACCACAACAACAACTCAGGCTGCAACCACAACTACAACTCAGGCTTCAACTACAACTCAGGCGCAAACCACAAGTTCAACTCTGGCCCCAACCACAACTACCATTCTGGCGCCAACCACAAGTTCAACTCTGGCCCCAACCACAACTACCATTCTGGCGCCAACCACAACAACAACTCAGGCTCCGACCACAACAACTCAGACGCCAACCGCAACTCAGGCAGCAACAACAACTACAACTCAGGCTACAACCACAACAACAACTCAAGCTCCAACCACAACAACTCAGGCTCCAACCACAACAACAACTCAAGCTCCAACCACAACAACAACTCAGGCTGCAACCACAACAACAACTCAGGCTGCAACCACAACAACAACTCAGGCTCCAACAACAACAACTCAGGCTGCAACCACAACAACAACTCAGGCTCCGACCACAACAACAACTCAGGCTCCAACCACAACATCAACGACTGTTGTGACAACAATAACTACAACTCAGGCTCCAACCACAACAACAACTCAAGCTCCAACCACAACAACAACTCAGGTTCCAACAACTACAACCCAGGCTCCAACCACAATAACACAGGCTGCAGCCACAACAACAACTCAAGCTCCAACAACAACAACAACCCAGGCTCCAACCACAACAACACAGGCTGCAACCACAACAACAACTCAGGTTCCAACCACAACAACAACTCAGGCACCAACCACAACAACAACTCAGGCTCCGACCACAACAACAACTCAGGCTCTAACCACAACAACAACGCAAGCTCCAACAACAACTACAACTCAGGCTACAACCACAACAACAACTCAAGCTCCAACCACAACAACAACCCAGGCTCCAACCACAACAACACAGGCTGCAACCACAACAACAACTCAGGTTCCAACCACCACAACTCAGGCACCAACCACAACAACAACTCAGGCTCCTACCACAACAACAACTCAGGCTCCGACCACAACAACAACGCAAGCTCCAACAACAACTATAACTCAGACACCAACCACAACTACAACTCAGGCTCCAACCACAACAACAACTCAGGCTCCAACAACAACTACAACTCAGGCTCCAACTACAACAACAACTCAAGCTCCAACCACAACTACAACTCTAGCTGCAACCACATCAACAACTCAGGCACCGACCACAACAACAACTCAAGCTCCAACCACAACAACAACTCAGGTTCCAACCACAACAACAACTCAGTCTCCAACCACAACTCAGGCTGCAACCACAACTCAGGCTGCAACCACAACTACAACTCAGGTTGCAACCACAACTACAACTCAGGCTCCAACCACAACAACAACTCAGGCTCCAACCACAACTACAACTCAGGCAGCAACCACAACAACAACTCAGGCTGCAACCACAACTACAACTCAGGTCCCAACCACAACAACAACTCAGGCTGCAACCACAACTACAACTCAGGCTTCAACTACAACTCAGGCGCAAACCACAAGTTCAACTCTGGCCCCAACCACAACTACCATTCTGGCGCCAACCACAAGTTCAACTCTGGCCCCAACCACAACTACCATTCTGGCGCCAACCACAACTGCAAATCAGGCAGCAACCACAAGTACAACTCAGACTCCAACCACAACAACTCAGGCTCCAACCTCAACTACAACTCTGGTTCCAACCTCAACTACAACTCAGTCTCCAACCACAACAACAACTCAGGCTGCAACCACAACTGCAACTCAGGTCCCAACCACAACAACAACTCAGGCTGCAACCACAACTACAACACAGGCTTCAACTACAACTCAGGCGCAAACCACAAGTTCAACTCAGGCTCCAACTACAACAACAACTCAAGCTCCAACCACAACTACAACTCTAGCTGCAACCACATCAACAACTCAGGCACCGACCACAACAACAACTCAAGCTCCAACCACAACAACAACTCAGGTTCCAACCACAACAACAACTCAGGCTCCAACCACAACTCAGGCTGCAACCACAACTCAGGCTGCAACCACAACTACAACTCAGGCTGCAACCTCAACTACAACTCAGGCAACAACCACAACAACAACTCAGGCTGCAATAACAACTACAACTCAGGTCCCAACCACAACAACAACTCAGGCTGCAACCACAACTACAACTCAGGCTTCAACAACAACTCAGGCGCAAACCACAAGTTCAACTCTGGCCCCAACCACAACTACCATTCTGACGCCAACCACAACTGCAAATCAGGCAGCATCCACAAGTACAACTCAGACTCCAACCTCAACTACAACTCTGGCTCCAACCACAACTACAACTCAGGCTCCAACTACAACATCTCAGGCTCCAACCACAACAACTCAGGCTCCAACCTCAACTACAACTCTGGTTCCAACCTCAACTACAAATCAGGCTCCAACCACAACAACAACTCAGGCTCCAACCACAACAACGCAGGCGCCAACCACAACAACAACGCAGCCTCAGACAACAACAACAACTCAGGCTCCAACCACAACTACAACTCCGACTCCAACCACTACAACTCAGGCTTCAACCACAACTACAACTCAGACTCCAACCACAACTACAACTCAGGCTCCAACCACAACTACAACTCAGGCTCCAACCACAACTACAACTCAGGCTTCAACCACAACTACAACTCAGACTCCAACCACAACTACAACTCAGACCCCAACCACAACTACAACTCAGGCTCCAACCACAACTACAACTCAGGCTCCGACTACAACAAATACAGCATTAACGCAGGCTCCAACCACAACTTACAAACCAGGTAGGTTCGTTGTATGAAATTTGCATCGAGATATGAAATATTGAAGTTTGCTGATGGTCCTTTGGGAATTACAGTTAAATATTGAGAAAAGACAGCTGTGGATCAGTTTGCCTGTCAAAAAGCTATCTTGTATGAATATTATGAAATGCAAGAAATGATGTTGCAAAAAAGTTTATTTAATAGTTATTTGTGAGCATGTCATGTGATAAACACCTTTTTATTATATTGCAAAAAGCATAATATACGTTTGGCTATTATCCAATTGATATCAGAATTTGTAAGTAAACAATCAAATAAATTATGAGAACTTAAATTATGAGATCTTTATTTTTGTTGTTTATTGTATCTAGCTGCTGATGAATACAGATTGAGAATTCATCTGAGGATAAATTTCGTTGTTACAATCAGCTTATCTGACCCCACCACACAGGACTACCAGGATTTATTTTACCTCACAGAAATAGCAGTAAGTTACATCTAGTATAAGATGAAATTGAGATGTTATGGAGAGTAAACTGTGTGTTTAGGGTATTTATACCATATTCGTACATTGCCATAAAATATGAAATCTTTTTTAACTAGTCTTTGACTCGGGTAGAAATGCGAAGTTCCGGTTTCTCACCTATTTCGCTGCGTGTACATATAAACTGTATATTTTGTCTGACAATGTATGAATATTGTTTTTATCCTGCAACACTAAACTACATTTTATACCAATGAAAAACATGTATCACTGTATTCTAATGATAGCTTGACGTCACAAACAAATATCGTATTCAACAACATGTCGCATTCCAGAACAGAATACTAAATATCGTTAGAAGTAAAGACCAGTGAACCAGGAGACTTTATTCGGCAAAAAATTTATTCGGCTACCTTTATTGTACAGCAAAAGTAATGCTTGCACAATCAATATAAATATTGTTTCTATTTTAATGTGTAATTAAGCATATAAAATGTAACCAGTATAATACAGATTTAATGATAGTAACATTTTTCAATGTTACATCGCGTTAAAGGTTTAAAAAACAATCACAATTATATTGAAACAGTGACTATTTTCTGGTACATTAACAATATGTGATTTTTTTCAGCTGACAAACTACTATAGAACATCAAGGTCGTTTGGGAAACGATTTAGGCGCATTATTCTTTATGGAATCAGGTAAAGTGTTATTATAATTTAGCATTTTAATTAAACAAGTCTGAGGGGAAAAGACCAAGTAACAACTATAATCATATAAAAAATAACTGAGAAAATGAATTTTGCCTGGTAATAATAAGGTTGTGGGTTCCTAGTTTGCAAATGCAGATTACATGTGTTCCATTTGTAGCTGAATAGCAGACGATGACGTCGTTGCTGATGACGGTTCCAGTATGTTTTTTTATTTTTTCAGTCTTTGTAGCGTTGGCAGTTTGATAACTACAATGACGTTGTTTGCTGATGTTGGTTCCAGTATGTCTTTATGTGTTTCCTTCTGTAGTATTAGTAGTTTAATAGCATACCATGACGTTGTTTGCTGATGTTGGTTCCAGTATGTCTTTATGTGTTTCCTTCTGTAGTATAAGTAGTTTAATAGCAGTCCGTGACGTTGTTTGCTGATGTTGGTTCCAGTATATCTTTATGTGTTTCCTTCTGTAGTAATAGTAGTTTAATAGCAGTCCATGACGTTGTTTGCTAATGTTGGTTCCAGTATGTCTTTATGTGTTTCCTTCTGTAGTAATAGCAGTTTAATAGCAGTCCATGACGTTGTTGCTGACGATGGATCCATTGTGTCTTTATTTCTTCATTATATTTTTGAATTGTGGACTTAATAACAGAACATGACGTTGTTGCTGATTATGGTTTCAGTATGTCTTTAGGTCTTTCATCTGTAGCTTCTGTAGTACTAGGGCATGACGTTGTTGTTAATGATAGATCAAATATGTATTTAGTTCTGTTGTAGCAGTGTCGGTTTGATGGAAGGGGCAGACGATGTTGATAATAATTCCAGAATGTCTTTATGTTTTTATTCTGTCTTGTTATGTCTTTGTTTTTGTTTTCATTTTGTTTTAGCGTTTGTAGTTTGATAGCTGAACATGACCTTGTTGTTGATGATGGTTATGGATTTATCATAATGTCATCATTCTGCTTTAGTGTTGGTAGTTGATAGCTGACCATCGCATTATTGTTGCCGAGGATGGTTCTAGTATGTCTTTATGTTTTCATTCTGTTTAAGCGTTGGTAGTTTGATCGCAGACCATGACATTGTTGCTTATGATGGTTTTAATTTGTTTTATGTTTGTATTCTATTGTAGCGTTGGTAGTTTGATAGCAGACCATGACATTGATGCTGATGATGCGTCTAGAATAACTTTGTTTTCGTTCTTATTGTAGCTTTGGTAGTCTGATAGCAGACCATGACATTGATGCTGATGATGAAGCTAGAATAACTTTGTTTTCGTTCTTATTGTAGCTTTGGTAGTCTGATAGCAGACCATGACGTTGTTGCTGATGATGGCTCCAGTGGTAATGTTATAGCTGCTATAAACGATCTGGTTAATGGAAACGAAACTTTAGCTATTGGAAACAGTTCTAATGTCCAAACTGTCGGAGCATTGTCCGCAATTGTTTCCGATAATGTGGTTACAGGTATGTATATTGTTTCTAGTGATGTATAATAGATTGATGTAGAGTATAACTGCACTGTCAATTCTTTCCCGTAGATATAATACACACTAAGGGCTATGACAAATTTACAGACCAATATAATTAATCTTTTAAATTAAAGTATTTCTCAAAGTACAATTTCATTCCATAACAATGTATTTTGTTTTTAACATTTCTTGTGCAATATTTGCATTACATACGTTTAAAAAACACAAACAGAAGTTCATTTAAAAAGATAATGTACACAAATAAACTAGGAACTTTATAATTAAGAATTCTACATCTGTGGCGAATTTATCATTTTAAAAAATACATACATAAAATAATATATGTTTTCTGATAGTTCTTAAAGTTCAAATACTATTCTATACAAGATAATGAGTTCTATACAAGTAGAAACTTTGTAGTGCATACACATCAAATATCCTCCGTAGATTTTGTACCGAAATATTGCACCATTATCCTTTGTATATTTTGTACAGAAATATTGCACGATTATCCTCTGTAGATTTTGTACAGAAATATTGCACGATTATCCTCTGTAGATTTTGTACAGAAATATTGCACGATTATCCTCTGTAGATTTTGTACAGAAACATTGCACAATTATCCTCTGTAGATTTTGTACAGAAATATTGCGCGATTATCCTCTGTAGATTTTGTACAGAAATATTGCACGGTTATCCTCTGTAGATTTTGTACAGAAATATTGCACGATTATCCTCTGTAGATTTTGTACAGAAATATTGCACGATTATCCTCTGTAGATTTTGTACAGAAATATTGCACAATTATCCTCTGTAGATTTTGTACAGAAATATTGCGCGATTATCCTCTGTAGATTTTGTACAGAAATATTGCACGGTTATCCTCTGTAGATTTTGTACAGAAATATTGCACGATTATCCTCTGTAGATTTTGTACAGAAATATTGCACGATTATCCTCTGTAGATTTTGTACAGAAATATTGCACGATTATCCTCTGTAGATTTTGTACAGAAATATTGCACGATTATCCTCTGTACATTTTGTAGAAATATTACACAATTATCCTGTGTAGATTTTGTACAGAAATATTGCACGATTATCCTCTGTAGATTTTGTACAAAAATATTGCACGGTTATCCTCTGTAGATGAGAAATATTGCACGATTATCCTCTGTAGATTTTGTACAGAAATATTGCACGATTATCCTCTGTAGATTTTGTACCGAATTATTGCACGATTACCCTCTGTACATTTTGTACAGAAATATTGAACGATTATCCTCTATAGATTTTGTACAGAAATATTGCATGATGTTTTCTTTTGGCAGCATATATCGCTAGAGGCGGTGACCCTTGTAAAATATTCTTACAGTTACAAACCTGCCCCGGAAACTATGAGTGTAGATTGGATGCAACAGATAATTCACCGTATTGCGCTCTTAAGTAAGTAGATTTTTAAATTATAAACATTTTACAGAGTAACAAGTATATTTTTAGAAATTTGATTCCATTCGCATGAACGATTAATATGAACAATATCATTGATATATGGCAAGCTAAAATATCAAGAAGTTTGAATAATTACGTCTATTAGTTAAACATCGATATCAACATGTTCGACTGTGGCATATTTTGACGGCAATGGCTGATAAAACAAAAACCGTAACCACTTTGCATCTGGCAGATTGAAAAAGTTTATGCAATCGAGTGTACAAGTTGAGTTTTATCACCAGTTTAGGTTATTGTCCTTTATTTTCAAAATTTTATAACAAGCAATATTTCGCGGTCGTTCTTAATTGATAGATTATTGCTTGTTTCCATATTGTTTTAACAATATCTCACTACAGCCAACTTTATTCGTATTTGGCTTTTATGTTGCAGATTTTCTGCTTTTAATAACGGACTTAAAATAGATATTGTGGGATACGAATATTATTATTTCAACAGACCCAAATACTAAAGAAGTATTTACATTTAATCTGATTTTTTCCTAACATTTGTTTTTTTATTTTTAGGACCATTTACAGTTCAGGTAATGATCCAAGGATAATTATATCACAAAAAAAAATAAATAACCGGGCCAAATACAAACCTGCAATGCTGTCAAGCGATTCTAGTTCGCCAAATACTTAAGCTTACCAATCAAACATTCCACAAAGAAAATCCTTTTTTATTCAATTTAAGGAGTCTAATTTTAGTGTAAAACTGACAAAATCACCCAAAAAATACGAGGATTTTTTTATTATGATTAAATATAAGAGAGTAAGATTGTGTATCTGAATGTAGCGTCACCGGCCAGTACTGATATAAAAATAGGAAGGACAAATTAACGAACCTTTATCACAATTTTATATATCACGCAGTGTAATGTTTGTGTCAGTAGCTTACCGCATGGATATGTGACATCATCTTTGTACTTTTTTTGTGAGTTTGCTACACATTTAAAAAATGATTACAATGTACCATTGTGGATATTGTGGATGTCTCGTGCAAACTTGATTTTAACTAATGCATAGGAAAACATTGTTTGTTGAAATACTGTTCAACGCTATTTGTACAATTTGAGACATACCATGGCATCTAACTTTACGTAGAGTAAACCGTAGTATTCGGTGAAACCCCCTCTTAAGCAGAAAATCTGGCAACCATGTCAGTTAAGGTTGATATCGAGCACACCCTGCCCGCATTAAGACTTGGACACACAAACTAACTCCTAGTTGATTAGTTGTAGATTACTACCTTAATCACCAACAAGAGCCCGTCAATAGTGTAAAGTTTTAATTTTTTCCATAATTTAATTTCAGACCAATTAGGTTGGATTATCGGAGTAGCTGTCGGAATACCTGCTTTTTTCTTGTTTGTTAGTATAATCGTTGTATGTTGTGTTTACTGGAACAGGAGAAAATCAAAACAAGCAGAAAATCAGCATATGAATGATGACAGGTAGTGTATTGGATTCTAAGCAACATGTGAATGATGACAGGTAGTGTATTGGATTCTAAGCAGCATGTGAATGATGACAGGTAGTGTATTGGATTCTAAGCAGCATGTGAATGATGACAGGTAGTGTATTGGATTCTAAGCAACATGACTTATATTATGGTTCGTAGGCTTAACAACATTAGGTGTATTACTTGGAAAATTAAATGATGCTGACAATATATACTTAGGGACAGACCATTTAACTTGAAGGGGGGGGGGCCTTGGTTTTTTGTTTTGGTCAGAAAACATATATAAGATATTTATTTTTTGAAGGCGTCGCAACAGAATTTTTTTTTCATTACTAGCATTATTTTATATAGCAGAAATCCTTCTTCAGAATATTTGTTTCTTACCCTCTGCTTCCAAAATATTTTTTTCATCAAAAATCATTTTCAAAATATTTTTTTAGGAAAAAACCAAGGCCCCCCTTGCAAGTTAAATGGTCGGTCCCTTACATTCAGGTCAAAGAGAGATACACACTTATTTGTTGATGTTTCATCGCGCTATTTAAGATCATCACACATGAAGTATTTCGTATAAAGGAACACCTTGTTACAAGAAAGTAGAGTACATTATCGTCAATGCTGGGCATAATTTTATATCATTTCAGTTAAACTGACTATGGATTTTACACACAACAAATGCATTTTTAAGGTTAAATACAGATTTTATTGGGTACTTCCTTACTCATTAGAATAGACCTATAACGTTAATTTTGTCTTGTAGAGATGTTATGCAAACGCCATACCCATTCGCCAGCTCGTTACCACACCGCTACCACAATTTCGGAAGGAAACACAACCAGACGTTTGGAGGTTACTGGGACAATGAATCATTTGAAAACGACAGTTATCCATATCATCAAAATTATACTAATGGTTAATAATTTAATGAATACATTTTTTCATAACATCATGTTACATATTTTGGAATAGATGGCTTATTTGTCTTTATAATTGTTACAGCTTTTTTAAAAAAGTAGTTTCATTAAAATAATATATCGTCAATTTATCAAACATTCTGTTATTTTTTAAAAAGGGATTTAACAATTTGCGCGAACAAAAAAATACAGACCTTTAGAATCAAAATTTAAATATAATTTTAATAATAATCATTACTGATTGTTTAGGAGGGACATGTTTACTCTAACCATGTCGCAAAAAACTTCAAGAACTCTAACTCGTTGTCTTTAAAATGTTTCAAATGAAAGACATTTGTTGTATGTTTTGTTTTTGTAGGACTTGGACATACGAGTGAAATATCAGGAGGAGCATTGGTACCATACTCATATAAAAAATCTACTGCTAAGGTAAGCATGTGTATACATGTATGACATAATAGTTATTTCTTAATAGTAGAAAATATGAGCATCATCCTACTCTGTGAACTTAATCGTTTTCGTATAAGCTATTGTTACCTTAGGTTAAAGATAACTGGTGAATTTTACTCACTATACGTTCCTTTTTATTTTTATGAACAAAAATTTGCCACAATAGCATAGACTCAGTTTTCGTTAGCTTAATAAAGATTTCAGCAATTTTCTACCATACCATAGTATTTTGTTTCACAAAGTTAGAATCCCGAGCTTTAGCATCAAATAGTATTTAAAGAAGCAATGAGAGATTGCGTGATTAAAACATGTTTTGTTGTTGATAAAATTGGAGAATTTTTTTTCCAAACAATCCAAGGCTCCCATTCAATGATTGTCTAAATAATTGATTTTTTTCAGGTGCAGAATGGAAGATCTTCACATATATGATCGTTCAAAAGAATTTAACATATTATATATAATGTACAGGGTATTTTAATCACTTGTTATTATTTAATATTTTATACATTTGTTTAAATAAAATTGTTATATAACGTGTGTAAATAATAATGGGCCAAATTCTGGATACACTGGCAAACACGGGAACATTACTTGAACTATTTCTTGCCAAAACTCGATACAGAGGTCTATCTGACACAGTATTCTCCCAAGAGTTTTACATAATGTGACTACCTCTTTCTACACAATGCAATTATTATACCCCCACGTGAGGAAAAAGAGGGGTCTATATTGCAATCAACTTGTCTGTCTGTCTGTCCGCCTGATGGAAATTTTGTAACAAATTTCTCGGCTTTTACTAAATGAAATGATTTCAAATTTGGTGCACAGCTATAGCATGATGAGTTGTTCCGTGCCTCTCCTTTCCAGGTCAGTCAGTTATCTACTTCATGTTTTCCGAGCCGACTAAGACTGTTTCAAGGGTTACATACATAGGACAAATTTTCGTAACATATTTCTCGGCTTCTACTTAAAGGATTTAATTCAATTTTGATTTTCACAGCTTAAGCATGATGAGTTGTACCGTGCCTCCCCTTTCCTGGTCAGTCAGTTATCTACTTCCTGTTTTCCGAGGTGAAAAATTGTCGATTGGGGGTATACTTAGCACGACTAAGTGCTGGTCCATGTTTCTGAACAACACATAACCATAAATTGCTGTATCTGCAACATAATAACTACAATTGCACACATGTAAGGAAAACATTATCAGTATGCAAATTATGAGAGGGTTTAGTCGGTTTTCATTATATAATCTAGTCTCCCAAGATATGGCTTGCGATCACTTTTTATACTGTGCACTTTGCAGTTAGACATTACTACCAAATTCCTAAATGGCATCGAACTTAGATAAATTATCAAGAAATGCCACTTTCAGTAATTTTGCAGCCATATCATGACGTCTAAATTTCTTGAAGCCGTAAAATCCGCAAAAAACTCCGAACGTCGGCAGGAAAAATGGCAAACGTTGTCAAATGAGGTTGCAGTCGAGCGTTAAGGCTTTACATATGACCTATAGTCAATGTTGGTGTAATTTTGTGGAGGAAATTTGTCTGACAAAAAAAACCTCCTTAACCGGTATGATCGAGCTTATGCTCCTTACGCAGGTCCGAAATATTCTATTTTGAAATCAACAATTATGTCCTCTAAAAAACGCCGCATTTGACAACGCTGAATATAAATTACACCAACATTGACTATACGGTAGTACAACTGCTATAGTCACACTGAACGGTTTACGAATATGTTATACATAGAAGACAGAAGTTTCAAAATGTAAAAACTTATACAAATGCAAGTTGATTCTGAATTTGTCTGTGTGAAAGCAAACAAATGTATAAATAGCAAAGAATTCAAGAAACCTTGACTTTCCGTAGAAATGTTTCACATTAAACGCACTAAACTCATTATAGAGTTAGTTGAAATATTGAATTCGCTCCTTTTCGAATGAAAACTGACTTTGTATGCAAAATAATTTAAAGTGTTTCATTGTGATATATTTGATTTACTTATATTTTGCACAGTAATTTTTTATTGTTATACACCTATGAGTACTAAAAAGGATCCAATTTACATCAGCCACACAGCTAAATAGCATGAAATCTAATGGAGGTTACAACATGCATGTGTATTTATTTAATTTTTACTCAATTTTAATTTTCTGAATTTTAATACTTTTGTATATTTGTAATTTTAGGTTTTTTTTCTTTATTTACTTCTTTTATTATTATTTTGGATTTTATTTATTTGTTTCTTTGTTTTTTTGTTTGTTTGTTTGTTTGTTTTTTTTTTTTTTGTTGTTGTTGTTGTTGTCGTCACCTCTTTTGTTTTGTTTGTGCCTGCCATTGACTTATCTTTTCCCAAATGCTACTAGATATCTTCGATATTCTTGTTTTCCCTAAAATTATAATTATATTCGTATGCATGACAAAATAATTACACATTTATATTTATGGGGGCCTCGGTGGTCGAGTGGTTAAGGTAGTTTGCCTACTATTGATCACGTGGTCTGTAAACACTGAGATTGCGGGTTCGATTCTCACTGCAGGCAGGGTGTACTCGACTCCAATCTTAATTGACAAGGATTGCCGGTTTTCATACCGCAGGTCGGAGTTTTCTCCGGGTACTCCGGCTTCCTCCCCCAATAAAAAACTGGACGCCATGATACATCTGAAAAATTGCTGAAAATGTCGTTAAATTCCATCAAACAAACACACACACATTTATATTTACTGGATTAACTGTTGATCAACCATGCTAACGGACATACAATTTAACCAGACGGTCTTTATTTAATTCCCTAATGGTCTATTAAAATTTATTTAAAGGCTTATAAAAAGAAATTATTCACAAATGAAAGATTTTAAGTTTTCGATGTATCTGTATTGTGCCTTTATTTTAATGTTTTTGATATCTACATAATGTAATAAACACCCACCGCTTGAATCCTAATATTTCAACAACCATATAAAGGCGTTGTAAAATCGAGAATTTATTTTCAATATCATTGTTTAAATAAGTACTAATCCAAATATGATGCGAACTTACTTCTCTGAAAGTATATAGGGGAACGTAAATTAACCTTAACGTTTATACAATAAAGGATCGTGGTTATACGATAGTAACAATTATAATCTGAAAACAAAATTGACGATATGGTATAGTTGTAGGCCTGTAAATGACAATGAACAAACCATAAAAAGATCTAGTTTGATGCACATACAGTTTACTGCTTAAATCCTTAAAATAAATATCAATAAAACCACTCATTTTGAAGACAAGAACGACATTATCGTTGCAGGTATTTACATCTAATTTAAAACAGTTAACTTAACAGACACATACTATAAAACCATCTGGTCACAGATTATCCATGACCAAAATTTTTAAAAGAGCTGATAGTCCACGGACAATTATAATCTTAATGTAGACAATGGAAAAACCAAAAACACAAAAACAGAAAGTGAGTAACCAGAACCCAATAACACCCATAGGTGCACTCAGGTGCTCCGGAAGAGTAAGCAGTGCCTATCGCTAATTAGACACCCGTCGAACTACTCGTTGTCGTGTCTAGGAGAACGTCAAATCCAGGAATAGGAAAGACTATGAAAATGTTTGATCTTATTGTAATAAATGATTTCCCATAACAATCAATTAAGTCATGGTGACGTCTATAGGACTTTTTAAGAGATAACATCAACCTAAGTACAAAAAAAAACCCTTGTTTGAGTGGTTTAGTTGTCAACAGCAGTGAGTGGTCTAGAAAATCGAAATACCGATAGCAGGATCTAGAATAATAGCGTATAAGTTGTGAAATGTACACACCATACGATGGCGATCCTGGCATTTTGCTATCGATAAACGGAGTCTAGTTTGTCGTTTTCCCCGAGTCTATTTCTAGAACTAGGTCTAAGAAAAAAGTCGACCTATACTAACAGTTACACCCCCCATGCGTTCAGCGTTTTGCTTGCATTATTTTAATATTCCATTCTGTACCTTTACAGTGCTAAAATCCGATTTGAAAAAATTCTACGCGATAACACGTCCATATTTTATATTATTCCTTTGTTGTTGAAATGTCCGAAATCGTCCTTGACATTTGCTACGGGAATTTTACATAGGAAGTCAGCCATTTGAGTTTCTAAAGGGACCTAGCATTGTTTTCAAAAAGATCGTCTGCTTTCGTAGCGTTCAATGGTATTCGGACAAACCGCGAGACTTTTCCCGCCTTAACTGCAGACGACATGACCCGAAGGATTTCGAATAGATAACAATTGACTTTTCCAAACATACACTTCCGTTGTAATTTAGGTCAAACTTTACTATAGAAAAGTGCTCTATCAAAGTGAAAAAATCTGCCACATTTCAAACCGCCGACTATCACTTGGATATCATTGTTGTTGTCAGTTTGCACATTCTTGAATCTACAAAAGGAGCATAAGCTGGACCAAACGCGGTAAGCAGTTTTTATTTGTCAGCCAAACAACTGCTATATGACCGCTTCGAAACTTACTATAAGTGTATTGGCGATGTCTTTAATTTCAAGCTCGCTAAAGTAGATTAATTGCAAATAGTAACCAAAATTAGCATTGTTGAGCGACAAAACACCTTCAATATAGCGGAATGTTAAATTAAAGGTCTGGGGCAGTGTATTTTCTTTCTTCTTCAGCAGGCCTTCCAGAAACTCAGCCTCAGAAGAGTAGCATAGATAATTAATACCCATTTGAATACCAACAGTCTGTTGAAAACATGTCCTCCAAACATGACGAATATATTGTCAATAAGAAAATCTAACATATGACAGATTTGGTCTTTAGTATATTTAGCAAATATTACAGATACAAAATATGAGATTGTTATACAAAATTATCACTCTTATAAACGAAACAAAAAGATCCCCTTTGACATACTATTCAATTATAGCCACACATACACACACGTACACGTTCATACATACATGCATATTTTTCTTTACTTTATAATGTTAGGTGCCATTTACATCCCGTACTGCAGCTTAAAACCAGGCTTAAAGATCCTATAAAAGGCGGCTATTTTAAGAAAAACGGAGAGACGATATGAATACCTGGTAACTATTCATGACAGAACTTATTTCGTCATCAATGACTAAATCTAATACTTGATTTCAGCCCTGGCAATAGATGTAGATCTATATCACTATATCACTGTTACCCAGTTCAGGTTCGCTAATAGAGCATGTATTGCATTTGTTTACAGATGACAGTCAAAGAAAAAGTGGTACTTGGTTTCTTGAGGATACCCACACCGACAAGATACATTTTGAATTTCTATTAACTTTAAAAAGATCACTATTCAGACAAGATGCACAGCATCTTAATTGCGTCACTACTATATTAAGTTTTCAAGAACTTATTGGCTGTAATTGACATTTAAAAGCAAGAAGCGTTATTTATGTTCCAGACTGACACGTTCAGACAGTTCCACTGAACGATGGACGATGGTAAAAACGATTCCTTGGTTAATGACAATCGACAATAAGTGACAATTAAATCGTCACCATTTCTTAAACAATAGGTTATTAGAGACAGAATGGGAGGGGCACTAACGGGAGGATGATCTTAAATTTAACACTCGACAAATTGTTCCAATTTTGTTCCCCGACGTGATATTATATAGTTCGGGTTAAAAAGGCTACATGTATTTTAAATGACGGAGTATTCCTGATTATTGTTAATTGCTCTTTGTTGTTGTTTGTGTTGGTTTAAATACAGCCAACGTTGAATTGTAAGTGGCTTTCCAGGTATTATGAAAATGCGTTACATTGACACGTGTACTGACACCTGCCACAAATTATAAATTTAATCAAGGCTTAATTGTATTGCCATTGAACTGTGGGTGTGTTCCCGGAATGCCAACATTTTAAAAGTCACATAATTAAGTATTGTTGTTTTAGTGGTTAAAAGGGGGTACAACAAGGGGTGTTGATTATTCTTGGTTATTGCAACAGAAAAAAATACTTTATTTATTTTTAAAATATATATTATTAAAAAAACGTACTTATTAATTTAAAATATATATAATTTTATTTATAAATAAATAAATATTTTGGCTGAAAAGAAGATCTGTAACATATATTTTGAAACATCAAACTAAATTTTGTTAAACATGTAAAAATTAACAAATTATGTGATTATATTATAAGGCAAACGACAATAGGTTTACAGATCCACTACAAGGACGACGACGACATACGACAGTTAGTGAGACGAGCAGCAGCACTCCCAAATGTTCATGTCCAACAAGAAGATGTTTAGTACGACGCACTAGAAGACACCGACTTGCCAATAACCAGACTCAAGCCAGCGAACAATAAGGAGGTTTTACTAAAAACCAACGAATGACATAAGGCTACCATACCGAACAATTAGGAATAGGTAGCGAACAAATACATCTTATATTGTTTTCTACATCATAAAAGCGAATTTTAAACATGAAAATAAGTACATATAAACTCATGTAGATAGGGTGGGTCTATATATGCCTGATTTTAGGGTATTTTATTATTTAAGTTCTATAAATACAAGGTATTGACGATCCACTACTTCAATGTCTACATTAAAACACACTGTCTGGACAGGTCGTGTTAATATGTACTTATTTTCATGTTTAAAATTCGTTTTTATGATGTTGAAAACAATATAAGATGTATTTGTTCGCTACCTATTCCTAATTGTTCGCTAGCGTTTAAAATCTTATAGTAGTCTTATGTCATTCGTCGGTTTTTAGTAATAGCTTCTTATTGTTCGCTAGCTAATTGTTCGCTGCAACTGTGAATACCAGAATTATAATGGTTACTTAATTTAATTTAATTATTTGCTACATAGACGCTTGAAGAGTGCGAAAAGGCAAAGAATTTTGACTTTTGTAGCGCAAATAAATAAATAAATAAATAAATAAATAAATAAATAAATAAATAAATAAATAAATAAATAAATAAATAAATAAATAAATAAATAAATAAATAAATAAATAAATAAATAAATAAATCAATCAATAAATCAATCAATAAATAAATAAATAGACAACATGAAATATACACAATTATACTATATTTATACGTTATTCTCCATTGTCATTTAAAAATATTTAGTGTTTTGGGTCCTATGTAGCAATTGCTAAGTTATATATCAAAGCATCAATACAAACTTGTGGTAAGCCTTCAATAAATATTTTTTGCTGGAAAAATGGCATCCTATTTAATCGGACGCTGTTCGTGAAGCCTATATTTTTTGCAACTTTCATTTATTGAAGATTATGCGACATTGAGGATTAATGACAATACACATAATATGTATTAAGTCAAAAGAAAAGGAACTACATTTAACACTACAATATTAAAACAAAGACAACAATAAATTTCATGGTATTCTTGCCCTTTAAATTTTTTTTTAATATACAATAACATATAATTATCCGGAGTTAATTGTATCACGTTAATTACATTAAGTCCGTAATTATAACCTTTCTTATTTCATTCATAAAATCCAGCGAAGCGGTCAAGCGAAGCACAGACCTGCGGGGCGTGCTCATTATAAACTTTTTGATTTTTAAATATTATTTTAAAAATTTATTTGATTTTCTAGAACAGACATGAAGAAATATGTTTTTCTTACGTTTTTCGCGTGGACATTAATTTCGCCGATCAATTCTATTTTGAGAATTCATGAAGAATCCGGAACCTATATTGGTAAGAATACTTGTTATAGTTTTTTTCTACGGAAGATTTATCCATTGTTCGCAGATATGGTCAAGTGAATTTGTGGATCTCACGTACATAAAAGTGATTGTTTTAAAGCGATTGTTTTTTAGACACGTATATTAATCATGTCAAATTATGATGTTTATCAATTTTAGCTTTTAAAAAAGTAAATAAAACACAGTATATCGCCGGTATTGATTTTCTTTACCTTAGCAATATTTCAGCCACACTAAGATCCTCAAGAAGTTGTAAACCCTGTCATGCCTGTAAATGTACAGTTTATTTGTTTCATATGTCAGTATTCGTAATTGTAGGTCCCAATATTTTTTCATAGAATATAGGTCGAGGGTTACATCAAATGCCATCGCTTGGACGGTTATTAGTAATAAGGTATCCAGCAAAGTTCGTAAAAAAAGATCAACTTCCGGTTTTCGGCCAAACCTGTGTGTTTTTACGCTGACTGTTATAAAAATCGCAAGTCCGTAAAATTATAAGTCGCTTCAAAATGTAAATATCTGTCAATCTGTAACTAAAATGGGTTCAGAACAGCTTGAAAAAAAAAATTTATAAATTTTACTGATATTTCACATTCAATAAATCAACTGTGATAAGGGGAAGAAGAAGGTAACAAAAGTTTAAATGCCAGTGAAAACCACTCCCGGGCAGCTATGTGGGTAAAGCACTGGGAACCCTCCCAGTATTATCCTTGTTTCATTTCTTAAAAACGGTAATTAACTTTTCTTCTTTTTTAACTTTTAATTAACCATTCCATGTAGTCATATTATGGTTTTAAAAGACAATATATCTACTTGTTGTCATGCATGTATGTTTGCCTCATACTACTAACCAATCAAACTATTTTAGTCAGGTACAATAACCGATATCATTTCAGATTACATCAATATACATGTCCGGGAAGGGACGAGGACAAAAAGATCTGCAGACGACAGATTCCATCCAGAGACATATGACCTTGACATTCCACTGGCGGGGTCAGCAGTTCGTTTACGTTTGATCCGTAACGACAACCTGGGTACTTCGGTACCAACGCTCACTCTTCGTGGAGGCTCACTGAGACTTAGAGTGATAAAAGATTCAGATGTAAGTGATACTAATTATTTGGATCTTTTTTGCGAGTGTTAACCGCCACCTTCAGAAATATTTCAGCGTTGTCATGACGCTCATGATTTATTAATATTGATTGTTTGTTGTTTAACGTCCAGCGAGCAGTATTTCAGCTATATTCAGGACGTAATAAACTATAGTGCCATATCAAGAACCCCGAAATTATAAAGAGCAAGTAGAAATCATTTAATATTGAGGCTAGAAGATAGAAGACCAAGTCCCACATCACTTTAGAACACATTAAGAGATCACAGAGTGGCTATATCAGTACAAGGTGGGTGACGCCACCAGGGGAAACAAGGATTGATACATAGTAAAGTATACTCCGAATTCCTGCACAACACATGAGGATAATTATGCAATCAGCCATTCGATGCTTTGAATCTACATTTCCTAGCTTCTTGCTGCGCATGTGTATTAAACAAAAAAGTTGGTTGGTTCTATATATGTAGCAAAGACACAATTGAATTGTCTGCATTTAGACTCAAGATTAGAAATTCTTAAATTTTATCTGTTTACGTCAAAGTCGGAAAAAGGACTTTCACAGTCGAAGTTGAAAAACTGATTGCCGGATTTGAATGTTGAGTTGCAGACGTCAAACAATCTTGATAATTCTAATATCTGTTTTAATTATATTGACATATACATAGACATAATAATGTTAGAATAAAACAATCACCATGAGTATATTAATGATTTCATAACATATAAAGTGCATCCACGTGTCAAGAAAACTATACAAATAGTGTACAGTGAATCATGGATGCGTTTATTATTTGTTGAACGTATTCACATACCTTACTTTGTGTGCTTGTGTTTAAAAAATTTTAAACCTTGAAACCTTTTGTTTGCAGGAATCCATATTTTATCAAGATCCACAACAAGGTGCTGTTTTTGTTGTTCAGTATAATGGGCTACGATTAGATAACATGGTGAGTTATATAAGATTTTTCTGTATGAATGAATTGCATTGTACGCCACTTTCAACATTTACATCTATATAATCGTGTCCAGGGTTCTTTGTGTGAAGAAACTGAAAATATCCTGAAAAAGGAAGACTTGTCAATTACGTTTGGAGTCAAACAGAACGTGTGGAAATCAGGCTCGAACTCGCAACCTCAATGACATAGGTGATCACTGATAGATGACTGTCTTAACATCTTGGCCACCATGAGACCTGATTTCAGTAAGAGAATAACAAGTTAAAGTTTACGAAAGGCATCGTTCAATGATTGGAGCTATTCTAACTATATCTGAATTGTTTTAATGATGCGTGTTTAAAGCAAGCACCGATCTGAGATCTTTTTTTCATTACTAGTTCATGTGTTTCTATCATTTCAGTTTTACATGCATTCCTCCAAAGCATTTGAAAATAATTCAAAACTTAATTATCTGGAAAACAAAACAGCGTGTCATGATGTAGAGCTGTAGAAGTAGACACGTTTCAACATTACTGCTATGCCCTTTCCAAAACAAATAATACGTTAACCCTTGTACAGAAAGAAAAAATAACTAATGGGAGACAATTAACATTTAGTTGTGTTGTTTACAACTAGGAGAAAAAGCAGGGCATTTCTGCATCATTATAATGTCACTGGTTCTGTTATTTACATTAAAGGAACGTTAATTTCCAGACATGGCGTGCACACTTTTTTTATTTGTAAAATACAAAGTAGCGTTAAGTTAAACTGTGATAATTGCCAATTTATTTTATTTTCTACAGTTCGGAACATTTAGCTTACAAGGCCAAGAGTACGTTTTCCAGAATACAAGAAATGAATCCTCTTCGCTTTTAAAATCTGGGTTAAATAGATTTGAAATAAGAAAAGAAAAGATTCCTGAAGTAGAATTTCACGATTTTGTGGGTGACAGTAAGTATTTTGTCTTTATTTCTTAAATTAGTAAAGTAGACGATGATAGCAAGACGTGATCTGAAGCAAATCGTAAATTAATACGCAAAGGCTAACCCGTGGCTACAAAAAACACTTTACAAGTAAAAGTACAGAAAGCATCCAATCTTCGCAATATCGTTGGTAACAAGTAACCATTTTTTAACCTTGACAACTTTTAAATATCAACTATCAATTGTTCCTAATAACGTGGTTTTAGTAGCTCTGGTATGTACAGGTATTTGCCAACTTTCATTTTGTTTATATTTCTAAACTGAAATCAGATTAGGGACCTGTTAATACTTAAATACATCAAACGGATAATACATCGTCAAAACAGCAGTCAATACTTTTTTTAAACAAATGAAATAATTCACTTTTAGGTGTAACAAGGTTGAAGACGATAAAATATGACTTTCACAGATATAAAAGAGCAACAGGGGAGCATAAGTTAGAATTATTGATTGTTGTCGACTATGCTGTATACAAATTGTAAGTTAATTCATATTTCAATCGGAATATTTCTCTGTTATTTTCGTCATTAGCGTGTCGTGTTCCGATAATAAGCGAGTCCTAATTAGTAAGAGGCGGAGCGCAATACTGGTAAGATATTACTAAAAAAATACGTCTACTGATTTGGAATCAATGTTCTTGTTCCTCCGTCTCACTTGAAGACTGCCTCTTAAAGGGTTCCACAAATTTACCGAAAAAAAATTTCCAAAAAAAACCCAAATATTGTTTTTTAAATAACACAGAAAAGACCCATACACACTTTCATTTCCCTTCCGATAATACAATATAATGCTAAACCTTATCACATAAGTAATAATCTAACTGGTCTAACTCGTTGAAATTTTGGCATGCACTTTTTGTGCGTTTAGTGCGTTTATAAAACTTTTTTTCAGAATGTAAACTATAAGTCAAACTGTTGTTGGTGAATACAGCGAGAATCTGAAAAATTGAAAACGAATTCTTCAGAGCCTAGAGGTAGTTCGTACACTTAACGAAAATATTATTTATGTATACTTTTATTTTACAACAACTAACCTTGCAGAATAATAATAATAAATGCAGGATAAATAACTTAATCATAACTCATTATTTAATTTTTATTTAAATTTTAGCTGGTATGACAAAAGTACAAAACAAACAGCTGCTGAAAAAGAAACAGATGCACTCTCCTCAGTTCGGCAATATTATGCTTTTGTAATCAATGGCGTAAGTTATTTATAGTGTTATGATTGTGTAAGTTGTACCTTATAAGGGCTTCACATGAATGTTTTGAAAACGTTTATTACCATCGTCCTTGCTATGAAGAATGGGTACTTTGGTTACCGTCGTCCCTTCTCAGGGAGGGTTTCTACTTTCGTTACCATCGTCCCTGTCCATGGAGGGTTTGAACTTATGTTACTTTCGCCAATGCCCATGGAGGTTTGGTACTTGTGTTACCTTAGCCCCGTCCATGGAGGGTTTGTACTTTCGTTACCATCGTCCCTGTCCATAGAGGTTTTGTACTTATGTTAACTTAGCCCCGTCCATGGAGGGTTTCTACTTTCGTTACCATCGTCCCTGTCCATGGAGGGTTTGTACTTATGTTACTTTCGCCAATGCCCATGGAGGTTTGGTACTTGTGTTACCTTAGCCCCGTCCATGGAGGGTTTGTACCAATGTTACGTTAGCCCCTGTCCATGGAGGGTTTGTACCAATGTTACCATCGTCCCTGTCCATGGAGGGTTTGTACTTATGTTACTTTCGCCAATGCCCATGGAGGTTTTGTACTTGTGTTAACTTAGCCCCGTCCATGGAGGGTTTGTACTTATGTTACCTTAGCCCCGTCCATGGAGCGTAGGTACCTAATCCGTACATAAGTGGGTACTTATGTACGTGAGCAACGTTCTTGACCATGGGGCGTAGGTACTTATGGGAGCAACGTTCTTGACCATGGGGGGGGGGGGGGGGGTTCTTATGGGAGCAACGTTCTTGACCATTGGGCCATGTTACTTATAGGAGCAACGTTCTTTACCATGGGGTTTGGGTACTTATTTGAGCAACATTCTTGACCATAGGGCGTGGTTACAGAATTCTTTATATGACTGTGTTGAAACGCTTATGTTAGCAACGTCCTTTACCATGGAACGTGAGTATTTACGTCAGCAACGTTTATGATCATTTATCGTACTTAATACTTCGCGTGACTGAACACTTATGTTAGCAAAGTCTTTGAACATTTAACGTGGGTACTTAATCGGTTTTTTTGAACGCTTACGCTAGCAAACGCATTAACTTTGAAGCAGGGGTACTTAATCTGTTATATTAGTGTTTTGAACTCTGATGTTAGCAACGTCCCTGACATTAGAGAGTTGGTAATTTATTCTTTATGCCAATTTTTTAAAAAATGAAACAAACTTTAAGCACATATTCAGCTATTCTTAATTTATCGCAAAGTATGAATCAAGAACGGATTTGTTAAGGTAGTCATCTTCTATTGGTCACGTGCCCGTCATCACTGAAGTTGTGGGTTCGAGTCTCAAAATGTGGCGTTAAACTCCATTTAAAGAAACAAACAATTAATCATGAACTATTGTTTATACTTCACGTGTATGTATTTCTCATTTCAGATGGATGGCATGTATAAGAACATTCAGACGACGTCATTTACTATTTCTATTGTGTTTGCAGGAATAGTTATATCTCAGGTAGAATAATGTTTTTAATATAATCGTATTAAATATGTCACTAAACATGCTAATTACATACTGTCTTATAAGACAACATGTTCCTCGGTGATTAAGGATTGTTTTCAATTGCTGTTTAGATTATTCGATACACACGACTTCAAAATGTCGGTTAATTCTTCGCGATTTATGTCCTGCATTTGTCTATATCCAATAATCTAACCAAAAATTGAAAATAATCATTATTTTTTGAAATTCGATATTATAAAAAAAGAAATAAGATGAACAATACTTAACAAGTAATCAATAATATTTACAATTAGTTGTCACTTGTTGTTTGCGTTAGAATACACGTATATGACGTCAACGTCATCAACGTCCTCAGTCATTCAACAGCTGACTCAGCTGCCGGGGGAGTGGCTAAAATATCATAACTGACAACGGTACTCAGCTATAATTCTAATATGATTTGCATATTTAGAAATACGAATATTTCATTGGATGAGATTACTTCCGGTCGAGGTTTTCAACGAAATTTATTTTTTGATAAATGAAGTTGACCTAATTTATTTTTGGATAAATGACGTTGACCGAACTATTTTTACCGTTACCAACGTACACAAAGATGGCGGCTTTCAATATCGAAAGTAGCGATCAACTTACAAATGATTTGTTTGATGAATTATCATTAATGATTTGTTAAATATAAAACTTTCCTTGTGTTCGATACAGAAAATAAGGTTATAGATTGATGTAAAACTTAATTGTGTTTATTAAAATCAGAAAATGGTTTATGGAATAATCGTACGTAAAAAAACCCAAAATATTCATACGTTCAGTCAATCCCGCCACCAAATACACAAGAAATATGAAGTTGAGAAACACGTTAGATAAATTAATTTCTTAATGCAACTTTGAAGAATTATAAGGATTAAACACCGTTTTCAATGGATTTATCGGTATCAACAATACCAACTCACTCACAAATATTTCATAAAAGTCATTCGGACTTTTATTAGCTTGTGAGTGAGTTGGTCTTGTTGATATACCGATAAATCCATTGAAAACGGCGTTTAATCCTATAATAGAGTATTAAAAGTAAAAGGGACATATTTTGGAAGTCTAAAAATGTACCAATTGAAACCGAAAGAATATAACTTTGGTTTTATATTTTCATCAATTTAAAAGCAAAAAATTATCAGAAAAACAATGGTTTGTGCAATTTATGATCTCTCTACAAGTCGAAAACAACAAAAGAAGAACCAAAAAATGCGTTATATATGTTTAATAGCGGTAGAATGTAAGTTTGTCATATTTATAGAGTTGCGTTATTGAAAGAAACCTGTATTTTATCAAGCTAAAACATGATTGTTCTCCATTCGTATCGTTCTCAAATCATCTTATTTTTAGGATTAATTAATTGTTTTTCCACCCTTGAAATCACGACCCTTCATTAGTGTAGACAACTTACGGTTTTCCTGAAGCTAAGCTAGTGACGCATGTAATCGTTGTAGATTTCATTGTTTTTAATCTGCTGCACTATGAACACAGTAATTGTGTTATTTTAAACAACTAAATTCGTATTGTTTGATAAATATCTCGTACTACCAAATCTCCAAAATGAAACATATATAAAATATCCCCTCCTGGGAAGTAGGTTTTCTGTTCAGTTTCATAACACAAGGGTTTTCAAATGGTTGTAAAAAATAGATACATACACACAATAAACCAAGGAAATCAATAACATGTTACTGTGTCGTTTTTCAAATGTGGAAAAATGAGTATGCATCGATAAAAAGACATCTTCTAGTTCAGGAAACCTAATGAACAAATTATACAATCAAGTTTCATTTCCCATTTTTAAATTAAAAAAAAAAACCGGTCAAATAACGTTGATCACCTCAGGATTGATTTTTATAGAGTCATATCCTGTTTGTTAGTGTCATATTCTGATTGTATGGGTAATATCCTGTTTCCTAGGGTCAAATTATGTTTATTTGTTAATTAGTAATTTCGATCATAAACAAACTTGTTTTTTTGTTTTTTCTTCAACTGTAGAATCCTTCGGACGCAACGTGGACGGAATCAATTAAAATAACATCTGTAACGCCAAACCAAGTAGATTCGTCAACTGCTCTCAGTAGATTTCAAACCTGGGAACGAGCAGCATCTTATTTACCGGGACATGACCATGCTATGTTATTTACAAGGTATAAATCGTTGATTTTTGTTTCCAAGAAACATTTATATAGTTTTACGCTGGTGTAGTTGTCGTACCAGTATGCAGGTATTATTTTAATCCGTTACGCACAGATAAAGATCATCTTACTGGTACCGGCTCTGTGTATATTATAACTGTCAGCACGTGGTATGATAAATTATGTCGTCCACGTGAGTGGATTTGTAATATATGTCATCCACGTGACGCGATGCATCATCCATGTGATGTGATATGTCGTCCACTCGATGTGATATGTCGACCACGTGATGTGATATGTCGACCACGTGATGTGATATGTCATCCCTGCATTCCCTTGGTATTTTGGAGAAGGGCAATTACATTAGTAAATTTTCTTGTTTTAAAAATGACTACTCCGGCTCCGGCATCAACGCATCAAATCTATGAAATTGTACGTGTAAATTTCAAAATCTTGAGTGGCAAGGATTGCCAGTATTCCTGCCGAAGGTCGGGGTGTCTTCTCGAGGTTCCCAGCCCCCCCCCCCCCCCTAAAAAAAAACTGAACGCCATGATATAGCTGAAATATTGCTGAACTAAGCGTTAAACAACCTTCAACAAAAAATACATTCAAAATTGTCAAAACCCTCCTACCCCAGGTATACATGTAAACCCTCCTACCCCAGGTATAGGTAAACCCTCCTACCCCAGGTATACATGTAAACCCTCCTACCCCAGGTATACATGTAAACCCTCCTACCCCAGGTATACATGTAAACCCTCCTACCCCAGGTATAGGTAAACCCTCCTACCCCAGGTATAGGTAAACCCTCCTACCCAGGTATATAGGTAAACCCTCCTACCCCAGATATACATGTAGGTTGATCTTAGTCATAATCTGGTTTCCAGTTCGGCATATTTTGGTTTTACTATTCTAGACTCTTCATATTCATATAGTGTTTGGCATTTTGAATATTTTTGGGTAGAGCGCCTCAGATGAGTCTTGAATAAACGAAACGTGCGTCGGGCGTAGCGGAATTTATTGCCTGGAACTTTGTTGTATTTTTGATTTACTTTTAACTCAATTAAATTGCACAGCTTTATATTAAAGTCGACTCCGTTTTAAATCTATGTTATGGCTGGGTTGAAAACAAAACTTCTGGATAAGACCGTAACACTGATATTGGTAAGAGTATCCGACCCATAATGGACCACGTGATCATATTTGGTGTCCCGGATGTCCATTGTTTGTCAATGGAGCAGACCTCGGTAATGTTCGGCAAACATCGGAACTACTATTTGAGCAACTAAATTTTTTTCTCAAAACTGTTAACATTGACTCAAAGTAAAACAATATATTTACTTTGTATCATTAATTAGTAATATATTGAGTAAATACATTTTCATTTCTTGGTCTAAAAATAAAATTAAACGGTGACTTCAATTATGGGTCGGATACCTTAAGGTTAATAATGGTACAATAAGGGAATTAGATACATTAAAGCTGCTAGCTGATTTAATGAAACGTTTTATGCTTGTAGATATGATTTAACCGCCAGCGGATCTACCTCAAATGCAGGTAAGGGGCCTCGGTGGCTGTTGGTTTTTTATCTTATATGAGATCACGCGCCTGTCAACTATCAGCTTGCTTGTTCTAGCCTTACTGCGGACAAGGGGTACTGAAACCTTAATTGACCATTGCTGCCAAACATTTTGGGTTCTCAAAGTGTAATCTCTACTTCAATAAAAAAATAACTGAAAATTAAAATTCAATCAAACAAACAATCAAATTTTGGTAAAGGAAATAGAACGAACAACAATATGCATTTTACAATAACTGTGATTCAAATTACGTTTTTGTGTTCTTTATTAAGTCGCCCAAAACGAAGTTTTGGCGACTTATTGTTTTTGCACCGTTTCTGTAGTGAAACTCTACCTTTAAATTTTTTCTCCGACGTCGGGTTTCGAAATGGCCGCTAAAAACGTGTATAATTTTCACCATTATGCGATCTCAATGACATTTAACGTGCTCCGATTGCAACAAAATTTGGTGTGGAGGTGGATTTAAGTGTATCGAGTGGAAATCCAAATTAGAATTTTTTTTCCACCTGGCGTTTCAAAATGGCCGCCAAAAACGCGTCAAATTTTAAACGTGGTCCGATTTGAATGAAATTTGATATGTAGGTACATCTTAATGTCCCGAGTGGAACGCAATACTATCCATGAGGATTTTGGGCGACTTCTGTGTTAGCATCCCAACACATTATTTTTAATTTAATTTATTTTATTGAATTATATATTTACAGGACTGGCATATGTTGGAACGGTTTGCACATCAAGTAGTCAGTCCATTGTAGAAGATGGGTTCAATTTCATCATTATCACCGTTGCTTCGCACGAACTGGGTCATAGGTAAGTAGATTAAGTTAAGGAAGTCCAAGGGGTTTGATACTAGTAGTCTTGTCGGAAGGAGGAGTCCGTTATGGAATTTGTTTATAGAAAACGTTTGTTTAATTTAAGTAAATGGTTGCCTCGTTAAAGTGCCATACAATTATCTGTCTTTCAGTCATGAAAGGCAATTCTTGATAAACTTCTATGATCCACTGTTTGGTCATATCGAAGGGGTCTAGGTAGCCGAGCGGTAACGTAGTCATTCTACTATTGAGAACGTGCATGTCAATACCATGGTTACGTAGTTATTCTACTATTGAAAATGCATGTGAATACCACGATTACGTAGTTATTCAACTATTACGAACGTGCATGTGAATACCATGGTTACGTAGTTATTCTTCTATTGAGAACGTGCATGTGAATACCATTATTGTTTCTTATTCAAACCTTACTGAGGCCAAGGTATGCTCGACTTCAGTTATATATTCACAAGCATTGGACAGCATTCCTGCTGAGCCGGGAAAGGGGGGGGGGGGGGTTAGTGCGAACAATATAATTATATCGCATTCAGGCAAACATGAAAACCTACATTTAGTTATATTGATGATCTGTTGTTCAGAATTATGTCGGTTTTCTCAAATAAACATGAAACGAACTATTTCGCGAACACATAATAGTCTTAACTAAACAGGTGTCATAATTAGGGAACATGTTCTAAAACCTTTGTTTATCCATTACTGATCATTTCTGATATTAAACTTTCAGGTTAATTCATATCTGCATAGATAAAGTGAATTCTGTAATTAGACTGTCCAACACTTGCGGAATCCCCAGGATAATAATTGTTCAACTGGAATATAACTGGAAAATAATTAAAAATGAAGTAGTTTACAAACAACTACAGAATATTTTACAACTAAACTTTTGAGGGTTTTTCTATGTTTCATTTATTAATAATTGGAGATAGAGCATACATTAATTGAGACATGAGTTTCAGATGATGAGCTTATGAATATATTTATCATTTTCAGCTTAAGTGCCTCACATGATGGAAGTGGCAATGGTTGCAGCATAAGCGATGCCTACATTATGGCGGCCTCTAGCGGTCCACAACAAAACGCTGCCACGGCAACACATCCTTGGATATTTTCGACTTGCTCAACGACTTATTTCAACAACTATATCAATAACCTGAATGCGTAAGCATGAAATATAAATCCTTCTAAGAAATACGTAATAAAAGGCTACACATTCTGTCTAATTGATCGACTGGGTATACGTTGTTGTATTGTGTTATTGTGCATTACCTAAGGGAGATGATTCGGGATCCCTTCAACCAGTTCTAACCGGTTCAACCTCACCACACAATGTTTTTTATAAAGAAATTTATTCACTCATATTTGTTCTTCCTGTTTTTTTATTCGTTGATGTTTAGTAATTTGTTGCTCTGTCGTTTAGTGTTTAATTCAATTATACGGGTCAGTAAGTAAGTAAGTAATCTTTATTTAGAGTCGTCATAATATATACAAATCAACATGAGCTCTGTAGGGCTCTTTAAACGGCTGAATATTTTTTTTAAAACAAAAACAAGCACATGCATATACGCCAGACATACATAAATAGAAAATAAAACATTAAACCATACAGGTCTAAAGAGATATCAAAAGCATAAAAAGCATACAAGCTTAAAAGCATATAGGCATAGAAAGCATACAATCATAAAAAGCATTTAAGCATATAAGGCATAAAAAGCACACAAAGTATAGTTATTATTAGCAGCACAATTATAAACACAAAAGCACATTCAGCACACAAACTTTGCAAAAGAAGGCAAATAGATTAAAGCACTAAAACAAATAAGAAGCAACATATAGACACAGGCTTGAGACATTAATTCCAGATTCTTGCTGCCTCGTATCCAAAGCTTCTCTTACCGTACCTAGTTGTTCTTGGTTGTGGAAGTTCAGCTTTGTCTTTGTACCTAAAATTTTAAGAACTATTTTTAAAATTCACCATGCAGTTCATGAAGAAATTTTGGACCGGAGTTATACAATATTTTGAAGGTCTCTAATGCCATGGTTCTCAATCTGCGTACTTTAAGTGATGGTAGTTGAGATTTTTCAAGCAAAGTGTTGTATGAGCTGTTATAGTCATCATATATAAATCTTAATGTACGTTCCTGTATTTTTTCAATTTTTTTGGTGTAAGTTGTGTTCAGAGCAAAAGTGCCAAACTAGAGGACATTAACTAAGATTTGACATAATAAATGATATATTGTGAGTTTGGAAAATTTATTTAAGTGTGTGCTAATTTGCTTTAGGATATTCAACTGTCTAGCGGCTTTTTTTACATATGTTTGAGATGTGAGTGTTGAAGTCTAGTTTAAAGTCTATAGTAACACCAAGTAGCTTCACCTCATCCTCACATTTAATGATGCTACCATTTAGATTGAATGTTTTATCTTGTAAGTTTGTTTTGGGTCCAATGTCAATTGCCTTGAATTTTTCTGGGTTTGCCTGCATTTTGTTGAATGAGAAACATGAGGCCGCGGTGGTCGAGTGGTTAAGGTAGTTCGTCTACTATTGATCACGTGGTCTGTCATCACTGAGATTGCGGGTTCGATTCTCACTGCAGGCAGGGTATACTCGACCACAATCTTAATACGTCGTTTTCAAGATAGGTAGTTAGATGTATCATATCACGTGAGTAATGGTATCACGTGATTTTATTTAGGGCACATTCCTCAACGGTCCGTCTTTAACATCATGTGAACGTCATAAAACGGAATAAAACTTGACTCCTTTCCATAAATTTTATGTTTAGTGTTGGCGTTGCACCCCCGCACAACACAGCACAGGTTTCGTTTTTCATCGTCTTTCTTATGCCGTCCCATTTCGTATCAAGTGTCGCCGTTTTAAAATAAAAGTGTCCTAAATTTTTTATGACGTCACGTGATCAGTATTACAATTTCCACCTCCTTTAACGGGAGCGATTATATCTTGAAAACGTGAAAACGACGTATTGACAAGGATAGCAAATTTTCCTACCACAGGTCGGGGGTTTTCTCCGGGTACACCGGCTCCCCCCCCCCCCCCACCAATGAAAACTGGACGCCATGATGTAGCTGAAATATTGCTGAAAATATCGTTAAACACTTTCAAACAAACAACAATTCAATTGTAAGCTAAGTATCATGCATACGCTATGATCACGTGATCTTGATAGTTCTTGCATAATATTAAGGAAACAACTTTCATTGGCGTAACATACTTCCTATCAAGTTATGTTTAATGTTGTAAGGGGCGAGAAAGCCGCGTTATATGAAAACTAAAAACTCTCGTGAATAAATAAATATCATTGAATATATATACTGTATTTTGGTTTCAGAGGGAATTACAATTGCATGAAGTCACTCAGTTCAGGCTTTGACCCTACTGCACTTTCGCCGTATGACCAGAACAAGGCCGGACAGGTGTACACAGCCGACCAACAATGTGCTTTAATACGCGGTACTGGATCGACTTTCTGCTCGGTAAGATTTATAATTATTGTTTTTCTGTCTTATGTTCAGTTGGTTTAAGAAAATATCTCTTGGTATATCATTTGCATTACCAGTTTGTTTTAAGCAAACTGCCGATGTATCTCGAAAGTCATGGTATATGTAAAGATACTTATCATAAAATGACGTCCTTCAAGCACGTTTGTTTGCAAGTCATTGGTGAAATTATTATATGTGTAATGAAGTTATTCCTGTTCTTGGTAGCTCCTTATTAACCGTTCTGATTTAACTGAAAATTAGATGAAGCGAAGAACAAACCTCATAATTCACGTATGGTTATCATAAACCAGTTAGTTAGTCCGACAACCTATAGCAATACGTATGGTCATCATAAACCAGTTAGTTTAGTCCGACAACTTTTAGCCATGCCATTTAATTCATTGTGTATTCAAACATGTCAAAACTGATGATAAATTATAAAAATATGAAATGTACTTTCAGGATCGATATTCTAACAATTTTTCTACTTTATGCAATGTTATGTGGTGTTCAGACGTGACCGGAAATGGGTACTGCTACACAGAAATAGCTGGCGACGGTACTTGGTGTGGTAACAAAAAGGTAAATGGACATATTCTCCAGATATTTAACATACTGAGGAGTGGTTAAGTTAATTTATGTACATTTCATCATGTGCCTGAGAATACCAACGTCGCAGCTCAAACCTTAATGCAGACGACACCTTTACTTACGGATAGATTGTCACCTTTTCTATTGAAGTTTTGTTTTCACCCGAACTCCGTCAAGAATTTTGACTAGTAAAATCAAAAGTAATCAATTATGAAGGTGCGACAAGCAGAAGTAAAATGGAAATCTAACAACTACAGTAAACCAAAAAAAAGAAGTCGAGAATCTGGCAATGAATGGTCGATTCAAGTAAAATTTGTACACGTGTAGATTTGTATAGATTTAAGTTGAATACTTCATGCAAGCACTTAAGCAAAACATCAGCATGTTTAAAATTGTCCTTCAAGTTATTAATTCAACAAACCAGCTTCCTCAAAAGAAATTTTAAAATTCACTTAATGATAAAACTAAATCTTTCTAAAACATATTATTTGTACAAATGGTAAATTACTTCAAACAGGACGTGCCGTATTTTCAATGAGGACGTCCAAAAAGAGCGATATAACAAAATGAATACGTTATCTAATGATCAATTCTTTCTCAACTTCAATATTTAATATTGTAAGTGGTATACTAAATACATAGTACATTTAATGTGCCTTTCTTGAACATTCATTGGAATAAAGATTCAACCTATTTTTGTATTATAATGAAATATGGGTTACCAACATTATTTACATCTTTTCACAAACCTTGAATGTCTGTTGTAGTGGTGTATATCTGGTGTGTGTACTTATGATGCAAACGCACCGACAGGAAACGGTAAGTTGTTTATCTAAACGCACTGACAGGAAACGGTAAGATGTTTATCTAAACGAACCGACAGGAAACGGTAAGTTGTTGTCTAAACGCACCGACAGGAAACGGTAAGTTGTTTATCTAAACGCACCGACAGGAAACGGTAAGATGTTTAAACGCACTGACTAACAAGAAACCGTAAGGTGTTTAAATTTCGACAAAAACAATAAAATCGACAACAATTTGTGCACAGCGAACCCTGTTTGCAGAGTTCACAATGCATTTTCCAAACAAATTGCAGTGTTTATTTAAAAAAATCATTAAACTTGTTTACTAACTCGCTTCCATTTTTTAAAGTCGCTCTCAATGTTTACCATACCATACACACATATGAAGTAGTGGTCTACTAAAATGTACATGTTACCAATTTATAATAATATAAATGATGCCAAATACATGTAAATCTAGCTGTTTGTTTACTTTAAATCTAGCTGTTTGTTTACTTTATGTTTCTGAGAATCACACAAGCAGCTTTGTACCGTTTAACATAGAGGAGGGAGGATTGGGGGCACTTTATGTCACATGTACCGTGTACCTTAAGGACGGTAGGACTCGAGGGTTCTGAGGATGTCAAATAAATATGCACCATACTGCATGTAGTATGAAGGAAGGGCGGTTCTAAACACGTGACAAATAATGTGGTTTAATGTTACACTTTATATAGTGCAGATGCTGATGGCTCAGTCTCAAGCACTTGTATAATATTATTTATTTCTTTTTTTGTTATTCTTTATCTTTGTCATATAAAATATCTTTATCTTTGTAATATAATACAGTACTGAATTTTATTTTTGTGAATTATTAGGTATCTGATTAAATGTAAATTAATTCTTATTTAATTAAACAGATAACTGTCTTTACGGCGACAAGAAAGGTGCTGTTTATAGCGATGGAAGGACATGCGCAAACCTGGTAGCACAAAATGCCGTCTTTTATTGTCAGTATGTTGCGAGTCAATGTTGCATTTCATGTGCTCCATATATTTCAACAACAACATCAACGACAACAACAACGCAAGCTCCGACCACAAAAACAACCCAGGCTCCGACTACAACAACAACACAGGCTCCATCCACAACAACAACTCAGGCTCCAACCACAACTACAACTCAGGCTCCAACAACTACAACTCAGGCTCCAACAACAACAACTCAGGCTCCAACCATAACAACTCAGGCTCCAACCACAACAACTCAGGCTCCAACAACAACAACTCAGGCTCCAACAACAACAACTCAGGCTTCAACAACAACTCAGGCTCCAACAACAACAACTCAGGCTCCAACCACAACAACTCAGGCTCCAACAACAACAACTCAGGCTCCAACAACAACAACTCAGGCTTCAACAACAACTCAGGCTCCAACAACAACAACTCAGGCTCCAACAACAACAATTCAGGCTTCAACAACAACAACAACTCAGGCTCCAACCATAACAACTCAGGCTCCAACAACAACAACAACTCAGGCTCCAACCATAACAACTCAGGCTCCAACAACAACAACTCAGGCTCCAACAACAACAACTCAGGCTCCAACAACAACAACCACTCAGGCTCCAACCATAACAACTCAGACACCAACCACAACTACAACTCAGGCTCCAACCACAACAACAACTCAGGCGCCAACCACAACTAAAACACAGACACCAATCACAACTACAACTCAGGCTCAAACAACAACAACAACTCAGGCGCCAACCACAACTACAACTCAGGCTCCAACCACAACAACAACTCAGGCTCCAACCACAACTACAACTCAGGCTCCAACCACAACTACAACTCAGGCTCCAACCACAACAACAACTCAAGCTCCAACCACAACTTCAACTCAAGCTCCAACCACAACTTCAACTCAGGCTCCAACCACAACAACAACTCAGGCTCCAACCACAACTACAACTCAGGCTCCAACAACAACAACAACTCAGGCGCCAACCACAACTACAACTCAGGCTCCAACGACAACAACAACTCAGGCTCCAACCACAACTACAACTCAGGCTCCAACAACAACTACAACACAGACACCAACCACAACTACAGCTCAGGCTCCAACTGCAACTCAGGCTCCAACCACAACTACAACTCAAGCTCCATCCACAACAACAACTCAGGCTCCAACCACAACAACAACTCAAGCTCCAACCACAACAACAACTCAGGCTCCAACCACAACTACAACTCAAGCTCCAACCACAACAACAACTCAGGCTCCAACCACAACTACAACTCAGGCTCCAACCACAACAACAACTCAGGCGCCAACTACAACTACAACACAGACACCAACCACAACTACAATTCAGGCTCCAACTACAACTCAAGCTCCAACCACAACAACAACTCAGGCTCCAACCACAACTACAACTCAGGCCCCGACTACAACTGCAACTCAGGCTCCAACCACAACAACAACTCAGGCTCTGACCACAACTCAGGCTCCGACCACAACTCAATCTCCAACCACAACTACAACTCAAGCTCCAACTACAACTCAGGCTCCAACCACAACAACAACTCAGGCTCCGACCACAACAACAACTCAGGCTCCGACCACAACAACAATTCAGACACCAACCACAACAACAACTCAGACACCAACCACAACTACAGCTCAGACTCCAACAACAACAACAACTCAGGCTCCAACAACAACAACAACTCAGGCTCCAACCACAACTATATCTCAGGAACGGACTACAACAACAACTCAGACACCAACCACAACAACAACTCAGACACCAACCACAACAACAACTCAGACACCAACCACAACAACAACTCAGACACCAACCACAACTACAGCTCAGACTCCAACCACAACAACAACTCAGGCTCCAACAACAACAACAACTCAGGCTCCAACAACAACAACAACTCAAGCTCCAACCACAACAACAACTCAGGCTCCGACTACAACTGCAACTCAGGCTCCAACTACAACTCAGGCCCCAACCACAACTACAACTCAGACTCTGACTACAACTCAGGCTCCAACCACAACTACAACTCAGACTCAGACTACAACTACAACTCAGACTCCGACTACAACTCAGGCTCCAACCACAACTACAACTCAGGCTCCAACCACAACTACAACTCAGGCTCCGACAACAACAACAATTCAGACACCAACCACAACAACAACTCAGGCTCCAACAACAACAACAACTCAGGCTCCAACAACAACAACAACTCAGACTCCGACTACAACTCAGGCTCCAACCACAACAACAACTCAGGCTCCGACTACAACAACTCAGACACCAACCACAACTACAACTCAGTCTCCAACCACAACAACAACTCAGGCTCCAACAACAACTACAACACAGGCTCCAACCACAACAACAAATCAGGCTCCAGCTACAACTACAACTCAGACTATGACCACAACTACAACTCAGGCCCCGACTACAACTGCAACTCAGACACCAACCACAACTACAACTCAGGCTCCTACCACAGCAACTCATGCTCCAACCACAACTACAACTCAGGCCCCGACTACAACTGCAACTCAGGCTCCAACTACAACTCAGGCCCCAACCACAACTACAACTCAGACTCCGACTACAACTCAGGCTCCAACCACAACTACAACTCAGACTCAGACTACAACTACAACTCAGACTCCGACTACAACTCAGGCTCCAACCACAACTACAACTCAGGCCCCAACCACAACTACAGCTCAGACTCCGACTACAACTCAGGCTCCAACCACGACAACAACTCAGGTTCCAACCACGACAACAACTCAGGCTCCATCAACGACAACAACTCAGGCTCCAACCACGACAACAACTCAGGCACCAACGACAACTACAACTCAGGCTCCAACCACAACAACAACTCAGGCTCCAACCACAACAACAACTCAGGCTCCAACCACAACTACAACTCAGGCTCCAACCACAACAACAACTCAGGCTCCAACCACAACAACAACTCAGGCACCGACAACAACAACAACTCAGACACCGACAACAACAACTCAGACACCAACCACAACTACAACTCAGGCTCCAACCACAACTTCAACTCATGCTCCAACTACAACAACAACTCAGGGGCCAACAACAACTATAACCCGGGCTCCAACCACAGCAACCCAGGGTCTGACTACAACTACATTTTATGCTACGACTACAACTTACAAACCAGGTATTTTTTATTCAGTTTGCTTATACAACTGAAATATTTTAAAATATCCTGACGGCAATTGGAATTTAATTTGGAAAAATGACATATATATATATTAGTTTGCATTTAAAAAGCTATTTTATATGCACATTATAAGTATAAAAAGGAAAGAAAACGATATCGCAAACTATTTTATTTTAATATAGTTTGTGAGGATCTTATATTAGGATTTTTTAGTCAAAAAATAAGTTCATTATAATTTAAATTTTACTTTGTATATTTGTATAGCTATCGATGAATACAAATTAAGAATTCAACTGAAGATAAATTATGCCGTCAATATCAGCTTATCAGACGCCACCACACAGGACTACCAGGACTTGTATTCCCTCACATACATAGCAGTAAGTATATATATACAAGTCTAGAAGATTGTGCAACGATACAAATAACGGTGTTTCTTGTCAAAAATTTAGACAAAGACTGACCAACGAATGGCCTTAGTCATTGAATGTCAATATAAATAAATGACGTAAAAAAGTCATAACATATTGATCTTAAACATTCTCATTCCAACTGAACCCAAAACTTTTATATAGTTGCTTCCCAGTCCGCCACCCGCGGACATGCCGTGCTGTTAATTGGATTTGCTCAAATATTCCAACAAGACGTAATCAAAATTACCAAGGTGACAAATTCATTACGCCTGACGCGCGTTTCGTCTACTTAAGACTCATCAGTGGCGTTTAACTCTAAATGCTTAAAGTATTTTTTTCATTTGGCGATGGAATAATATTAGTCCACTGGGATCGTGCAAATCCACAAAACAGGTAGTTCGCCAAATGAAAAAAAAAATGTTTGTATTCCACCTCGAAATTTTAAGATATTAACATTATTTATTATTTTCTTTCTTTGTTTATTTGCTTAATTGTTTTAAAAACAACACCCCTGATTATATTGAAACACTGACAATGTTCCGATACCTTAACAATATGTATTTATTTCAGCTGACAAACTACTACAGAACTTCAAATTTGTTTGGAAAACGATTTAGGCGCATTATTCTTTACGGAATCAGGTAAGTTGTAATTACGAAAGTTACTAATACGCCGGAGTTTCATATCAAGACTGATTCTTGTATGTCTTTATGTTTTCATTCTGTTTTAGCGTTGAAAGTTTGATAGCAGACCATGACGTTGTTGCTGCTGATGATTCTAGCATGTCTTTATGTTTTCATTCTGTTTTAGCGTTGAAAGTTTGATAGCTGGCCATGACGTTGTTACTGATGATGATTCTAGCATGTCTTTATGTTTTCATTGTTTTAGCGTTGAAAGTTTGATAGCTGGCCATGACGTTGTTGTTTGGTTCTAGTATGTCTTTATGTTTTCATTCTGTTTTAGCGTTGAAAGTTTGATAGCTGGCCATGACGTTGTTGCTTTGTTCTAGTATGTCTTTATGTTTTCATTCTGTTTTAGCGTTGGTAGTTTGATAGCTGACCATGACGTTGTTGCTGATGATGGCTCCAGTGGTAATGTTATAGGTGCTCTAAATGATCTGGTTAGTGGAAGTGAAACTGTAACTATTGGAAACAGCTCTAATGCCCAAACTGTCGGAGCTTTATCAGCAACTGTTTCCAATAATGAGGATACAAGTATGTATATTTTTTATAGTTTAGTGATCAAAGATATAAGAAGTCGATTATACTAGCAATGTCAAGGCTGTCCGCAAATACCATACAAAACGTAAAATGGACGTGTAAATGTCTACAGTCCAATAAATATTCTTCATAACACTCCTCATATTGTTAAATATTTTTTAAATGCTTGTACCAAGTCAGGATCATTGGTGTAGTTGCTATATATTTTGTTTTAAAGTTTTCCGGTTTCTCGGATTTTGATTTGTAGATTGTAATTTTTGACAGCTGTTTCCATGGTGTTCGGTATTTTATTATTACCTTCATTTAAATTTTGCTTCAATAACAATGTATTTTGACTTTCTTTATACAATTGTATGAAATATATGTCATGTATGTGTAAATACAAAACAAAAAACATAAAACATTTTGTAGATGCGATTTCAACAACATACATTCAAATTAAGTCCTTGTATTTAAAATGACACGTTTTTGAAAGACAGGAAGTGATGCTTCATCTGCTTCAAGCTCTTTACTTTGTCTCTTTATCTCTGTTTTGTTGAACTTTGTTGTATTTTATGATTTGTGTCAAAAAAAGTAAAAGCCTTTTACTGAGGCGAAGATGACATTTGTTAAACAAATATCAACACATAAAAAATGATGATACCAGTGTGTTCTTGTTGTTGAATTTAAAGATTATTTTGTCCTGTATGAGTAGAAACTTTGTAACGCATAAACTTCAATGCATCCTCCGTAGATGAAATGTGTACAGTTATAATAACTCTAAATCTACAACTAAATATACTGAAGACCAAATCTGTCGTATGTTAGATTTTCTGATTGACAATATATTCGTCATGTTTGGAGGACATGTTTTTCAACAGACTGTTGGTATTCCAATGGGTACTAATTGTGCTCCTCTGCTTGCCGACCTGTTTTTGTACTCTTATGATGTTGAGTTCGTCGAAGGCCTGCCGAAGAAGAAAGAAAACCCACTGGCCCAGACCTTTAATTTAACATTCCGCTATATTGATGATGTTTTGTCCCTCAACAATGCTAAATTTGGTGACTATTTACATTCAATTTACCCTAGCGAGCTTGAAATTAAAGACACCACCAATACACTAAGCTCAGCCTCTTACTTAGACCTACTTCTAGAAATAGACTCAGGAAAACTACAAACTAGACTCTACGACAAACATGATGACTTCAACTTTCCAATTGTCAACTACCCGTTCGTCGACAGCAACATTCCAGCAGCGGAGCGGAGTCATAGGTAGTGATTCCTATTCCTGGATTTGACTTTTCCCTAGACATGACAATGAGTAACTCGACGGGTGTCTAATTAGAGGCAGGCACTGCTTACTCGTCCGGAGTACCTGAGTGCACCCATGGTTTTTATTGGGTTCGGGTTACTCTCTTTCTGTTTTTTGTGTTTTTGGTTTTTGTGTTGCGTTTTGTCTATATCTGGATTTGTAACTGTCCCTTGACTTTTGGCTCTTGTTGTTCGGTCGGTTTTCTTTGCTATTTTTCTTATAAAATAATTTGCACAATGTTTTTCTTTAGCAGCATATCTCAAAAAAGGCGATGACCCTTGCAAAATATTCTTACAGATAGAAAGCTGCCCAGGAAATCATGAGTGTAGATTAGATTCGGCAGGTTCGCCGTATTGCTCTTTTAAGTAAGTGGAGTTAATAAATAAACGCAATATTAATATTTATTCTAATATGACGTCCTTCAAACGCTTTGGAAACACACCTCTATTTAAATATTCAACAAAATACGGCTGTTCCAGCCATTTCAAAAACCCCCGTGTGTTGATGTTTTTGCTTTAAAATTTATTTTATTTTGTACCTTTGTAAGAAAATCCCATAGATAACATGTTTTCACGATAACAAGTCCATTTTCTATTCTATGCTTTTATTGTTTACATGTTACAAGTCTTCCTTGACTTTAGCTACGTTGTGTTTTCAAGGGACGTTGCGTTGTTTACAATGACGTTCAATGCAAACCGCGAGACTTTTCCCGCCCCCACCACAAACGAATTTACCGTTACGTATCAAAATGAAAACGCAACCGAATTTCAAAATGTTGATTAATTGTGGAAAATAACTGTCGATTTAAATTTGCACCATTGTGGATCTAAAACAGGAGCATAAGATCGACCAAATGCGGTAAGCGGTTTTCATTTCTCACGCAAACACAGCAACACATGAACAGTCACCGACACGCCACACGGCGACTGATGTAATGAAGCATTTAATTTTGTCGTTCTTTGTTTTGATTGTTAAATTTTATTGTAAATGTTAATAAATATGTTTGTTTGTTTTTTTATTTCTTCGTTTTTTTCTACTTAGTTTTACACGAGAAATATAATAATTTCGAAACAAGGGAGGTTCTCGGAAATTGGAACAGCCAAAATAAACCTTTACCTAGGTAGTCGCGAAATGTAAAATTTCTGTATTTTCATATCAGAATCGAAATAATTCATGGCTGCCCCAATTTTGTGGATTATTTAAATATGGGTAAGCATTATATTCATGATATTTTACCATTCGCTAACGCTCATGGCAAAATATTCATGAATATAATGCCTACCCATATTTAAATAATCCATAAAATTGGGGCAGCCATGAATTATTTCTTAAACAAAACACACAACGACAGAGTAACCACATTACGTTTCGCAAAGAACTCACAGTTTTACGTGCTTGACTGACATACTTTAACGAAAGAACTAAAAAACAATAAAGACACCACATAACATTTTGCAGAGAATGTTTGACAATTTCACGTTTTTACAATAAAAGCTATTAAAGGAACGACATTACTTTTGGCAGAGTTTGAATAAAATTCAAATAACGTGCAAATTGAGAGCACCAATTTGTTGTCTATGACTTTTATCGTCAATTATATCCCTTTGAGGTCAAACAATAGGAAAAAAACAACATCTCGCGCCATAACTAACTGATCATTTATCACCTGTTTCGAGGCGTCCAACATCGCTCAATTATCAATAGCGTGATTGTATTCGTACCTGGCCATAATGTCATTTATTGCTTTCAATAACAGAAGTAACAACGATACGCAGATTTAAACAATTATTTAAATACATTTCAGCTATAATAATATTTTTGTCTTTTTTAGGACAGTTTACAGTTCAGGTAAAGTTGTTATGTTTAATTTGTAACGGAAAATAAATTAAAGCCAATTAAAATATATGTTTACATCAATAGTTGGGGCAAAATATAAAATGTATGACGGACAATCTATATTATTTTTTAGCAAATATTATCAATCAATCAATCAAGAAAAAATGCTAAACTAAACAAAATTCACTAAAAAGACGTGTTTTGCAACTGTGATCAAATATGTGTATCTGAACAGACATTGTCGACAACCATTAAAATTATTTGTTTGTTATTCGAATTATGTTCAACGCCACTTTCATCAATTTTTCAGCTATATCATGGTGTCCACTTTTTATTTGGGGGAGGAGGCAGGAGTATCCGGAGAGAATCCCGACCTTCGGTACAAATCTGGCAATCCTAGTCAATTATGATTGGAGTCGAGTCCAACCGTCCAGCAGTGAGACTTGACCGCAACCTCAGTTTTGACATACCACGTTATAAATAGTAGACGAACTACCTAAACTACTATGCCACCGAGGCCCCCATTACAATTGATTGATAATAATTAATGATGACAAACTAACTGAATAGTCATATATATCACAGAGCTTTTCTGTCAACAGCTTAAAACCCTGACATCGTAATATTTACCTGGTGTCTTAGAATAAATTGTATCTTGTAAAAAGGTTTAATGATTAATGTCGATCATTGTTATTATGGGAGTATTCACAGAACCCTTCGGTAGGAAATCAAGTAATCCTTGTCAGTTAAGTTTGTGTCAACCATACTTTGCCGCATCAAGGATTGTACACGCATGCTCAGTGTTGATCAATATTAGACCTTTTACATTAAACACTGAACCGGCTAGAATTAATGTAAACAATCTTCATATTTCAAAGTTTGTATTCATAATTTAATTGCAGACCAGTTAAGTTGGCAAATAGGACTAGCTGTTGGGATACCAGCCTTTTTCCTGTTCCTTGGTGTAGTTATAGTATGCTGTGTTTACTGTAACAGGAGAAATGCAAAACGAGCAGCAAATAAACAGGCAATAGAAGACAGGTAAAAAATACATCATGTCGGTCCAGTAGAGAGAAAAAACTTAATATTTTAATTTATTTTATTACGTTATGCAAGATGTAGTAGTTAGCATACTGTCACTGATTCGGGAGGTTTTCATTTTAACTTCCAATCGATTCTGGACTTATAGAGATGCAGTATGTAATGTTGAAATAAAGGTAATTTTGGGCACGTAAATTAAAATTGTTATACCGGTATGCTATTTAGACATGAATATATATTATCGTGATATTTGCTTTGATTATTTGTTTTATATTTAAAATTTTGTCTTGTAGAACAAATAAGCAGACACAAGACCTATTTGCCAGCACTTTACCTCACCGCTACCAGAGTTTTGGATGGAAACACAATAAGGCTTTTGGAGCTTATTGGGACAACGAATCTTTCGAGTACGACGGATATCCATATCATCACAATGGTTAGTGTAACGATTGTCATGTGGTGAATATAGTGATGCGTAATACTGCTACATATTCTTTTAAATTACTTTTTTTTAAACGGGAATTTCTTCTCAGGACGATACGTAGTAAATAGAGTCTATAAGTTCAATTAGAATATGTCAAAATGATTAACATATTTACTTATTGTTCATTTAGGGTTTTACCAATCAACCATTAAATAAGAAACAACATACAAACCTTAACAAGCAATATTTAAATAAAATTCTAATTAGGATAAACAATTGTTTAGGAGGAAATTGACCAAATATCAACTCTATTCATGTGTCAAACTCCAAGAAATTAAAACTGTTGTCTTTAAAATATTTCAAATGAATGAAAAATATATTTAATTTTTGTTTTTGTAGGACATACTAATGAAATATCAGGAGGAAAATTTGTACCATACACATATAAAAAATCGTCTGCTAAGGTAAGAATAGTGTATCATACATGGATGACATATCAGTAATGTCATAGACACAACTGTCACATTTTTTACAAATAGGCCACTAAAGGAAGGTGAAAGTAGCAGCTTTAGCCGACTTTGTGAAGATACTGTATCGTCAAGATAAGACCCAAGTACATTCGTTTTCGTTAAAAGCCTCCAGATGACAACTGCCTCTTAATTATTTGCGCCTAGGGGAAGTTATTAACATTTTTTGCTATCACTTAGACTCCAAGTTTCGTTGAGTAATGAGAGACCATTCAAAACGAGCGGAATAATTTCAGTTATATCACATTAAATTTTCAGCGTGTCATTTCATATATAGTTTTTTGCAAATTTGGAAACCCCGAAGGGTACTCAAGAAAACTCACAAACACCAATAAAATAGTCCAGAAATGGGCTTTGCACAATCAGCTAAAAGAACAGCCAATACATGTAACACATTATATAAATTAATTTATTTATAAATTCTATATGAAGCTGCTTTTTAAATAGAGCTCAAATATCAAAACTCACGGAATAATAAATTCACTGTCCATGCTACTGTTCGGCGCAGCCGTTACAGATCCGTTGTCAGATATAATAGTGAATTTATACTCGATAGTCCACTTTACGAAGATACATTAAAACCTATGTGTTAAAGGAACATAATATCTGTGGGTCACAATTCTTAAAACAAGGGTGATAACTGATGGTTTACCGGATTAAGTATGTAGGAAAAAGAGATTAATCATCCGAGTATACATGTATGTCTCCAATTTAAGGTAGTAAGCAAATGCCAAATACTAGAATCTTGAAATCGCATAAAATTAGGTGTCAGGACGAAACTCTTATCACATCCACAGACCACACTTTTCGGGTAGACGTTGTAAGACGTCACTACTATCTGTGCCATTTTTGCTTAAAATCGTATTGAAGGTAAAGATATCCATATATTTTTACTAAACCTATAAGGTTCATTATAACATATGTTCAAATCTGTAATCTCTTTTACTAAATTTGTCTGCCTACGGAGTGAGCTAAAATAAGATAATTTTTGAATATAAGTAAAATGTATGCATTTAGCAATAATGGATATGACATATTGACAGTTAAATTAGTACGTAAATAATATATATTTATTGAAAAATCGACATGTACAACAACAAATCCAACTCAGGACATTTTAAAGTATGACAAAAACATGCGGAATATTTATCTCGTTTCATAGATTTGTTTCCTTTCTATTTACTACAATTTGTTCAATACCGACAGTAAACATGTATCTGTTTTGTTTTACAAAATGCACTCACGATACACTTTCTTTTTTGTATATTGTTCAAAAAACCTATATATTTTTTAACTGGAAGTCAAGGCACAATTGCGTCAATAATTTTCGAGTATTTGGAGAAGCAGACTGATATATCGTGATTAGAACATGTTTTATTGCTGCTAAAATTAGGGTGAATTATTTCCAAAAACTCATTGCTCCCTTACACCGAGTACGTCTAGATAAGTAACTGAAAAAGTCACATAGAACTTTTTTAACAACATATATATGTTTTTTCAGGTGCAGAATGGAAGATCTTCAAATATATGACCATTGAAATAGAGTTTAGCATATTTTATTATATATGTACCGGGTATTTTATTCAATTGTTATTATTTTATATTTTATACATTTGTTTCATTAAAATTTTCATATATTGATATGTGTGTCTGTAGTTGAGATTCTAACCTAAGAGGATGAAACATTTGATTATTAGTTGTGGAATTATATAACAAACTCTTACATCTTACACAACTAGATGAACACTGCAATCACATGATCTATTTTTTGCCTAGAGTTTACAGTCGTGTAACCAAAGCTAGGTCGACTTTATGCAGAAAGTGACACATTATTCTCTTAAGTGTTTTACCTGACGTGACTAGCTCTGCCTACAATAATTCTGGGATCATACTGTAAGGGTTTCACGGTGCTCAACCCAATGAGATGTCCCCGGAGGGGGTGTTAGGTCATAGTACTGAAAGCCTGACCGCGGACACAATTGGTATAGTGTCTGGAGGGTGCCACGCACCATGCACGATAAAGACCTCTTTTGTAGATGTCGATAAGAGTATGCTCGTTGTAGTCGCTTCAAAAGGCAAAATGTGTTCCGCCCCTACCCATACTCCATATTTTTCCAATAGTATTCAATATTTGTTCCCTTTGGTGATTTATTATTTGTTAACTTATTCTCGTCCTGAACATTGCTCCAATACTGCTTGCAAACATGCAATCAATCAATCATTTTCTTTTGTTTCAGATGACCAACAAATAATCCTAAATTGCTAAATCGACAACATATAATCGCCACAAGTATTTACAATTGGATACAAGAATGCCATTTTCATGGAAAGAGCACTTTCTGTTTACGTACACCTAATTTTTATAACATTTTGCACATTCTTGGCTTTTTAGCATTTGTTGTCTTGAATTTACACAAGTAGTACTGTATAATCTGTATAGAAATATCAAAAGTGTAAAAATACAATAAAAGAATGCTATCGAATTCCTTAAACCATCACATTTTGATAAATTATCAAATATGTGTATGTTTTAATGAGGTTTAATGTCATGTCTAGCATGTTTAGTTATATGATGGCGTCCAATCCTACAGAATTGTATTCGAGTTTCCAGAGATTTTTGAAGTCTACGTCTAGAGAAGATTTGTATAGTCCCAGCTAATCACATACATCACTTGTACCAACTAACACTCGAACATGTACGGTCATGGATCATACTTTAGCTAAATTTTTAGCAAATCAGAAGAAGGCTGAACCTGTTTTTTTAGCAATTTAAAAGACTACAGCAGAAATAATTTAAGCCGATCTATCATCCAACATATTTGCAAAGTTTGAATTAAATTGACCTGATAATTTTGTAGGACAGAAATAAATTTAAAAAATACAGACGGCAATTAATGGCCAAAGCTTACCATGACTAAAGCATAAATAGTATTACCCATTTTTTACCTAATTAGAAGAAAAGATATCTGGCATTACAAAAATCTACCGTAATTAAATTGTGTAATCCCGTGTGAAATTTTACAAAGAATAATGAATGGATTTAGAAACCATTCAGGACAATCTTTTACATTTGCATTAATGTTTGAAAAACGAAGTGCTTTTAAACCAAATGCAGAAGTCATGCAGCAATTTAAAGTATCATAAGTGCAGGGTGTACGAATCCTAATATTAATTGACAAGACTAACATTTTTACCGCAGGTCGGTGGTTTTCTACGGGTACACCAGGTCCGTTCTTCGTCCAAAAAAAATGGACAGCTACCCTAAGGCTGAAACATTGTTCAAAGTGGCGTTAAAAATTATGTTGCGTTAGACAATGACGCCAAAAGGAATATGCACATCGAAAATATGATACACTTGAACATATTGCTTAAACTGAAATATAAATTATCAAGACAAAATTTAGACTTTTTAGTAGAAATATAAGTTCTGTTTGATTGCATACTTCAATTTCATGAACTTAAAGTAAACACATCATCACATGTCAACGTTCAGAGAAAGAAACGTCACTTTGAAATGTGTTAAACGCAAAAATACTCAGTAAGTCGTGTAGCCACCACGCTTCCGGTACAGTTCATTAACTCTCCTCCTTATGCTGTTGACTAAACGACGAAGTGTAGCATGTGGTAAATTCTGCCATTCATTTTGAATGGCAACATGTAGTTCTTGGACATTTTGACAACCAGGTGCTCTGTTATTGATTTTACGGCCAATGATATCCCACAAATATTCAATTGGATTCATATCGGGTGACATGAATAACCATGGAAGATGCACAATAGCTTCCCTTTCGATAACATCACGTACAATTGCAGCTCGGTGAGGTCTTGCGTTGTTATCCATAAAGATGGGTCTGTTACCAAGTGCATGATTGTCAAAATGTGGCACAATAATAGCGTTAATGACGTCATTTCGATATTTTTGCCCTGTCATTGTCCAAGCAACCACATTCAGATTCAGTTTTACAGTCGTTTGAAAAGCCTCCTCACACTGTAACACCACCACTGTCAAACGCTGTAGTACCCAGGATGTTGTTCTGGTTGTAAGCAGTGCCTCGTTGTCTCCAGACTTTCATGCGCCCATCAATATGACGAAGAAGAAATCTGCTTTCTTCGGTCCAGTGTACTCGTTACCAGCTTCGAATATTCCAATGGCGGTGATATCGTGTCCACTCTAAACGTGTTTGGCGATGTGGCCAACAGTGGACGTTTCAAGGGACGACGAGCTCTCAATCTTGCATTGTTTAGGCGCCTGTTAACTGTTCGAACAGCGACTCCGGTTGCAATATTCCAATCGTCACGAATATATCTTGCAGTGGCAAACGGTTGGCGTTTGGCTACACGAACGAGGCTACACGAACGAGTGCACTTTCCTCCCTGTCTGATGTTTTTTTGGTCGACCTGACCTAAGACTATCCTGGATAGTGTCATAATCTCGATGACGTTTTAGTAGCCGGGATATAATACTTAAGATAATGCCAAAGTGTTGGGCTATCTGACGCAAGCTCTTTCCACTATTACGCATTCCTACAATCAGCCACTTCTCAGCTTCACTTAATTTCCGTCTATGCATTGTAAAAATGTAAAGATGAAGTCGAAAAAGACCAGGAAATGAACTTAAATCGTTAAGGGTAACAAGGCTTTAGACGTGCTTGACTACCGTATAACAAACTGGTTTTGCTATTAAAAGATTTTCCTGAGGGGTAAATTAAAGTAACTTTTCCGTGCTCGAATGATGGCTTTAGTACATAAATAACCCGAAAATATCATTCAAAATTGTGAAATTATAAAAAGAAATTGTAGATGTTGCTTAACTTATGGCGAGGTGTATGTATAGAAATGAACCTACTTTTGGGACTAAGTGAAGCACTTTCGTGCGAACACTATGAAATTATGTTATCCTGCAACCATTACATTTGCTGTACAATGAAGTTCGCTGAATAATTTTTTGCTTTATACCGCAGTGCCGAAAACCTGTTTCTCCTTGTATCCGAGTTCTCGCTACTTGCGGTTTATAGTATTCTGGGTACCGTTTCATAAAACAATCCTTAGCTTAATCCCATATAAATTACATGGGATTAGGAGCACGTTAATTAGCGGTCGCTTTATAAAACGGCATCCTGTTCCAGTTTACGACATGTTGTAGAATAAGATATTATTGATGACGTCACGTCATCACTGGAATACGAAAATTTTAGTCCGAAGTCGTCTATACTTAAGAAATAGATTATCGCGAGTGGGCTCTATGCAAATTAGAAAATGGTCAGACCTTATATTTGTCAATATTTTATACCGAGATAGCCAATTAATGCATTGAAAAGAGTGTTAATATATTGTTGATATATGATAAATAAAGTATATATACAGGGGCGGATACAGGATTTTCGAAAGGGGGGCGTAAAAAAGGATATCGGAAAGGAGGACCATGAAGTGGTCCTCCCGCGCCTCGCAGAGGCGCTTTTACGGCAGGGGTAGTACCGTTATTGGATTAATTTATGGCGAGGACGAGCGGGGATTACGTTTTTGCCTTTGGCGCTGGTTGTTACCCTCCCTGTTCTCTTTTTTGTCCTTTCCTTTTTTTCCTTTTTGTAAAGGGGGGGCGTACGCCTCTTACGCCCCCCCCCTGGATCCGCCACTGATATAGATGCAATAAAATGTTTATGAATGTTCTTTTGTTTCTTAGTGTTAGAGCTGTCATTTTTTTTAGTTTTCCTTAGGTGTTTGGTAGCCAAGAGGTTAAAGTATTCATCTCTTACTCATGAGCCTGTCATTACTGAGATTGTGCGGGTTAGAGTATCACAGCATTTTAAAAAAACAGCAATCTAATAAAATACAAAAAACAAAGGAACAAAGTAAATAATTTGAAAAAAAACTGCAAAAGTAAATTTTGAAAAGAATCTTGATAATATTATACTAAATAATGCTGCTAACCCTAAGACTTATTGGAAAATTATGAAAATGTTAATAAAATCAAATAAAGGATGGTGTAATATACCCCCACTACAAAATGTAATCCAAAATTCCAGCCTATTTACACTAATATACCAGTCACTAAACTCCATAAACATCTAGGTGTTACCTTCAGCAGTAAAATGCTAAGTGGAATACACACATTGATAATATTATATGTAGTGTTTCAAAGAACCTGAATGTACTCTGGAAATTGAAATATAAACTTACTCGAAAAAACTTAGAAAAATTATATTTAGTCTTTATAAGACCCCTTTTTGAATATGCATGTGAAGTTTGGGATAACATTGTAGTAGGCTACTGTAATAAACTTGAACAATTACAGCTTGAGTCTGCTCGAATTGTCACGAGCCTACCAATTTTTACCAATGCAACAAATATTTATACTGAAATTGGGTGGGAGTCTTTGGATGAGCGCAGGAAACGCAGGAAGTTACAAATGTTTTATAATATACAGCACGACTTCGCATCAGCATATCTCTGTAACTTAATTTCGCCTACAATACAAAACACGACAGTTTATCCCTTGCGTAATGGTAACAATATTATGACTCCCTGTAGACTATCCCTGACTGAAGAATCCTTCATACCATCAACTATACGACAGTGGAACCGTTTAGATCTATCAATCCGTAATGTTAACTCTATTTTTAAGTTTAAATCTGAACTAAAGAACTTGAACCCACATAGAAGAGTTCCAAAGCATTATGAACATGGTCTTCGAAAGCTAAATATTGTCCTTACCCAATTAAGATGTTCAGCATCAATATTGAATTATGACCTATATAGGGTAAATATTACTTCAAATCGTTACTTCTTTGAATGTTCGAGATATGCTAATATTAGAAATAGATTATTGGAAAACCGTCAGTGGCTACCAATCTACTGTCCAATAAATCTAGAACTCCTTACATCTGGTAATTTGCAATTGTCTAATGAGCAGAATGAACAAGTCTTTAAGCATATATTTGAGTATATCAAAGGGTCAGAAAGGTTCCCCATAGTTTGAATCATTACTCACAAGGATTTGAAATCACACTCATCATCACATCCGTCACATCTGTCACATCAATTTTTCTCTACTTAATTTCTTTTTTTTTCCTTCAATATGTGTCATCAAAAGTTGTGTTATGTCTCCAACAAACATAATATAATTTGTATTGTATTACAATGTACGCTGCTCTTTCAATATATTTTTGTAACATACTGTATACTGGAGAAGACTCCATAAGTTTGATTAACTTGTGTCTGATCCAATTTGCATGTTTGAGCAAATAAAATTTGTTTAAACTAAAACTAGAGTATCACTTGCAGGGTGTGAAACACTCCCAAATTGACAATAATTGACGAACGTATTAGGGTTTATACGGATACTCCGTCCCCAAATGAAAGATGGACGCCACAATAGAAAAACAGAGTTGCCAAAAGGGGCATTAAACACCGTTCAAACAAAACTTTTGAGTACATCTAACCAAAACTATGTTCTTTTCAATAATTTCAATAAAGAATTAATAGCAGTATTATAATAACTAAAACTTAAGCTCTTCAAAGACAACATTCATGTGTCCTCAGATTTTATTACAGTTTCAAAAGAATGAATGCGAAATAAAACACTCAGTTTTAATCTTGTAACATCAGTAAGCTTGTCATTGATAAAGTCATCAGCTGAAAAAGTATCCATGGTATTAAATTATTTCACAGGCATAAATTGTACATGAACAATTTCTGCTGCCAAAGGTACACGAACGAGCATGAAAACATACAGGAATGAGCATGAAAACATACAGGAATGAAAACATACAGGAATGAGCATGAAAACATACAGGAATGAGCATGAAAACAAAACATTACACAAATTTACTGGTTAGATAATGCTAACCAATACTTTCACTAGTTAGTATTTCTCAAACCATGCTTGCACCGTGTTGGGAAAAATGCCACGTTCCTCGCACGTTAAAGAACGCTGCTGTAGTATTCGCTATGAGTAAGGATTTCGATCCCGCTACAGGAGGCTGAATTGCCCGACCCTATCCATCCTCCCATTTGCCAGTGGCAATCTAAAATCCGTTACCCCGTTACCCCTATTTTTCCTTGTGTCCCATCCCATTTTCATTCATCATCATTTCATGTTCATTTTATCATCCATTTCATGTTCATCGCCTGAAATAATGCTGCTCGGGCGTTAAACACCATTAATCAATCAATCAATCAAACCATGCTTATGCAAAAAACTTTGATTGTTGTCTCATGTGATAACAAAACATAAGTTCGTTTTTGCATAATTTAATTATATTTATTTTCTTTAAACTAAAATAACATTATTTAAAATTTTGTTATTTTTAATTTCCTTCTTACACATAATGCATTTTGTTTTCCATTAGGTGAGTCTTAAAATTAAAGGTCGTTATGCATGCTTTTTAACCTTAAAGCACACTTTTTTTCTCTTTATACTTTTCACATTTATTTGAGCCTTTCGACAAGGTTTATATTATTCTTTTAAAATATTTTGTTTGTTTTTTTTTAGTATAAAAAAATAACATTGGTAGTTTTCCCGTAAAGCTCCTTCATGTAAGTTTATAACTCTGAATAGTTACTCTCTTGGCGAAAAAATGTTCACTGTTTTAGCAATGTGTATTAATCATGAAAACATGAAAAAAAGCAATACACATCACCTTCCTGTTATTATTAGGTGTTAATTACCTTTGTAACAAAAGGTAACCTACATATTAATATCATATCACTTTGAAGTCCCTGATAAACATCGGTTAATTAATTACCTGTTTGACTAACATCCTCACTCAAATGTGACACCTGTCATTCACCTGAAGCGTAACATTTTATCAAAGACATTTGTCCATTTTAAAAGTTTTCAACGGGACAAACTGCCTCCAGTGCCGCAGTCTTTGGTACCGGAAGTGGACACTAGGTGGCATTATTTTTAAATTTAAAAGAAATATTGCAATCCTATTAATATCTAAATACACTGTGTACATCATACAGAGAATGTATAGTTAAATGGTTGGATTTTATGTGTAAGTAAGTTTATTTATTCAAAAGCAATACCGCTTATAGAATTGCAATAATTAAACATTGGAATTAGCGCCAATATGGACAACTAGCATGTGGTAATATGATAATATACATATACAATAATACAAACTATATATGGAGTGTGACAGAAATATGAAACTACTCTTTTCGACACTTTTCTGCCAGGAACAAAAATTTACCAAAATTATTTAACTCCTTTATGTTTCGTACAGACATTAATTGCACAAGTTTATAAACTGAAGGATTTCTCCAATAGTAAGATTTAATGTATTTTCTTCTCAAATCACTATATTTTGTACATTCCAATATAAAATGATATTCATCTTCACATACGTTTAGGTTACACATCGTACAAAAACGCTCATTTCTAGGTATATCATAAAATCGACCAGTTTCTGTATTCAGGTTATGCGCACATATTCTATATTTGCATATAAAAGGTTTGTAAATATAATTAATAGGTCTATCAAGGTAAAACTGCAAGCTATGAGTACTATACACCAGTTTGTACATTTGACATTTAGGTGAAGATTCAATAAATGTGTTAACTTCACTTAAAAAACTAGAGATCATTCGTTGTTTTAGATCAAACAGAAATGAATCATAATTATCAATATACTGATTATACCATACATAGTTAAAACCATGTTTAAACAATATATCTCGTACATTATTACACCAATTAGACTTGTCATTAGGTTTTACACAGCTTTTAAAGTATAAATCTTCATAACAATTTTTCAACACACAGTTTTCAGAACTCAGTAATTTCAACCAATATTTAATAATTCTGCAATAGCGGTCAATATACAATGGCATCCTTCCTAATTCACAATATACCATATTATTAACAGTGCATTTTTTAACTTTCAATATACGTTTAAGAAAATATAAATGTACTTTTTCAATATCCAAGGATTTATGAAATCCCCACACTTCACAACTATAATTCAATATACAAGTAACATAGGTATCAAATAATGACAAAAGTGTCTCGTGGTTATAATAATCGTCTGTAATTTTACTAAACAAGCTAAATAAAGCTTTCCTACCTTGCTCAGCTAATCTTTGCTGAGTCTTGGCAAAAGTACCGTTATAATTCAAAAGTACACCTAAATACACAAAACTATCAGCAACTTCAATTTCATTTCCATTTAAAAACCACTTTTCATTGTCCTTCATTCCACCTCTTTTTCTAAAAACTACAATTTTTGTTTTAGATAAATTAATATGTAAATTATAATCTTCTGAACAAGAATTAACAGTATTTATCATTGTTTGTAAGTCATTTATATTTTCACTTAATAACACAGTGTCATCTGCATACATAAGTAAGTAAAGGTTCAACATTCTAAGTTCATATGGAATACACCCATTGTTTAACAGTTCTGATTCCATGTCATTGACATACAATGAATATAAAAATGGAGACAGGGTTTCTCCCTGCATAAGACCGGAGTTACATTTAAAAAATTCTGAACATTTACCTTTACTCTTTACACATGATTTTAATTGGCTATACATAGATTGAATGACTTTAAGTAATTTACCAGTTACACCATTTTTAATAAGCTTTCGCCATAATTTACAATGTGGAACACTATCAAAGGCTTTAGAGTAGTCTATAAAACAACAATACAAACGTTTACCTTTGGCAAGCGTGTTTGTTACAAGTGAGTGGAGGGCAAAGATCGCATCAGTTGTTCCAAATCCAGGCCTAAAACCAAACTGGGCGTCTGACAGTATTTTGTTTTCTTCACTCCATATTACGAGTCTATTATTAATTAAGGCTGTGAACAATTTTCCTAAGTGAGAAACCAGGGAGATCCCTCTGTAATTTTTCGGATCATTTATATCGCCTTTCTTGAAAATAGGAATAATCAAACATCTCACCCATAATTCTGGGAAATTTCCTGTATTTAAGATATTATTAAAAAGTTTGCATAACAGTGGTAATAATACAGTTTTACCAGTAATTAAGTATTCATTCATAATATTATCGCTACCAACAGATTTATTTCTTTTTAGGTTCGTGATCCCACGTTCAATTTCAGAAATAGTAAAGGGTTCATCTAATACTTCGAATACCATGTCTAATGTAGAATTATCATTCACAATGTTCGAGTTCGTATCTATATTTATCAGACTTTTAAAATGTTCTTGAAAATCCTCCAAGGAGATATTATGTTTCACGTCACTTCTTGGCTTTTTGAACTTCCGGTAAAACTTCTTCGGGTTTGTCTTCTTTAAACGTTATAACATGTCACCCTGCTGGTTCTTGTATTGTCTTTTAAGCTTGTTTTCCGTGCGTTTGTATTTTTGTCTTGAAATGTTCAGTTTTATTCTATTTTCGTTTGTACGATTTCTGTTAAAGGCATCTAGTTCACTTTTATATTGTCTATACAAAGTTTTACAATCATCAGTCATGTGTCAGTAATCCACGGCTTATCTTTTTGATTACAACGTTTATGCGTGCCCTCGCAATATTCACAGTATTCCGTAAATTTAACTTCCGTTTTAGTATACCGTTCGAAAATATCATTTATCAAATTTGTCAATTGGTTTACTCCTTCTTCAACGAAATCTTCATTTTCCGTTAAGAACGTTATTATCTCATCGAATTTATGTGCTTTTGTCGTCATTTCTGCCATCACCTCATCTTTAAACCCTTCACACCACATAAAACGAGCACTCGCGTTATTTACACAATTACATTTGGTATTATCTATATTATCCTTAATATTTAATTCAAGCAACAATGGTGCATGACATGAAAAAATATTAAACGGTAACACAATAAAAGATTTAATTAAACAATGAACATCATCATTTTTCATAAGTAAGTAATCAATAACGCTGCTTCCGTTTTTATTTGAAAAAGTATATTTACTACTGTCATGTCCAAACCTTCCATTACATATACGCAAACCAGTATTTTTGCACAGTTCTATTATACGTTTGCCAAAACTATTGGGCTGTTTTAAATCTTCAGACTGTCTGATCATATAAAGTTCGTCAGACGAATAGTTAAGAAATGAAATACTGTCTTGTAAATTTGCATTCAAAATGTCATTATCTATAAAGTCTGGTGCACTGCCTACTCTACCATTTAAATCACCAATTACGGATACAGTACCTAATTCTGAAAACAATTCAATATATTCTTGCAATACATCAAAAACGTCAATATTATATTTCTTATAGAAAATATTATTTTCAGGTGGCATATAAATGGCACACATATATAGACTTTTGTTATCTGGCATTATGCTTTTATCAAATTTAAACCATATCATAGAATCTGCTACACATTTTACCACTGCAATAAAAGGATTTAACCACTTTTTATAAAATACCACAACACCACCTCCATTACACTTTTCGCGATATATGTGCTTCATTTCAAACCCTTTTAAATCAAAATTATCCGGACACTTTAACCAGCATTCGTTGAGGCATAAAACGTCGTAGTCTTGCACGATGTTTATAAAATCCGCATCTGATAATTTGCTAATCAAACCCTTTGATATGTTCCATGAACAAACTTTAATTACACTGCTACTTTTATTCCGATATGGGTTTTCATCGCACTCCGACACTTCCTATCCATTCCATAGCTCGCCGTCAATGAATAACTTATCTCCTACAATGTACGCTTTACGGTTCTTCCTCCTTTCTCTTATCATAATCGGAACAAGTTTCTTCCTTCTTTCAACGATTTCTCTCGGATAGTGTGGACTTATTCCGAATTTAGTATTCTTGAGTTGACTAGATGAATTTTTTACTGCTGCTCGATCTGTTAATTTAGCAAATCTAACCACGATAGGTCTAGGTTTGTCGGTAATGGTTTTAGGTTTTCCAAGTCGATAAGCCTTTTCAATCTGTATCGCATGTGCATTTTCGAGTTTCAGGTTTTGTTCGAAAAATTTTAAAACAGTTTCTACACAGTTTTCGTTTTGTTTTGTGGCACCGTCATCGTATTTATCCGCATCGTTTACTCCGTTCACGCCGTCCGTCGGTTTTTCGGTAATTTTCAGGTTTTCCGGAATCGCAAAAATTAACAGATTCTTTTCTAAATTTTGCATTTCAATGTCGAGCAGTTTTTCAGTAACTTTTTTGTCGATTCTCACTGTTTCGGTACTTTTCGAAATTGCTTCAAGTCGCTTTTTAATTGCGACTTGTTCGTCGTTTACATTCGATAGGAATTGGGCGCTTGACTCCAAAGCATCTAGTCGGTTCATACATCTTTTTATTTCAGTGTCTACTGTACTAAATTGTTTGTCTAATGTATCTAGGCGGATTTCAATTGTATCTAGTTTTGAAAGTTTGGTTTCAACATTTGTCATTTTTTGGCACAATTCTTTTAATATTGTTTCTAAATTTGACGATAACATTTAGGGCTGGAAATGTTGGAAAGTGTGTGCGGGTGGTGGCTGTAGAATGGGTGAAAAGCTAGGCTGATAGACCATACCAGGGGTGCTAGACATTGGTGTGTATTGCATTGAATTATTCATACTAGTAAATGCTGAGTTCTGATCACTACTATTTACCTTTGTGACACACTGTCTTTTGTCTATGTTAAAGCTTACACTGGTTTGATCGATCGATGAAGAAGATTCCAAATTTAAGTTTGTAATTCGTGTGGGTTCCTTCCTTTTTCTTCGTCCCATCACTGAATAACTCCATCAGCAACGAATATTTTCATCTAATCGTTTTATAAAAGTCTTAAAATCACATTTTTAAACATTTTGGTAGACAAGAAATTTTCACAGCCATCCACCTTGGCGCATGCGTAGTATTAGTCCCTGATAAACATCGGTTAATTAATTACCTGTTTGACTAACATCCTCACTCAAATGTGACACCTGTCGTTCACCTGAAGCGTAACATTTTATCAAAGACATTTGTCCATTTTAAAAGTTTTCAACGGGACAAACTGCCTCCAGTGCCGCAGTCTTTGGTACCGGAAGTGGACACTAGGTGGCATTATTTTTAAATTTAAAAGAAATATTGCAATCCTATTAATATCTAAATACACTGTGTACATCATACAGAGAATGTATAGTTAAATGGTTGGATTTTATGTGTAAGTAAGTTTATTTATTCAAAAGCAATACCGCTTATAGAATTGCAATAATTAAACATTGGAATTAGGACAATATGGACAACTAGCATGTGGTAATATGATAATATACATATACAATAATACAAACTATATATGGAGTGTGACAGAAATATGAAACTACTCTTTTCGACACTTTTCTGCCAGGAACAAAAATTTACCAAAATTATTTAACTCCTTTATGTTTCGTACAGACATTAATTGCACAAGTTTATAAACTGAAGGATTTCTCCAATAGTAAGATTTAATGTATTTTCTTCTCAAATCACTATATTTTGTACATTCCAATATAAAATGATATTCATCTTCACATACGTTTAGGTTACACATCGTACAAAAACGCTCATTTCTAGGTATATCATAAAATCGACCAGTTTCTGTATTCAGGTTATGCGCACATATTCTATATTTGCATATAAAAGGTTTGTAAATATAATTAATAGGTCTATCAAGGTAAAACTGCAAGCTATGAGTACTATACACCAGTTTGTACATTTGACATTTAGGTGAAGATTCAATAAATGTGTTAACTTCACTTAAAAAACTAGAGATCATTCGTTGTTTTAGATCAAACAGAAATGAATCATAATTATCAATATACTGATTATACCATACATAGTTAAAACCATGTTTAAACAATATATCTCGTACATTATTACACCAATTAGACTTGTCATTAGGTTTTACACAGCTTTTAAAGTATAAATCTTCATAACAATTTTTCAACACACAGTTTTCAGAACTCAGTAATTTCAACCAATATTTAATAATTCTGCAATAGCGGTCAATATACAATGGCATCCTTCCTAATTCACAATATACCATATTATTAACAGTGCATTTTTTAACTTTCAATATACGTTTAAGAAAATATAAATGTACTTTTTCAATATCCAAGGATTTATGAAATCCCCACACTTCACAACTATAATTCAATATACAAGTAACATAGGTATCAAATAATGACAAAAGTGTCTCGTGGTTATAATAATCGTCTGTAATTTTACTAAACAAGCTAAATAAAGCTTTCCTACCTTGCTCAGCTAATCTTTGCTGAGTCTTGGCAAAAGTACCGTTATAATTCAAAAGTACACCTAAATACACAAAACTATCAGCAACTTCAATTTCATTTCCATTTAAAAACCACTTTTCATTGTCCTTCATTCCACCTCTTTTTCTAAAAACTACAATTTTTGTTTTAGATAAATTAATATGTAAATTATAATCTTCTGAACAAGAATTAACAGTATTTATCATTGTTTGTAAGTCATTTATTTTTTCACTTAATAACACAGTGTCATCTGCATACATAAGTAAGTAAAGGTTCAACATTCTAAGTTCATATGGAATACACCCATTGTTTAACAGTTCTGATTCCATGTCATTGACATACAATGAATATAAAAATGGAGACAGGGTTTCTCCCTGCATAAGACCGGAGTTACATTTAAAAAATTCTGAACATTTACCTTTACTCTTTACACATGATTTTAATTGGCTATACATAGATTGAATGACTTTAAGTAATTTACCAGTTACACCATTTTTAATAAGCTTTCGCCATAATTTACAATGTGGAACACTATCAAAGGCTTTAGAGTAGTCTATAAAACAACAATACAAACGTTTACCTTTGGCAAGCGTGTTTGTTACAAGTGAGTGGAGGGCAAAGATCGCATCAGTTGTTCCAAATCCAGGCCTAAAACCAAACTGGGCGTCTGACAGTATTTTGTTTTCTTCACTCCATATTACGAGTCTATTATTAATTAAGGCTGTGAACAATTTTCCTAAGTGAGAAACCAGGGAGATCCCTCTGTAATTTTTCGGATCATTTATATCGCCTTTCTTGAAAATAGGAATAATCAAACATCTCACCCATAATTCTGGGAAATTTCCTGTATTTAAGATATTATTAAAAAGTTTGCATAACAGTGGTAATAATACAGTTTTACCAGTAATTAAGTATTCATTCATAATATTATCGCTACCAACAGATTTATTTCTTTTTAGGTTCGTGATCCCACGTTCAATTTCAGAAATAGTAAAGGGTTCATCTAATACTTCGAATACCATGTCTAATGTAGAATTATCATTCACAATGTTCGAGTTCGTATCTATATTTATCAGACTTTTAAAATGTTCTTGAAAATCCTCCAAGGAGATATTATGTTTCACGTCACTTCTTGGCTTTTTGAACTTCCGGTAAAACTTCTTCGGGTTTGTCTTCTTTAAACGTTATAACATGTCACCCTGCTGGTTCTTGTATTGTCTTTTAAGCTTGTTTTCCGTGCGTTTGTATTTTTGTCTTGAAATGTTCAGTTTTATTCTATTTTCGTTTGTACGATTTCTGTTAAAGGCATCTAGTTCACTTTTATATTGTCTATACAAAGTTTTACAATCATCAGTCATGTGTCAGTAATCCACGGCTTATCTTTTTGATTACAACGTTTATGCGTGCCCTCGCAATATTCACAGTATTCCGTAAATTTAACTTCCGTTTTAGTATACCGTTCGAAAATATCATTTATCAAATTTGTCAATTGGTTTACTCCTTCTTCAACGAAATCTTCATTTTCCGTTAAGAACGTTATTATCTCATCGAATTTATGTGCTTTTGTCGTCATTTCTGCCATCACCTCATCTTTAAACCCTTCACACCACATAAAACGAGCACTCGCGTTATTTACACAATTACATTTGGTATTATCTATATTATCCTTAATATTTAATTCAAGCAACAATGGTGCATGACATGAAAAAATATTAAACGGTAACACAATAAAAGATTTAATTAAACAATGAACATCATCATTTTTCATAAGTAAGTAATCAATAACGCTGCTTCCGTTTTTATTTGAAAAAGTATATTTACTACTGTCATGTCCAAACCTTCCATTACATATACGCAAACCAGTATTTTTGCACAGTTCTATTATACGTTTGCCAAAACTATTGGGCTGTTTTAAATCTTCAGACTGTCTGATCATATAAAGTTCGTCAGACGAATAGTTAAGAAATGAAATACTGTCTTGTAAATTTGCATTCAAAATGTCATTATCTATAAAGTCTGGTGCACTGCCTACTCTACCATTTAAATCACCAATTACGGATACAGTACCTAATTCTGAAAACAATTCAATATATTCTTGCAATACATCAAAAACGTCAATATTATATTTCTTATAGAAAATATTATTTTCAGGTGGCATATAAATGGCACACATATATAGACTTTTGTTATCTGGCATTATGCTTTTATCAAATTTAAACCATATCATAGAATCTGCTACACATTTTACCACTGCAATAAAAGGATTTAACCACTTTTTATAAAATACCACAACACCACCTCCATTACACTTTTCGCGATATATGTGCTTCATTTCAAACCCTTTTAAATCAAAATTATCCGGACACTTTAACCAGCATTCGTTGAGGCATAAAACGTCGTAGTCTTGCACGATGTTTATAAAATCCGCATCTGATAATTTGCTAATCAAACCCTTTGATATGTTCCATGAACAAACTTTAATTACACTGCTACTTTTATTCCGATATGGGTTTTCATCGCACTCCGACACTTCCTATCCATTCCATAGCTCGCCGTCAATGAATAACTTATCTCCTACAATGTACGCTTTACGGTTCTTCCTCCTTTCTCTTATCATAATCGGAACAAGTTTCTTCCTTCTTTCAACGATTTCTCTCGGATAGTGTGGACTTATTCCGAATTTAGTATTCTTGAGTTGACTAGATGAATTTTTTACTGCTGCTCGATCTGTTAATTTAGCAAATCTAACCACGATAGGTCTAGGTTTGTCGGTAATGGTTTTAGGTTTTCCAAGTCGATAAGCCTTTTCAATCTGTATCGCATGTGCATTTTCGAGTTTCAGGTTTTGTTCGAAAAATTTTAAAACAGTTTCTACACAGTTTTCGTTTTGTTTTGTGGCACCGTCATCGTATTTATCCGCATCGTTTACTCCGTTCACGCCGTCCGTCGGTTTTTCGGTAATTTTCAGGTTTTCCGGAATCGCAAAAATTAACAGATTCTTTTCTAAATTTTGCATTTCAATGTCGAGCAGTTTTTCAGTAACTTTTTTGTCGATTCTCACTGTTTCGGTACTTTTCGAAATTGCTTCAAGTCGCTTTTTAATTGCGACTTGTTCGTCGTTTACATTCGATAGGAATTGGGCGCTTGACTCCAAAGCATCTAGTCGGTTCATACATCTTTTTATTTCAGTGTCTACTGTACTAAATTGTTTGTCTAATGTATCTAGGCGGATTTCAATTGTATCTAGTTTTGAAAGTTTGGTTTCAACATTTGTCATTTTTTGGCACAATTCTTTTAATATTGTTTCTAAATTTGACGATAACATTTAGGGCTGGAAATGTTGGAAAGTGTGTGCGGGTGGTGGCTGTAGAATGGGTGAAAAGCTAGGCTGATAGACCATACCAGGGGTGCTAGACATTGGTGTGTATTGCATTGAATTATTCATACTAGTAAATGCTGAGTTCTGATCACTACTATTTACCTTTGTGACACACTGTCTTTTGTCTATGTTAAAGCTTACACTGGTTTGATCGATCGATGAAGAAGATTCCAAATTTAAGTTTGTAATTCGTGTGGGTTCCTTCCTTTTTCTTCGTCCCATCACTGAATAACTCCATCAGCAACGAATATTTTCATCTAATCGTTTTATAAAAGTCTTAAAATCACATTTTTAAACATTTTGGTAGACAAGAAATTTTCACAGCCATCCACCTTGGCGCATGCGTAGTATTAGTCCCTGATAAACATCGGTTAATTAATTACCTGTTTGACTAACATCCTCACTCAAATGTGACACCTGTCGTTCACCTGAAGCGTAACATTTTATCAAAGACATTTGTCCATTTTAAAAGTTTTCAACGGGACAAACTGCCTCCAGTGCCGCAGTCTTTGGTACCGGAAGTGGACACTAGGTGGCATTATTTTTAAATTTAAAAGAAATATTGCAATCCTATTAATATCTAAATACACTGTGTACATCATACAGAGAATGTATAGTTAAATGGTTGGATTTTATGTGTAATACAGTTTTATCACATGGAATTAAATGATAGAGTAATGAATAAGTCAAGTCAATAGGATTATCTGTACTGACGCTCAATACATGTTTATTATATAAACAATCCACAATAATAACTATTATTGAACAATAATGAATAATACATCATAAATATACAACAACGAAATAATAGATTTGTTGAGAAAAAAAATCCGCCTTATTACGTACATATACGAAACTATAAAAAATTTAAAGGGTGTGTAGACATCAATTTTTTTTTTTTTTATCAAAAATATCAAATAAAGATTACCCCATAGGCTGAATACTGAATAAAGAAAATATATATTAACCAATGAAAAATCTGAGTAGAACTCCAAAACAAATACTATCCCCAAAGACCAAAATCAAATTTGTACAATCATTGAAGTGTGCAAAATTTATGTGTCTGTAGAATTATTTTATTTTATCTTAAATTGATATATTTTAATCAGTAGTTAAAATGTCCGAATCGCCGGATGGACTCCAACAACAGTTAAATAGTTTCTATGAATATTGTAATTCTTGGAAACTCAAAGTAAACATAGGAAAATCTAAAATCTTATGTTTTTCGAATGGAAGGCTCCCTAACAATTTACGATTTGTTTTTAATAACATCGCGCTAGAAATTGTAAAAGAATTTAATTACCTAGGAACAAATTTAAACAAAACCGGAAATTTTGGTCCCGCAATTAAAGCTCAAGCAGAAAAGGGAAGAAAAGCCATGTATGAAATTATCAAGCTAGGTCGATATCACAATCTATCAATCTCCTGTCACTTAGACCTGTTTGACAAGATGGTGAAACCAATACTTTTATACGGCTGTGAACTTTGGGGGTTTAAAAACTACCACTTATTAGAAAGAATCCACCTAAAATTCTGTAAACTAAAGTCTTCTACACCAAATTGCTTCGTATATGGCGAATTGGGACGATTTCCTTTGAGTGTAGATATCAAAACTAGGATGGTTATGTACTGGTCTAAATTAATAATCAAAATAGAAATTTCCCATGGCTTGTCTACATTAAAAATCTATTTAATGAATGTGGACTAACACACATTTGGGACTCTCAAACTTTCCCATCTCTTATGTGGTTAAAACAAAGTATACGACAATGTCTCACTGATCAATTTCGTCAAAACTGGCATGATGAAACCCAAAATTGCTCAAAAGCAACAAATTATAAGCTGTTTAAAGACACACTTGAATTCGAAAACTACTTTGAAATACTGAATAAAAAAGCATCTGTTTTATTTTGTAAATTTAGAACGGGTAACCATAAACTCCACATTGAGACAGGCAGATGGAATAATATTGACAGATCTGATCGAAAATGTATGCTTTGTAATGAGCAAATTGGGGATGAATTTCACTATATTCTAGAATGCAATGCATTGTCTCAGGAAAGAAGCAATTTGATCAGTGGACATCTATTTCGAAACCCAAATATTTTAAAGTTTAAAGAAACTATGATAACCAAAAACAAAGTTAAACTCTACAAGCTCTGTAAATTTATTACAATTATTAATAAAAAAACGAGTCTTCTTGACTAACTGTCTGTTAATTACACTGTATTAGTGTCTATCTATGTTTATGATGTTTTCGATTGTAATATTGTATATATATATTTCTCTGTACCTCTGTAATATTGTATATAGTATTTCTCTGTACCTCTGTAATATTGTATATAGTATTTCTCTGTACCTCTGTAATATTGTATATAGTATTTCTCTGTACCTCTGTAATATTGTATATAGTATTTCTCTGTACCTCTGTAATATTGTATATAGTATTTCTCTGTACCTCTGTAATATTGTATATAGTAGTTCTCTGTACCTCTGTAATATTGTATATAGTAGTTCTCTGTACCTCTGTAATATTGTATATAGTATTTCTCTGTACCTCTGTAATATTGTATATAGTATTTCTCTGTACCTCTGTAATATTGTATATAGTATTTCTCTGTACCTCTGTAATATTGTATATAGTATTTCTCTGTACCTCTGTAATATTGTATATAGTATTTCTCTGTACCTCTGTATATTGTATATAGTATTTCTCTGTACCTCTGTAATATTGTATATAGTATTTCTCTGTACCTCTGTAATATTGTATATAGTATTTCTCTGTACCTCTGTAATATTGTATATAGTATTTCTCTGTACCTCTGTAATATTGTATATAGTATTTCTCTGTACCTCTGTAATATTGTATATAGTATTTCTCTGTACCTCTGTAATATTGTATATAGTATTTCTCTGTACCTCTGTAATATTGTATATAGTATTTCTCTGTACCTCTGTAATATTGTATATAGTATTTCTCTGTACCTCTGTAATATTGTATATAGTATTTCTCTGTACCTCTGTAATATTGTATATAGTATTTCTCTGTACCTCTGTAATATTGTATATAGTATTTCTCTGTACCTCTGTAATATTGTATATAGTATTTCTCTGTACCTCTGTAATATTGTATATAGTATTTCTCTGTACCTCTGTAATATTGTATATAGTATTTCTCTGTACCTCTGTAATATTGTATATAGTAGTTCTCTGTACCTCTGTAATATTGTATATAGTATTTCTCTGTACTCTGTAATATTGTATATAGTATTTCTCTGTACCTCTGTAATATTGTATATAGTATTTCTCTGTACCTCTGTAATATTGGTTGATGAGAATAAAGTTATTACAAGGAACTATTGCAAAGTGTTTCTCGCTGAGAAGCGCCTTGAAAGTCCTAAATGACTATCGGAATGTTAATTAGATTAACCTTACCATGGGATTAGACACATGCTACTACTTTAGTATTAATACCAATTGCTTTTATCTATTATTTTGAATTTAAAGCTGAGAATGTACAAAAATACTTTTATCTACAAGACATCCAGAGGTTGTTTTGTTCCAATACTGAATGAAAGAACGTCCTATTATTGGTTGATGGGATCGAAGGTTCGACATAAATCGGAAATACTTGTATTTATGTACATTTAGTACGGTTTAAACGATCTGTCGGTATTGATTGATAATTCCGATTGTATTAACAGGTTCATCATCGTTTTATTGATGTTAGCTACTTCGGTATGTATTTCGGAGGCCAAAAACGTATCCATAATTTTGTTTATTGTTTATGTGGGTTAAAAAGCTCATAATAGCTCATGTAAGTTGATTGTTATTCTTCCGATTTTCAATAAACTTGTGTCTTTACTGATGTAAGCTACTTGGGTAGTCTTGTCAAAGGCCAATAAACGTATCGACAATGTATCACCTCGATTGTCTATTTTTTTTCCCGTTTCTGATCGACAATCTATCACCGCAATCTTGATTGTTTAATCGATTGATTGATTGATGGATGGATGGATGGATGGATGGACCTACGGACGGACGGACGACGGCTTCCTGGATGGATGGATGGATTGTTGGGTAGCAGCTACTTTAATAAACTATCCAAAATGGTCTTTAGAGTGCAAGGAGCGTAGCACTCTCCAAACACGTTACCAACTATGTTCCAGGCTTAAAAACCTGACAACCCCAAAGTAGTGTGTTTGATTCCATCAAGACATATTGTCACAGATGAGATTCCTTGCTTAGATTACTGTATTTCAGATTTAAGCAGGCCATTTAGCCTTTGACTTGTACGGAGAATACATGTAATTTGAAAAATAAACGATTGCGCTTTCATCTGGGTTTTGATTTTGAATTCAACAATGGGAAAATTGTTCCAATTTTCTTTTACCGGCGAGATATATATTTGTGGTATAGTAAGGTACTTGTATTTAGTAACAGGGTATTGTAGTTCATTGTTAATTTGGTAATTGCCCTTTGTTGTTGTTTGTATTGCTTCAAAAACAACCGACGTTTGTTTGTCTCATTGTTTTCAGGTATTATTAACTTACGTCACACTGACACCTGTCGCTAATTATAAGTTTAAGTACGATTTAATTGTATTGTTCCTCGGTGATCGGTATTTTGTTATTACCTTCAATTGTATTGTTATAGAATTAGGAATGCCAGTATTATAATGGGTACTTATTTAATTAGCAATGTCGTCTATAAGTGCAAGAAGAATTCGTGTCATTTTGACAGAAAACAAGTAAAAATTTCTTAAATTACTATGTCCGCGTTAATCCGGGTACATAGGATTAATTGTAACTTTGAAAGTAATACTGGCGTTTGTATGTTTGTTTGATTTTTTGTTGTGTAAATTGCGCAACCCGGAGCTGGTTACGTGATTGTGTGACCTACATTTAGTGAAGGTGTATATTGTGTATACTAGTCATGACTTTTCTCTCTAATTTGAATTTAAAAAATATATATTTTTTTACATTGACTGCATTAGCAATTTAATGGTAGAAGTGGGGTCAAATAAATAAATAAATAAATAAATAAATAAATAAATAAATAAATAAATAAATAAATAAATAAATAAATAAATAAATAAATAAATAAATAGATAAATAGATAAATAGATAAATAAATAAATAAATAAATAAATAAATAAATAAATAAATAAATAAATAAATAAATAAATAAATAAATAAATAAATAAATAAATAAATAAATAAATAAAATGCTCACAATTATAATATTTTTTAGACATTAGTCTAAATTAAATTATTCCGTCAGTTTTTGAGTTTTTGGTCAAGTTTAGCAATTGTTTAGCAATATATCAAGGCGTAGATAGAAACTTGTGCTTTGCATATTTAAAAACATTTGCTTTTTTGTTTACTTGACCACTCTGATTCCAAGCGGTCCCTTTGCTGTTTTATTTCCGTTAAGAAACTAAATACGGTACACTTTCCGAGGCTCCATATAATCGGAAGGTGTTCGTCGAGCCCTGCATTATTAGCTGAGACAGCAACTGATCTCCAAGGTCAACTGGATGTTTTTTATCAAGTCGCCCAAAACGAATTTTTGCGACTTATTGTTTTTGCACCGTTTCTTATTATTTTTTATTATTATTGCGGTTTCCCCTTTTTCTAGATCGTGAACTTGTCCGACACATTTCTCAGAGACGCCTTAATAGAATCAAATTATTGTTTTTGCACCGTTTCTTATTATTATTAAGTCGCCCCAAACGAAGTTTTGGCGACTTATTGTTTTTGCACCGTTTCATATTATTATTATTATTATTATTATTATTATTATTATTATTATTATTATTATTATTATTATTATTATTATTATTATTCCGGTTTCTCCGGTTTCTAGATCGTGAACTTGTTCGACACATTTCTCAGAGACGCTTTAATAGATTCAAATGAAACTTTGCATAGTTGTAGATCGACATATGGAGGGGGTGCAGTCAATAGTCAGAGTTTTGATAATGGCCGCCATTTCAAAATGGCCGCCACTTGACGATACCCACCCAAAAATGGCAAACATTTTCCCGTGGTCCGATTTCAAGAAATTTGATATGGAGGTAGATTTTAGTATTTCGAGTGAAACGCTAACTTTGAAATTTTTTTCTGACGTCGCGTTTCAAAATGGTGGCCAAAAACATGTAAAATTGTCAACGTTATCCGACCTAGATGACCTTTAACTTTCTCCGATTGTTGCAACAAAATTTGGTGTGGAGGTAGATTTAAGTGTCCCGAGTGGAACTCTATATTAAAAATATTTTTTTCGACCGTGTGTTTCAAAATGGCGGCCCAGAACGCGTCAAATTTTCAAATTGTCCGATTTTAATGGAATTTGATGTGTAGGTACATTTTAATGTCCTGAGTGCAACGCAATACTATCCGTGGGGGATTTTGGGCGACTTCTGCGTTGGAATCCCAACACATTATTTTTAATTCATATTGTGACACGTGGAAGTTAAATATTTATGTCCATAAAGCAAAAGTCATGCCATTCGGAAATGGAAGATAACCACAATATTTGCGCTTCAATTATAAAAATATAAATCTCGAGATAGTTCAAAATTTCAATTACCTCGTAAAACCGGAAACTAACTTAACCAAAAAGTATCTAGCTGATAAGTTAATAATAATAATAATATTTATTGTATTAAAGTGTCACATTTTGATCAACAAATAAGTACAAAACAATGGATTAAAATGCAATAAAATATCAATATCCAGCCTGCGCAGACTTACGAGACACTATATATACAATAAAACACATTCATAAAAAAGATATAAAAAATAACAAACAAAAAAAGTCAGTAATTGTAAGCTTCTATAATACATATAAAGGAAAAGATACTTTAAAAGGCATTTACGTTATCGATAATAAAAGATCAAATAAGGAAAATTAGGTGTCTAAAATATAAGTGCAAATACTTAATTTAAGATAAATCAAGAGTAAGAAGTTTCTTGGAATAATTTGTAAAAATATATATGTTAAATTAAAATGCAAAGGGTGAAATATCACAGAAAACGCTTTCTTATCTGAAAAAATTTATTCAAAGTAAAAGCAACAGATATTTGGACCTGACTATTCTTCAAGGGTTCTATTAATTTACGATCTGAGTTCATCATACCAAATCCATCAATTTGTTCCGCAGCTTTTTAAAAAAAGTTCATATCTAATATTGCAATATAAGGGACAGTCGATTAAAAAGTGCTTTTCGTCTATTAAAGTAAGAACTGTAGGATATTGGGCAAGGCTTTTACTGGCAATCAAAATACTTTAACATTTTATCAATTCAATGAAAATCAAAATATGAAGATTGGATCTCATTTGTAAAACAAATATTGAATGATTGTGGCTTCTCTTGTATTTGGGACACAGAAAACTTTATTAATAATAGAATGGTTAAATTGAAATTCTCTAGTACAAAATTTAACAAAAGATATAATTATAGAACTGTTAAAACATAGTTAACATTAGAAGAATACTAAGGGAAAGGCTTAAATGTATGTAAAATGTCACAAATTGGGGATGAATACCACTATATCTTCCAATAAAAATCGTAAACAGTCTCTTTCTCGATATTTTATATATAGACATAATATAATAAAATAAATGTCAAGTAAGAGAAAGCCTATTCTGAAGAAACTATGAAATTTACTAATAGACATAAATGCTGGTAATTTTCTTCAAGGCTCTTAGATCTGTGTAAGTTTTCTTTGTATATAGCTCTTTGATCTTATAAATTTATATCGCTGTACGAGTGGTATGCATTGGCTTTATGAGAATAAAGATATTATATGATTATACGACATTATGTATTAATGACCACTCAACCTCTAAGTAAATATATTTCTTTACAGAATTTAAAAAAGTTAATTTAATTAAACACATGTTAATGGGTTTTGGACCATAATTAACACTATAATATTAAAACAAGTGTCATATTTAATTACATGTTGTTCTTGCTTTTTTAAATCATTGTATACAATACCTTATAATTAATCCAGTGTTAATTGTATGTTTACATTACTCCGTAATTATTTCCTCTAAAGTATTTCATTCATAAAATCCAATGATGCGTTGAGGCGAAGCGCTGACATGCGTGGCGTGCTCATTATAAAGTTAGATTTTTAAAATTGTTTTTTAGATTTAATAAAAGTTTTTCGATAGAACAGACATGAAGAAATATGTGTTTCTTACGTTTTTCTCGTGGACATTAATTTCGCCGGTTAGTTCTATATTGAGAATTAATGAGGAATCCGGAACCAATATTGGTAAGAATACTCAGCTTAGTTAACTTGTTTTCCTTGTATAGACTCCGGTTCTCAATAAATCATAAAATTAAGGGTCATTTTTTCAGAAATAATACATGCTTGCAAAAACTCAAAACTAAGAATAGATCAATAAGTCTTATCAAACATGTCGAACTGACATATTATTATTCTACATTTCCTAATTATACTATTCATAGCTCTAGTAGCTTGATCTCGTAACTATTGCCTTGCTGCAAAAAGATGCATTTGTAGAAAAAAAACATCAATGTATTTACAGTTTTTGACAATTTCTATCTCTTCGTTATAAATGTAAAATTTTAAGTATGCAGTCTGCCTTTTGAAAAAAAATCATACTTTTGTCTTGTTTACATTTAACGTTTCCACATATCACAATATTTAAAAAAAACTATTAACAGTAAATTATTATCTGCAATGGATTCAGATTTTCTAAAAATTCTTCAAGAGCTCTTACGTTTAAAAAAAACAATAAGTAGAAACATTTTCTCCTTGACGAACTCCGATTTCGCTAGCAAACATTTCAGATGCTTGATTATTATGTACTGCACTTGATTTTACATCTTTGTAAAAGTTTACAGCAAAACTAAGAAATTTACCATTTATTTGATTTATAACAAGTTTATTCAAAAGTGAGTTTCTGTGTACATAATCAAACGCCTTTTCGAAGTCTACACTTACACAATGCATTTTTCTTTTGACACAAAGCAGTTCAAATAGTGCATACAGTGAGAAAATATGATCGTTGGTAGAGTACCCTTTTCGAAAACGTGCTTAATTTTCGTATAAATTATTTAACTTGTCAACAAATTCCCCCAGTCTGTCATTAAGTATTGTAAACACCTTTCCAGGGCATGATAATAAAGAAATGGGCCTGTAGTTTTTGTTATAACTTACACCCTTAGTTCTTGAAAACGTGTAACCAATGAGATAGGTTTAGGACAGGATACCCGCATTAAACAATTTTACATATATATCAATCATACTGTCGATAGAATTGACAACAAATTCATGGATTATTTTATCTTCCCTGGACGATTTGTTATTCTTTGTAATTGCATACTTTGTATAAAGAACACTGCTAAGTGTCTGATCTTCAACATCTAAATTCAAATAATTCACAATGAAAAATACACGTATTTGTTTTTACTTAATTCTTTGAAAACAAAAATCAATGAAAGACACAATAGAAATATTGCTTTTTTTTTCTCGATAATTTTCATTATTAAATAATTTACAAAATTCTTTCGGGTTTTAGGATTGTAGTTTTTTTCGTATTGTCAATTAAGAATCAATTAATTCTCTTGTATATTTGTGTCCATTATATTTTTCTAATAGTACTCGCCGTGTCGTAATCGTTCTTTAAATAAATATGACCCATGTTGCTTTCTCTGTTCTTTTCTCATTTCTTTATTGGCATTTTTTGCAATAAAAATTATAACGTTGTTCATTTTTAACATGTAAATTAGTAATGTCAGATAATAATGTAAAGCAATTTAAGCGACAACAAAAAAAAGCAAAAATAAAAAATAATAAAAAACAAACAAACAAAACAAGAAAAAACCATGATTTTTATATTGCAGGCATTGATTTATTTAGACCATATAAAAATAAATTCCCGCTGAAGGATATGTTTAGTGCAGAAAATAAAATATATTGAACCGTATTAGGCTTCTAAGTAAATTCTAACGTATTTACTACGCTTTGGTGTAAGGTTTTCCTAATTAAGTGGATTAAACTTAATCTTTTTTTTCAATCATTTTTTTTCCATTAAAATTATAACACATACGGGGGCCTCGGTGGCCGAGTGGTCAAGGTAGTTCGTCTACTATTGATCACGTGGTCTGTCAACACTGAGATTGCGGGTTCGATTCTCACTGCAGGCAGGGTGTACTCGACTCCAATCTTAATTGACAAGGATTGCCAGTTTTCCTACCGCAGGTCGGGGGTTCTCTCCGGGTACTCCGGCTTCCTCCCCCAATAAAAACTGGACGCCATGAAATAGCTGAAAAATTGCTGAAAGTGGCGTTAAAACACCATTCAAACAAACAAACAAACAAAATATAACACATACGGATATTTGATGTTTTTTTTTTGAAATTCAATTCCGGTCGCACCTCTGATTGACATTCATACAAAAACTCACATAAACAAGTCCAGCACATTCCGCTGAAGGAGAACAAAGTTTACAAAAAAAAAAAAAAACAAAAAAAAAAACCAAAAAAAAAAAAACAAATGTGAAAAGGGGAAAAAACAACGAAACAAAATGTTAAAAAACTACCACCTCCCAGTCTGGTCTGACGTGTATTTATCTTTTTTATATTCATCCTTTTTGTTTTAAGGATGTAATAAAATATAGGATATCCTGCGCTTTCCTTAGAATGACAATCGTGCATTCTTATTAATATTCTTGTGTAGTTTAAGAGTGCAATTTATTTGATTGCTTACATCGACCTACTAACCAATCAAACTATTCCAATCAAGCACAATATCACATATCATTTCAGACTACATCGATATACATGTTCAGGAAGGAACAAGGACAAAAAGATCTGCAGACGACAGTTTCCAGCCAGGAACATATGTCTTTCACATTCCACTCCCGGAGTCAGCAGTTCGTTTATATTTGATCCGTAACGACAACTTCGATACGTCGGTACCAACGCTCACTCTTCATGGGAGCACACTGAGAACTAGAGAAATAAAAGATTCAGATGTAAGTAATACCGATTGGTTATTTTGCTAGTGTTTACCGACACGTTCAGACATTTTGCGTCCAGTTTTGATTGATAATAATCCATTATACCAGGGAAAAGTGATGAACTTCAAATGAACAAGGATTAATTAATTAATATTAATGTCAGAATTGATCTGACAGAGACATATGTTAGGTTAGGACTCATTACACAATATCGATGTGTAGTACTGGGTATAGGTGGCGCCACTGAGGGAGAAAGTACGTTTAAAAATGTCTTCATTTCGACTTGTAACTCGAAATTCATGTTCGATATTTTAACTTCGAATTCGAAAACCTACTTTTGCCCGAGTTAAATGATGAATTGAAAATTATTTATAATACATTTATATATGTATGAAATAGACATAGTTTTTTCCTGTCTTTCGTTTAAAATATATGTTAAAACTTTGTTAAATATGCACAGGGTTCCTAGTCTGTTTTTTAAAGCGTTTTTCCTCAATTAGTGTTCTGTTTTGTTTTATATCGGCCTGATATTTCGGACAGAATTTCCTTTCGTCCAAAAAACCACCTTTCTTTCTTCAATATTAACAGAGCATAAATAGGAAAACGGTGGATTATAAAGTGGGCTATTTTATTAACATCAATATTGTCAAAAATCAGCCCCCCCCCCTCGACTAAAATATTGAATCTTCGAATACTTTAGAAATGTACATATTATTGTTTGCATCAGCCACAGAAGGAAAAAAGGGGGGGTTGGGTGTGGCAAGTGAAAGATTTATTTTAAATTCTAAGGACATATATATAATAATGTCAGGAAAAAAACAATCAAGTGTGTACCCTTTTTGTGTGTATGTGTTAAAAAAGTCTAATATTGTTTGCAGGATTCCATATTTTATCAAGACCCACAGCAAGGTGCTGTTTTTGTTGTCCAATATAACGGGCAGCAATTAAATAACATGGTGAGTTATATAACATTTCTCTGTATGAATACTAGTTAATTGTTTTTTGCTCAACATTTTCACATTTTTGAAGCTATATAAATGTCCAGGGTTATTTGTGTCAAGAAACTAAGAAAAAAGTTTAACTCTGGACCTTCCATTAAAAAGGCAATCTTCGTCAATTAAAGTTTGTAGTCGAGCACAACGCGTGGGAAATCAGACTCGAACATGCAAGTGTCGACACGTCGGTGATCACTACTAGATGACGACAGCAATATCATGCCACGAATACAGTTGATTTCAGAAAGAGAATAATAAGTTAAAAGTTTAAGAATGGCATCGTTCAACATTAGTGGAGCTATTCTTACTATACCGAGAGTCATCATGCATGTATCAAGCAAACACCGATCATCACTTTTCTTTACTAGTGTCTATCATTTCATTTTTATATGCATTCATCCAACGAAGGTACTAATTGAAAATAAACTCAAAACTTAATCGTCGTTTTAATAATCGCACAAACAAATTACCGCATCAAACGGAAGTGGACACGTTTCAATTTTTCGTTTCTGCCGTTTCCAAAACAAATTATATGCTAACACGTGAACAGAAAGAAAAACAATAACAAAGGGAGACAATTAAAATTTAGTAGTTGGGAGATAACAGGGTGTCGTTTCATAAAGCGATCGTTATCTTAACGTGCACGTTATCCCGTTTAAATTGCATGGTATAACGAGCACGTTAATTAGCGATCGCTTTATGAAACGGCACCCTGGTGTTTTCTGCTTAACGCTGGTTCTATTGTTCCTATAAATAGGAATGTAGATTTCCAGAAATTGCATCAACATTCTATTGGAGTTGAAACAATGTATAAATTTGTTCTTGTTTTTATAAAATGCAAAGTAGCGTACTGAAAAGTGATAATTGACAATTTATTTTATTTTCTACAGTTCGGAACATTTAGCGTACAAGGCCAAGAGTACGTTGTCCAGAATACAAGAAATTCATCCTCACCGTTTTTAAAATCTGGGTTAAATAAATTTGAAATAAGAAAAGAAAATATTCATGAAGTAGAATTTCACGATTTTGTGGGTGACAGTAAGTATTTTGTATAGCATGTACAGAACTGTGTCATCCTAAGGCTTGTCTTTATTTCTTGAATTAGTAGTTTGCCAGAAGAAACCAAGAAATCCTAGGCAAAAATGTCGGCACAAATTCTATACAAGTTAAAATATAGGAAGCAGCCATCCTTCGCAATATCGTTGGTAACACGTGACTATTTACGAACCTTGACAACTTTAAAAACATCAACAATAACGTATTATTTAAATAGTATTTATAGGAACTTTATCAATTGCTCCTAATCACGTGGTTTTAGTATCTCTTAAAGTTCTTACCAGTATGTACTGTTAGCGTTTTTAATTTTATAAAATAAATAAGATCTATGATAAAACTGTTAATACTTAAGAACATCAAACACATACAGTAAATGAAATGTTTTAAATGACTCTTAAATGTAAATGACAATTTTACCCCATTACTAATGACAAAATGCACTTTTAGGTTTAAACAGCCTGCCCACGACAAAACATGAATTTTACAGATACAAAAGAGCAACAGGGGAGCACAAGTTGGAATTGTTGATTGTTGTCGACTACGCTGTATATAAATTGTAAGTAAATGTATATTTCAATCTGAACATCTCTCGGCCATTTTCGTCATGAATGTTTTCGTTTTCCGACAATAGGCGGAAATAACCGAGTACATTCTCGTACTAGGCGATCCTCCATAATGGCAAGAAATTGCTCAAAATACTCGTATGATTTCGAATTAGATTGATAAGGGGTAGCAACCAATAGTGATACGGTCGGAGATATGACCTTTACGACAAGGGTTCTGTGGCCGCTCTAGGCCCCAGGATCGAGCTCAAGGTAAATGGTGCGAAATCCTGCCTTCTGGGAATTTCCTGGCACTAAAAGTGAATGAGTGAAAACGTCAATTTTTATACCTGACCAGTTGAAAACAAGCATTTTTATTTAAATTTACAAAAACCTTGTTCAGTTTTCCTTACCTGCAATTTAAAGTGGGTCGGTCGGAACCGTACCGGCCTTACCGCTTCCTACGGGCAGTGGATGTTTAATATAGTTCAGTTGCTTCACTCGATTACTACTTCCTCAAGCGTCAATTTACAAAAAGCAGCGTACTTTTTCTGCATTTCCTGTGTTTTTTTCCCAAATGTAAATGTCGGGTCAAAATGTTGTGGCTGAATTCAATGAGAATCAGAACTGAAATAGCTAGAGGTCAAATGTACAGGGTGAGTTTGTTTCTACACTAGACCAAAACAATATTTTATTTATAACAAAAATTTACCTGGCAGAATAATAATACATGAAAAAATAAATACCAGAATCATTACTAATTCTTTTTATTTAAATTTTAGCTGGTATGACAAAAGTACAAAACCAACAGATTCTGAAAAAGAAACAGATGCACTCTCCTCAGTTCGGCAATATTATGCGTTTGTAATCAATGGAGTAAGTTATATTATTTATAGTGTTATGTATGTGTAAATTGTACTTTGCTTATGGTATCTATGGAACGTGAGTACTCAATCCTTTACATGGCTGATTTGATAGTTTATATTATGTTACCACCGTCTCTGACCATAAAGCGTGGATATTTACATGACTGTTTTGAACACTTATGTTAGCTACGTCTTTGACCATTGAACGTGGGTACTTAATCTTTAATCTTTAACATGACGGTTTTTGAAGGCTTACGTTAGCTTGAGCTTGAAGCGTGGGTAACTTGATCCGTTATAAGACTTGGTGAATTCTTATGTTACCATGTCCACAACCTTATACGTACCTTTAATCCTTTACATAACTGCGTTTAGAAGTAATGTTGGCATCGTCCCTGACCATGGAGTGAGGGGTAATGTTAGCACCGTCCACGAACATGGAGCGCGGGGTAATGTTAGCATCGTCCCTGACCATGGAGAGCGGGCACAAAATCCTTATATGTTAGCACCGTCCCTAACCATGGAGCGAGGGCACAAAATCCTTTATATGTTAGCATCGTCCATGACCATGTAGCGAGGACACAAAATCCTTTATAAATATAAAAAAGCAAAAAAAGAAAACGGATAAGTTTATTAAAATAGTCAGTAGTTCTTTTAGCCCCAAAGTCAATGGTTCCCTTTTATATAAACTTGTTGACAAGACAAAGATAAAAGCCTACAAAATAAGACACAGACAGCATGAACACATTAGCTCAAAAAGACAGAATGATAATTTACACGTGTATGTTCAACATTTGATTTAACTATTATATAGTAAATGTTCACAACAATTTAAAGTCTTTGAATACATTTGATTCTTTAAGCATATTATTTATGTCTTCTTTAATGTATCACCATGTGTGCATCAAGAACTGGGAGTCTCGGTGTCAGAGTGTTTACGGTAGTTAGTCATCTGGGAGTCTCGGTGTCAGAGTGTTTACGGTAGTTAATCATCTGGGAGTCTCGGTGTCAGAGTGTTTACGGTAGTTAGTCATCTGGGAGTCTCGGTGTCAGAGTGTTTACGGTAGTTAGTCATCTGGGAGTCTCGGTGTCAGAGTGTTTACGGTAATTAGTCATCTAGGAGTCTCGGTGTCAGAGTGTTTACGGTAGTTAGTCATCTGGGAGTCTCGGTGTCAGAGTGTTTACGGTAGTTAGTCATCTAGGAGTCTCGGTGTCAGAGTGTTTAAGGTAGTTAGTCATCTAGGAGTCTCGGAGTCAGAGTGTTTACGGTAGTTAGTCATCTGGGAGTCTCGGAGTCAGAGTGTTTACGGTAGTTAGTCATCTGGGAGTCTCGGTGTCAGAGTGTTTAAGGTAGTTAGTCATCTGGGAGTCTCGGTGTCAGAGTGTTTACGGTAGTTAGTCATCTGGGAGTCTCGGTGTCAGAGTGTTTACGGTAGTTAGTCATCTGGGAGTCTCGGAGTCAGAGTGTTTACGGTAGTTAGTCATCTGGGAGTCTCGGTGTCAGAGTGTTTACGGTAGTTAGTCATCTGGGAGTCTTGGTGTCAGAGTGTTTACGGTAGTTAGTCATCTGGGAGTCTCGGTGTCAGAGTGTTTACGGTAGTTAGTCATCTGGGAGTCTCGAAGTTAGAGTGTTTACGGTAGTTAGTCAGCTGGGAGTCTCGGTGTCAGAGTGTTTAAGGTAGTTAGTCAGCTGGGAGTCTCGGTGTCAGAGTGCACGTGTTAAAGGTAGTTAGTCATCTTCTACTGATCGCATGCCGTTCATCAATGACGTTGTGGGTAGGGTGTGTTGGATTTTAATCTTATTTGACAATTAGGATGACCCGAATTCCCACCGGAAGACGAGAGTTTTATTCGGGTACTCCGGCTTCCTCTCAAAAATAGAAACTGTAGGCCACAATAAAGATGAAACATTGCTCAAAGTGGCGTTAGACTATTTGAATCGGGAACTGTTGTTTATACTTCACGTGTATGTATTTCTCATTTCAGATGGATGGCATGTATAAGAACATTCAGACGACGTCATTTACCATTTCTATTGTGTTTGCAGGAATAGTTATTGCTCAGGTAGTATAACGTTTTCATTATCACTGTATTAAAAATGTCACTAAACATGCATTACATATTTAAATGTACTTATATTAACCGAAAATTTACAAAAATAACGCCAAATGTATGTATATGTCTGTATAATATTGCAAGTAAAGACTGAAATATCTTTGGGTTTTATATCTGTGTAATAAAAAAAAATTCAAGAAACAATGGTTAGTCTTTTTAAGAGATATGATTGATTGCAAATATGGCGGGAAAACGACTTTTCATATGTTTTAGCAAGGCAATACTTTTTCTCGAAAGCCACGAAGAAATATTCAGTAATGTGTTATATTATTTCAGTTAGATTTTAAGATTTGTGTATCTTTGTATTAAAAAATTCTGAACAGAATAAGCATGAGTACAAAATTATGCCTTCAAAAGCGGAATAGAGAATTCCCATAAACACAGAATAAATCATTAACATACAAAATAGTTAATATCCAGTTAGCTAAAGTCATATTCTGTTTGCCAGGAGCATATACTATTCGCTTTGGTCATATCCTCTTCGCAAGGGTCATATCTTGTTTGCTAAAGTCATATTCTGTTTGCCAGGAGCATATTCTATTCGCTTTGGTCATATCCTGTTCGCAAGGGTCATATCTTGTTTGCTAAGGTCATATTCTGTTTGCCAGAAACATATACTATTTGCTAGGATCATATCATGTTTTCTGGGCCATGTTCTGTTTAATGTTTTATAAGTTATTTCGATCATTAATAACTTGTGTTTTCAATTCTTAGACTCCTTCTGATGCAACATGGACAGAATCCATTAAAATAACATCTGTAACGCCAAACCAAGTAGATTCGTCGAATGCTCTCAGTAATTTTCAAACCTGGGAACGAGCAGCCTCTAATTTACCGGGACATGACCATGCTATGTTATTTACAAGGTATGTATCAAGACATGATCTTACTCAATCTCCACGCAAAGGATTCTGGAACCAGTTATGTTCTCTGTGCCGGAGAGTGGTTCAAGGTATGAATCGTTTATTTTGTTTTCATGAAACATGTTTGTAGCTCTTTTAGTTTTTTTATCAGTATAATGCAGCGTTTTAGTCCGAGAATCCTCTTCCGTCCAACGTTTTTAGACTCAATTTTATGGCAAAGTAGAAACAACAACTTATGTATAAGACAGCAAAAAATAATATTGATAAGCATAGTTCATAAAAAAAAACTTTCTGTTTGTAGATATGATTTAACAGCAAGCGGATCCAACTCAAATGCAGGTAAGGGCTGATTGAGTAGTATATCCTAACGATCACGTGACTAATTGCACGGTTGATTCCAAACTAAATTGACAGTTTTTCTGTAAAAGGTTATAAGTTTTTCTTCCCTTAAAACTTTAAGCACTCCGGCTTCCATCCGATAAAACACATGACGATATGATATGGCTGACAAAATTGCTATTCAAACAAACACAGTCGTGTTCAATAGAAAACTTGATGTCTTTTGATATAACTGTAAATATTATCAACATCTATTTCTGACATCTATATTAACTTTATATGTGTTCTTAATCAATTTAAAAGTCAAAAGGACCTGCCTCTGTTGGACAGGATTGTCAGTCCAATTGATTTTTATTTTTACAGGACTGGCCTCTGTTGGACAGGATTGTCAGTCCATTTGATTTTTATATTTACAGGACTGGCCTATGTTGGACAGGTTTGTCAGTCCATTTGATTTTTATATTTACAGGACTGGCCTCTGTTGGACAGGTTTGTCAGTCCATTTGATTTTTATATTTACAGGACTGGCCTCTGTTGGACAGGTTTGTCAGTCCATTTGATTTTTATATTTACAGGACTGGCCTCTGTTGGACAGGTTTGTCAGTCCATTTGATTTTTATATTTACAGGACTGGCCTCTGTTGGACAGGTTTGTCAGTCCATTTGATTTTTATATTTACAGGACTGGCCTCTGTTGGACAGGTTTGTCAGTCCATTTGATTTTTATATTTACAGGACTGGCCTATGTTGGACAGGATTGTCAGTCCATTTGATTTTTATATTTACAGGACTGGCCTCTGTTGGACAGGTTTGTCAGTCCATTTGATTTTTATATTTACAGGACTGGCCTCTGTTGGACAGGTTTGTCAGTCCATTTGATTTTTATATTTACAGGACTGGCCTCTGTTGGACAGGTTTGTCAGTCCATTTGATTTTTATATTTACAGGACTGGCCTCTGTTGGACAGGTTTGTCAGTCCATTTGATTTTTATATTTACAGGACTGGCCTCTGTTGGACAGGTTTGTCAGTCCATTTGATTTTTATATTTACAGGACTGGCCTATGTTGGACAGGATTGTCAGTCCATTTGATTTTTATATTTACAGGACTGGCCTATGTTGGAGCGGTTTGCACATCAAGTAGTCAGTCCATTGTAGAGGACGGGTTCAATTTCATCATAATCACCGTTGCTTCGCACGAACTGGGTCATTGGTAAGTAAAAATAGTATAGTGACGTTGTCAATAAATGAATTTTTATAACTAATAGCCTTCAAGTTGTTATTAGCCTAATAGTGTCGTTATTCTTGTCGGAAAGCGAAGTCTGAGTTTGATTTCTTTCCGTTGCCTCATTACAATACCCTATAATCACCTGGTCTTCCAATCATGAAAGACTTTACCCGATGTATTACTATATTACGATATTTGGCCATATCCATGGGGCCTCAGTTGTCGTTATTTATCTATTATTGATCACGTGCCTCTCAACACCGAGGTATCGGATTCAAACCTTTCCGAGGGAAGGGTATACTGAAGTATAACTTTATATTGACAACTATTTTTCAGCATCCCTGCTCAGAGTTTTGAGGGAGGGGATTAACTGAGTTTGTTCAGCTTTCTCCTAGCTGAAAATATTGCCGGTAGTGGCATTACATCGCATTACTAGAACCTGCAAACTTAGTTATGCTGCCGACAATGATGATGATTATCGCGTTGTTCATAATCATCTCCATGTTTTTCAATAAGAATAAATGAGCTATTTATGCAAGAACACAAATCTTTAAAAACCAGGTATACAATCATGGAACATTTGTTACACCTTTTGAAACACCTCTTTACAGATAGTTTAGTTCATGTTCATGCAGTACTTCAAAAATCCCCGGGACAACAATTATATCACAAGATATTTATTACGTACAAAATTAAGATTATAGTAAATTTCAGACATTTACAGGATATTTTGCAACTTTTGAAATAAAAAAAATTCATATATTTTATTAATGATTGGAGATATTGAAAAATAAATCTTCCCAAAAAGTTCACATAAGATGTGCTTATGGTTTTCTTTATTTAATTTTAGCTTAAGCGCCTCACATGACGGAGACGGCAATGGTTGCAGTTTTAATGACGCCTACATTATGGCAGCTTCAAGCAGTCCACAACAAAACGCTGCCACGGCAACACATCCATGGATATTTTCGACTTGCTCAACAACATATTTCACGAACTATATCAATTCCCTAGATACGTAAGCATGAAATAACATTCTATCCAAATCGTAAAAATAACTGTTACATGTTTATACGGCTACGTATTCTGTCTATTAATCGTCTAATGGGTATACATGTTTTTTGTTACTTCGAAAGGAGATGTTTTAGGATCCTTTCAACCAGTTCTATCCGGTTTAAGCCCGCCACATAAATATGACTGTTCCGGTATATTATTCCCTCGCATTTGTTCTTCCTTTTTTTCGTTAATGTTTGGTAATTTGTATTGTTCTGTCGTTTAGTGATTATAGTTCAGTTGTAATTGAATCATACATAATTACGTTGCGCTCATGTGATCTTGATAACTAGTGTAAAGGTATATATATCTTGTAACGGTAGAGCATGAAATAACGCCATTGTCTACCGGGGATCGAACCCATGATCTCAGTATTGCCAGCCAGCCCTCTAACCAAGTGAGCTAAAGAAGTACTCCGTTAGCTCAGTCGATTTTGACTGGCTATATACCTACTACGTGCTAGAACGCAGATAAACCTCCTGTTACAATATATATACTGTATTCTTATTTATTTCAGAGGGAATAACAATTGCATGAAGTCACTCAGTTCAGGTTTTGATCCTACTGCACTTTCGCCGTATGCCCAGAACAAGGCCGGACAGGTGTACACCGCCGACCAACAATGTGCTTTAATACGTGGTACTGGATCGACTTTCTGCTCGGTAAGATTTATAATAATGGGAATCATTCATGCCTTTTCCCGTCAGGCGTCGCCTGTGTTCTATCAGTAGTTAGTCAAGCGCGCAAATTCATATTGACGCGTTGAAAAACCTGAAAGATGTGCGACATTGATTACAATTTGTGGACTATTGCAAGTTTAAGTGTCAGTCTTAGGTTCAGTTGGTTTCCTGCTATATTCAGTTGCATTACCAGTTTATTTTAAGCAAACTGCCGATGTATCTCGAAAGTCATGGTATATGTAAACTGGTATATGTAACTATATTTATCCTAAAATGACGTCCTTCAAATACGTTTGTTTGCAAATCATTGGTGAAATAATCCTTATTGTGCAATGTAGTAATTCCTATTCTTGACAGCTCCTTATTTATCGTGTTTATTTAACTACATACAGTGCGAAATCTTATAACCATGTGATTGAAATTCATTGTGTATTCAAACATGTCTGATGATAAATTATGAAAATATGAAATGTACTTTCAGGATCGATATTCTGGCGATTTTTCTACTTTATGCACTGTTATGTGGTGTTCAGACGTAACCGGAAACGGGTACTGTTACACAGAAATAGCTGGGGATGGTACCTTGTGTGGCAATAAAAAGGTAAATCGAAATAATTTTCAGATATTTAACATGTTCAGGCGTCGAGTGGTTAATTCACGTGCTTTTGATCACGTGCCTGTGAACACTGAGTTTGCGGTTCAGACCGTATTGCAAACAGGGTTGCCGACTTTTATTGACATAGATTGTCAGTTTACCTGTTGAAGTTTCGGGTTGTTTCGGGAAGAATTTTAGCAAAATCAAAATTAATCAAACGGAATAAAATACAGAGGCGCGACAAAGAGCAGTAGAACTGCAAATATAACATGCAATCAAGGAGACGAGAATCGGGCATTGAACAGTCGATTAAAGGTAAACTTGTACACGTGTTATAGATTTAAGTCGAATGCTTCACTAAGGTAATTATTAAGTTTTAATTGCTCATTAATGTTTCTCGCGCAACAAACAAAAAGACAATTGATAATTTACTCCATGATTCAATCAAATAATGTTGCAAGATATTGTTTCTATTAAAAAAACTTGTTTAGGATATATGGTAATTTATACAACGTGACATGCCTATTTTTCCATGTGGACTTCCAAAAAGAGCGATATAACAAAATGACTACGTTATTTCATGATCAATTCTTTTTCAACTTCAATATGAATATATAGTGTTATACTAAATGCATAGCACAATTAATGTGTCTCTGTTCAGTATAACATTTTAATCAACAATTATTATTATAATGAAATATGATTTGGCTTACTAAACATTATTCACAACTTGTCTTGTTTTATCAACTTCCAATGTCTTTTGTAGTGGTGTATATCTGGTGTGTGTACTTATGATGCAAACGCACCGACAGGAAACGGTAAGTTGTTCGTCTAAACGCACCGACAGGAAAAGGTAAGTTGTTTATCTACACACTCCGACAAGAAACGGTAAGTTGTTTAGACGCTCCGACAGGAAACGGTATGTTGTTTATCTAAACGCACCGACAGGGAACGGTAAGTTTTTTATCTAAACACACTGGCAGGAAAAAGTTAGTTGTTTAATTTAGACAAAACAATACAATCAAGAACAAATTACATCTGAATTTGTTTCCAGAGATCACTAAAAATGAGTTTTCCAAACAAATTGCAGTCTTTATGAAAATCGTCCCGTCACTCCCAATGTTTACCATACCATTCACACATATAGGGTATTGGTGTACAAAATGTTTCATGGTAACTAATCCCATAATAATATAAGTTATATAATAAACATTTAAATATACCTGTTTGTTTGTGTCTGTTTCTGAGAAAAAAGTTCTGTACCGTATACCATGGAAGGGGTAGGTATGTTCGGGTCTTTATACGTCACATTAACCGTGTACCTTGTGCCTTAAATACGATAGGACTCGAGATTGTTCTGAGCATCTCATGCACAGTTCTGTACCGTATATCATGAGGGGTAAGAATTGGGTTTGGGGTTGTTGTTGCACATGTACCGAGTTCCTTAAATACTGTAGGACGGAGGGTTCTGGTCATGTCACGAACAGATATTTCATGTAAGACCTGTGAATGGCGGTTCTAAACACCTTACAAATAACATGTTACACTTTATATAGGGCAGACTAATGGCTCTGTCACAAACACTTTTATCTATTATTTGTTTTAGTTTGCTATTCTCTGTCTGTGTAATATAAAATTTCTTTATATTTGTTTCATCAAAACAACACTGAACTTGATTTTTTGCGAATTAAATGGAAACTGAATAAATTATTATATTTATTTTTATTGAATTAACAGACAACCGTGACAAGAAAGGACCTATCTATATAATATATATCGTAGATTGATGGTTCACTTCTATATTATTATTTGTTTGGATTCTTTATCTGTAATATTAATAGCAATACTGAATTTGACTTTTGTGAATCAATTTATAACTGATAAAAGGTATTTTTATTTAATTAAACAGATAACTGTCTTTACGGCGACAAGAAAGGTGCTATTTATAACGATGGAAGGACATGCGCAGACCTGGTAGCACAAGATGCCGTCTTTTACTGTCAGTCGGTTGCAAGTCAATGTTGCAATTCATGTGCTCCATATATTTCAACAACAACATCAACGACAACGGCTAATACTGCCACAACCGCAACAACACAAAGTATTGGAACAGAGGCAACAACCACAACTCAGACGCAAACTACAGCAACAACAGAGGCGACATCTACAACTACTACAGAGGCCACAACCACAACTCAGGCTCCATCAACAACTACAACAGAGGCGACAACCACAACTCAGGCTCCATCTACAACTACTACAGAGGCCACAACCACAACTCAGGCTCCATCTACAACTACAACAGAGGCGACAACCACAACTCAGGGTCCATCTACAACTACTATAGAGGCCACAACCACAACTCAGGCTCCATTTACAACTACTACAGAGGCCACAACCACAACTCAGGCTCCATCTACAACTACTACAGAGGCCACAACAACAACTCAGGCTCCATCTACAACTACTACAGAGGCAACAACCACAACCACAACTCAGACGCCAACTACAACAACAGAGGCAACAACCGCAGCCACAACTCAGATGCCAATTAAAACAACAACAGAGGCAACTACAACCACAACTCAGATGCCAACAACAACTACATCTCAAGCTCCAACGACAACTACAAATCAGGCACCGACCACAACTACAACTCAGGCTCCAACCACAACTTCAACTCAGGCTCCAACCACAACTTCAACTCAAGCTGCAACCACAACTACAACTCAGGCACCGACAACAACTACAACTCAGGCTCCAACCACAACAACTACTCAGGCTCCAACCACAACTACAACTCAGGCTTCAACGACAACTACAACTCAGGCTACAACAACCACAACAACTGAGGCTCCAACGACCACAACAACTCCGGCTCCAACTACAACTCAGGCTCCAACGACAGCCACAACTCAGGCTCCAACCACAACAACTCAGGCACCGACCACAACTACAACTCAGGCTCCAACTACAACTCAGGCTCCAACCACAACAACAACTCAGGCTCCAACCACAACAACTCAGGCAACGACCACAACTACAACTCAGGCTCCAACTACAACTCAGACTCCAACCACAACTACAACTCAGGCTCCAACCACAACAACAATTCAGGCTCCAACCACAACAACAAATCAGGCTACAACCACAACTACAACCCAGGCTCCAACCACAACAACTCAGGTGCCAACCACAACTACAACACAGGCTCCAACCACAACTACAACTCAATCTTCAACCACAACTACAACTCAGGCGCCAGCCACAACTACAACTCAGGCGCCAGCAACAGCTACAACTCAGGCGCCAGCCACAACTACAACTCAGGCGCCAGCCACAACAATATCTCAGGCTCCAACCACAACAACAACTCAGTCTGCACCAACTACAACTCAGTCGCCAACCACAACTACAACTCAGGCTGCAACTACAACAACTCAGACTCCGACCACAACTACACCCCAGGCTCCAACCACAACAACAACTCAGGCTCCAACCACAACTACAACCCAGGCTCCAACCACAACTACAACACAGGCTCCAACCACAACAACAACTCAGGCTCCAACTACAACTCAGTCGCCAACCACAACTACAACCCAGGCTCCACCATCAACAACTCAGGCTCCAACCACAACAACTCAGCCGCCAACCACAACTACAACACAGGCTCCAACCACAACTACAACTCAATCTTCAACCACAGCTACAACTCAGGCGCCAGCCACAACTACAACTCAGGCTCCAACCACAACTACAACTCAGGCTCCAACGACATCAACAACTCAGTCTGCAACCACAACAACAACTCAGGCTCCAACCACAACTACAACCCAGGCTCCAACCACAACTACAACACAGGCTCCAACCACAACAACAACTCAGTCTGCAACAACAACAACTCAGTCTGCAACCACAACAACAACTCAGGCTCCAACCACAACTACAACTCAGGCTCCAACCACAACTTCAACTGAGGCTCCGATTACAACAACAACTCAGTCTGCAACCACAACAACAACTCAGGCTCCAATCATATCTGCAACTCAGGCTCCAACCACAACTACAACACATGCTCCAACCACAACTACAACACAGGCTGCAACCACAACAACAACTCAGGCTCCAACTACAACTACAACTCAGGCTCCAACGACAACAACAAGTCAGGTTCCAACGACAGCAACATCTCAGGGTACAATGACAACAACAACTCAGGCTCCAATGACAACAACATCTCAGGCTACAATGACGACAACAACTCAGGCTCCAACCACAACAACAAGTCAGGCTCCAACGACAACAACTCAGGCTCCAATGACAACTACAACTCAAGCTCCAACCACAACTACAACGCAGGCTCCAACCATAACTACAACTCAGGCTCCAACGACAACAACTCAGGCTCCAATGACAACTACAACTCAAGCTCCAACCACAACTACAACGCAGGCTCCAACCACAACAACAACTCAGGCTCCAACTACAACTACAACTCAGGCTCCAACGACAACAACAAGTCAGGTTCCAACGACAGCAACATCTCAGGGTACAATGACAACAACAACTCAGGCTCCAATGACAACAACATCTCAGGCTACAATGACGACAACAACTCAGGCTCCAACCACAACAACAAGTCAGGCTCCAACGACAACAACTCAGGCTCCAATGACAACTACAACTCAAGCTCCAACCACAACTACAACGCAGGCTCCAACCACAACAACAACTCAGGCTCCAACTACAACTACAACTCAAGCTCCAACCACAACTACAACTCAAGCTCCAACCACAACTACAACTCAGGCTCCAACCACAACTATAACACAGGCTCCAACCACAACTACAACTCAGGCTCCATCCACAACTACAACTCAGGCCCCAACCACAACTACAACTCAGGCTCCAACCACAACTACAACACAGGCTCCAACCACAACTACAACTCAGGCTCCAACTACAACTACAACTCAAGCTCCAACCACAACTACAACTCAAGCTCCAACCACAACTACAACTCAGGCTCCAACCACAACTATAACACAGGCTCCAACCACAACTACAACTCAGGCTCCATCCACAACTACAACTCAGGCCCCAACTACAACTACAACTCAAGCTCCAACCACAACGACAACTCTGGCCCCAACCACAACTACAACTCAGGCACCAAGCACAACTACAACTCAGGCTCCAACCACAACAACTCAGGCTCCAACCACAACTACAATTCAGGCACCAACCACAACTACAACTCAGGCTCCAACCACAACAACTCAGGCTCCAACCACAACTACAACTCAGGCGCCAACCCCAACAACAACTCAGGCCTCGACAACAACTCAGGCTCTGACAACAACTTCAACTCAGGCTCCAACGACCACAACTCAGGCTCCAACAACAACAACAACTCAGGCTTCAACAACAACAACTCAGTCTGCAACCACAACGACAACTCAGGCTACAACAACAACAACAACTCAGGCTCCGACTACAACTACAACACAAGCTCCTACCACAACTACAACTCAGGCTCCAACCACAACTACAACTCAGGCTCCAACTACAACAACAACACAGTCTGCAACCACAACAACAACTCAGGCTCAAACCACAACTGCAACTCAGGCTCCAACCACAACAACTCAGGCTCCAACAACAACAACTCAGGCTCCAACGGCAACAACAAATCAGGCTCCAACCACAACTACAACTCAGTCTCCAACGACAACAACAAGTCAGGCTCCAATGACAGCAACATCTCAGGGTACAATGACAACAACAACTCAGGCTTCAATGACAACAACATCTCAGGCTACAATGACAACAACAACTCAGGCTCCAATGACAACAACAAGTCAGGCTCCAACCACAACAACTCAGGCTCCAATGACAACAACAAGTCAGGCTCCAACGATAACAAATCAGGCTCCAATGACAACTACAACTCAGGCTCCAACCACAACAACTCAGGCTCCAACCACAACTACAACTCAGGCTCCAACCACAACAACTCAGGCTCCAACCGCAACTACAACCCAGGCTCCAACCACAACAACTCAGGCTCCAACCACAACTACAACTCAGGCTCCAACCACAACTACAACACAGGCTCCAACCACAACTACAACTCAGGCTCCAACCACATCTACAACTCAGTCTCCAACCACAACAACTCAGGCTCCAACCACAACTACAACTCGTGCTCCAACCACAACTACAACTCAGGCTCCAACCACAACAACTCAGGCTCCAACCACAACTACAACTCAGGCTCCAACCACAGCAACAACTCAGGCTGCAACCACAACTACAAATCAGTCTCCAACGACATCTACAACTCAGTCTCCAACCACAACTACAACTCAGGCTCCAACCACAACAACTCAGGCTCCAACCACAACAACTCAGGCTCCAACCACAACAACTCAGGCTCCAACTACCACCACAACTCAGGCACCAACCACAACTACAACTCAGGTGCCAACCACAACTGTAACTCGGGTGCCAACCACAACTACAACTCAGGCACCAACCACAACTACAACTCAGGTGCCAACCACAACTGTAACTCAGGTGCCAACCACAACTACATCTGGTGCTACGACTACAACTTACAAACCGGGTAGGTTTTATTAAATTTGCACATGCAACATAATTATTTGAAAGTGTTCCTATTGGCATTATAATTTAATATGTTTAATGTTAGTAATGACAGAAATTCTCTAGTTTCAATTTAAACATAACATTGTAAACCTTTTATCACAAGAAAGAAAACGAAGTTGCAAAATATTGTTTGAAGACATTAAATGTGTTAAAAGCATTTTGATGATATCGCACAAAATATAATACACTTGTGATTTTTTATTAAATAGATATCAGTATTTGTACAGAAATAAAAGTTCATTATAATTAAATTATTTTGTATAGCTACCGATGAATACAAATTAAGATGTCAGTTGAGGATAAATTATGCCGTCAATATCAGCTTATCAGACCCCACCACAAAGGACTACCAGGACTTGTATTCCCTCACATACATAGCTGTAAGTATAATATATATATATATATATATATATATATATATATAGTCTAAAGGAAGCTACCAACCAATACACTTACTAAGTATCGGATCGCCAACATGAGGATGCAGCATAAACGAAAAAATAATATATAAGTCTAGAGAATTATGCAACGATACAAATATAAAGATGTTTCTACTATAAAATAGTTATATTAATAAATATGACAAAATTTTCGACCAACTGATGGCCTTCTTCAGTGTCAATATCAATCTATAATTAACGATAAAATTTGGATATAGGTACATCAGCATCCGGTGGTGATGTGGTCGGATTTGATTTTATTGATCTTGAACTTTCTCGAATCACATCTATCAGTCATTACATAAGGGAGTACTGTACAATTGTATAAACCATCTTATCTTTAACGTCTTGATATTCATGAATTTATTATTTATATTTTGAATGATATTTTATTGTTTTTTGTTTATTCCATTGGGGTGTACAGAGCAGAGATAAGATAAGATGGTTTATACAATTGTACAGTACTCCCTTATGTAATGACTGATCGATGTGATTCGAGAAAGTTCAAGATCAATAAAATCAGATCCGACCACATCACCACCGGATGCTGATGTACCTATATCCAAATTTTATCGTTAATTATAGATTGATATTGACACTGAAGAAGGCCATCAGTTGGTCGAAAATTTTGTCATATTTATTAATATAACTATTTTATAGTAGAAACATCTTTATATTTGTATCGTTGCATAATTCTCTAGACTTTTATATATATAAGCATTTAGAGTTAAACGCCACTGATGAGTCTTAAGTAGACGAAACGCGCGTCTGGCGTAAGGAATTTGTCACCTTGGTAATTTTGATTACATCTTGTTGGAATATTTGAGGAAAGCCAAATAACAGCACGGCACGTCCGCGGCTGGCGGACTTGAAAAGCAACTATTTTGGGTTAAGTTGGAAATGAAAAAGTTTAAGATTAATATGTTATGACTTGTTTACGTCATATATTTATATTGACATTCAATGACTAAGGCCATTCGTTGGTCAGTCTTTGTCTAAATTTTTGACAAGAAACACCGTCATTTGTATCGTTGCATAATCTTCTAGACTTGTATATATATATATATATATATATATATATATATATATATATATATATTTGTCGGAAAAATTACACGTGTATACAATTTTTATATGTGTGTCCAATACAAGTAAAACATAACTAGAGTCTTTTTTCTGTATTTACACTAGCTCTTTCATGTTTACAAACAATCTTCAGGTGTGTACAAACAAAAGTATCTAAATACTTTTAAAATCTAAATACTAATCAAAATACTTTTGTTTGTACACACTGGCTGGTAGAATCTTTAGACGTTTATATATATATATATATACGTCTACAAATTAAGACCAACACTGTTAGCATTCGATTTTTAACACTGTCAAATTTTTGCTTTCCCTTGGCGGGATTCGAACTCACACCGTTGTGACACTGTGGCACCAATTCGCCTGCACTATGTCCAGCGGTCTAGACCCCTTGGCCAAATCCACTATATATACATATATATATATGAATGCCGCCGATTACTCCCAAATTTGTCAAACAAATTTAATGTCTATAATATCGTTTGTATTCCATCGTGGAATTAAATTATAATTTTTTATTTATTTATTTATTTTTATTATTTTTTTATTATTTATTTATTTATTTATTTATTTATTTATTTATTTATTTATTTATTTATTTATTTATTTATTTATTTATTTATTTATTTATTTATTTATTTATTTCCAATAGTCCGATTATATTGAAACACTGACTGTTCTGGCACACTAAAAATATTTATTTTTTTGCAGCTGACTAACTACTACACAAAATCAGATTCGCTTGGAAACCGATTTAGGCGAATCATTCTTTACAGAATCAGGTAAGTTGTCATTACGTTGTAATTACGATCAAAAATGAGTATATCATTAAAATACCTAGGTTATTAATTTACCACCGGACGAAAGTTTCGTCTAAAGAAGACACATCAGTGGTGCTAAAACTCAAATTTAAATGATCAAAATAACTAAGATTTTGTAGAGCTTTTATAAACAAAATTCCAAAACCGTTGTACCGAATTCGGCTAAGGACACCATCACCTATCGAAAATACGTTTGATTTTTTTTTCAAATTTTAAGACAGTAAATTATGACTGTGACAAAACCGCTGAAAGAATAAATGACGTTCCTATCAGCACCGATGTGTGACTACTGCGCTGGTGAAAACTCGGACGCTTATAGTCTAACAGCAGAGGCGCCACAGTGTTTTGAGAGAAAATTAACAAAAGAGCAACTCCAACTCTAATTATATACAAAACAACTTATTAATATTAATTTAAAACTGATATACGATGCAAGTAAATCGCGTCATTTTATCGTGGGGATATTTTGACGTTTTTCTTTCAAAAGCAATGTGTTTAATTTTGGCGTATGTGTTAAAGTTTGGCAATATTGATGACAGTGAAGTCAACAATGCAAAAGATCTTTAATTTAAAATAATAATATTAGTGTTTTTGCCAACTTGTGTGTTAAATTTTGGCAATATTGATGACAGTGAAGAAAAAAGTGCGAAAGATGTTATTTTTAATTTAAAATATTGAGCAAGGTTATATATATAGCATTGGTAGTTTGATACCTGACCATGACGTTGTTGCCGATGTTGGTTCTAGTATGTCTTTATGTTTTCATTCTGTTTTAGCGTTGGAAGTTTGATAGCAGACCACGACGTTTTTGACGATGTTGGTTCTAGTATTGCTTTATGTTTCATTCTGTTTTAGCGTTGAAAGTCTGATTGCTGACCATGACGTTGTTGCCGATGTTGGTTCTAGTATGTCTTTATGTTTTCATTCTGTTTTAGCGTTGGTAGTTTGATAGCTGGCCATGACGTTGTTGCTAATTATGATTCTAGCATGTCTTTATGTTTTCATTATGTTTTAGCGTTGAAAGTCTGATTGCTGACCATGACGTTGTTGCCGATGTTGGTTCTAGTATGTCTTTATGTTTTCATTCTGTTTTAGCGTTGGTAGTTTGATAGCTGGCCATGACGTTGTTGCTAATTATGTATGATTCTAGCATGTCTTTATGTTTTCATTATGTTTTAGCGTTGAAAGTCTGATTGCTGACCATGACGTTGTTGCCGATGTTGGTTCTAGTATGTCTTTATGTTTTCGTTCTGTTTTAGCGTTGGAAGTCTGATAGCTGACCATGACGTTGTTGCCGATGTTGGTTCTAGTATGTCTTTATGTTTTTATTCTGTTTTAGCGTTGGAAGTCTGATAGCAGACCATGACGTTGTTGCTGATGATGGCTCCAGTGGTAATGTTATAGGTGCTCTCAATGATCTGGTTAGTGGAAGTGAAACTGTAACTATTGGAAACAGCTCTAATGCCCAAACTGTCGGAGCTTTATCAGCATATATTTCCGATAATGAGGATACAAGTATGTATATATTTACAAGAAGTAGTTTATATTTGCTATGTCAAGGCTGCCCTTAAATATGATACACACCTTACTATGGACGTTAACACGTCTACGGTCCAATAATTATTTTAAGTATTTCTTAAATTATGATTCAAGCACTATTTTTTGGACTTCGTTTATATTATTGTATGAAATATAGTTCATTTAATAATGCCAAAATATATTTTTTGGATGTTATATGTAACAACATATCCTCATTATGTCCTTGAATTAAATAAGACGCTTTATGCTTTTTAGTAAGCAGGAAGTCTTGTTTTCTTAACTTAAGATATTTAAACAAATAACGACATATTACGTTGCGATACAAGTTTGTTTTGTTTTCGAACGTCAAAAATTATTCTGTCCTATACGAGTAGACACTTTTTAACGCATACACATTAAACACCCTCAGTGGATGAAAATCTGTACCGTAATATTTTAATCATTTACACCATGTTTTTTTCTTTTGACAGCTTATCTCAAAAAGGGCGATGACCCGTGTAAAATATTCTTACAGTTAGAAAGCTGCCTCGGAAATTATGAGTGTAGATTAGATTCAACAAGTTCGCCATATTGCTCTCTAAAGTAAGTGGAATTTATAAATAATCGCACACAATATTAACATTTAACAAAATACCAGTATTTTATTTTGAAATGTTATTCTATTTGCAAGAACAATTAGTGAAAAAAATTGATTGATAAATTTAATGAATTAATAAACGAACTGAGAAATAAAGAGGGTTAAATAATTTCGGTAATAAGTATGAAAATAAATTTCAACATGATAAACATAGTGTTAAAAACAAAGTTGAAACAACAAAAAAGTTACCACACCACACTACGCATTGCAACGAACATCAAGTTTAACGTGTATGACGGTCATACTTGAATGAAAAACTGAAAAAAAAGACCCCACCTTACGTTTTGCAGAGGACATATATTTCAACATGTTTGTCTATTTCACATTTCACCAAAATGAGCAGAAAAAATACATAAAAAAACCACATCACTTTTGGCAGATTGGGAATACAATGAAAATAGCTCACCAATTTATTGTTTATAAAGTGTACCGCTAATTATTTACCTTTAATGTCAACCGATAGTGATAATTAACACCTCGCACAAAAATTAATTGACAATTTATTACCTGTTTCAATGCGCCTAACTATATGATGTGTTTTGTTCGTTGTTGGCTGTAATGTTGAATATTTACTGCTTGCGATAACAGACGTAAAAATGATACGCAGAGATACCAATAGCAAACGTAATGATGCGCAGAGATACCAATAACAGATAAAATGATTCCCAAAGATACAATATTATTATTATTATAATTTAATCTATGTGTATGTTTTTTTCTTATATTTCGTTTTTCTATTTCAGGACAGTTAACAGTTCAGGTAAAGTTGTTATGTTTAATATATGTCAGGGAAAGTCAATGTCCAAGCTAATGAAAATATATGTTTAGATCAATAGTCTGGACAAAACACATGTATGACGGCCATTCTACAATTTCCTAACAAAAATCGTTTTCAGCTAAAACTGGCAAACAATCACGAAAAATAATAAACTAACACAAATAAAGAGACCTGTTCTGTTATTATTATTAAATAGGTGTGCCGAAATGGGGTATCTTAAAAGATATTGTCGCCAACCATTACAATTGATCATATATATAATTCAAGTTTAAGACAAACTAGTTGAATAGATCACACAGCATAACTGTCAAATTTTTAAACCTTGAGAATGTAATGTTTGTACATTCTTTGAGTGAGTATGCGAGTATGCAAGCTAGACAACAACTTAATGTCGTTCAGTGTTATTATTGGGGTGTTCACAGAACCCCACCTTCGGCAGGAAATCTAGTCATATTGTCATTTCTGGATGTGTCAAGCATACTCTGCATAGGCTTGTACACACATGCTCAGTGTTGATCAATATTAGATGACTACATACATTAATCATTCAACCGGCGAAAATAGATGTAAAAAAATGTTCTTATTGCAAAGTTTTTATTCATGTCATAATTTAATTGCAGACCAGTTAAGTTGGCAAATAGGACTAGCTGTTGGGATACCATCTTTTGTTTTGTTCCTTGGTGTAGTTATAGTATGTTGTGTTTACTGTAACAGGAGAAATGCAAAACGAGCAGCAAATAAACAGGCTATTGAAGACAGGTACAATAATATTTCAAAGCAAGCAAAACAAAATGTTTCATATATCGACTTTAGCACCTTAAAGTATATTTATGCCTTTAATAGAACAAACTTATTTAAATGTTTAATTACGTTATACAATATTAAGTAGTAAGCATACTGGCAGACCTTTGTTTTAAGTTAACCGGGCATGTTATTCGGGTGGTTTTCAGTTTATTTTTCAATCGATTCTGGACTTTTAGAGATACATTATGTAAGGTTTAAATAAAGGTAATGTTGGGTTAGTATACATAAGGATAGTTATATAACTATAAAGTACTGTGATACTGGTTTGATTATATGTATTTACATTGTAATTTTTGTCTTGTAGATCTGTAAAGCATGCGCCATACTTATTTGCCAGTACGTTACCACACCGTTATCCGGGTTTTGGACACAAACACAATCTGACCTTTAGAGGTTATTGGGACAACGAATCTTTTGAATACGACGGATATCCATATTATCTCAATGATATGAACGGTTAGTATAACTATTGTTATCAACTGATGATAATATTGATTTGTATCACTGTGTCACATATTCTTTTTTCTTTAAAAGAGTAACCTCTCTTTCGGGAAGATATGTAGCATATAGCGTTTATTAGTTCAGTAGAAATATGTCGAAATGATCACATATTATTTTTTTCATTCAGGGTTTTACCAATTGATTAATAAATAATGAAAAGAAAACATACAGATCTTTACATGCAAAGGTTTAAATACAACTATAATTATGATAATTATTATCGTTACTCGAACGACTAAAATATTGTTTATAAGGAAAATGACCAAATAATAACTAAAACATGAATTGAATTACCGCGAGATATCAAAATAGTTGTCGTTTTAATATTTTAAATAAATATTTTTTAATTTATTTTTGGGTAGGACTTGGATATACTAGTGAAATATCTGGAGGAGCGTTTGTACCACACAGATATAAAAAATCGACTGCTAAGGTGAGCATAGTGTATTATACATTGGTATGACATAACAGCTATTTCTACATATAAATTTCACAATTTCGTACAGTTGGCCACCAAAGGAAGGAGAATCAAAGGACTTCGAGAAGATACTGAATCGTCAAGATAAGAACAAAATGCATTAGTTTTCGTAAAAAGCTACTGCTACCTTGCATGAAGTTCTGTTATACTTATTAATGCATACAAAAGGACTTTGTTGAAATGCACATTTAATCATGTTCCTTTTTTTCACTTCTAATTTAAAGTTGTAAACACAAATTTAGATGCAAGACATTTTTTAAAGTCTGATCAATGGTAAAATAAAACTATATTAAACAAACAATTAGTCAGTCATCATACAGTATTTGGAGAAGCTGGCTGATATCTCTTTTTTTTTTGTTGCTTAAATGATTTCCAATCATTTCAAGCCCCCATCAAGTACTTCTATATAAAAATTTGACGAATGCATATAAAACATTGCTAACATTAAATATTGATTTTTTTCAGATGCAGAATGGAAGATCTTCACATATATGACCACTAAATAGAACTTAATATGTTTTAGTATATATGTACCGGGTATTTTATTCAATAGTTATTATTTTATATTTTATACATTTGTTGTATTAAAATTGTCACATAATGTGTCGTTATTATATAGAAATGCCAAAAACATATAGAAAGTAATAACAAAAGAACAGAACGGCAAGAAAACTGTCAAAAAGACAATCCACAAATCAAAGTGACAAATACGTATATATAAACGTAGGACCTTGTTTGAACAGTTGTAGCTGAAGAGTGTATCCTAAAATTACTCAATATTCGCCTTTTACATATGGAATTTCCAACTTACACAAACAAGATCACGACTGCAATCTCACATAATCTTTTCTTTTCCACGAATTTAATGTCTTAAAACCAACACAAGGTCTACTTTTGCAACAAATGACACATTATGTTCCTTAGTGTTTTGCCTGACGGGACTTATTCTTCCTACGCAATACAATTATTTTTTTTTCATGACAAAAAATACTAGTAACCTGAACTGCTACATCATAACAACCACACAAGTAAGTACAGTTATAAAACTTCGTATCGTGGTAAAAATCAGTAAGCAAATTATGAAATTGTGTGAGTTGTTTTTTTGGCATGCCATCTCATCTTGTAGTAAGCGCTTATTAGTTAGACCTGAATACCAATTTCCTAAATGGTAGCAAACTTATAAATTATCAAATATATGTTTTGTTTGAATGAAATTTAATATCATTTTTAGCAATATATCAGCTATATCAAGGTATCAAGCATATTTTATTGCAATCTCCACGCAAAGGATTCTGGGTATCCTACGTCAACCACAATCACCTCTGCCATACCATTGGTTGACATTGTGAGAGATATCTCTCATGGAGGATAAGCTTTGAGTATAAACACAGTAATTTCAATGTAAAACTGTATCAAAAGTGTTTAAAAAGACTATATAAAAATAAATAAGATCTCTTGTATTATTTTTACAAACATCATCCTTTGTTTACAAGCGTCACGGACAGACGACATATGTAGTCCCGCAGTAAATGGAGGATGTCGTGTGGCAGAGGTTATATCTGGGAACCAGTTATGTTCTCTGTGCCGGAGAGTGGAAGCCGTGGTACCCGCTACCGCTTCCCCCATTCTGATACCTACAAAATAAAGCAATTTATAATAAACAACCGCTAAAATTGGGTCATTTTAATAACCATATATAGGCATTGTAATTTATCCTATGAATAGCTTCAAGTACTTGTCCTTATATATTGTACAGTTTTGCAGCTGGATTTTAAATACCCCACATTGAAATTTTGTAATATATGATGAATTAAATGCAATTGGGTTTTGAAGTGTCAGTAGAAAGTGTCATGGTTATAGAAAATATATATATATAATTTGGGTGTCATCCATGTTGTAGTAGTGTAACCCTGTGAAGGCCATTCGACTTCTGGCTTTAACCAAAATGACAGCCTAATACCTGAAAGAATCTATCACCATAAACAAAATATATAGGTCTTGTGCCTTTGAAACAGTTCTCTGTTTAAGGAGTTCGATAATTTAATCGAAGATGAAAAAATTACTCTTGATAACCGATTAAATTAAGTTATGATGTTCAATTTACTTGGTAGATTGTAATTAATTGTTTTAAATGTAGCAGGTGGTACTAAATCATATAGATCAGGAGCCTAGTTATGAGCCAGTTTATAAAAAAGCAATATTAATTCCCTTCTTACACCTAATTGTTTCATTCCCGTTTCATAATAAATAGTTGTAATGCTAGCGTAGCATGGTAAACCTAGTCTTTCTGATTTAACCTGCCCACAGTTGGGTCAAACTTCTGATGCATATTCCAAGATCAGTCTTATAAAAGTGAAATATATTTTTTCAAGATATTTCCTTTTTTAGTTTATATATTAGTTTTCGTAAGACGGTTATCTGTTTACATGCATTCACTACCACATTATCGATATGTTTTGTCCTGTTGGAATTATTACTTAAAGTTTACCGACACATGATAACAAGGAGACTGGTTTTTTAATTTGATGTATATGTCAATGACTTGTCTCCAATTTTGAATATGGGAATAACATGGGAAATTTGCCACTGTTCTGGAAAAGTATTCTCTTCTTAAGATTTACACTTTGAAATTTCATTGCTTACAACAATTAGTATTTATTTGCTTATTATATCTGGATCCACGGCTTTATTTACACAATGTCGACAGTAAATCAAGAACATCCTGTTCACAGACATCGATATCTGAAATATAATTCAACACATAAATCAACATCTATGTTGGAGATTGATCAAAAGTATCTATTTAAAATGTCTTATTTTTCAACAGCATTGTAAATTCAGATTATTACCGCGATCCTTTAAATGAGGAATATTGTAAGCGGGCCAATTTTAATCGACATATTAATTGTCTTCCAATATAATTTGCTATTATTTATTTTTAATGAATCTAAATTTTAATTGATGCTGACAAAATTTTTTTTTAAAATTATTAACCACATGTGGCTGGTGTTTAAACTGTCTTCGGTAGTTGGCGTTTTAAAACGAAGAATCATTTTTCGAAATATGTAGCGTTTATGCACTTCACGTTACAAATTTGAATCAAAACAAACTTTTATCATCATATCTAATAAGTATTTCACTTGTAGGTACACATTGTGAAGAAAAATGTAAAAAAAGTATCAGTAAAGTTTGTACAGGCTTTATCGTAATTAAAGTTTCCTAGCTAGTCTCACGCATTTTTTGTTTCCTTTTGTCTCCGTTTTAATTTATACAATATCACGTTTATAAGTTTTGATATTAATGCAAGCATATTCCATAGTTATGTGTGTTCCATCGTTTACTGATTGAACGGATAGACTGCATTTTTGTCTGTGGAAATCATGTGGATGCAACCTCGTTCTCGTTTATATAACTTAGCACATTGACAATGTAACAACATCTTTGTTCTTTCAATGAAGCGAGTTTGGTTAACATTCAACCTTAGAGAATGTTTCAAATCTACTGTTGTGGAGTCTTGAAATTTGAGGTTAAACTAATGCCTTTATAAAATTGTTTGTTTAAGTACTGATAGAGCTTCTTTTATACTTTGATCAATTTGGCTGCCATCTGTATTGGGAAGGAAGCTGAATACTCGGTAAATTTCCACATTTGAGAAGAAAACTGACAATTTCTGAAAATATTGATTGGTGTCGATCATATACCCATAGTAAGGCTTAAACAAACAGACACACACAGTGGTTATTAACTACCTTAATCCCCAACAAGGGTCATGACGAAGTACCATAATCACCAACAAGGGTTATGACGAAGTAACATAATCACCAACAAAGGTCATGACGAACTACCCTAATCACCAACAAGGGTCATGACGAAGTACCTAAACCAACAACAAGGGTCATGACGAACTACCATAATCACCAACAAGGGTCATGACGAAGTACCATAATCACCAACAAAGGTCATGACGAACTACCCTAATCACCAACAAGGGTCATAACGAACTACCATAATCACCAACAAGGGTCATGACGAAGTACCCTAATCACCAACAAGGGTCATGACGAAGTACCCTAATCACCAACAAGGGTCATGACGAAGTACCCTAATCACAAACAAGGGTCATGACGAACTACCCTAATCACCAACAAAGGTCATGACGAACTACCCTAATCACCAACAAAGGTCATGACGAAGTACCTAAACCAACAACAAGGGTCATGACGAACTACCATAATCACCAACAAGGGTCATGACGAACTACCATAATCACCAACAAGAGTCATGACGAACTACCCTAATCACCAACAAAGGTCATGACGAACTACCCTAATCACCAACAAGGGTCATGACGAAGTACCTAAACCAACAACAAGGGTCATGACGAACTATCATAATCACCAACAAGGGTCATGACGAACTACCATAATCACCAACAAAGGTCATGACGAACTACCCTAATCACCAACAAGGGTCATGACGAAGTACCTAAACCAACAACAAGGGTCATGACGAACTACCATAATCACCAACAAGGCTCATGACGAACTACCCTAATCACCAACAAGGGTCATGACGAAGTACCATAATCACCAACAAGGGTCATGACGAACTACCCTAATCACCAACAAGCGTCATGACAAAGTACCTAAACCAACAACAATGGTCATGACGAACTACCACAATCACCAACAAGGGTCATGACGAAGTACCTAAACCAACAACAAGGGTCATGACGAAGTACCCTAATCATCAACAAGGGTCATGACGAAGTACCTAAATCACCAACAAGGCTCATGACGAACTACCATAATCACAACAATGGTCATGACGAACTACCCTAATCACCAACAAAGGTCAAGACGAAGTACCTAAACCAGCAACAAGGGTCATGACGAACTACCTAAGTCACCAACAAGGGTCATGACGAACTACCATAATCACCAACAAGGGTCATGACGAAGTACCATAATCACTAACAAGGGTCATGACGAACTACCCTAATCACCAACAAGGGTCATGACGAACTACCATAATCACCAACAAGGGTCATGACGAACTACCATAATCACCAACAAGGGTCATGACGAACTACCCTAATCACCAACAAAGGTCATGACGAAGTACCTAAACCAACAACAAGGGTCATGACGAACTACCTAAATCACCAACAAGGGTCATGACGAACTACCATAATCACCAACAAGGGTCATGACGAAGTACCATAATCACCAACAAGGGTCATGACGAACTACCATAATCACCAACAAAGGTCATGACGAACTACCCTAATCACCAACAAAGGTCATGACGAACTACCATAATCACCAACAAGGGTCATGACGAACTACCCTAATCACCAACAAGGGTCATGACGAACTACCCTAATCACCAACAAGGGTCATGACGAACTACCATAATCACCAACAATGGTCATGACGAAGTACCTAAATCACCAACAAAGGTCATGACGAACTACCCTAATCACCAACATGGGTCATGACGAACTACCCTAATCACCAACAAAGGTCATGACGAAGTACCTAAACCAACAACAAGGGTCATGACGAACTACCCTAATCACCAACAAGGGTCATGACGAACTACCATAATCACCAACAAAGGTCATGACGAACTACCTAAATCACCAACAAGGGTCATGACGAACTACCCTAATCACCAACAAGGGTCATGACGAACTACCTAAATCACCAACAAAGGTCATGACGAACTACCCTAATCACCAACATGGGTCATGACGAACTACCCTAATCACCAACAAAGGTCATGACGAAGTACCTAAACCAACAACAAGGGTCATGACGAACTACCCTAATCACCAACAAGGGTCATGACGAACTACCATAATCACCAACAAAGGTCATGACGAACTACCTAAATCACCAACAAGGGTCATGACGAAGTACCCTAATCACCAACAAGGGTCATGACGAACTACCCTAATCACCAACAAAGGTCATGACGAACTACCATAATCACCAACAAAGGTCATGACGAACTACCATAATCACCAACAAGGGTCATGACGAAGTACCCTAATCACCAACAAGGGTCATGACGAACTACCTTAATCACCAACAAGGGTCATGAAGAACTACCTAAATCACCAACAAGGGTCATGACGAACTACCTTAATCACCAACAAGGGTTATAAAGAACTACCTAAATCACCAACAAGGGTCATGACGAACTACCATAATCACCAACAAGGGTCATGACGAAGTACCTAAACCAACAAGGGTCATGACGAACTACCATAATCACCAACAAGGGTCATGACGAACTACCCTAATCACCAACAAAGGTCATGACGAAGTACCTAAACCAACAACAAGGGTCATGACGAACTACCATAATCACCGACCAAGGGTCATGACGAAGTACTTAAATCACCAACAATGGTCATGCCGAACTACCATAATCACCAACAAAGGTCATGACGAAGTACCTAAACCAACAACAAGGGTCATGAAGAACTACCATAATCACCAACAAAGGTCATGACGAAGTACCTAAATCACCAACAAGGGTCATGACGAACTACCATAATCACCAACAAAGGTCATGACGAAGTACCTAAACCAACAACAAGGGTCATGACGAACTACCATAATCACCAACAAGGGTCATGACGAAGTACCATAATCACCAACAAAGGTCATGACGAACTACCCTAATCACTAACAAGTGACAAGGGTCATGAAGAACTACCTAAATCACCAACAAGGGTCATGACGAACTACCATAATCACCAACAAGGGTCATGACGAAGTACCATAATCATCAACAAGGGTCATGACGAACTACCATAATCACCAACAAAGGTCATGACGAACTACCCTAATCACCAACAAAGGTCATGACGAACTACCATAATCGCCAACAAGGGTCATGACGAACTACCCTAATCACCAACAAGGGTCATGACGAACTACCCTAATCACCAACAAGGGTCATGACGAACTACCATAATCACCAACAAGGGTCACGACGAAGTACCTAAATCACCAACAAAGGTCATGACGAACTACCCTAATCACCAACAAGGGTCATGACGAACTACCATAATCACCAACAAAGGTCATGACGAACTACCCTAATCACCAACAAGGGACAAGGGTCATGAAGAACTTCCTAAATCACCAACAAGGGTCATGACGAACTACCATAATCACCAACAAGGGTCATGACGAAGTACCATAATCACCAAAAAGGGTCATGACGAACTACCATAATCACCAACAAAGGTCATGACGAACTACCCTAATCACCAACAAAGGTCATAACGAAGTACCATAATCACCAACAAGGGTCATGACGAACTACCCTAATCACCAACAAGGGTCATGACGAACTACCCTTATCACCAACAAGGGTCATGACGAACTACCATAATCACCAACAAGGGTCATGACGAAGTACCTAAATCACCAACAAAGGTCATGACGAACTACCCTAATCACCAACAAGGGTCATGACGAACTACCATAATCACCAACAAGGGTCATGACGAAGTACCATAATCACCAACAAAGGTCATGACGAACTACCCTAATCACCAACAAGGGACAAGGGTCATGAAGAACTTCCTAAATCACCAACAAGGGTCATGACGAACTACCATAATCACCAACAAGGGTCATGACGAAGTACCTAAACCAACAAGGGTCATGACGATCTACCATAATCACCAACAAAGGTCATGACGAAGTACCTAAACCAACAACAAGGGTCATGACGAACTACCCTAATCACCAACAAGGGTCATGACGAAGTACCATAATCACCAACAAGGGTCATGACGAACTACCATAATCACCAACAAGGGTCATGACGAAGTACCTAAATCACCAACAAGTGTCATGACGAACTACCATAATCTTCAACAAGGGTCATGACGAACTACCCTAATCACCAACAAGGGTCATGACGAAGTACCTAAATCACCCACAAGGGTCATGACGAACTACCGTAATCACCAACAAGGGTCATGACGAACTACCCTAATCACCAACAAGCGTCATGACAAAGTACCTAAACCAACAACAATGGTCATGACGAACTACCACAATCACCAACAAGGGTCATGACGAAGTACCTAAACCAACAACAAGGGTCATGACGAAGTACCCTAATCATCAACAAGGGTCATGACGAAGTACCTAAATCACCAACAAGGCTCATGACGAACTACCATAATCACAACAATGGTCATGACGAACTACCCTAATCACCAACAAAGGTCAAGACGAAGTACCTAAACCAGCAACAAGGGTCATGACGAACTACCTAAGTCACCAACAAGGGTCATGACGAACTACCATAATCACCAACAAGGGTCATGACGAAGTACCATAATCACTAACAAGGGTCATGACGAACTACCCTAATCACCAACAAGGGTCATGACGAACTACCATAATCACCAACAAGGGTCATGACGAACTACCATAATCACCAACAAGGGTCATGACGAACTACCCTAATCACCAACAAAGGTCATGACGAAGTACCTAAACCAACAACAAGGGTCATGACGAACTACCTAAATCACCAACAAGGGTCATGGCGAACTACCATAATCACCAACAAGGGTCATGACGAAGTACCATAATCACCAACAAGGGTCATGACGAACTACCATAATCACCAACAAAGGTCATGACGAACTACCCTAATCACCAACAAAGGTCATGACGAACTACCCTAATCACCAACAAGGGTCATGACGAACTACCCTAATCACCAACAAGGGTCATGACGAACTACCCTAATCACCAACAAGGGTCATGACGAACTACCATAATCACCAACAATGGTCATGACGAAGTACCTAAATCACCAACAAAGGTCATGACGAACTACCCTAATCACCAACATGGGTCATGACGAACTACCCTAATCACCAACAAAGGTCATGACGAAGTACCTAAACCAACAACAAGGGTCATGACGAACTACCCTAATCACCAACAAGGGTCATGACGAACTACCATAATCACCAACAAAGGTCATGACGAACTACCTAAATCACCAACAAGGGTCATGACGAACTACCCTAATCACCAACAAGGGTCATGACGAACTACCTAAATCACCAACAAAGGTCATGACGAACTACCCTAATCACCAACATGGGTCATGACGAACTACCCTAATCACCAACAAAGGTCATGACGAAGTACCTAAACCAACAACAAGGGTCATGACGAACTACCCTAATCACCAACAAGGGTCATGACGAACTACCATAATCACCAACAAAGGTCATGACGAACTACCTAAATCACCAACAAGGGTCATGACGAAGTACCCTAATCACCAACAAGGGTCATGACGAACTACCCTAATCACCAACAAAGGTCATGACGAACTACCATAATCACCAACAAAGGTCATGACGAACTACCATAATCACCAACAAGGGTCATGACGAAGTACCCTAATCACCAACAAGGGTCATGACGAACTACCTTAATCACCAACAAGGGTCATGAAGAACTACCTAAATCACCAACAAGGGTCATGACGAACTACCTTAATCACCAACAAGGGTTATGAAGAACTACCTAAATCACCAACAAGGGTCATGACGAACTACCATAATCACCAACAAGGGTCATGACGAAGTACCTAAACCAACAAGGGTCATGACGAACTACCATAATCACCAACAAGGGTCATGACGAACTACCCTAATCACCAACAAAGGTCATGACGAAGTACCTAAACCAACAACAAGGGTCATGACGAACTACCATAATCACCGACCAAGGGTCATGACGAAGTACTTAAATCACCAACAATGGTCATGCCGAACTACCATAATCACCAACAAAGGTCATGACGAAGTACCTAAACCAACAACAAGGGTCATGAAGAACTACCATAATCACCAACAAAGGTCATGACGAAGTACCTAAATCACCAACAAGGGTCATGACGAACTACCATAATCACCAACAAAGGTCATGACGAAGTACCTAAACCAACAACAAGGGTCATGACGAACTACCATAATCACCAACAAGGGTCATGACGAAGTACCATAATCACCAACAAAGGTCATGACGAACTACCCTAATCACTAACAAGTGACAAGGGTCATGAAGAACTACCTAAATCACCAACAAGGGTCATGACGAACTACCATAATCACCAACAAGGGTCATGACGAACTACCCTAATCACCAACAAGGGTCATGACGAACTACCCTAATCACCAACAAGGGTCATGACGAACTACCATAATCACCAACAAGGGTCACGACGAAGTACCTAAATCACCAACAAAGGTCATGACGAACTACCCTAATCACCAACAAGGGTCATGACGAACTACCATAATCACCAACAAAGGTCATGACGAACTACCCTAATCACCAACAAGGGTCATGACGAACTACCCTAATCACCAACAAGGGTCATGACGAACTACCATAATCACCAACAAAGGTCATGACGAACTACCCTAATCACCAACAAGGGTCATGACGAACTACCCTAATCACCAACAAGGGTCATGACGAACTACCATAATCACCAACAAGGGTCACGACGAAGTACCTAAATCACCAACAAAGGTCATGACGAACTACCCTAATCACCAACAAGGGTCATGACGAACTACCATAATCACCAACAAAGGTCATGACGAACTACCCTAATCACCAACAAGGGACAAGGGTCATGAAGAACTTCCTAAATCACCAACAAGGGTCATGACGAACTACCATAATCACCAACAAGGGTCATGACGAAGTACCATAATCACCAAAAAGGGTCATGACGAACTACCATAATCACCAACAAAGGTCATGACGAACTACCCTAATCACCAACAAAGGTCATAACGAACTACCATAATCACCAACAAGGGTCATGACGAACTACCCTAATCACCAACAAGGGTCATGACGAACTACCCTTATCACCAACAAGGGTCATGACGAACTACCATAATCACCAACAAGGGTCATGACGAAGTACCTAAATCACCAACAAAGGTCATGACGAACTACCCTAATCACCAACAAGGGTCATGACGAACTACCATAATCACCAACAAGGGTCATGACGAAGTACCATAATCACCAACAAAGGTCATGACGAACTACCCTAATCACCAACAAGGGACAAGGGTCATGAAGAACTTCCTAAATCACCAACAAGGGTCATGACGAACTACCATAATCACCAACAAGGGTCATGACGAAGTACCTAAACCAACAAGGGTCATGACGATCTACCATAATCACCAACAAAGGTCATGACGAAGTACCTAAACCAACAACAAGGGTCATGACGAACTACCCTAATCACCAACAAGGGTCATGACGAAGTACCATAATCACCAACAAGGGTCATGACGAACTACCATAATCACCAACAAGGGTCATGACGAAGTACCTAAATCACCAACAAGTGTCATGACGAACTACCATAATCTTCAACAAGGGTCATGACGAACTACCCTAATCACCAACAAGGGTCATGACGAAGTACCTAAATCACCAACAAGGGTCATGACGAACTACCGTAATCACCAACAAGGGTCATGACGAACTACCCTAATCACCAACAAGTGTCATAACGAACTACCCTAATCACCAACAAGGGTCATGACGAAGTACTTAAACCAACAACAAAGGTCATGACGAACTACCATAATCACCAACAATGGTCATGACGAAGTACCTAAATCACCAACAAGGGTCATGACGAACTACCATAATCACCAACAAGGGTCATGACGAACTACCCTAATCACCAACAAGGGTCATGACGAAGTACCTAAACCAACAACAAGGGTCATGACGAACTACCCTAATCACCAACAAGTGTCATAGCGAACTACCCTAATCACCAACAAGGGTCATGACGAAGTACCTAAACCAACAACAAGGGTCATGACGAACTACCATAATCACCAACAATGGTCATGACGAAGTACCTAAATCACCAACAATGGTCATGCCGAAGTACCTAAATCACCAACAAGGGTCATGACGAACTACCATAATCACCAACAAGGGTCATGACGAACTACCCTAATCACCAACAAGGGTCATGACGAAGTACCTAAACCAACAACAAGGGTCATGACGAACTACCATAATTACCAACAAGGGTCATGACGAACTACCCTAATCACCAACAGGGGTCATGACGAACTACCCTAATCACCAACAAGGGTCATGACGAAGTACCTAAACCAACAACAAGGGTCATGACGAACTACCATAATCACCAACAAGGGTCATGACGAACTACCCTAATCACCAACAAGGGTCATGACGAACTACCTAAATCACCAACAAGGGTCATGACGAACTACCTAAACCAACAAGGGTCATGACGAAGTACCTAAACCAACAACAAGGGTCATGACGAAGTACCCTAATCATCAACAAGGGTCATGACGAAGTACCTAAATCACCAACAAGGCTCATGACGAACTACCATAATCACAACAATGGTCATGACGAACTACCCTAATCACCAACAAAGGTCAAGACGAAGTACCTAAACCAGCAACAAGGGTCATGACGAACTACCTAAGTCACCAACAAGGGTCATGACGAACTACCATAATCACCAACAAGGGTCATGACGAAGTACCATAATCACTAACAAGGGTCATGACGAACTACCCTAATCACCAACAAGAGTCATGACGAACTACCATAATCACCAACAAGGGTCATGACGAACTACCATAATCACCAACAAGGGTCATGACGAACTACCCTAATCACCAACAAAGGTCATGACGAAGTACCTAAACCAACAACAAGGGTCATGACGAACTACCTAAATCACCAACAAGGGTCATGGCGAACTACCATAATCACCAACAAGGGTCATGACGAAGTACCATAATCACCAACAAGGGTCATGACGAACTACCATAATCACCAACAAAGGTCATGACGAACTACCCTAATCACCAACAAAGGTCATGACGAACTACCATAATCACCAACAAGGGTCATGACGAACTACCCTAATCACCAACAAGGGTCATGACGAACTACCCTAATCACCAACAAGGGTCATGACGAACTACCATAATCACCAACAATGGTCATGACGAAGTACCTAAATCACCAACAAAGGTCATGACGAACTACCCTAATCACCAACATGGGTCATGACGAACTACCCTAATCACCAACAAAGGTCATGACGAAGTACCTAAACCAACAACAAGGGTCATGACGAACTACCCTAATCACCAACAAGGGTCATGACGAACTACCATAATCACCAACAAAGGTCATGACGAACTACCTAAATCATCAACAAGGGTCATGACGAACTACCCTAATCACCAACAAGGGTCATGACGAACTACCTAAATCACCAACAAAGGTCATGACGAACTACCCTAATCACCAACATGGGTCATGACGAACTACCCTAATCACCAACAAAGGTCATGACGAAGTACCTAAACCAACAACAAGGGTCATGACGAACTACCCTAATCACCAACAAGGGTCATGACGAACTACCATAATCACCAACAAAGGTCATGACGAACTACCTAAATCACCAACAAGGGTCATGACGAACTACCCTAATCACCAACAAGGGTCATGACGAACTACCCTAATCACCAACAAAGGTCATGACGAACTACCATAATCACCAACAAAGGTCATGACGAACTACCATAATCACCAACAAGGGTCATGACGAAGTACCCTAATCACCAACAAGGGTCATGACGAACTACCTTAATCACCAACAAGGGTCATGAAGAACTACCTAAATCACCAACAAGGGTCATGACGAACTACCTTAATCACCAACAAGGGTTATGAAGAACTACCTAAATCACCAACAAGGGTCATGACGAACTACCATAATCACCAACAAGGGTCATGACGAAGTACCTAAACCAACAAGGGTCATGACGAACTACCATAATCACCAACAAGGGTCATGACGAACTACCCTAATCACCAACAAAGGTCATGACGAAGTACCTAAACCAACAACAAGGGTCATGACGAACTACCATAATCACCGACCAAGGGTCATGACGAAGTACTTAAATCACCAACAATGGTCATGCCGAACTACCATAATCACCAACAAAGGTCATGACGAAGTACCTAAACCAACAACAAGGGTCATGAAGAACTACCATAATCACCAACAAAGGTCATGACGAAGTACCTAAATCACCAACAAGGGTCATGACGAACTACCATAATCACCAACAAAGGTCATGACGAAGTACCTAAACCAACAACAAGGGTCATGACGAACTACCATAATCACCAACAAGGGTCATGACGAAGTACCATAATCACCAACAAAGGTCATGACGAACTACCCTAATCACTAACAAGTGACAAGGGTCATGAAGAACTACCTAAATCACCAACAAGGGTCATGACGAACTACCATAATCACCAACAAGGGTCATGACGAAGTACCATAATCACCAACAAGGGTCATGACGAACTACCATAATCACCAACAAAGGTCATGACGAACTACCCTAATCACCAACAAAGGTCATGACGAACTACCATAATCGCCAACAAGGGTCATGACGAACTACCCTAATCACCAACAAGGGTCATGACGAACTACCCTAATCACCAACAAGGGTCATGACGAACTACCATAATCACCAACAAGGGTCACGACGAAGTACCTAAATCACCAACAAAGGTCATGACGAACTACCCTAATCACCAACAAGGGTCATGACGAACTACCATAATCACCAACAAAGGTCATGACGAACTACCCTAATCACCAACAAGGGACAAGGGTCATGAAGAACTTCCTAAATCACCAACAAGGGTCATGACGAACTACCATAATCACCAACAAGGGTCATGACGAAGTACCATAATCACCAACAAGGGTCATGACGAACTACCATAATCACCAACAAAGGTCATGACGAACTACCCTAATCACCAACAAAGGTCATAACGAACTACCATAATCACCAACAAGGGTCATGACGAACTACCCTAATCACCAACAAGGGTCATGACGAACTACCCTTATCACCAACAAGGGTCATGACGAACTACCATAATCACCAACAAGGGTCATGACGAAGTACCTAAATCACCAACAAAGGTCATGACGAACTACCCTAATCACCAACAAGGGTCATGACGAACTACCATAATCACCAACAAGGGTCATGACGAAGTACCATAATCACCAACAAAGGTCATGACGAACTACCCTAATCACCAACAAGGGACAAGGGTCATGAAGAACTTCCTAAATCACCAACAAGGGTCATGACGAACTACCATAATCACCAACAAGGGTCATGACGAAGTACCTAAACCAACAAGGGTCATGACGATCTACCATAATCACCAACAAAGGTCATGACGAAGTACCTAAACCAACAACAAGGGTCATGACGAACTACCCTAATCACCAACAAGGGTCATGACGAAGTACCATAATCACCAACAAGGGTCATGACGAACTACCATAATCACCAACAAGGGTCATGACGAAGTACCTAAATCACCAACAAGTGTCATGACGAACTACCATAATCTTCAACAAGGGTCATGACGAACTACCCTAATCACCAACAAGGGTCATGACGAAGTACCTAAATCACCAACAAGGGTCATGACGAACTACCGTAATCACCAACAAGGGTCATTACGAACTACCCTAATCACCAACAAGTGTCATAACGAACTACCCTAATCACCAACAAGGGTCATGACGAAGTACTTAAACCAACAACAAAGGTCATGACGAACTACCATAATCACCAACAATGGTCATGACGAAGTACCTAAATCACCAACAAGGGTCATGACGAACTACCATAATCACCAACAAGGGTCATGACGAACTACCCTAATCACCAACAAGGGTCATGACGAAGTACCTAAACCAACAACAAGGGTCATGACGAACTACCCTAATCACCAACAAGTGTCATAGCGAACTACCCTAATCACCAACAAGGGTCATGACGAAGTACCTAAACCAACAACAAGGGTCATGACGAACTACCATAATCACCAACAATGGTCATGACGAAGTACCTAAATCACCAACAATGGTCATGCCGAAGTACCTAAATCACCAACAAGGGTCATGACGAACTACCATAATCACCAACAAGGGTCATGACGAACTACCCTAATCACCAACAAGGGTCATGACGAAGTACCTAAACCAACAACAAGGGTCATGACGAACTACCATAATTACCAACAAGGGTCATGACGAACTACCCTAATCACCAACAGGGGTCATGACGAACTACCCTAATCACCAACAAGGGTCATGACGAAGTACCTAAACCAACAACAAGGGTCATGACGAACTACCATAATCACCAACAAGGGTCATGACGAACTACCCTAATCACCAACAAGGGTCATGACGAACTACCTAAATCACCAACAAGGGTCATGACGAACTACCTAAACCAACAAGGGTCATGACGAAGTACCTAAACCAACAACAAGGGTCATGAGGAACTACTCTAATCACCAACAAGGGTCATGACGAACTACCCTAATCACCAACAAGGGTCATGACGAACTACCTAAATCACCAACAAGGGTCCATTACAATAATATAAGCAATAGAAGTTTTACAAAAGTTTAATTTCAGACCATTCAAGTTGGATAATTGGAGTAGCTGTCGGAATACTCAGATTTGTAGTCTGCTTACTAATTTACTGCTCAGCTAATCATTACTGCTCATTTACTTCAAAATTTTCTCTCGTGCTAAATATTGATGAAATACTGCTCAAAGAAAAGCAAATATCCAATCAATCATTAAATTTTTCTCATTGGTTCTTTTTTGTAATTTTGTGTTCTAGTCTCTAGAAATTTCATTTGGTTTAAGGTATGTTGTTTTCACAAATATTAAACAGTTTAGTCCTTAATGTCACAGATTGATAGATAGTATGAGAGATTTTTTGGGTAAATTGAGATTAATATATTTATAAAAGTTCTGATTGATTGATTAAGAGGAAGTGTGAATAATTATAAATTTTATAACAAAATATCTATAAAATCAGTTTAACAGTAAATATAATATTAATATGATCCATTTGCATACAATTGATTGAATAATGTGTACTTAATAAAACAAGTAATTTATATGAGTTCAAGATATTTTTACTTTATGAATTTTGAAGCATAAATAGGGCTAAATTTCCTGTAAACATTTAAAGGCTAAATTTCTATAAAATAGCATAAGCGGAATAACTTAATATTGCATACAAAACAGCATGTTAGGACATTTTTATTGATATACCATTTTAAATAATGACTGCAATTTAAGGAAATAGAGTAGCTGCTACTTGACATATTAATGCATATTTTGTCTCTTTTATGCTTATATTATATTTCTTTGTTTCCTTTTTGGTATGTTGATTGTTTTGTTGCCTCCCTTATGTCGCGACTGCCTTATACTTTGTAGAACACGCGGTAATTACTCAGTTTTTAATAAATAATGGCAAAATGATTATTTTTAAGTGATTTTGTTATTTGGTTCAATCATTGACATCATATATATCATCATTCTAATGATTCAAACAACACGACATGTAACATATAAATCAAGACTGTACAACAATAAAAAATATCGTCGTCCAAATTATTACTGTAAGGCATAAAACACACAAGGTAACAAATAGAACGAAGAGCCAATACACACAAGGTAACACATAGAACGAAGAGCCAATACACACAAGGTAACACATAGAACGAAGAGCCAATACACACAAGGTAACACATAGAACGAAGAGCCAATACACACAAGGTAACACATAGAACGAAGAGCCAATACACACAAGGTAACACATAGAACGAAGAGCCAATACACACAAGGTAACACACAGAACGAAGAGCCAATACACACAAGGTAACACATAGAACGAAGAGCCAATACACACAAGGTAACACATAGAACGAAGAGCCAATACACACAAGGTAACACATAGAACGAAGAGCCAATACACACAAGGTAACACATAGAACGAAGAGCCAATACACACAAGGTAACACATAGAACGAAGAGCCAATACACACAAGGTAACACATAGAACGAAGAGCCAATACACACAAGGTAACACATAGAACGAAGAGCCAATACACACAAGGTAACACATAGAACGAAGAGCCAATACACAACAAGGTAACACATAGAACGAAGAGCCAATACACACAAGGTAACACATAGAACGAAGAGCCAATACACACAAGGTAACACATAGAACGAAGAGCCAATACACACAAGGTAACACATAGAACGAAGAGCCAATACACACAAGGTAACACATAGAACGAAGAGCCAATACACACAAGGTAACACATAGAACGAAGAGCCAATACGTACACAAGGTAACACATAGAACGAAGAGCCAATACACACAAGGTAACACATAGAACGAAGAGCCAATACACACAAGGTAACACATAGAACGAAGAGCCAATACACACAAGGTAATACATAGAACGAAGAGCCAATACGTACACAAGGTAACACATAGAACGAAGAGCCAATACACACAAGGTAACACATAGAACGAAGAGCCAATACGTACACAAGGTAACACATAGAACGAAGAGCCAATACGTACACAAGGTAACACATAGAACGAAGAGCCAATACGTACACAAGGTAACACATAGAACGAAGAGCCAATACGTACACAAGGTAACACATAGAACGAAGAGCCAATAAGTATACAAGGTAACACATAGAACGAAGAGCCAATACGTACACAAGGTAACACATAGAACGAAGAGCCAATACGTACACAAGGTAACACATAGAACGAAGAGCCAATACACACAAGGTAACACATAGAACGAAGAGCCAATACACACAAGGTAACACATAGAACGAAGAGCCAATACGTTAACCAACAATACAAAAGTGGTAAAATCAAACAATGTGTCAATCGGTAGTTATATACCTGTTGATGGAAATAAGGAGTGCAATCATAATTCTCAAACATAAATGTTTATTATACTTACTGATTTATTTTGGATGATATTCCATTGTAATTTGTGTAATGCATATATCAGCCTTCCGAGTGAAAAGTTATAAAACCAAATTTTAATGGTTTATTTCATATGACTGATATTACAAATTTTACATTTCTATTGATTTCAACGTTAAATTCATTGATTAAATGTTTGTTTAACGTCCATGTAACATAATTGCACTTCTAGTCAGAACGAGTTTATAAACAATGAATCAAGGGTGGAATATAATAGACTAAAGAAAGTCCAATTTTTATTTCCACTGTAAAAGTATGAAGTATTGGTTAGGGGCGATTAATTTAATCTTATGTGGCTAAAGAATGATCTGCATGTGCAGATAACGTGGATTTCTTCAAACACGTTACACATAATAGTCCGCGTTTTAGTATTTTTTGTATATAAATCGACAAGCAAAAAGAAGATGGCCTTGCTTATCCACCAAATGGAAATGTGTAATGCAGTTTTGCGGTTGGAAAACTTTAACCTCTTTGTATAGCCATAGTTTTATGTGTTAATGATTCATAAACAAAACAAATCTATGTTCTGATCTATTATGATACAAATGATAAGATTATTAAGTAATAATTGTGAAAATGTAGACATTTTTTTCTATTAGTATAGGTATCATCCCAATAACGCGAACAATAGTGTTTTCCAAAAATACACAGTCGTCAAATTAAGTCTAAACGTTATCTGATCCACTAATTATTGTTGGTGCATTGTTTATGTGTACATGATTTGCTGTTATAATCGTCTTCAAACTGAAAATAAAATAAAAAAGCTTTGCAGAAACACCTTATATATTATCTTATATAGGTATAACTAGATGTTTTTGACCCTTTTCACTCTGTATTAATTTATAATGTTAATGGTTAATATGTGTTTGATATTCAAATTTAACATGTAGTGCAATATAGTCAGTTTAAAATATATAATTATTGAATATCTTTTAAAACCTTTTGAAACAATCATAAACTCAATATAGTGTTTAACACAGGATTATCGTTAAGTATACAACTACCTTTATGTACATTTACGTACGTTTTATTTTTAAGCTGGTTTGTACTTCTCCTTGCATTGGCAGAAATATTAATATTCTCAGCATTTAACCTTGATAAATACAAATGTATATTATAACTTATGTATGATTATCGGAATGTAGGAATGAACTTAACATGTTTTATTAATTGAAATTTTCTTTTATTATGGTACATACGGTTTATTATCTAAGATTAAAATCAAAATTTAGCTACCTTTGTATCTCTCAAGAAAAAAAATTGTTAAAAATTGCTACTTAAAAACCATTGCTTGCTGAACGACATCATATAGTATCGGAATGTGAAATTAAACGTCTGGGTCAGTGTTTGTTCAGTGAGGTAAGGCCAAAGTTTCCCTTTTCATTGATTATGTCTTCTAAGATAGCTGCATTTTATTGAATTTTTTGTCGTGGTCGATAAATTAAAGTTGTCAAGGCAAATTTGCGTAAAATGCGATACAATTAATTTTAAGAGTTTTTTTTTATAGTTTTTCTAAATTAAAAAAATATATCTTTCGTAAAAAGTAGTAATACGACAAAATAAAATAAATAATGTAGTTTATGCACGCTGTCTTAATCACTTACTGTAAATGGGAAGCAAGGGTCGAGTAATTGAGATAGTTAGTCACCTACTAACGATCACGGATCCTGTCAACAGTGAGGAGCCTTACTGACGCTTGATATAGTATTTTAAGTGGCATAAAACCCTTGCGTTCGGCTTAGAAAATGTAATCCTCCTTTATGTTTTTCGCACTTTACAAAATTAAGACGCAAAAAAGTTAATGTTTCTATGAAAACAAAGAATTTAAAATTTTCTTTTATTTACCTATTACTAAAAGAGGACAGTTGCCGTAAACTGTCATCTGATGAAGATTCTTCGCTATCTTTAACAACTTCATCTTTCCGTTGTGAAATGGAATTATCTTCAAACCTTTTTGTAAAAGAAAATAGGATGTATATAAACGTAGTAGTATTTTTTCATTAGTAAACGTTATGCACCCATTTCTGTCTTTGATAAACAGTGTCTATTTTAGAATCCATAAAATCAAATAGTACATGATTAAGTGTTGTTGCCAAAGGTTTCAATTACTCCGCGATTCAGGATGTTTTAATATTCTAAATATAGGACTCACATCTGAATCAGTGAATTTATAGGCGCCTGATGACACGAGTTAGTTTCAGAATTGCGCTCTAAATGCCACTGCAGGTTTTGAGCCTTTGCCATAGATAAATCTTTTCGAAATGAATCAACGTTATCAATCGTGTGACTTTTTCGCACTTTCATAAACGACCTGAAATAGAAAACGAATAATTTAAAGAAAGACATGACTGCACAATAAAGCTATAGTTTTTGTTCAATATTTTATTCTTAGATCAACATTTGTTTTATAAGTTTTGAAGTTGTATTAATTTTATGAAATTAAAAAAGTGTTTTAATAGAAAAATATTATTATGTTTATACGTAATGGACAATATTAAGGCGCATGTGTCATCTTTTAATATATAAAAAAAACAGTTGCACATAAGTTATAAAATTTTCTGTTAATGAAGGTAATAACAAAATACCGAACACAGAGGAAACTGTAAAAACAGACAATCCACAAATTTAAGTTCGAAAAACTGGCAAATTCCAAAACAACAACCAGAACTGTACAGAACTGGCCTAACTTGGTACACGCATTTTAAAAGAAACGGTGATCAACCCAGGCTTTATGGCATGCCAAACATTCCGCTTCCATAACTGTAGTATGTGAGTTAATTTAGTTGATTAAAATAGATGTGTATCATATACCACTAGTCAATAATATGTGTATCCAACAATCATAGTGGCTCATTCACTGTACACTGCAAAAATGGGAAAACTATCTGCAACAAAAAAATTTAAACGAGGTTGAATATTATTCGACATATTCTTGAACAAGTTTATCTTTTTATCAATTAACATACTCTTTTGACATCTGCTTGATTTTTCCCATAATATCTTGTTGTTCCTATAGCATTCGCCTTAGTGTCGTATTTTCCTTCTCTAAATTTTGGTTTCGCTCCTTAGATCTAATAAGGAAATGATACATGTTACCTAAATTCAATTAGTAACAAAGTCAAGAAAATAAAAAAATGGTCAAACTGTTGTCCCCATTCAAAGCATTCAACTCTAGACAATGCAATTAGCTTAAACAAAATTTGTAAACGAGAGATTGCAGTTTTACAAGCGCGCTGTAAAGAACATACGCTTCACTGAATTGTTGTTTAGTGGGTCAAACTTCAAGTTTAACAAAAACAAACCTTTCATCTGATGTTTGTTCACAGGTATTCATGGTAATTATTTCTTAAAGATAAATTGTGCAGTTACTTCATTATCTATGGAAACACGAAACATTTGTGACGTTTTAAAAGAAGACTCATGCAATTATTATTACTAATGAAATGTCATCAAACACATTAAGGCTATACAATTTACTAAGGCAGACGCGCATTATGTCTTATCAGGACTAAATAAGGGCGATCATACCTTAAAAATCTATGCTTTGACTAATACATTTATATATTTTTTAAACTTACATTGCTGCATTCGTATCATATTCCTTTCTTTCGAGTTCTAATGAATTAAACAGCATTGTCATATCCTTTTCCGCCTCTAGAAATTTCTCGTTTGAACTCTGCAGTCTATATAATATTTGTAATACAACGTAATGCATTCAAATCAAATAATGGGTTAGGTTTGTTAATATATTAGTATCATTGTCTAGTTGACTCCTTTATAGTAGAAACAATAGATATTCAGAATATATTCCAATTACAAATTACAATTACAAATAGTATTTGTCAGTTTGCTTGTTTATTTAAATTGTGTTAAACACCATTTGCATCAATTACTCAGCTTTGTCGTGGCATTCAGTTCTTATTGGGGAGGAATCTTTGTCAATTAAGATTTGAATTGAGCCCACTGAGCTGCAGTAAGACTCGAATCTGCATTTTTCAGATATTAAAAAAATACTGCTAATGGTACACAACATTTACTCACTCAAGCTGCAACTCTTTTATTTTCATCTGACAGTCCAATACAGCTTTCTTCAGTTCCTCATTTTCTCTCTTTAAAATTGAACATGGTTCAGTGTGATGCCTTCAATTAAAGCAATTATGTATTATCGTTTGATGATAATAACGACAAACGTCCAACGTAAAGAGAGAAACTAACAGTTGTGTATAAAATAAAATTTTATGATTATATCTTTTTGGTAGCTTGAATAATTGCTTGCCTTAGATTATTGATTGATTGGTGGTTTGTAGGTTGCGTAACGTCAAGTGAGCAATATGTCCACTATTTACATGGCGAAAACAAGTTTACAAACAAAAGTGTAAACGTGGGAAAGGGAAAAAAACATTTGAATGCGAAATGTAAGGAGTATTTGGTAAGGATGTACAAATAAACCTGTTGTAGCCGCTACTATGAGCCAACTGCTTTTTAAATCTACAAAATGGGTACTTTATGGTGCTATGAGATTGACCACCTAGAATCGCGTTACACACTGTGATGCGAGGTCAGATTTTATTATAATGACATGAAACTCCTAACGGAAATGTTTATCCTCCCTGTCACATGGAGAGGCACTGGACAGCTCTGTGGTTCTAGAAATAGGAACCTCATCCAGTATGGTCCAAGCTGTGCATTTAGTATAAAGTAAAAGTTACAAACTATTAACTAAATCTTTTTGTCAATCTATTTAATTTTTCAAAAAGTGAAAAAGCAGTGTCATTGTACTAAGCACATAAAGTGAAATCTTTTCTCGAACATTTCTAACTGCCAGTAACGCTAAAATTAAATTTCATTAGACATCTTACAAAAATTGCAAAGTTTTAAAGAGAACCAGGAAAGGTAACAATCGTTTGTAAAGCTATGTTTTACGCATGGCACATATTCTATGTATTCCACATCTCTGTTAATTTCAAACGAATTTCTCTTCCTTTCAGAATTTATTCGACGAATTTTGTCTTTGTGTTATTTTGTTCTATGCTTCTTACTGTTTGTCATATAGTTTTGCATTATTCTTTTTGACTTGTTTCTTAGTTTTTTCGAATTCGTTTTTGTTTGTAACTTAAAAATCATGAATACCTGTCCGTGTGACAAGAGCTTAGGCATAAGTTTCTGTTGAAGTACGAGAGTCTTTTCTTTACTGTTTCAGACTTCATTAGTTCCCATGATTTTTTTTGGATATTAATGTAATAAAGTGTATCGTCAGTTTCTTTATTCTGCCTATCAAGCTCGTGTTTTATTTGCGAATGGCTTCTGCGCTCTTCTTCATACCTAAATTGAATAAAGGTTAGGATTATCAGAAATCAATGTGTTTTACGTGTTCGCATATATATGCGTCTATATGAATATATGTCGTACATTAAAATTTCGTTATTCTGGTATGTCTGCCGAAACCAGCAGTAAAGGAAAGGAAGTAATTAAAGCTTTGCACTTTCAAAAGAAAGTCCTCGTGTTATTAGTCTGTTTCTTATTATTATTTGTTTCTGATGCTTTCTTTTCGCAAACAGTAATTTGTATTTAAAACTATATTGTTAAAGACATGTTCTACAAAATAGCAAACATTACGCTTTTACGGTAAACTTTGGCACACCGGCGTTAATTCCCATGTAAGAAAAAAATGTTGGGTATAGATAAACTTTGCAACTCGTATAAGATATCGTATAAGATATTGCAGTGAAAATTGTTCCAACATGCACGGTAATGGAAAGTGACACATTATAGCAGTTATTTACCCTTTATTGCTAATGGATTTTGTACCACTGTAACTCATGAGGCAGACATAATTGCGAATTGGGATTTTCACTGTTATTTTTCATCAAAGATACCAAGGTTAATAGAATTTACTACCCCAAACGCGCGTTTCGCCTCAAAAAGCCTTATCAGTGGCACTGAAACCCAAACAATACTTAAAATACAAATGATTTAGATGTTGAAGAGATTTTATCACGGAAAATTCAAAACATTATGAACAAATCAGGCATTTATCTATCTACCCCTTGGAAATAGAAAAACCTTAGATTTAAAATAATTTTCGAAATTTTAGGGCAGCAAATTAAGACAATGACTATATCACTAAAAAATCAATGATATTCCCGTTAGCATCGAAGTGTGCCTACTGAGCTGATGATAGCCCCAGGAACTAACAGTCCACCAGCAGAGGCATCAACAAACCATAGGTTGCAAATAAAATGTCATTAAAGATCGTCTGTGATGCATAATAAATTAAGTGATCAAGAAGTCATTTACGTTTCGTATTTCTATGACCGTTTTAATTTCAAACAGATTTCAGAATGGTATTAACTGTGATTTTTTAATATATTCTGAAATAGATTCAATTTTATATAATAAAAGGTCAGGGTCAAGGTCATTATGTTAGACAATATGACCTTTCCTGATTTAGCTTATATAAAAATAATGTTTTCTTTAAAATTTATTTACTTTTAAGACAAATTGCCATCATTGAGAGGTTACAATTCGAGGTCATTTAAATGCAAGTAGATTTTTTTAGTTGCAATAAGTGAAAAGCCTGTTGCTCTTTCTGTAAAACGAATCAACTTTATTTTTAATATACAATTAGACATATGCTAACAATATGCAAACTTAAACACTTATGTGACTATCTACATATATTCTACAAAAAAAGCCATCCGTAGCCCAACTTATGTTAATTGCATGTAATTGTTTCTACTGTAAACCTGTGTAACGTAGAGGAATTTAAAATATTTATGTCTTCGATTGTGTGCATTATTTAAATACTGAATTTTTCTCAATGAATTTAGCTCTATATATAGTCTATACTGCGCAGAAATCATCATTAATACAATATAAAATAATTGTTGTCATGTCGTGCATTTAGGTTATAAAGATGTGTAAATTTCGTAATGTTTAAATATGCAAACAATGCTTATAACTTGCTTTTGGCATTTTGCCCTACTTTCATTGTATTAGTTTCTCAAGTTCAATGAGGATTAACAAAAGTACAATATATTTGTCTGTATAATTAGATAAGATCAATTTACAAAATATATATTTGATCTTAATTTAAATTCTTTAAATTTCATCAAAATACTCATTGTGAATTTAATTAGGATCGCCTTTAATCAATAAATAAGTGTATAACACAGGAAAAATTCCAGAGTCGAATCTGATTATAACAAAAAGACATGAATTCTACAAAATAAAATATTTACATTTTCGGACCATTCTGAACGACTGGATTCAATGAAAAGGATCAGAAACAGTAAACGTTGAAATAAGAAGATAAAACATTCGGGCGTAAGCAACAAAACACATATCAAGGACGAAATTACAAAGCCACGACTAACATTAGTCTCAGGAACACAACAAGACACAAACATTTCAAGGGAGAAGGAGGGTTAAACCAGGCTTATGGCTTCTTTACCCTCCGCTTCTATTACTGCAGTGTGAGAGTTGGTGTGGTAATAAAAAGATGGGGCATAAATGAATTCTAAAGTGTGAAAACTTTCTGCAATCATATCTTCACACGAGGTTTAATATTTATCAGCGAAGGAATGGTATCTAAAGTAAAATTTATTAACAGCGCAAATCGTACATTTTAAGACTATAACAAAGAAATCAATTGTGCTACGCCTTTGCACAAATGGGTGAAATTAATGTTAACGAACGGTAAGTACATCCGGTTACACCAGTTATCACGTAAACATTCCTATCTTAGAGGGTTCAAAATTTACCTTTATCCATGATTCGTTATGTTCTTGTTAAATACCAAACACAGATGAAACAGTCGAAAAAGACAATCAGCAAACCAAAGTCCGAGAAACCTACAAACTCCAGAACCAACAACCAAAAATATAGTAACTACTGCAAAGGTCCTTACTTGGTACAATCATTTCGAAAGAAATAGTGGGTTAAATCAGGTTTTATGGCAAGCCAACCTCACGCTTCCATTACTGTAGTATGTTATTTGGTTAGTTGATTAAAATGTATGGGTACCATATACCACTACTCAGTAATAGGTGTATACAACAATCCTCGTAGCACATTCGCTGTGCACTACGTAAATATGTCCAATAATGTAGTATTACTTTAATAAATCCAACTTTACAGATCTTTATCTTTTAATGTGTAAATAATTACGAAAAAAGACAATTAAAATACACAAAAAAGAGAAAATAGTAAATTAATATGTACAGACCAAAATGTTGATAAAACAAACAAGTAATAATCAACCTAAAGTCTTATGATCACCTCAGCAGATAATTGTTAAAGTACTGTAAAGTCTCGTGATCGCCTTAAAGTATCTGTTTTGACACTTTGCTCTCTGTAGCAATCCTTTTCCACATTGGATACACAGGTCTTAAAATATCATAATTAGTGAGATACTCGGTATGTAAGTAGTTTCAACTTATAAAAACATCAAACTGGGAATCATTTAAAAACAAAATACCGAACACAAAGGAAACTGTCACACAAGACAATCCGCAAATCAAATTCCATGAAACCAGTGCTCTTGATAACCAAGAATCAATTATACAGCAACTACAGCAATGGTCCTGATCTAGCACAGACATATCAAGGTTGGGTATCGTACATCAATATTCAGTAACATGTACTATTAGTTATACAGCAGAAGGTACAATTAGGCATTACCTTACATTTGTAAAGGTGGAGAATTATCTCCGATTCAAAACTACCTATTACAAATACAATGACGTGAAAGACATTAAGGTTATACAATTCAATATGCTATACGCGTATTTCTAATCAAGACTCATCAGTGGCGCTCAAATTCAAAATTTATTAAAAATCCAAATAATTAAGATGTTGTGGATCTTTAATTTCATGATGAAAATTCCAAAACGTTATACCAAACCTGTTTTAGGAAATTTGCACCTTGCAAATAGATAAACAATTGTTTTTTTTGGAATGCCAGGGCAGTTAATTTTTACAATGGCTAAATCACTGAAAGAATCCATGATATTCTTGTCAGCACCGAAGTGTGACTTCTGGCTTACAAATATTAAAAAGGGACGACAAGAAGAAGAGTACAAGTATATTATGCTTTCGTTGACAAGAAACTGTATGAAAACTTACTTTTTCCTTAACTTTTTAATCTTTTAATCTTTTGTTTCAACGCCTCTATTGTATTTTGAAGTCTTTTAATATCAATGTCCGACTGGTGTAGAATGGTGTTATCTAAACTTGAAACACAATTGAAAGATATGTTTTAGACAGACAATTCGAGTAAAAGTAAATGTTAAACAATAATTAAAAATGACTAATTCAAAACAACAACAAACTCAATGAAAAACATTATAAGCAAAACAAATTACTAGAAACAAATGTGTGATATCAAGTTGTTCGAACATACCTTCGTACACCCCTCGTGTTCGATGTGTGATTCTTTTATTTACGATTTACACTTTTTATTAATATTTAATAAACTATTGTTGTCAATGAAGGTAAGCAATGAAGGTAAGCAAACTTACGAATCATACATGTCCTCCGTCTCTGTGTTAACTGTTTGATACAATGCTTTCTAGATGTGAAATGTTCAAAAACAAAATATAAAAATGCAGTATTGCATTAGAGTTAAACAGTCAAAGGATCCACAAATATTTAAACAAGACAATTCAATAATAAAACTGTGACTTTAAAACGTAACTACAATAATATCACATATCTACTATCAAAGTAATATACCAACAGTGGCGACAAACTGGCCTATTCAGCTAGCAATGCATTTCCCCACGTCGGCAACTTAGATGTTCTATAAGACTATAATCTGTTGATATGAAAGCAATGGAAAGATTCGCTTTATAAACATTAGTGACCCTAGCTTTAAACATATTATTGATATATACATTACGTCTATGTAGTCTTGTATCATTCACGTGTTTTCCTGTTTACCTGTGTACATTCGATGGCACAAACGAAATACACAAACCGCAAAAATTCCTAACATTTATAAAATACATTTAAAAATAGTTTCTTCATGCCCGAATTTATCAGTTTTTAATCAGTTTTTTATATCTAAATAATTATCTGCACCAAAACATACCGCTAGCCCGTATGTAAATTACCTCCTGACCTTATGACCCTTTGTATTCCTTTGCTGTGCTAAGCAATGCAATGAACTTTGTTCGTGTTTTTTCTCTTGAATCAAAGGCTTATGCAACTCATCTGTACAGGAAGTAACACACATACCTTGTTTTAATCTCGTTACACCATAGTATTCAGAATTCTGTGAAAGTGCAGCATTACTTGTCTAATTTTACTTTCCGTGGGTTAACAAGCATTTATTTCTATTTTTAGAACCAAGCACACGTTGTTTGATAACATCTTTTACCTTTATACGTAATATCTATTTATAATTTGTTGGCAAATTTAGAATGCCGACAGTGCCGAGAGTGTGTGTAACTGAATTAATTGTAAGGAATGCGCTTTGATTATATACAGTATATACAAATTGTGTACATGTCAAAACTTTTAAGAGGATTGCAGTCGCAAAAGCCATAGTGTTTGTACCTATTAAACTTTCCGTATTTGCCTAGTAGTCAAAATCTTCGGCATACTGTCGCAATTTATTTCATTTTTCAAAATATATTGTTTGTTTCACTTTCTGGTATAGAGCTTAAAGTAATGCCCGCAAAATGCCAATTTACCAATTCATCAATTTAGTTAAAATTATTTTCGCGCTTTGAAAAATGAACAAGTATATACTATAACTCAGAGAAAGTTAAAGTCAACAAACTGAATCTCGTGAGGTTTATAATTAACAAAAATGACAGGATTGTGTTTTATAGAACAAATATGTTAATGCGAGATATTATTTGTGAATATCAATAAATTTACCAACATAACGAAAATATATCGACATAATGTTAATATTGGTCATCTTGTTCTAATATTCAATATATAATTTACTAATAAGCACTATAATAAATCAGTTCTTTTTCATAACATACTGGCATTAAATAAAACCTAAGTATAAAAAGTATATTAACCAATTTGTCTGCTATATTATGTTATCAAATTGTAATTGCGTGAAATTAGATTTACTTGTTTCGTACATTTGTTTCCTACCAAAATGTTTGTTATCAGATATTTGACTGTTGTTACAACACTGAATCGGCGCTGTGTGTTTTTACTTTATGCTATAAAATATTGACAATATTTAACAAAACTATTTCGACTATATTTATTTGAGATGTTTGTTTCTTTTAACGTAATGCATTAAGACCATCCATTTTCTTATATTGGTCGGAGGGCCCAAACATAAGTTTAGACTAAATTCTTTTAAAATTTTTCTTAACAATGTATGTAGAATATATTGAGAAACAAGGGGAATTAGACACTCAGATAAGTTAGATGTTTTTCCACAACAAAACCTGGCCCCCCATCCCACTGAGGTAAACTTGATAAACCTGCTGCGGTCAACTTGATAAATAATTGACGCATAAACCATTTAACATTACAAATAAGTTTTTTCGTCAGATGCAAAATGGACGATCTTCGCATGATATGAGATTCGATTGGAGTTTAACATATTATAAAACATATTTACAGGGACTTTTTATCAATAGTTATTATTTAAAATTTACATTTTGTTATTTTGAAACTGAAATAATGCGTAGCTAAATAATAAACTGTGTAAGAGTTAGTAAAAATGTTTACCTCATCTGGCCAGATTTAGCTAAAGAGTTTAACCAAAACCCTAGTTCATGAATTTAATGACCAACAGTTAAAATATACATAAGTATTTCTTTGCCAGGATAAGACTTCTACCTCACATAATCAATTCTTCACCAGCACGAGGCTGCAATCTCACACGATCTATTCTTTACCAGCAGAAGACTGCTACCTCAATTGATCTATTTTTACCTGCCCAAGAATGACATAATCTATTCTTTAGCATCACAAGACAGCAACCTCACATGTTCTATTCTTAGCCAGCACAAGACGGCAACCTCACATGGTCTATTCTTAGCCAGCCCAAGACTGCAACCTCACATGGTCTATTCTTAGCCAGCACAAGACGGCAACCTCACATGGTCTATTCTTAGCCAGCCCAAGACTGCAACCTTACATATATGTATTCTTTACCAGCACTAGACTGCAACCTTACATATATGTATTCTTTACCAGCACAAGACGACAACCTCATATGGTCTATTCTTTACCAGCACAAGATTGGAACCTTACTTTGATACTCAAAATTGTTTACAACTGATACATTATTCTCCTAACGTTTTGCCTCAAGTGACTATTTCTTCATATAACATAACATTAACATACACCAGCTCTAAAAGTAGAGATATATAGTGATATGTGTACGTCCGTCCGCCCATTACTCTTAAGGGCACCTATCATTATCAGATACGTCAAACAATACTGATTGTAAACTGTAATAGAATTGGTGTTGCATAATGCCATTGTGCACCTGATATTTCACATTTTGATCGAAATGATGTTTAGAGTTTCCCATAACAAAACACGAGCTTCGCTATTTTGTGACACGCGTAGTGTATGAATTAGTCAGCATTATATCCAAATATTTCTAGTTTTTTTTGTAGTATATGACCAACACATTAATTGTTAAGTATACAACATAAAATCTACGCAAGATTTCAACATGAATGGAATTTTCTGTTCTCTTCAACCTTAGTTTTAAATAAAACTCTATTATTGGTTATTGAGCATTTGTTGTTATGTATTTGCACTATTTCAGTTTTATAGACCTATAAAAAGGGGAAAAGTATATTTTAATGATTGGACATTTGAGTGAAGAGGTATTTGAATGACATTTAATTCCACTTGTATCCAGTTCAGCTTAATCATGGCGCCAAAATTTTACTGGGGTGGGTCGGAGAAGTTGGTGAAGAAGGGATCGAAAAGCGGCCTAATGTGCTACCCAAACACTCATTAATACTACGATACTCCCACTATACAAAACTACAACCCTACTATTTAATCTTAAATAGACATTTAAACAGGGTATCAATAACACTGAGGTACACTTATACTATTTAGCGATATACAATTACCATCTTAATAAATCAGACGTCATATTGAAACACAAAAGGAATAAAGAAAATAAATCAACGCTTGGTGAATTTTGTGTTTGTGTTAAATATGATTATCAAGCATGTTTGTGTAAACATTTATGCATAAGTTTTATTTATGTGTCGATGTTGGAAAAAAGCGAAAACTCTGGTTAAATGGATATAAATTCTCCTCTCTACATACAGTCAGATTTAAGGTAATTCTTATAAGCCAACTCGTATTTTTTAACATACAGGTATTTCGTTACGAATGTCTTTAATGCAATAACTGTTGATTGATACTACGAATTGAACTGTATTTGAGTTAGAAAAAAATCAATATTGTGTAGAATCATTTTAAAAGTTTAAGAGAATTAGTTATTTCAAAATTGTAATATAAAGCATAATACACGTATTGCAAAATATTCGACAATTTTCTCAGAGTCTTGACTTGATGACTTGACTACTGTTCTTACTTGATCTAAAACCTTCGTTAATTTTTAAATCGGTTTTCAATGGTATTATTTGACTATCCTTTAGAAACTATAACTTTATAAAAATCTACCTGTTATTTGTCACATACGAATGTCATCAAATAAAATATATATTGGCATTTTGCCATGACATCTTTGAAATCAATTAAAATACTGACAAAACAACTCTTGACACTGTGTAGACATAATTAGAAAATTAAGATAGAGGTGAAGTCTTTGGAATGTCACATTTATAGAGATAAAACAACACTGGTTGCTAATGTAATGTTGCTCCAAATGATCAGGAAGTGCACACTGAGAAAATAAAATTTATCCTGTTTGTCGTTTAATGCAAATAAAAATCGGTTCTTATCTTTAATAACGAATTTAAGAAAAATGAATGTTTGTTAGAGTGTTATTATTATGCTATTCTTTACGTTCAGTGGAAGGGTCATATTACACAACAAACATACAATGACATCTTGAAATTGGAAAATTTTTGCACCAGGCGCATTTTTGTATTGTATATGTAAATATTAATAAAGTATAACTTTCTGGAGAAAGATGTCTAAAAGTTTAAAATAGTTTTTGTCAGTTAATTGCAGAAGTACTGGTTAACCTGGTGTTTTGTTTAAATAAAAAAAAATCAATAAAACTTGTGGTATTTTTAGTAACGTTCTTTTAAATCAATGCATCACACAAGTCACGCAATTAAATTCCGCAGACAGCCACATTCCTCGTTTTATATGTTGTTATAATCAAACAATACTGAAAAAGGTAAGAAATCAATTATGATCACATGAAGTGTACATGCCGAAAAGAATAAACGATATTAAGTGCAACAATTAGAGTCCACTTCCGTTTGACAATATTTCCTATCGTTTACCTTCATTGTTTAAGTTTATTATGAGAAACTGTTTTCAGCTAACTGTATAAATGTCAGTTTCCTTTTTTTGAGTGATTGATTGATTGTTGTTAAACATCCAGTGATCAATATTTCAGTTCGCTCTAGCAAGAGAAATGGTTGTAATGATGTAGTCAATGCATATCTTATATTTATCTTTAACCAGAAAATGATCAAAGAATCCTTATTACGAAATCTGGGCTAAAATAAAACTCGGAAGTTCAGAGACCCTTGTGTATCCTAGAATATCTATCACGATCTGTGTTTTAGATACACCATAACAATTAACCAGGTTTTAAAAATGATCAGAAAAAGTCAGAAACCCAGACTGAAACCACTTTTTTAGTAATCAACAATCTTTTGTGAAGGAAAACCCTACGGACCAAAATGTAAGGCATAAAAATACATTACAAACATTCCCAGTGGTCAACCAAGAACTGTTTCAAGTGTCTAGGGGGTCTATTTATAAATGTAAAACGAAAGCCAGATCGCAGACCGTAGCGGGAATACGACCCCCGGGAAAGAACCTTTTTACAGTCCATCAGAAAAAATGTTAAACAATATAGCCATGGGATGAGAACCTCGATTCATTGGAAATTATAACCTTTTCCACATCATTTATACGATTGACTAAGTACCTCAACACTCCGAGATTCCAACCCCTCCTTTAGTAATATGCTATCAGTTTGACTATGACGGTATGTTGACCTATATGTGCAAACTTAAAATTTTATCCCATGTCATTTTTAAAATTTTTTTTGTCGTACACATTATTTTTCAAGTATACACATTTATTTTATAGACCATATTTCCCTGTCCTGAATATAGCTGAACTTTAAAAAATGCAATATTTATTATACTATGCTATACTTAATACATTAGATATTAATCCACTGCTGAATTAAAGTCTTGATCTGTGTACAATTACAAATCCAGAAAATTACTACTCCTGGATCTCGTAAATTAAAAATGTTCTTAAAGACACAATATTAACATCAATAGACTGGATTGTTGTAGAACAACCAAGGATGTAGATTCGCTAAATAGTTATATAAAAAGCGAACTGCATCAACACTATTCTAATATGATCACTAATAAAATTGCAAGTTTAAACGATCAAAATAATATATATATATATATTAATCATTAAAAACTGAAACGAAACATAGAGGTTTATCTTACCGCTTTTAATTTTGAAAACAGAACACATAACAAAATTTAGAGTGTCTGATCATATTTTTGAAATTGAGAAATGGAGATATAAAAAGGTTCCTCTAGAAAAGTATAGAGGTTCTTGACTTAGCCCAAAATCCCGAGCTGTAATGTTTGATAAAAAACTAAACTGCACAACTTTTCAGCATATTCATAGTCTTTCCTCTTTCAAAAACTAGTCATTGGAAATGAGGATGGGAGTCTAATAATCTTGTTATATTGTCGAATTTTTGTTTTATTTGAGTTTTATTCGTTTGCTATCACAAATCATTTAAATGTTGATTTAATGACAGTAAAGTTTAATTATTTAAAGCAAACATTTAATCATCAATAGACCACATCTCTTGTTACTAATCAACACAGAGAACCGTATGCTTGTGAAAATTACGGTAAATAACACATATTAAAACATCCTCCAAAACAGGTGTTCCTAGTCCTCGTTTGCTCCATGTTGATGTGGAGGGGATGATCCGTTCGATATACTATCTATAACCATTATGCGCTGTGTAAGTTTTGATTTACCTTACATAGTAATTCTATTTTATTTCCACAAATAAACTGACAAAAACACGATAGGGGTACAAGGACCGCTATGTAAAAATTGGCGAGCACTGCAAAAATGGCTAGAAAAAAACAAAGACCAATTCAAATCTTGTTATTAAAAAGCAGTTCCTCATCAATATATTTTGTAGCAATTATCACAGCTAAATTGATTATAATTTATGTTTATCTTTAATGTTTCAGGTTAATGAAGTTTTGTAAACAAAATTACAACAATATGAAAAAAAGGAAATCAATACTTGGATCCAGGACAACCCAATAAAACGTTTATCATTTGCAATATGTACATATATATTTATCTTATTTTAACGTACAATAATCATTTTTATAATGTAAAGTCTATGCCTTGGTGGCCATATGGTTAATATAGTTTGTCATTTTCTGTTGATTATGTGTCTGCCAACAATGCGTTGCATGTTCGAGCCTTAATGCGGGCTTTGTGTGCTCGATTTCAATCTTCAACTGTGAGAAATTTCATTCAGTGTTGGATTTGTGGATAAGAGATGAGTATCCACAAGAATAACTGACCGACACCCATATATATATATATATATATATATATATATATATATTTATATTCGTTTAAAAATATGTACAACAACATCTAGATACATAATTAAAGCGAAAACAACGTTTTACACTTTAAAAAATTGCACAAATATTTCGCCTGACCAACAGGCTTCGTCAGTGTTTTTACAACGAATGACAATAACAGGTAAAAAGTTTTTGTCATTATACGTATGTGATGTATACTATATCTAGTAATTAACGAAAAAATGGTTTTTGTTAGTGCTATTACAAGTATGTACAGGTGTATAAATATGTAGCACTATTTATACGGTTACAATAAATATATATACAAAAAAGCAGTTTTACAATAAATAAAACGACACATATTTCTACATGACTATTCGGAGACCATGGTTGTATCTGGTCTAAGGTCCTATAATTTTTCATTAATTCCCTTCGGACATGATGTTCCCAATGTTTTTATCCAAAAACTTTCTTTCTCTTTTCTCTGTTTGTCTGTCCACCTTGGGTTATGGTCTATTAGGGTCACCCTAAGTTTATTAAAAATTTCAGCTATTGCAGTGCCGTGCGTACGTAGGTGCCTATTAAGGGGTAAGTTGGGTTTGCATCTTGTGTCGCTTCTGTGCCCGTTCATTCGTTTGCTGAATCGTTGCACAGACTCACCAACATACTGGAGATTGCATATACCACACTGTAAAAGGTATATGATGTTCTCACTTTTGCAATTCAAATTGACATGGATGTCAAATTGTTTGCCATTTGATGTGCTAGTGAAGTGTTGGGTGTGTTGTATGTGATCACATGTCATACAACGACCGTCACCACAGATGCAACATTGCCCCGATTGGCGGCTACGTGACGACATTTCTGCTCGGACTAACTGATCTTTTAAACTTTTGGGTTTTCTAAAGGCCATTACAGGAGGTTCTGGAAATATTTTTGAAAGTTGATGATGTTTTTCAATTGTTGTCCATCGGTCGCGGATAGTACGTGCGATGTCTTTAAAAGCTGGGTGGTATGTTAGGACAAACGGGACTCTATTGTTAGTTTTCTTTTCTCTGTACTGCAGAAGCTGGTCCCTACTGATGTTGTTGGCTTTATTAAAACCTATTGATATGTTTTTGTTATTGTATCCTCTCTGCTTTAGATGGCATCGAAGCTCTCCAAGACGCTGTTTAGTTTTAGCCTCCGTAGAACAGATGCGTTTGCAAGGGCACTCAGGATTAAGGAACACTTCAAATCTAAAGACGAAGAAGAGGACTGTAGCAATAATATTGACGAATCCAAGAACAATGAACATGAACCATCGATACCCAGATTTAAGAAAAAGAGTACCTGGATTCCTAAGCCTAGCAAAAACTCTACTCTTGAGTTTTTCATCGACCAAGTAAAGTCGGACGTGACGAGTATTGCCAAAAACTACAACCCTTCCTTTAACAACTTGTCAAAAGAAGAAATGAACTCTTTGAACCAACTAAAAGAAAGGGATGACATTATCATCAAACCAGCAGACAAAGGGAGTGCAGTAGTAGTAATGGATAAATCTGATTACATTAGAGAAGCCGAAAGACAACTGACTGACGAAAAATTCTATAAAAAACTTGACTCTGATCCAACGGATAATTTTGCAAAAATAATAAGTAAGACCCTAACATCAATGCACAAAAAGGGTCACATTGATAAAGACACCCTTGAATATCTACAACCGGAAAATCCCAGAGCTGGTCGTTTTTATCTCCTGCTTAAAATCCATAAGGAGAATAACCCCGGTAGACCCATAGTTTCGGCCAACGGACATCCGACAGAGAAAATATCAGAGTTTATAGATTTCCACTTAAGACCACACGTGGAAACTTTACCATCTTACATAAAAGACACAACCGACTACCTGCGTAAAATGGAATCCATGAATCCACTTCCACCGGACACAATCCTCGTCTCCATGGATGTAACATCATTGTACACCAATATACCACACGACGACGGCATAACAGCATGCAAGGAGGTCTGGGAACAACGCGACATCAAAGAACCCCCCACTGAGTGCTTAATTCAATTACTTGAACTTGTATTAAAACATAACAATTTTACGTTTAATAGCGAGCACTATTTACAAATTAACGGAACAGCCATGGGAACCAAAATGGCACCATCCTATGCTAACATCTTTATGGGAAAACTCGAGAAACAACTTCTAAACTCTTCTCTCCACCATCCACTCTCATGGTTTAGGTTCATCGATGATGTCGACATGAAATGGATTGAAAGCGAGGAAAACCTTAAACAGTTCTTTGACCACGCTAACAGCATACATCCTTCTATCAAATTCACACATGAAATGTCCACATCTAAAATTTCATTCTTAGATACCACTACCACCGTAATAGATGGAATTATGTCAACCGATCTGTACTGTAAACCCACAGATAAACATCAGTACCTCTCACCAAACAGCTGCCATCCTAAACATTGCAGCAAAAGTATTCCTTTCAGCCAAGCTCTGCGAGTTAAACGCATCTGTTCTACGGAGGCTAAAACTAAACAGCGTCTTGGAGAGCTTCGATGCCATCTAAAGCAGAGAGGATACAATAACAAAAACATATCAATAGGTTTTAATAAAGCCAACAACATCAGTAGGGACCAGCTTCTGCAGTACAGAGAAAAGAAAACTAACAATAGAGTCCCGTTTGTCCTAACATACCACCCAGCTTTTAAAGACATCGCACGTACTATCCGCGACCGATGGACAACAATTGAAAAACATCATCAACTTTCAAAAATATTTCCAGAACCTCCTGTAATGGCCTTTAGAAAACCCAAAAGTTTAAAAGATCAGTTAGTCCGAGCAGAAATGTCGTCACGTAGCCGCCAATCGGGGCAATGTTGCATCTGTGGTGACGGTCGTTGTATGACATGTGATCACATACAACACACCCAACACTTCACTAGCACATCAAATGGCAAACAATTTGACATCCATGTCAATTTGAATTGCAAAAGTGAGAACATCATATACCTTTTACAGTGTGGTATATGCAATCTCCAGTATGTTGGTGAGTCTGTGCAACGATTCAGCAAACGAATGAACGGGCACAGAAGCGACACAAGATGCAAACCCAACTTACCCCTTAATAGGCACCTACGTACGCACGGCACTGCAATAGCTGAAATTTTTAATAAACTTAGGGTGACCCTAATAGACCATAACCCAAGGTGGACAGACAAACAGAGAAAAGAGAAAGAAAGTTTTTGGATAAAAACATTGGGAACATCATTTCCGAAGGGAATTAATGAAAAATTATAGGACCTTAGACCAGATACAACCATGGTCTCCGAATAGTCATGTAGAAATATGTGTCGTTTTATTTATTGTAAAACTGCTTTCTTGTATATATATTTATTGTAACCGTATAAATAGTGCTACATATTTATACACCTGTACATACTTGTAATAGCACTAACAAAAACCATTTTTTCGTTAATTACTAGATATAGTATACATCACATACGTATAATGACAAAAACTTTTTACCTGTTATTGTCATTCGTTGTAAAAACACTGACGAAGCCTGTTGGTCAGGCGAAATATTTGTGCAATTTTTTAAAGTGTAAAACGTTGTTTTCGCTTTAATTATGTATCTAGATGTTGTTGTACATATTTTTAAACGAATATATTATTATTTTAGTCTGTACAGCATCGTTATCTACCGTAACGATCCAACATCCCGTACGAACAATTGTTGACTATTTCTTTAGACGAATTATCTATATTTTATTTAGTCAGTATTATGTGTTTTCACGTAATCCAATTGTTCTTACTTATAAACCACCATGGATTTTGACTTTTATTTCAAGAAATTAAGAAGTTTTACCAAGAAACATGTACGAACAACGCATCATGCTTCCAATCTTCGATGTTATATCTCGAACGAAATTATACCGATAGGGTTACAAATTAAATTATCACCACAAACAACTGGTGCTCAATCTAAAAGATTTCGATTCAGATGGGACTCAATATTATTCGATTGCTCTATGCGTCTCATGAATCTTTTACTCCAGTATGCTCTACACCATAAAGAAATACTGGACAAACAAATAGCAAAGCTGATAGACACTTCCGAACGTACATTGACATCTAAGGAATATAAGAACTTACAAAGACGACTTGATGAAATTAGGTCTATAGAAACAACAAAACTAGAATCAAAACAAAACAAAAAATTTTCGAGAGATGGTATTGTTCCCGTTAAGCCACCGTTAAACCAACTTCAACCTACACACGAAAAGAGATCTAGAAAACGTCGCTTTAGAAAACGTAAGCAAATATCAAACACTAATACCAATATTGTTGTGAATCTATCGTCCACACCATTGACGGAAACAGAAACTAAATTGCTGTCGAAAGGTCTTAATTTCTGTCCCACTAACAACAAAATAAATGAAGTTGAACTTGAAAACGACCTCAACAAGTTTGCAAGGGCACTCAGGATTAAGGAACACTTCAAATCTAAAGACGAAGAAGAGGACTGTAGCAATAATATTGACGAATCCAAGAACAATGAACATGAACCATCGATACCCAGATTTAAGAAAAAGAGTACCTGGATTCCTAAGCCTAGCAAAAACTCTACTCTTGAGTTTTTCATCGACCAAGTAAAGTCGGACGTGACGAGTATTGCCAAAAACTACAACCCTTCCTTTAACAACTTGTCAAAAGAAGAAATGAACTCTTTGAACCAACTAAAAGAAAGGGATGATATTATCATCAAACCAGCAGACAAAGGGAGTGCAGTAGTAGTAATGGATAAATCTGATTACATTAGAGAAGCCGAAAGACAACTGACTGACGAAAAATTCTATAAAAAACTTGACTCTGATCCAACGGATAATTTTGCAAAAATAATAAGTAAGACCCTAACATCAATGCACAAAAAGGGTCACATTGATAAAGACACCCTTGAATATCTACAACCGGAAAATCCCAGAGCTGGTCGTTTTTATCTCCTGCCTAAAATCCATAAGGAGAATAACCCCGGTAGACCCATAGTTTCGGCCAACGGACATCCGACAGAGAAAATATCAGAGTTTATAGATTTCCACTTAAGACCACACGTGGAAACTTTACCATCTTACATAAAAGACACAACCGACTACCTGCGTAAAATGGAATCCATGAATCCACTTCCACCGGACACAATCCTCGTCTCCATGGATGTAACATCATTGTACACCAATATACCACACGACGACGGCATAACAGCATGCAAGGAGGTCTGGGAACAACGCGACATCAAAGAACCCCCCACTGAGTTCTTAATTCAATTACTTGAACTTGTATTAAAACATAACAATTTTACGTTTAATAGCGAGCACTATTTACAAATTAACGGAACAGCCATGGGAACCAAAATGGCACCATCCTATGCTAACATCTTTATGGGAAAACTCGAGAAACAACTTCTAAACTCTTCTCTCCACCATCCACTCTCATGGTTTAGGTTCATCGATGATGTCGACATGAAATGGATTGAAAGCGAGGAAAACCTTAAACAGTTCTTTGACCACGCTAACAGCATACATCCTTCTATCAAATTCACACATGAAATGTCCACATCTAAAATTTCATTCTTAGATACCACTACCACCGTAATAGATGGAATTATGTCAACCGATCTGTACTGTAAACCCACAGATAAACATCAGTACCTCTCACCAAACAGCTGCCATCCTAAACATTGCAGCAAAAGTATTCCTTTCAGCCAAGCTCTGCGAGTTAAACGCATCTGTTCTACGGAGGCTAAAACTAAACAGCGTCTTGGAGAGCTTCGATGCCATCTAAAGCAGAGAGGATACAATAACAAAAACATATCAATAGGTTTTAATAAAGCCAACAACATCAGTAGGGACCAGCTTCTGCAGTACAGAGAAAAGAAAACTAACAATAGAGTCCCGTTTGTCCTAACATACCACCCAGCTTTTAAAGACATCGCACGTACTATCCGCGACCGATGGACAACAATTGAAAAACATCATCAACTTTCAAAAATATTTCCAGAACCTCCTGTAATGGCCTTTAGAAAACCCAAAAGTTTAAAAGATCAGTTAGTCCGAGCAGAAATGTCGTCACGTAGCCGCCAATCGGGGCAATGTTGCATCTGTGGTGACGGTCGTTGTATGACATGTGATCACATACAACACACCCAACACTTCACTAGCACATCAAATGGCAAACAATTTGACATCCATGTCAATTTGAATTGCAAAAGTGAGAACATCATATACCTTTTACAGTGTGGTATATGCAATCTCCAGTATGTTGGTGAGTCTGTGCAACGATTCAGCAAACGAATGAACGGGCACAGAAGCGACACAAGATGCAAACCCAACTTACCCCTTAATAGGCACCTACGTACGCACGGCACTGCAATAGCTGAAATTTTTAATAAACTTAGGGTGACCCTAATAGACCATAACCCAAGGTGGACAGACAAACAGAGAAAAGAGAAAGAAAGTTTTTGGATAAAAACATTGGGAACATCATTTCCGAAGGGAATTAATGAAAAATTATAGGACCTTAGACCAGATACAACCATGGTCTCCGAATAGTCATGTAGAAATATGTGTCGTTTTATTTATTGTAAAACTGCTTTTTTGTATATATATTTATTGTAACCGTATAAATAGTGCTACATATTTATACACCTGTACATACTTGTAATAGCACTAACAAAAACCATTTTTTCGTTAATTACTAGATATAGTATACATCACATACGTATAATGACAAAAACTTTTTACCTGTTATTGTCATTCGTTGTAAAAACACTGACGAAGCCTGTTGGTCAGGCGAAATATTTGTGCAATTTTTTAAAGTGTAAAACGTTGTTTTCGCTTTAATTATGTATCTAGATGTTGTTGTACATATTTTTAAACGAATATATTATTATTTTAGTCTGTACAGCATCGTTATCTACCGTAACGATCCAACATCCCGTACGAACAATTGTTGACTATTTCTTTAGACGAATTATATATATATATTTATATATATATATATATATATATATATATATATATATATATATATATATATATATATATAATGGCATGGATTGTAAGTTTTTTACAGAAGGTGTTGGGGTTTTACCAGCTGCCTTAACTAATAAAAAATGCCATATTACATATACACCTTAAAAATTGATGAAAGGCAATAAACAATTTAAAGTCTCTGAAATAATTGTTTAATGGAATGTGTGCATAACAATACAGAAACTGTATCCTTGTTTTTTGAGAAATGAAATTTCATTGCTTGCATTTAGTTGTACCAAATTCCGGTTACAACCTGAAAATGGTGACATACATGTGGAGTTATTACTCTACTCTTTAGTTTCATTGATGAACACATGCCTTTTCAATGCAGAGCTGTTAACAAAATGTTTCGCCTGACAAGGTGGCCAAAGTGAATTTGTATGTTTCAGTCCGGTGGATTTCTATTAGTATAGCATGAATAAAATGCATATTAGAAAGAACCACCGTTTGCCTGCAAGCACAAACCGGTCAGAAGTTTATTCAAATTAAGGCAGGCAAATATATGTTTTTAAAGGCTGCACTCTGTTTAAAATTATATTAATAAAAACGTTGAAATATTTTTTGTATTAAGCCTATTTTTGATACAAATGTATCCTTTAAATGGGAAATAAAAGAAATTTCACTACCGTTGGTAGTGACTAAATATTTATAGGTTTTGGGTGCATTTGTTGTCAATACTTTGCATTCCATGTGTCATATTTCCGAGGTCCGTTGTGTCCGCTTTTGCATATCCTGTACCTAAAACAAAATCTGTTGTTCACGAAATTGCATGAATGGCTTAGAGTGGCCTTTTGACCTAAGGAATATGATATATTTAAAAAAAATGGCAAGATTTGATTTCCAAATTAAATAACATTTTAAATAAAAAAGGTCAATTTTATTTTCGTGCTGTCGGGCAACTACACGCTTTTTACGTTGTTATTTACTTCGCGAACGTAAGAATATAAGGTGAACTACTGTATATTTTTATTAAATCACTGTCAGTAAGAGGGCACCTTAAATTTTCATCCATGTACAACGATTGTTGTTCCTATGATCGGATCCGCTGTTTTTTTGTGTCCGCTCCGGTTTCGTTTGCCATTATACCCGGCGTGATAAACAGCTTCTACGTTTAGTTGGGTTAATTAACAAAAACCTTTTGTCAACGTTGCCAGCTAAACATGTTAACGTTCTCCGTGCGAAAATTGAAAATAAATTAAACACAAAAAATAATGATTGTAAACCTTAATTTGTGTTATATTGGTCATTTGCATAATTAACAGACATTAAATGTTGTTGATAGAATAACAGTTGGATTTCAAATTATCAGTCTAATATCAAATCTTTGTTTTAAAGTTTAATTGCAAAAGTATATAGAGATTAAATACATCTGAAGTAAGAAATCGAATTTTTTTTAAGAATGATGGATAGATAACTGTTGGAACTTCCCCGTTTTTGACCGACATATTTATTTAATGTTAGAGTCCACTTATGTCGCAACAGTGCGTGTGTGTAATTTCTTGTATCACAATTTGGGTATACTACATTATGTACAAAATTCGACACTAAATATTTATCCCACATACCGAAAATATTAGGAACAAATATTTTAAGTTAAAACACTATATTCAAACATCGGTTAGTTGTGGGTATAGCTTAAAAAAACACAAAATAAGAGTTGTTTATTATTATTATTTCCATACGTTATTATTTCAGTTATAGATGTACATCTTGAGCGATCTTTTTGACATTTAATATAGTGCACAGAAGGCATCCAAGAGTTATCTTTCGTATCCCATGTATTTTTCTTGGTCGGTAATTAGATAGATATATTTTTCTGGTCTTTAGGAATGTGTTTTCTAATTTAAGGTTTGAATTGTCAGGAATGTATACACCTACTACTTTAACCTAGCATTATTTACAAAGTTGACCATAAAGGTGGCAACTTAGCTATTAACATGTAAACAAAGACCCATTAATTGTTTACATTTGCGGAGGCATTCATTTCTTCTTGTACTTTGGCTAAATTTTTGGAGTTGTAAAATAACATATATTTAGCCAATTTTACGTCCTCTTTGAACACAATAAATAAATAATAGCATAAATTTAAAAATAGCTGCTGCCTCCAGACTTTGTGTAAATAAATAAACATTATTTCAATTTAATTTTGAGCCCTTGAGCCATTACTTGTTCACAATCACCTTCGTGATATTTGCGTGGACATTTGTTCGACTTCCCAGTGGTCTAAGATACGTGGAAGACTTGCGAATGTTCGTAAAGAACTATCTGGTCGCCAACTTGACAAATTTTCCCGTCACCTTCTCGAATTTGATATAATATATATAGGCAATACATGTTTTATAATTAAATCAGTTAACATCAATCTATAAATGACAGCTTTTAAATAAATTGATATCAATAACACTAAGTTTTATTTCTGTTAACGTAAATCAGAAGATACCGAGAGGTTATAAAACACCCAGAAGAAAATGGTAAATTTTTCACAGGTTTATTGACTAAGAAAAAATGTTGAACCCCTTATCACAGAATCAACACATCATCACGTGGTATTGTACTCACGGAATGAATTCCTAGTTTGTTACTTCAACTTAAGCTTCCATATTTTGTAAGTCTTTATATAAGTAATTTTAAATACAATATATTATAAGATATTTGTATTATTGATTTATACTGTAAAGTAGAAACTCATGTGTATTTAAAGACAGTAAACAAAAATATAAATGTCATGTTTGTTTGCTTGGTACTCAATCCAATAGATGAATGTCACATTTTCTACTGATGCGCCATTTTGAACGGATACGGGAACAATGGAGTAATCATATTCTATCAGATAATTAGTTTGGTTATTTCCATATGTGCTTAACATTGACAGACCAAGTGATCAATTGTAGACGAACTACCTTGACCACTCGGCCACCGAGGCCCCTGGAACGTAAGTAAACAAGGGGACTACATAGGAAGGGGACGGAAACAGGCTATGTTTCATATACAAAGACAGAAACTTAATTACGGATGGAAACTTATATGCATGTTGAATACATAATCTGAGGTGGAAGAAATTCTCCTGAAATAAAAACGATTTTATCCTGTTCAAGTGTTTAGTTTTCCAATGTTTTTAAACATATTTTTTACAAATCTATACCAATTTTCTATAAGTTATAATTGATAATTTTAATTTTGCATATACTGGTAAAATCACGCTGCATACCCATTTCGTAATTATGACAGATTTATTAATTGTGTGGTTTGTTGTAGTGCTTATCCGCATGTTTATTAAACGGTTTAAATGACAGTTAATAGAGGTGTCAATTTGACAACTAGATCACAACAAAGCCTTTGATCTTTAAACACAGGTAAAACAGATGAATAGATTTGTTGATTAGTCAAAATAATTTAAGACATTTTGCGCAGATAATGACCAAATTAGCCGTTAATGAATATATAGTTTATTAATTAACACAATCTTGGGTAATACCAATATTTGACAAATGACAATGTTATTGATTAAATTTACATTACCGATCGTCTATAAAACATTTTACCGGAGTTTCTAAAATCATGAATTTTAACGGTTTTTATTTTGGCGATTTCAGTTTGACCGCTAAAATACGCCAAAATTTACACCCCGCTAAAATAACCCGCTATACGGTATTTTGTTTATATTCTGAGCCTCCCAAGAATGACTATGCCATGTTGCACTGTGAGTTGAAACCCTAAGTGGATGTTTTGACCTAAAACATGTTACTTCTTTTTCCCTTACTACTTTAAGAAAATCTAAAAATACAACATAAGGTATCTCTTCACTATATAATAATCTGGTAGGTCCTTTGCCATTAGGATTTTTAATACTGTATCTTGATTGCTTTCCGCTTTAATCAAGATTGACATAAATGATTTCCTGTTTTCGCTTTATTACTAACTGAGCTTCTGGTTGTTTTGCTTTTTTAAAATACTTAGATTTTGCAGGTCTTTTACGTTTTCGACCTTTTGTATTTGTGATAATTTGGTTTAGAGATTCTGAAATGAGTCACCCATCTTGCCATGAGGTGCCCGAGAGTCCAACCATTTTTACTTTGTATATTGGTTTACCTTGATACAAACTGTATTCAATTAATTTTTCTATTTGTTCTTTTGTGTAAGGATCTGTATGTTCTTGTATTGCCTTCTTTTTTTTGTATTTTGTGCAGATGCTTGTGTTTGTTTAGAATCTTTCTGAGAATTGTGATTTCTGTGTGAATTGTTGTCTCCTGTGTATGTTTTTCTGTTTGTGGAACTTTTTCTTGTAAACTTTCCTGATTATCATTTTTGTCTGAGAGCTCTTCAGGATTAAGTTCCATATCTTGGTACTCAGGCAAAAAGTATTCTGGACGATTTTCTGGACTGTAATATGATTTTAATCTGTTTGCATGAATGAGTCAATAATTGTGTATTGACCTTTCCACTTTTGTAGTAGTTTAGGGGACTTCCCTTTACTAGTAGGTAGTTTGCTGCAATACAACCAGACCTGTGACCCTATGGTTAAAGTAGTTGCTACAGCCTTTTTGTCATGCTGATCTGTATACTTCTGTTGTTTTATCTTCACGATAAATTTTCAGCTGTTCTAGTGTTCTTGTCAAATGAATTCTGGGTTCTTGTGCCATTGAGTGCTTTGTTATCAATGCAACATCAATCGGCAACCTCATTTCTTGCCCAAACAGGAGGTGAAAAGGTGAAAACTGAATGGACTGGGTTGCTGGTGTTGACCTATATGCCATCATTACTGCTGGAACATATTTGGCCCAATCTTTTTCCTCCTTGTTACAGTACACTCTCAATGTTTGTGCAATAAAAGAATTCATTCTTTCACAGGCTGCATTTATCTCTGGATGGTTCGAACTAGTATAATGTCGGGTAACCTGAAACAATTCACAGAGAGCTGCAATCAACTTCCGACATACAATTTTGTGCTCTGTCAGATATGAGAGTTCTTGGTGCACCATATCTTGTGCCTTTGCAGTCACAGACCTTGCTCGTTTTGAATCATCTGGGACAACATCATTTAGCTTGTAATCTAATATACAAGAAGCTTTAAAGTCTGTACAGGTACGTTGAAGCTGTTTCAGAGTCTGATTGTTTGGTATCTTGTCATCAGCTGTACTGTCAGTAACTTCTTTCACCTATAAAACCTTTGGAATTTTTCTGTTGTCGTCTACATGCTCAAAAGTTACTGCAGTAAACTTAGGGTTTCCTGCTTCAGTGGAACCAATAATAATAAGGTCATCTTCATTGTCATCTTGGCTGATATCAGTATTAGTTGGATACTCTCGTCTGGACAAAGTTTCAGTATTCTGGTTCTGTACTCCTGGTCGATGTACAATTTTGCAAGAAAAGTGCCCATCTGCCTAGTCTACCATTTACATCCTTGAGGTTCTCTAACCAACGAACTGTTATACTGTCTGTATATACTTTAAATTATGCATTGGCCAGATAAACACGAAAGGTTTTGATAGCTTCAATAAAGGCTAAGCCTTCTTTTTCATTGATATGCCACTTTCTTGATTGATCCCTTAAACCTCTGCCTCCATGAGCACAAACTGCCTCAAAACCATCTGCGTTTCTTTGACCCAAAATATAACCAATAGCCAGATCTGATGCATCAACAGCTAAAGTAAAGGGTTTGTCAAGGTCTGGGAATGATAATACAGGAGCTGTTGTCAGTTTTTCGTTTTGTGTGTTGAATGCTTGTTGAAATCTTGTTCTGAATTCCATTGAAATTTCGTGTTTTTACGCAAAAATTGGTTGGGGTCTTTGTCTACCTGAATTCCATTTTCAGAAATTATATGACCTAAATATTTTACTTGTTTTGATGCAAAATGACATTTAGTAGGCTGTAGTGTAAGATTTTCTTCCCGCAACTTTTGAAATACTTGATTCAAATGTATAAGGTGTTCATCAAAATTCTTTAAAATGACTAAAATGTCATCCATGTAAATGAGAGCTATTTTCTAATTTAGTTCCCTTACTACCTTCGTCATGAGCATTTGAAAAGTAGCTGGGGCATTTGTTAGACCAAAGCATAGTCACTTGAAGTGATACAGTCCTTGGTGTGTGATGAATGCTGTTTTGTGTTTTGTTGCTTCGTCCAAAAGTACCTGGTGAAACCCGCTCGCTAGATCAAGTGAGCTGAACAGCTTTGCTTTTGCATCACCTAGAGTATCAAATACTTCTTCTATTTTTGGAATTGGAAAGGAAATAAGTTCAGTTATACCATTTAATTTTCTATAATCAACTGCAAAGCGGTATGTACCATTTGGCTTCTTTACTAACACAACTGGACTTTGATAAGGTGACATTGATTTTTCAATGATGTCATTTTTCTCTAATTCTTTATTTGTTTTTCTGTTTTACCTTGCATGTTAGGTGATTGGTTATACCTGCGTAATTTTAATGGTTTGTCTGTTGTGGTGTGTATGGTGTGATAATGCATGTTAGTTTTACAAAGTTCTAAGGTGTCCTTAGCAAAAACATCTCTGTTGTTTCCTATCAACATAAGTAATTGTTCAAATTGATAGTAAGTTAATTTTTCTGTGTCAATATGTATTTTTAAGTCTTTTGCTGTTTGTATTGGATTTTGTGTTGTTACCTGAATTCTTAATTCATGGTCTAAATATAACACTGGTTTTTCTGTGATAATGAAAACATTTGCCAGGACTGAGTAAGGTTTAAAACTGATGTGTTCATTTGTTGGGTTTAATATTCTGTATTTAACTTTACCATGTAAAACCTGATTTAAACATTTGCTGCCTATGAGTTTTTTTATTGTTAAGGATGTGTGCTGGTTCTAGCATAACATTCTGTTTGTGTGATATTTTTGAAACAAAACGTGGTATATTGCATTCTGATTGTGGTGGTATTGTTACATTCTTTGTAGTTTTTCGCAAGATCATCACTTTTTTCTAAGTTTGATTTTGACTTTATCGTGGCAATTGTCATGTCATCATAAAATGAGACAATTTGTTGAGAAAAATCAATCTTTGCATGGAGTGCTTCAAGGAAGTCTTGACCAGACCAATTAATAGTTGGAAACTGGCATTATCATTTAAAATATAGAAAGGATGTACAATTCTTAAACCATTAATATAAACTTCTAATTAAGATTTTCCTTTTACTTGATGCATTGTATTGCACACTCCCCTTATTTAAAATAAATCAGATTTTTTTCATACGTGGTTGTTCATTCTGATAAAATGCTTTGTTAAATACACTTAAATTAATAACATAAATAGTAGCGCGTGTATCTACCAATGCATTAACATACAGTTTTTCTACCTTAACCCTAATTTTATCACTATTTACAATGGCAGCTTAAACAGTTGCAATTACATCATTTTCTGATTTGCCTTTGCAATTAATTTTGGTAAACTAAAATAACCCGGAGAAGTGAGAAAAGAAAACCTTATCACCCATAGGACATTAAATATTAAAATTTAAATTCTTTTACATGTGATACACTAAGGTACTCACTCATCAACAAAACAATAGGATTTGGTGACATTCGTCTGATCTGCTTCTGATCTGGATACTGCAGCCTGAATATAGCCGTCCTCATTGAGTTGGTGTCTTGTATTTAGTTTTGTTTGTTTCTTTTACAACACAGTTTATCACGCCCGGATTCGCGAACCACAACACGACTAAGGTGAAATGCAGGTCTGGTCAGGAAAAGTAACTCATGCTAATTGCCTTCACACTTGAACATGTATTTGTGGAATTGTTCTTAGCTCACGTGGTTCATTTCCATATTGTTTTTAAAAGACATGACGATGCCAGTTTTCATTATATATATTGTTCAGTTTACATATATATATCAACATATTTACAAATCCAATCTCAGTAACCATGGTTAACAATTATAACATCCTCTATAACTTATATCGGTAACAAAGTTCATGAACATAAGAGCACCATAATAAAAATACAGTTTAAATTCAGACTAGTTTCAATTGGTGTCCAAAAACCTAACTCTCTATCTACTTCTCAAGAATTATTTATATAAAGAAATGTGTCATTCTTCAACTAGCCAATCACATTAGCTGAAACGTCAAAATGGGTAGTCCCTAATAGTATTAAAATAATTGACATATTTCTACATGGTAACAATTAACTGATATTATAAATAATAAATAATCCTACAAAATATGTCTCAGACAGTTAGAATGACATTCCTAAAATAAGTGTTAATCCAACTAACAATTAAGTCTTTTGTTGTAATTTCTCAAAGGTGCTTAAATGACATAATGGTTAATGGACACCTTTCTAAATCATTTTACCAATACAACCAAAATTCCACACATGTGAATTAAAACTGTAATTCATGTTATATTATGTAAAAAAAAACAGCTTTCGCAAAACTATCTAATTAAATAGATTCTGTCAAGTAATGTTTTGCATAACATGTTATACTTTTACCAATATTGCATAAAACTTTAATAAATTGTATTTCAAATAAGAAACTTATATTAACTGTGCAAAATACATAATTTTTCACTGGTTAGTTGATCTTAGACACATGTATCCATGCATGTAGCCATGAACTAACAATATGTCATCATAACTTATACCTTACACACCCTGCACACCTTTCCACCACTCTGTATTTTCAGTGTTAGCTAATATTTCCAGTTGTCTGTTTCTCAGGTACTTTTGACTTTGATTTTTCTATTTGTGTAGTTAGTGTTTATTAGTCTTTGAGGAGTTTGACCCAATTTTTGGTTATCGGAAAATCCGTTTAGCCCAGTACTGAGTATAGTAACACGAAGTACAAGTTACTTTGAGAGTTCATACAACCGATTGAAAGTATTTACACTTAAGTACATACAGTACTATGTTTTAGTATTTTATGACATACCTGAAAGCTGTCGAGCTTTGATTGATTGATTTAATTCGAAGTATTCGAATTTTGATTTATTTTGATATTTATTAGTACACATGTATATGATGTGTACTTTTTCTGAGATTGTTAACGTAAAAGTTTAGTAAGTGTCAGTATTTTTGTTTTTCATGTCACAGTATATAGTAGTACATGTATATTGCAATTGATATTTGGTATTACGAAAGATTTTAATATCTGGTGTTACAAACATATTGATATTTGGTACTACAGTTTATTTATGATCTGATACCAGAGAATTGTTGCAAGTTACATTAGTATTTATTTATTTTTGTTGAACGTTGTGTATTTATTTTTTTCTGTGCTTCTACTATTGAAGCAAAAGAAGACCCTACAGAAAAGGTAGACTTGGAACTACACTTCAAGCAATGGGTCTTAATCCCAAAGGAGATACACCAGAGGAGTTTGACAATTTGATCCAAGAATATGTAGCGCATTGGAAGGAACATTAGCAAAAGAAACAAGAGCTATTCACAAGACAGTAAAAAGGGAGGAGCAACTAGAGAAAACCCTCGTAATGTCTACTCATCCACCAAAAATTAGAAGTTTTCCGGAGGTGACAACAAGGGTGAGACAGCTTATAATATTTGGAGGTATGAGGTGGGTAAAAATGCTGCAAGAGGATCCATCCTCTACAAAGACCCAGACGAATTTCGCAATCCGCCGAGCATTGTCCGGATCAGCAGCAAGAACGGTTATGTACCAGGGAACATGTCTATTGAACAAGTACTTGCAAAATTGGATAGTGTCTACTATCTGAATTTTAATGTACAAGACAAAAAGAGGATGAGGACGTGACAACATGGAGTAATCGTCTTAAGGAGATAAAGTTAGAGGACTGGTTTCACCCACTGAGGTTAACTCGATATTATGGAACATGACGTTTTCAAAATTTACAATGATTTTCCATACCATTAATAGATGAATGGGATTGATTTTGGGGTCCCACATTTTCTACTTTAAAAATTAGGGGCCCCAAAACAATAACTTTGGTTTTGGTTTACAGATTGCTTTGAAATTTTACAATAATTTTTCTTATCATAAATGGATGAATGAGATTGCGCTTGGGGCTTTCCCTATTTCCGTTTAGGAATTAGGGGCCCAAAAGAGGCAAAAATGAAACTAGGGTTTTAATATATGTTTTAACAGATATGCCAAAACATAAATATTAATATAAACATATATTTTACAAGATAACACTAAAATACATTTAACACACATTTTTCTGTATTTTATTTTACTTTTTATGTCTTGTATTGTATCTTATTTAACTCGTTAACTTTCCTTAATATCTATATGCATTATTATACATGTATAAAGAACCAAATGTCTCAGATGATCATTCTCTTATATCAAAGAAGAACAAGCAACACATGGCAAAGACAAATCATAAAAATTTGATTGCATTAAATGATCCTGACTTGGTTACAGCATATTATATAATATCATTCATAAGTACATTATATCTTCACAAGCTGTAAACAACAATTAATCTCTCATATTACATTACAAAATGGTTTCCTGTTTTATTTTGTAACTTAAATTGGGTTTCCCCGATATGGTTACAACCATATCTTTTCTTGTTTCTCTGGTGTATTCATACAAAAATTACATGGATGAACGGTCATGACGGTGTAGACTTTATTTTCTTTGTTGATTTAAATTTTGCTATACGCGTGATAACATCGTGATAAGAACAGATGAGCCAATGGTTTCGACCAATGGATGCGCTGTTTACTCTAGTTTCCAAAAATATATTTTTCTTGTTTATATTTACCCAGGAAGTGCCTAAACAAATCAATTTTATGAAAATCAATGATTGATTTTCCCTAAAATTGTAAGTTTAAAAAAAGAAAAGCATACTAATTTAAAAAATCGCTATTGTTTTTCATCTTAAAGTTTTTTCGATTAGAAACCTGGCTCATCGTTTCTTTTTCGAATGATCTTCCGTGACCTTCTTCTTCTTCTCGGGTCCGTATCTTCCTCCACCGTATTGGAGAACGGATAGACTATCCTCTTTGGGAGCCTAATATATATAGGTGCACATTCAATATTAAAAGTTTTGAGTCTGGAAACTGAAACTGCATAATGCCCTGAGTCATGTTGGTAGATCATGAGTCTGCGAGATCATTCCGCGAGTAGGGAGTGGCACAGACCACGTCTAATGGTCTCGATCTTCTGTGGAAGGTTATTGATCTTAAGTATATAAAAGTTAGTACAGTCCAATACCAATTTGGTGCTCAGATCATTCCAGAAATAACTGAATTATGGAAGCACTGATCCTGTTGGAAGTCAGTGTACACTGCAATGTATCGGTTTCGAATTGCTGATAAGGTTTTACATCTGGAGATAAAGTGTTCAGCGCCTCGTTGCAAAGTTTACAAACTGCGCTGTCATCTTTGCCGATTTAATCCGAAATCAAAATGGTTGACGTTAACTAGGTCTTTGGGAAGTTTCACACTTTGCTTTATCTTTGCTTTTTAATGAGCGCATTAATGTTTATTTTTAACTCAATTTAAATTTTAAGAAATCTCAATTTAGAATCGCGTCAGTGATGTTTATTTAGAGTTTTGTGTACAAGTGTTACAGGTAAACTTGGATAATCCCGTCTATTTTAGATACTTTAAAAAGGAAACACATAACGTTTTTAAAACTACAGTAATATAGACATGAGTGAGTATATAAATAAAAACGTTATCGGTTCTGTTAACTTTATTATTTGATTTTTTTAACCAGACTGTTAATTTAAAAGGGCAAATTGTATTACTCTGACTGTCTGTCAGTGTGTTTGTTTGTTTGAATGGTGCTGTAACGCCACTTTCAGCAATTTTTCAGCTATTTCATGTCGTCCAGTTTTTATTGGGGAGGAAGCCGGAGTACCCGGAGAGAACCCCCGACCTGCAGTAGGTCTGTCAGTGCTATAGTATCATAATGCCCAAACTGTTACTGTTCCTGTTCAATTAACTTTTTAATGGACTATTTTAGTTGGCATATCTAGGTTTTTTTAAAATTATAATTTCAGGATAAAATGTATTATAAACACATAATTTCTTGTTATTTTGCAAACAAGAAGCTATTGTGTATTATCAGTTTGGGGGAGGGGGTTGTAGTATTATGAGACACAGTCTCGTTAGTCTTATCTTGAACTAGTTTGAACAGTTTTTTATTTCTGTTTCAGTATTTTATTTGTTGAGTTTGAAACAGTTATCTGTTGAAGGAGTGATAAGTGTCAGGGAAGTATAATTCTTTAATTTTTCTCAACTATTTGTTGTAAATCAATTTCCACTCAAATTTCTTTACACAAATTTAATTGACCTTTTTTTCTTTATCATGGTAACATGTGTATATTACAAACATTAACTGAAAAATTTAAAGTTATTTTTTCAGTTTACTAATAAATTTAGATGTTTTATATGGTCATCCTTGATCATTCATTTCATTTGTTGTACACTTTTACAATGTAGTCATAGAAAACCTTTTAAAGTAATTTAAGTTAATCCTAATGTAAAACATTGGTTTGTGTTTATTTTCAAAACATGTATGAGCCTGTTGTACTTTGTGTTCCATTTGTACTTCAGTGGATGATGATGAAGAAAGTATTTTAAAGATAATAGACAGCAGAGGATCAAATGCACAAATATAGATTTAACTTACAACAACTACAGTTTGCTTGTAGATGGTCTTATTGCAAGAAAATTGAATGTTCAACAATATTTACCGGAAATTCTTCATCAAATTGATGACAGCATCAGCTAACCTAACAAAATAAGCAATTTAACCAGAAAAATAAACAAATATCTTCAAAATGGTGGTGATTGGAATGCTGTGGTATAGGAAGCTTATCAGGATCCTTGTGAGGAGTTCCCTAAATTTTTTTGTAAAATGCACAAAAAGAACTAAACTCACTGGAGAGTTTTTCTAGAGGAAAGTACAAGAATGGATATGCTCAGTATGGGGGTAAGTATAAATAAGTGCAAAGATGTGGTGCAATCGGTTTTTTAAAAAAAATTATGAATATAGAAGTGGATTGCTTACCAGCCAAGTCGTTGGCTTCAATTATTGGAATCGAAGCCCATAGTATTTCCCAAGCCCAGGCAGCAGATTGTATGTTAAAAAATAAGGGTAACTGCTTACATTTAGATGGACCCCAAAAAAAGTTTACTGAATACAAAGGATTTCAGGTGTCCACTAAAGAGGGAAACTATTCATTAAGTCACCAAATTATGCCTTCCGGAGTTGCAGTTAGCTTTATGAATTGGCTGAAGCTATTTACGATGGTAATGACCCTGAAGAGCGAAATGAGACAATTGCAAAGCTAAAGCCTGGCATTTCAGGTATTATGACAGACAGACATGTGGTCAATAAATCATACAAAAAAACGTTGAGAGAATGAAAAAATGAAAGCTTTAGAAATGTTGGGTGATCAAAACAAGGTCTTTACTGTGGTCTTCATATACTACCTAACATGGCAACAGCAGCTGTAAAGGGTATGAAATCATTGGAAAATGAACATAATGTGGTAAAAAACTCAATCTTTGAGGGGAGTTCAGCTGGGAACGAACTTATTTACGAGTTCACAAAATCATTTATCGAAATATCCGGCTGTCAGAAATCAGGGGATGCAGTGGATTTCAATGAATATTTGGCACAGTTAAATGTAAAAAATCCCCTTGTCACATTTTTGCACAATCGTTTTAATGTCCTTTTCGTGGATGGCGCTGCTGTTCATTATCACTGGAATTATATTTCTGAGTACTTATCATCACGAAGGTCAAGTAAAGATAATAAATTGCTTTCTTCTGTCCAACAGTGGGTTTCAAACAAATTTCTCCTAGCTGAATGAAGAGCATTTGGTATAATATCTAAGGTTATAACAGGTCCTCTGTGTCGATTACTAGAAAATCAGGAAATTTCTTTCTGCAGAATGAATGACTATTGGCAAAGTTTGTCAATAAAATTAGTTGCCTCTCAACTATGTACAGGTGAAAACATATTTCTATAATCTCCTATTGATCGAGACATCATCTTTAACTGTTTATTTGCTTCATCAGATCTAGATGAGCTAACAAAATCAGCTCTTGAGCATATCTGCTCTGCTATCAAACCAGTTCTTGAACGACAATTAAGTGATGAGCTTTTAGGTGGTTCTCTGTATATACCTTTAGGTGATTTTCTGTCTATACCTACTGGATCCGAATTTTATTATGCCAAAAACAAACAGAATGTCGTCGAGTATAATAACCTACACAGTCAATAAAACAAATGCATTTCTCTCAACAATATCTATTCAATCTAGAAAAAGATACTTCATTATTGCAAGAAAAACTGCCATGAAAACTAAAAAGAGCCAAAGAAAAAAGAAAATAGTTTCAAGAGAAAGACAAAAACTGCAGAATTTAAGAATGCAAAAGAGACTTCAGAAAACACATCGTCTGAAAGATCCATACAAAATTTGATTGAACAGATGAATCGCGAAGGAGTGTGGGTTAATGCCAATGAAGCTGAACAATCTTTAGCTGGACAGACGAAAGCTAAACAAAGATTATTGATTAGAAATCAAACTTTTTTTCACAGTAAACTACTCAATTCTAAAATTCCATCTAAAAACTTGTCAAATTTCAGGATGCAAATGTGAAATTCAGCAATGAAAAACTGCTTGAAATTTCAAAGTTATTATACCTTCTAACTTTGCTGATAATGTACCTGAAAATATTTTAAGAGTAAATTCAAATATTAAAAATGGAAAGGTAAGAAGAATACAAGGTTGTGAAATTTATTTCTCAGCCGAGTTTCAATCCGTTCCTTGTTTTGTAAATTAAACATTGAGCCCAATCCAATGGAACACAATAAAATGCTTATATCTAGTACTGCAAATTGCCTTTGACTCCCTACATATGCTTCCGACAATAAGGATAATAACATATTATTACAATAACAGTTTTATCATTTTGCAACAAATACTGAATGTAAGATTTTCAACGAATTTGCCTCTGCCTCCAATGTCTAAAAAACGTTCAGACTGGGCCATTGTTGATATTGATGCAGACGTACCGGAAGTAAAGTGCACCAGTATCTCCTAATACGGGGTTATCAGACCGGGTGTTCATATACCGGGTTATCAGCCAGGGGTGTTCAAATATGGTTGGTCATTTCCGGTCGTATTCAATATGCCAAATTCCTATTGTTAAGCCATGAGATTGCGTTTGGGGCTTTTCCTATTTCCGTTTAGGAATTAGGGGCCCAAAAGAGGCAAAAATGAAACTAGGGTTTTAATATATGTTTTAACAGATATGCCAAAACATAAATATTAATATAAACATATATTTTACAAGATAACACTAAAATACATTTAACACACATTTTTCTGTATTTTATTTTACTTTTTATGTCTTGAATTGTATCTTATTTAACTCGTTAACTTTCCTTAATATCTATATGCATTATTATACATGTATAAAGAACCAAATGTTTAGAACTTCGATGTCTCTGATGATCATTCTCTTATATCAAAGAAGAACAAGCAACACATGGCAAAGACAAATCATAAAAATTTGATTGCATTAAATGACCCTGACTTGGTTACAGCATATTATATAATATCATTCATAAGTACATTATATCTTCACAAGCTGTAAACAACAATTAATCTCTCATATTACATTACAAAATGGTTTCCTGTTTTATTTTGTAACTTAAATTGGGTTTCCCCGATATGGTTACAACCATATCTTTTCTTGTTTCTCTGGTGTATTCATACAAAAATTACATGGATGAACGTTCATGACGGTGTAGACTTTATTTTCTTTGTTGATTTAAATTTTGCTATACGCGTGATAACATCGTGATAAGAACAGTTGAGCCAGTGGTTTCGACAAATGGATGCGCTGTTTACTCTAGTTCCAAAAATATATTTTTCTTGTTTATATTTACCCAGGAAGTGCCTAAACAAATCAATTTTATGAAAATCAATGATTGATTTTCCCTAAAATTGTAAGTTTAAAAAAAGAAAAGCATACTAATTTAAAAAATCGCTATTGTTTTTCATTTTAAAGTTTTTTTCGATTAGAAACCTGGCTCATCGTTTCTTTTTCGAATGATCTTCCGTGACCTTCTTCTTCTTCTCGGGTCCGTATCTTCCTCCACCGTATTGGAGAACGGATAGACTATCCTCTTTGGGAGCCTAATATATATAGGTGCACATTCAATATTAAAAGTTTTGAGTCTGGAAACTGAAACTGCATAATGCCCTGAGTCATGTTGGTAGATCATGAGTCTGCGAGATCATTCCGCGAGTAGGGAGTGGCACAGACCACGTCTAATGGTCTCGATCTTCTGTGGAAGGTTATTGATCTTAAGTATATAAAAGTTAGTACAGTCCAATACCAATTTGGTGCTCAGATCATTCCAGAAATAACTGAATTATGGAAGCACTGATCCTGTTGGAAGTCAGTGTACACTGCAATGTATCGGTTTCGAATTGCTGATAAGGTTTTACATCTGGAGATAAAGTGTTCAGCGCCTCGTTGCAAAGTTTACAAACTGCGCTGTCATCTTTGCCGATTTAATCCGAAATCAAAATGGTTGACGTTAACTAGGTCTTTGGGAAGTTTCACACTTTGCTTTATCTTTGCTTTTTAATGAGCGCATTAATGTTTATTTTTAACTCAATTTAAATTTTAAGAAATCTCAATTTAGAATCGCGTAAGTGATGTTTATTTAGAGTTTTGTGTACAAGTGTTACAGGTAAACTTGGATAATCCCGTCTATTTTAGATACTTTAAAAAGGAAACACATAACGTTTTTAAAACTACAGTAATATAGACATGAGTGAGTATATAAATAAAAACGTTATCGGTTCTGTTAACTTTATTATTTGATTTTTTTAACCAGACTGTTAATTTAAAAGGGCAAATTGTATTACTCTGACTGTCTGTCAGTGTGTTTGTTTGTTTGAATGGTGCTGTAACGCCACTTTCAGCAATTTTTCAGCTATTTCATGTCGTCCAGTTTTTATTGGGGAGGAAGCCGGAGTACCCGGAGAGAACCCCCGACCTGCAGTAGGTCTGTCAGTGCTATAGTATCATAATGCCCAAACTGTTACTGTTCCTGTTCAATTAACTTTTTAATGGACTATTTTAGTTGGCATATCTAGGTTTTTTTAAAATTATAATTTCAGGATAAAATGTATTATAAACACATAATTTCTTGTTATTTTGCAAACAAGAAGCTATTGTGTATTATCAGTTTGGGGGAGGGGGTTGTAGTATTATGAGACACAGTCTCGTTAGTCTTATCTTGAATTAGTTTGAACAGTTTTTTATTTCTGTTTCAGTATTTTATTTGTTGAGTTTGAAACAGTTATCTGTTGAAGGAGTGATAAGTGTCAGGGAAGTATAATTCTTTAATTTTTCTCAACTATTTGTTGTAAATCAATTTCCACTCAAATTTCTTTACACAAATTTAATTGACCTTTTTTTCTTTATCATGGTAACATGTGTATATTACAAACATTAACTGAAAAATTTAAAGTTATTTTTTCAGTTTACTAATAAATTTAGATGTTTTATATGGTCATCCTTGATCATTCATTTCATTTGTTGTACACTTTTACAATGTAGTCATAGAAAACCTTTTAAAGTAATTTAAGTTAATCCTAATGTAAAACATTGGTTTGTGTTTATTTTCAAAACATGTATGAGCCTGTTGTACTTTGTGTTCCATTTGTACTTCAGTGGATGATGATGAAGAAAGTATTTTAAAGATAATAGACAGCAGAGGATCAAATGCACAAATATAGATTTAACTTACAACAACTACAGTTTGCTTGTAGATGGTCTTATTGCAAGAAAATTGAATGTTCAACAATATTTACCGGAAATTCTTCATCAAATTGATGACAGCATCAGCTAACCTAACAAAATAAGCAATTTAACCAGAAAAATAAACAAATATCTTCAAAATGGTGGTGATTGGAATGCTGTGGTATAGGAAGCTTATCAGGATCCTTGTGAGGAGTTCCCTAAATTTTTTTGTAAAATGCACAAAAAGAACTAAACTCACTGGAGAGTTTTTCTAGAGGAAAGTACAAGAATGGATATGCTCAGTATGGGGGTAAGTATAAATAAGTGCAAAGATGTGGTGCAATCGGTTTTTTAAAAAAAATTATGAATATAGAAGTGGATTGCTTACCAGCCAAGTCGTTGGCTTCAATTATTGGAATCGAAGCCCATAGTATTTCCCAAGCCCAGGCAGCAGATTGTATGTTAAAAAATAAGGGTAACTGCTTACATTTAGATGGACCCCAAAAAAAGTTTACTGAATACAAAGGATTTCAGGTGTCCACTAAAGAGGGAAACTATTCATTAAGTCACCAAATTATGCCTTCCGGAGTTGCAGTTAGCTTTATGAATTGGCTGAAGCTATTTACGATGGTAATGACCCTGAAGAGCGAAATGAGACAATTGCAAAGCTAAAGCCTGGCATTTCAGGTATTATGACAGACAGACATGTGGTCAATAAATCATACAAAAAAACGTTGAGAGAATGAAAAAATGAAAGCTTTAGAAATGTTGGGTGATCAAAACAAGGTCTTTATTGTGGTCTTCATATACTACCTAACATGGCAACAGCAGCTGTAAAGGGTATGAAATCATTGGAAAATGAACATAATGTGGTAAAAAACTCAATCTTTGAGGGGAGTTCAGCTGGGAACGAACTTATTTACGAGTTCACAAAATCATTTATCGAAATATCCGGCTGTCAGAAATCAGGGGATGCAGTGGATTTCAATGAATATTTGGCACAGTTAAATGTAAAAAATCCCCTTGTCACATTTTTGCACAATCGTTTTAATGTCCTTTTCGTGGATGGCGCTGCTGTTCATTATCACTGGAATTATATTTCTGAGAACTTATCATCACGAAGGTCAAGTAAAGATAATAAATTGCTTTCTTCTGTCCAACAGTGGGTTTCAAACAAATTTCTCCTAGCTGAATGAAGAGCATTTGGTATAATATCTAAGGTTATAACAGGTCCTCTGTGTCGATTACTAGAAAATCAGGAAATTTCTTTCTGCAGAATGAATGACTATTGGCAAAGTTTGTCAATAAAATTAGTTGCCTCTCAACTATGTACAGGTGAAAACATATTTCTATAATCTCCTATTGATCGAGACATCATCTTTAACTGTTTATTTGCTTCATCAGATCTAGATGAGCTAACAAAATCAGCTCTTGAGCATATCTGCTCTGCTATCAAACCAGTTCTTGAACGACAATTAAGTGATGAGCTTTTAGGTGGTTCTCTGTATATACCTTTAGGTGATTTTCTGTCTATACCTACTGGATCCGAATTTTATTATGCCAAAAACAAACAGAATGTCGTCGAGTATAATAACCTACACAGTCAATAAAACAAATGCATTTCTCTCAACAATATCTATTCAATCTAGAAAAAGATACTTCATTATTGCAAGAAAAACTGCCATGAAAACTAAAAAGAGCCAAAGAAAAAAGAAAATAGTTTCAAGAGAAAGACAAAAACTGCAGAATTTAAGAATGCAAAAGAGACTTCAGAAAACACATCGTCTGAAAGATCCATACAAAATTTGATTGAACAGATGAATCGCGAAGGAGTGTGGGTTAATGCCAATGAAGCTGAACAATCTTTAGCTGGACAGACGAAAGCTAAACAAAGATTATTGATTAGAAATCAAACTTTTTTTCACAGTAAACTACTCAATTCTAAAATTCCATCTAAAAACTTGTCAAATTTCAGGATGCAAATGTGAAATTCAGCAATGAAAAACTGCTTGAAATTTCAAAGTTATTATACCTTCTAACTTTGCTGATAATGTACCTGAAAATATTTTAAGAGTAAATTCAAATATTAAAAATGGAAAGGTAAGAAGAATACAAGGTTGTGAAATTTATTTCTCAGCCGAGTTTCAATCCGTTCCTTGTTTTGTAATTTAAACATTGAGCCCAATCCAATGGAACACAATAAAATGCTTATATCTAGTACTGCAAATTGCCTTTGACTCCCTACATATGCTTCCGACAATAAGGATAATAACATATTATTACAATAACAGTTTTATCATTTTGCAACAAATACTGAATGTAAGATTTTCAACGAATTTGCCTCTGCCTCCAATGTCTAAAAAACGTTCAGACTGGGCCATTGTTGATATTGATGCAGACGTACCGGAAGTAAAGTGCACCAGTATCTCCTAATACGGGGTTATCAGACCGGGTGTTCATATACCGGGTTATCAGCCAGGGGTGTTCAAATATGGTTGGTCATTTCCGGTCGTATTCAATATGCCAAATTCCTATTGTTAAGCCATGAGATTGCGTTTGGGGCTTTTCCTATTTCCGTTTAGGAATTAGGGGCCCAAAAGAGGCAAAAATGAAACTAGGGTTTTAATATATGTTTTAACAGATATGCCAAAACATAAATATTAATATAAACATATATTTTACAAGATAACACTAAAATACATTTAACACACATTTTTCTGTATTTTATTTTACTTTTTATGTCTTGAATTGTATCTTATTTAACTCGTTAACTTTCCTTAATATCTATATGCATTATTATACATGTATAAAGAACCAAATGTTTAGAACTTCGATGTCTCTGATGATCATTCTCTTATATCAAAGAAGAACAAGCAACACATGGCAAAGACAAATCATAAAAATTTGATTGCATTAAATGACCCTGACTTGGTTACAGCATATTATATAATATCATTCATAAGTACATTATATCTTCACAAGCTGTAAACAACAATTAATCTCTCATATTACATTACAAAATGGTTTCCTGTTTTATTTTGTAACTTAAATTGGGTTTCCCCGATATGGTTACAACCATATCTTTTCTTGTTTCTCTGGTGTATTCATACAAAAATTACATGGATGAACGTTCATGACGGTGTAGACTTTATTTTCTTTGTTGATTTAAATTTTGCTATACGCGTGATAACATCGTGATAAGAACAGTTGAGCCAGTGGTTTCGACAAATGGATGCGCTGTTTACTCTAGTTCCAAAAATATATTTTTCTTGTTTATATTTACCCAGGAAGTGCCTAAACAAATCAATTTTATGAAAATCAATGATTGATTTTCCCTAAAATTGTAAGTTTAAAAAAAGAAAAGCATACTAATTTAAAAAATCGCTATTGTTTTTCATTTTAAAGTTTTTTTCGATTAGAAACCTGGCTCATCGTTTCTTTTTCGAATGATCTTCCGTGACCTTCTTCTTCTTCTCGGGTCCGTATCTTCCTCCACCGTATTGGAGAACGGATAGACTATCCTCTTTGGGAGCCTAATATATATAGGTGCACATTCAATATTAAAAGTTTTGAGTCTGGAAACTGAAACTGCATAATGCCCTGAGTCATGTTGGTAGATCATGAGTCTGCGAGATCATTCCGCGAGTAGGGAGTGGCACAGACCACGTCTAATGGTCTCGATCTTCTGTGGAAGGTTATTGATCTTAAGTATATAAAAGTTAGTACAGTCCAATACCAATTTGGTGCTCAGATCATTCCAGAAATAACTGAATTATGGAAGCACTGATCCTGTTGGAAGTCAGTGTACACTGCAATGTATCGGTTTCGAATTGCTGATAAGGTTTTACATCTGGAGATAAAGTGTTCAGCGCCTCGTTGCAAAGTTTACAAACTGCGCTGTCATCTTTGCCGATTTAATCCGAAATCAAAATGGTTGACGTTAACTAGGTCTTTGGGAAGTTTCACACTTTGCTTTATCTTTGCTTTTTAATGAGCGCATTAATGTTTATTTTTAACTCAATTTAAATTTTAAGAAATCTCAATTTAGAATCGCGTAAGTGATGTTTATTTAGAGTTTTGTGTACAAGTGTTACAGGTAAACTTGGATAATCCCGTCTATTTTAGATACTTTAAAAAGGAAACACATAACGTTTTTAAAACTACAGTAATATAGACATGAGTGAGTATATAAATAAAAACGTTATCGGTTCTGTTAACTTTATTATTTGATTTTTTTAACCAGACTGTTAATTTAAAAGGGCAAATTGTATTACTCTGACTGTCTGTCAGTGTGTTTGTTTGTTTGAATGGTGCTGTAACGCCACTTTCAGCAATTTTTCAGCTATTTCATGTCGTCCAGTTTTTATTGGGGAGGAAGCCGGAGTACCCGGAGAGAACCCCCGACCTGCAGTAGGTCTGTCAGTGCTATAGTATCATAATGCCCAAACTGTTACTGTTCCTGTTCAATTAACTTTTTAATGGACTATTTTAGTTGGCATATCTAGGTTTTTTTAAAATTATAATTTCAGGATAAAATGTATTATAAACACATAATTTCTTGTTATTTTGCAAACAAGAAGCTATTGTGTATTATCAGTTTGGGGGAGGGGGTTGTAGTATTATGAGACACAGTCTCGTTAGTCTTATCTTGAATTAGTTTGAACAGTTTTTTATTTCTGTTTCAGTATTTTATTTGTTGAGTTTGAAACAGTTATCTGTTGAAGGAGTGATAAGTGTCAGGGAAGTATAATTCTTTAATTTTTCTCAACTATTTGTTGTAAATCAATTTCCACTCAAATTTCTTTACACAAATTTAATTGACCTTTTTTTCTTTATCATGGTAACATGTGTATATTACAAACATTAACTGAAAAATTTAAAGTTATTTTTTCAGTTTACTAATAAATTTAGATGTTTTATATGGTCATCCTTGATCATTCATTTCATTTGTTGTACACTTTTACAATGTAGTCATAGAAAACCTTTTAAAGTAATTTAAGTTAATCCTAATGTAAAACATTGGTTTGTGTTTATTTTCAAAACATGTATGAGCCTGTTGTACTTTGTGTTCCATTTGTACTTCAGTGGATGATGATGAAGAAAGTATTTTAAAGATAATAGACAGCAGAGGATCAAATGCACAAATATAGATTTAACTTACAACAACTACAGTTTGCTTGTAGATGGTCTTATTGCAAGAAAATTGAATGTTCAACAATATTTACCGGAAATTCTTCATCAAATTGATGACAGCATCAGCTAACCTAACAAAATAAGCAATTTAACCAGAAAAATAAACAAATATCTTCAAAATGGTGGTGATTGGAATGCTGTGGTATAGGAAGCTTATCAGGATCCTTGTGAGGAGTTCCCTAAATTTTTTTGTAAAATGCACAAAAAGAACTAAACTCACTGGAGAGTTTTGCTAGAGGAAAGTACAAGAATGGATATGCTCAGTATGGGGGTAAGTATAAATAAGTGCAAAGATGTGGTGCAATCGGTTTTTAAAAAAAAATTATGAATATAGAAGTGGATTGCTTACCAGCCAAGTCGTTGGCTTCAATTATTGGAATCGAAGCCCATAGTATTTCCCAAGCCCAGGCAGCAGATTGTATGTTAAAAAATAAGGGTAACTGCTTACATTTAGATGGACCCCCAAAAAAAGTTTACTGAATACAAAGGATTTCAGGTGTCCACTAAAGAGGGAAACTATTCATTAAGTCACCAAATTATGCCTTCCGGAGTTGCAGTTAGCTTTATGAATTGGCTGAAGCTATTTACGATGGTAATGACCCTGAAGAGCGAAATGAGACAATTGCAAAGCTAAAGCCTGGCATTTCAGGTATTATGACAGACAGACATGTGGTCAATAAATCATACAAAAAAACGTTGAGAGAATGAAAAAATGAAAGCTTTAGAAATGTTGGGTGATCAAAACAAGGTCTTTACTGTGGTCTTCATATACTACCTAACATGGCAACAGCAGCTGTAAAGGGTATGAAATCATTGGAAAATGAACATAATGTGGTAAAAAACTCAATCTTTGAGGGGAGTTCAGCTGGGAACGAACTTATTTACGAGTTCACAAAATCATTTATCGAAATATCCGGCTGTCAGAAATCAGGGGATGCAGTGGATTTCAATGAATATTTGGCACAGTTAAATGTAAAAAATCCCCTTGTCACATTTTTGCACAATCGTTTTAATGTCCTTTTCGTGGATGGCGCTGCTGTTCATTATCACTGGAATTATATTTCTGAGTACTTATCATCACGAAGGTCAAGTAAAGATAATAAATTGCTTTCTTCTGTCCAACAGTGGGTTTCAAACAAATTTCTCCTAGCTGAATGAAGAGCATTTGGTATAATATCTAAGGTTATAACAGGTCCTCTGTGTCGATTACTAGAAAATCAGGAAATTTCTTTCTGCAGAATGAATGACTATTGGCAAAGTTTGTCAATAAAATTAGTTGCCTCTCAACTATGTACAGGTGAAAACATATTTCTATAATCTCCTATTGATCGAGACATCATCTTTAACTGTTTATTTGCTTCATCAGATCTAGATGAGCTAACAAAATCAGCTCTTGAGCATATCTGCTCTGCTATCAAACCAGTTCTTGAACGACAATTAAGTGATGAGCTTTTAGGTGGTTCTCTGTATATACCTTTAGGTGGTTTTCTGTCTATACCTACTGGATCCGAATTTTATTATGCCAAAAACAAACAGAATGTCGTCGAGTATAATAACCTACACAGTCAATAAAACAAATGCATTTCTCTCAACAATATCTATTCAATCTAGAAAAAGATACTTCATTATTGCAAGAAAAACTGCCATGAAAACTAAAAAGACCCAAAGAAAAAAGAAAATAGTTTCAAGAGAAAGACAAAAACTGCAGAATTTAAGAATGCAAAAGAGACTTCAGAAAACACATCGTCTGAAAGATCCATACAAAATTTGATTGAACAGATGAATCGCGAAGGAGTGTGGGTTAATGCCAATGAAGCTGAACAATCTTTAGCTGGACAGACGAAAGCTAAACAAAGATTATTGATTAGAAATCAAACTTTTTTTCACAGTAAACTACTCAATTCTAAAATTCCATCTAAAAAACTTGTCAAATTTCAGGATGCAAATGTGAAATTCAGCAATGAAAAACTGCTTGAAATTTCAAAGTTATTATACCTTCTAACTTTGCTGATAATGTACCTGAAAATATTTTAAGAGTAAATTCAAATATTCAAAATGGAAAAGTAAGAAGAATACAAGGTTGTGAAATTTATTTCTCAGCCGAGTTTCAATCCGTTCCTTGTTTTGTAATTTAAACATTGAGCCCAATCCAATGGAACACAATAAAATGCTTATATCTAGTACTGCAAATTGCCTTTGACTCCCTACATATGCTTCCGACAATAAGGATAATAACATATTATTACAATAACAGTTTTATCATTTTGCAACAAATACTGAATGTAAGATTTTCAACGAATTTGCCTCTGCCTCCAATGTCTGAAAAACGTTCAGACTGGGCCATTGTTGATATTGATGCAGACGTACCGGAAGTAAAGTGCACCAGTTTCTCCTAATACGGGGTTATCAGACCGGGTGTTCATATACCGGGTTATCAGCCAGGGGTGTTCAAATATGGTTGGTCATTTCCGGTCGTATTCAATATGCCAAATTCCTATTGTTAAGCCATAACTATATGATAATATGTGTTTTATCTCCCTTTGAATATGACACCCTAGTAATACGTAAGTTATACCCTAGTTATGCCGACTGATACAAAGGGGTCTCCGTTTTATATTAGTGCAATATTTGACTACGGGATAATTGATATTATGTGTTATATCTCCCTTTCGATATAACACCCTTGTCATACCTAAATTGTACATTAGTCCTGTTTGACTGATATAAAGAGGTCTCTGTCTTGGCACGAAACAATTGATATTATGTTTGAACCACCTAAACACACCTCAGTTATTTCTTAGGGTCATGCATGACTGATACAAGGGGTATCTATTATTATATATCTTCACAATATATTTGTTTGTTTGAATGGTGTATTAACGCCACTTTCAGCAATTTTTCAGCTATATCGTGGCGTGCAGTTTTTATTGGGATTGGGAAGCTGGAGTACCCGTAGAGAACCCCCGAGCTGCGGTAGGAAAACTCGAAATCCTTGTCAATTAAGATTGGAGTCGAGTACACCCTGCCTGCAGTGAGAATCGAACCCGCAATCCCAGTGAGTGTTGACAGACCACGTGATCAATAGTAGACGAAGTACCTTAACCACTCGACCAAGGGATAATTTATATTATGTGTTATACATGTATAATCCTAATGTATCAAGATGAAATCTGACCATAATATAATTGATATCATGTATTATATCTTCTTATAACACCTTAGTCATAAGTTATACCCTAGTCCTGCCTGACTGATACAAGAGGGTCTCTGTCTTTTATCAGGACAATATCTGACCACGGGATAATTTATATTATGTGTTATATCTCCCTTTTGACACCAGTCATACCCAGGTTATTCCCTAGTCCTGTCTGACTGATACAAAGGTGGTCTTCATCTTATATCAGGACAATATCTGACCACAGGATAATTTATATTAAGTGTTCCCTTTTTCCCTATTTCACTTTTGACGTAACACCTTAGTCATAACTAAGTTAATAGATTAGTCCTGCCTGAATGATACAAGGGGGTCTCTGTCTTATATTAGAATAAAATGTGACCATAAGATCATTTATATTGTTTGTTATCTCCCTTTTGATATAACACCGTAGTCCGAACTTATTTATACCTAGTCCTGCCTGACTGCTACAATAGGGTCTCCGTCTTTAACCGGACAATATCTGACCACGGGATAATTGATATTATGTATTACATGTATATCTGCGATTTTTTAATAACACCCTAGTCATACCCCAATTATTCTCTAGTCCTACCTGACTGATTCAAGGGTATCTAGCTGTGTACCTATAACAGACAACTAAATTATTACTTAAACGACACATGATATCTACAGCATGGGTCCTCTTTAATAGACACATTAAGTTTAACATAACAATACATGATATAATATGACACTAGAAAAGATTAACTATTTTGTCTCGGAAAATAATAATTCACAAAGGGTATTTCTAAAATTAGAGTACAATATATGCGCCTTTGTTACATGTTCTTTTTTACTTCAGTTTTATGCGTTTTAAGCCATTCCCGTATATATTAATTATACATGATTTTATCAATTTTGTCGTAAATTGGAAATGCTTTTCGCAATTGGATAAAATGTATAATTTTCATGAATATAAATGACCTCCGTGTATTAGGTGAAATTAAGAACCTTTCATTTTAGCTCACCTGACCCTTGCCATCACTTGGCGTCCGTCGTCGTCGTTCGTCGTCTTCGTCGTCGTCGTCGTTGTTAACTTTTCTTTAAAAATCTTCTCCAAAACCACTAAAGGGATTGCTTTGAAACTTCGCACACATCATCAGTATAATGTCCTCTGCCAAGTTTGCACAACTCATGGCCTCAGACCAACCAACATGGCCGCCATGGCTAAAAATAGAACAGGGGTTCAAAATAAAGTTTTTGGCTTATAGTTCAAAAAGTATAAAAGATACAGGAAAACCAAAGAGACTTCCTTCTTCAGCATCAAAAGCTCTACAAAACACTCCATTGGGTCAAAGTTGTATGACAACTCCTTGTAGGAGTTATTGCCTTTTAATTGTGGACATTGATGATTTTTGACATTTTTGCCTCAAAATCTTTAAAATTATTAGAACTAGAGAAAAAGTTAGCATTGCTTAATTGTTCTGCTCTATGAGGGCTACAAAAATGACGTAGGGTTAAGATTGTCTGATGAACCGTTTAAGAGTTATTCTCCTTGAACTGTTTTTTAATCGGTTTTAATTGATATTTTAAAAATCTTCTCCTCTGAAACCACTGAAAGTACTGCTTTGAAACTTTATACTGATCATCCGTCAAATGTCCTCAACCAAGTTTGCACCAACCATGGCTGCAGATTAACCAACATGGCGCCATGGCTAAAAATAGATTGGAGGGGTGTCAAATACAGTTTTTGGCTTATATTTAAAAAAAGTGTAACAGATACAGGAAAACCGAAGAGACATGCCTTCATCTGCATCAAAAGCTCTTCGAAACACTCCATTGGGTTGAAATTGTATGAGGACTCCTAATAGGAGTTATTGCCCTTTAATTGTCAAAATTGATTATTTTTGACATTTTTGCCTCAAAATCTTGAAAATTATTAGAACTAGAGAAAACGGTAGCATTGCTTAATTGTTCTGCTCTATGAGGGCTACAAAAATGACTTAGGGTCAAGATTGTCTGATTAACCGTTTAGGAATTATTCTCCTTGAACATTTTTTTAAACCATTTTACTTGATTTTAAAAAATCTTCTCCTCTTTAACCCATTAAAGGACTGCTTTGAAACATTGCACACATCATCTTTAGGACGTCCTCTACCAAAATTGTGCAAATCATGACACCTGACTACCTACATAGCTACGTTGGCTTAAAATAGAAAATGGGGGGTGGGGTCAAGAGAGTTTTCGACTGATAGTTAGACAAGTGTTACAGGTACAGAAAATTTGAAGTGAACCTCTCTTCTTCCTCTAAGCATCAAAAGCTCCTCCTTATAGGAGTTATTTCCCTTAAAAGGTCAAAATTAATGACTTTTGCAGAAGTGTTGGGCAATTTCTTATAGCAAAGAAAAGCTGGATAAAAAGTGGTTGTTTGGTTTCAGTTTCAGGTGAGCGATACAGGCTCCTGGGAGCGTCTAGTTTGCCTCGGTGTCTTTTAATTTCGTTAATATGCATACGAACGATGATAGACCGGGTACCAGACTACCTCAATTACTGAGTCACTGTGCTGTGTAACGCGAACCCGAGTTCAAATCTTAGTTAGAACAAATTTTCTCTAGAATAATTTTCAATGAAAAACAGATTTTTGCAACTTGATATTCAGTCAACCACCAATTTTGTTTATAGACTTTAAATTTTAATCACTTTTTTCATCATCCATTTTATCGTTTTTTAACACACTATCACATTTTGAAGATATACAAATAACTCGGCAAATAATAATTCGTTTTAAATTTTTTATCATTATTTATAGAACAAAACAATTAAAAAATATTCAAAATAGTCATCGTCTTTTTTATTAGAAACATGCTTATATTTAATACTATATATTCAGACATTATCACCTGATGTTTACCGTAGCCTTTATCGTTACGTCGGTTGCTGTGTAACTGAAACCCCGAGTTTGAACATCATGTAGGGCAATTATTCTCTTGAATCATTTTTTCGATGACAACAGATATTTGCAACTTTTTATTAACTTTCTTTAAGTTCATCATTTATTCATCAGTTATTTAGAGATTTAATAAATAAGTGCACACATAATTTATTATTGAAATATATCCTCATTTCTGATAGAACTTGTTTTGTGTTTTATGGAACGCCGTAGCAGCATAATGTGTACTTGTATTTGTATGTGCACATACATTTTCCTCTATGGACACATATTATTCTCTATACGCACATCCTTTTCTCTATTTCTCTTAATATAGGTTTTCTATATATACACATACTTGTAAAATATATACACATAGTTTTTCTATATATGCACATACATTTTCTATATACATGATATATGCACATACTTTGTCTAGATACTTTTTCTATTTATGCACATACTTTGACTATATACTTTTTCTGTATATGCATACACTTTTAATATATAGGTTTTCTATATATACAAATTCTTTGTCTATATACTTGTCATATATATGCATATATTTTTTTCATATAATTACATCCACATTAATGATAAGACAATTCGGCCTGGAGACAACTCGGACCGTACTAAATACAACTTTGGTCGTATCAGAAGACAACTCGGATCGTATTAAAAACAACTTTGGCCGTATCAGAAGACAACACGGATCGTATTATAAAAACAACTTTGGCAGTATCAGAAGACAACTCGGACCGTCTGTATAGTAATCTAAATCTTTTAAAGGACCGCTAATATTGAATAAAGAATTGACTATTATTTTGTAAATAAATGTGATAAATACGTTATATTGTTAATTTTAATGTTGTTAATTATTATTGAATGATTAAATCAATCATACATTGTATTTACTTATGTTAATTGCCCGATCGTGGACATATATATTATACTAGTATATAATATGCCTGTCGTAATGAAAAATAAGAGCAGTTCGTAACAATGATTAATGTATATAATTAAAAGCGTAATAGAAAATATTTAAAGCACAGATTCCAAGCCAAGCAGGTGAACTGAAATATAATTAAATTTAATAACATTTAATGGAAACCTGCCATTTTCCATTCTTATGCACCTGTTTTGGACATGCAAAGGTCGCATGTGAAACTAGTAAATGAAGGAAAACTTCATAGATTCCAAAGGAAGAGAGATTATTAAAGAACTAAAAACATTCTTTTATTTGATTCTTTGATGGGCTTAAAATCCTTTAAAATAATTTAGCATGTAAACAACCTGGAATAGGATTAAAACAAAATCGGGCTCAGTGCGGTGCAAAGTAATCACACAAAGGGTATCCTGAAAATAGATTGCAGTATCCTGGCCGTGTCATAATTTTACCCCATAAGGTTAGAATTTCCTGATGATATTAATTGTTATAAATCATCGACAAATCAAAGAGGTTCTGAATATAAGTAATATTTTATTTGTACGTTTATAATGTATATAACAGCTAAGAATGGATTATGATACCTCGCTTTTTTGGCGTTTATTCAAAAACTCACAAAACTAACATTGGATTATGACGGCAGTAAAATGCGGCTTAATAAAGGTTTTAAACGTTACAGTGTAGAATAGGAAAATATGGGTAAGACTAAGATCGAAGAACGTCCCAAAATCCAAGTCGTTTTCTCAGGTCAATGGCACATGACGTCACAGGTAGAAAAGCTGTATAGGAAAAATTCTTTATCACATTTATAAAAATAATTCTCATGGTGCCTTTTTCTTTTCTTTTATTTTATTATACTCTTAGTCACAAAAATGATTCCGTCAGTCGTATTGAGATAAACGTTTTTGCATTGGCAATAGGTTAAACAAGTTAAACAAATTATCAATGAAAACGACGACACCGATTCAGAAAATATACTTCTAGTAGGGCCGTATAAAAACATCAATTTTAGATATTCCAAATTATGCAGTTAGTATTATCTATTTAATTAAAAAAAAACTGAATGTTTCTTTAAAATTATAAGATAGGAATAGAAGAAATTGCTCGTTTGGGGATATTGGGTTGATTGAGGCATATGCATTCACTTGTTTCACTTGAAGGCAGTAATATCATTTGCCCAGATAGATCACAGTCAATAGGTCATTGAATGTTTTGTTAGCGTTCCAGCTAAACACATTTCAGCTTTAGTATTGAAACATTAGGTATATGATATTAAGACACTGACTGTCACGTAATACGATTGCACAAAACATCAGATTCTACAATAATCGTTTTTAGAAACTTCCTAGTTTTTATTTTATGTAAAATGTATACATCCAGAGGACATTCTGTTGCGTCCAACAAATTTCATGGTTACGTGTAGTTGAACTCGTTTGTTATACACAATTTTATGTTTTCATATTAGATTTTGAGCAACCGAAATGTGCCATGAAGTTTTTATGACCTAGTGCCATATGTTTGACGACCTTCAAAATTGGCCATGTCTTTACCAATATATAATGTAATCTGCCATAAATCTAAGAATATGCCGTCGCTTTGAGGACGTACTTTGATCTGAGTCTAACATATAAAACACTATTTCCCGGTTGAATAAGGAACATATGTAAGACAGTTTCAAGGCTACGGTGTAGAATCAGGAACTAATATACGGGCAGTATTAAAGGGTTACGGGGTAGAATCAGAAACATATATAAGACAGTTTTTTAAAGGTAACGGGGTAGAATCAGGAAAATATTTAAGAATGAAAAATATTTTAAATAATATCATGAATCATGCTTTAATATGGTGTTTGAAAAGGCCTATTTTGGGGATAATTTAGAAAAAAGGACTCGGTCTTTTTGGGGATACATGAGAAAAATATGCGGATTTGGGAAAGAATAGGACAAAACCAGAAATGAGTAAATGTGGGGAAATATACGCATAGGGGGAAGAAATGGGACCAGAAAATGGGGAAACTATTTGAACCCACAAATAGTATAAATATATGGATAGAAATGTCTTGTAGAGCTTTTGCAAACACCATTATCACCGAAAGAGGTTTTTTAGACACTATATTAAAGCATCATTCGTGAACTTTTCTTTAAAAATCTTCTCCTCCAAAACCGCTGAAGGGATTGCTTTGAAACTTTCCACACATCATCAGTAAAATGTCCTCTACAAAGTTTGCAAAAACCATGGCTTCAGACCAACCAACATGGCCGCCATGGCTAAAAATAGAACAATGGGTCAAAATACAGTTTTTGGCTGATAGTTAAAAAAGTATAACAGATACAGGAAAACCGAACAGACCGCTCTTCTTCAGCATCAAAAGTTCTACAAAACACCCCATAACGTCAAAGTTATATGACGAATCTTGTAGGAGTTATTGCACTTTAATTGTCAAAATTGATGATTTTTACCATTTTTACCTCAAAATCTTGAAAAGTATTAGAACTAGAGAAAAAGTTAGCATTGCTTAATTGTTCTGCTCTTTGAGAGCTGCAAAAATAGCTTAGAGTTTTTCTTTGTTTTACGGTTTCAAAGAAGCAACAATAAGCAAGTTTTAACATCTTAAACATGGCCTTGATCTTCGACCTTGTGTTAATTGTCAAGATCATTGTCTAGGACGGTCTATTGTGAAGACCACATGCCGCATCTACAACAATTGTTTTGAAAAACTGTTAATCAATTGTCTTACTGGGAGACAACTCCTACAAAATGAAGTCAAAATATTTCGCTCAAAATTTTACAAAGTTGTGCTTAATAAGGCCAGCATGTTCCCTTAATAAGTGTTTATCACCTTTGAAGTCTTCAAAAGAGTATCGATAACACGCAAATGTCGAAACATAGATAGTAACCTAGTTTTAGTAAAATGAGAGATAACTCTATAATGGGAAAGGGTGCGTTTAGTCACGGTGAATACCGAAAGCGCAATGGTTACCGATATTAAATACAAAATATGAATTCGACATGTCACAAAGAAAGTTGGCAAAATAAAGCGGAACATATTAATAATAATCATAACAATAAGTATATGTCTTATTTATATATGTCTAAAATTTGGCAAGACCTAATAAGAAACAGAGGAATATAAGGCAGTGTTCCCATTCCGAAAGTGGAAATCATTAAATAAATATTCTAATAGCTTGCCTCGTATATCCACAACTATTGACATTTCTTAAAATTACAGTCTAACTTCGTTTAACACTATAAGGGGGGTGGATGTTATACGTTCATTTTTAACGGTAGCTTTTTTTCGTTGGTAGTCGTTTTTTAATAGCCCCCCCCCCCCCCGGTATTAAAATTGACAACGGCTGGTAGCTACTTTTTACAGAACGGTCGATTTTAATACCACACTGGGTGTACTTTCTGCATGACCTAAAACATCAGGAGCAACAATACTAGTAGTTTATCACACGGTCACATGACTTTGCACTTAAACTGTCAGTCTATGTCTCTGTATTTACTGTATCTCTATTCCTTTTTGGTAAGATATTTCAGACTGCCAATTTTCTATAAGGCAACACTTCTTTATAAATAAACCTTTTACCATCTACACTTTGATATGATTAAAATGAAAGTAAGATTAGATCTTTTCCTTCAATTATGGTGCCATCCAATATATCTAAGATTCATTTAGTGCCAGAATGAAAGTATAAGCATAGTATAGCATAGTATTTTATTATCGGGCTAAACATATGCTAATGCTTTTATACTTGTTTCTACATGTTCTTCAATAAAATTCGTTATGTGTTTGATATAAATGTGTCTAAGCCTCAAACTATTATCTTCGACAATACAATTTCAATGCACATGCATTTATCCCACTTGTCTATATGTATTTTATATTATGATGCAATTTCTTGTGCTAAACATAGCTTACACGTGCGTTTTAAAAATGCCATATATATTCGGTCATGTCGGTACAGAGCTATTTCGAGGTAATGTTGATTTCGATGCCGATTTCAAATAATATTTATTTAATCACAAAAACAGGTCAAGTTTTGAAACCTCCTGCATAGTGTAAGAAGGAAGGTGTCGAGTTCGTTATTTTAAAAAGTGAAAGACCTTCCTCACCCAACAGATCATGTGCACAATTTAACATGAAAATAGCAAGGTGTGTCAGAAGCACAAAATATATAAACCGTTCGTTTTACACACTTCTACTTTGTTGGCGTGATAACTGCGATGTAGTGTTTACAATAAAACTTTGAAGTCGAGTTAGGCAAGAACATAAAACTAGAAAAAAACACGCGTAGTTCGGTATGTTTATGCAAATAAAGATTATAATGCAACGATTACAACGACAAAGTTCAGAATTACGAACACAAACAGTTGAATATGATTGGTTGTTATGTTAAGAATATATATAAGTGAATAATGAGTCGTCGCTTTGTTAGAAATTTCTCTTGGCAATGCTATCTATAAATCTTATAGTTTGGTTTGTTTAACTCGATGTTTATTTATTCTGTACTTAAAGCTTAAGATTACATTTTGTTCAAAATTTGTTTTATTCCACTTTAAGTGACATGTCAACAGTATCATGGGGTCCATTTTTAGGTGTAAAAAATCCATTTTTGTATATATTATATAGGATGACAAAGTTACTCGTCATACAGATCATTTAGTGAGAATTCCATATTATGGATAGAAAACAGTATGTTAGTGTTAATAATGGTTGGGTGTTGAAGTCAAATTAGAACTCCCGAACTTAGTCCTAGACAACTGCAATATTTAAAAAATAATTAGCAAATAATTCTCATGGACTAACATCTACAAACATAATAAGACACAGAACAATTATCACATCCATTTAATGCGATTTAAAACCATTGGGATAAATATTAAACAGATGACTTATATAATGTTCTAGTTTAAAATGTCTTGTATTGAAACTTTTTAAAGTCAAGTTTAGATTTCATTCATATTTATGTGTATGAATGTGAATGTAGGGCATCTCCAGTTTTTTAAATGCAATAGAAATATAAATATAAAAAGACAGTCGAGTATTGGAAATATTTCTTGGTGGAATTACAAACACAGACTTATATTTTTCTATCTCCCAATAAAGAATATCTTAAGCTTTTAGAGTTAAACGCCACTGATGAGTCTTGAATAGACGAAACGCCTGTCTGGCGTAATGAATTTGTCACCTTGGTAATTTTGATAACATTTTGTTGGAATATTTGAGCAAAGCCAAGTAACAGCGCGTCCGAGGGTGGCGGAAGTTTGGGGCAAAATATTGAAGTTTTAAGTTCAGTTGGAGTGAGAAAATTCAAGATCAATATTTTATGGCTTGTTTACGTTATTTAATCATATTGACACTCAATGCCATTCGTTGGTCAGTCTTGTGTCTATAATTTTGACAAAAGCACCATCGTTTGTATCGTTGCATAATATTCTAGACTTGTATATTATTTTTTGTTTATCCTGTATCGTCCTGTTTGTCGATCCGATACTTAATATGTGTAATGGTTAGCATAATATATATATATAAATCTAATTCAAACAGTGTTGGGCTTAATTTGTAGACGTATATATAAATATTTGATATTAACCCTGTATTTCTGATGTTTCAGAAATCCGCTGGATAGATATATTATATGGTTGTCACAATACTTAGACGTTTGTATATAATTTACTTACTGTGACTGTATGACGAGTAACTTTGTCATCCTATATAATATATACAAAAATGCTGAATTAGATTACTGTCAGATTAATACGTATTGGTTACGAAAATTCCATCGTCACACGCTAGTACACATGTACTATGTCTATGTCTACGATTCACCCCGGTGAATGAAGCTATATTTTTATATAGCGGATTTGGCCGAGGGGTCAAGACCGCTGGACATAGTGCAGGCGAATTGGTGCCACAGTGTCACAACGGTGTGAGTTCGAATCCCGCTGAGGGAAAGCAAAAAATTTGACAGTGTTAAAAATCTAATTCAAACAGTGTTGGGCTTAATTTGTAGACGTATATATAAATATTTGATATTAACCCTGTATTTCTGATGTTTCAGAAATCCGCTGGATAGATATATTATATGGTTGTCACAATACTTAGACGTTTGTATATATATATATATTCATGATACTGCGGACCATATGGCAGTATATGGGCCGGTTGATGGCCCCAAAAATAAATATGGACCTTAGCGGCCTTTCTGGCTACATGATGTTTTGATGGTTTGAGGCCACCAACCGGTCCATATACTGCAATATGGCCCTCAGTGTCACTATTAGTTTAATATATATAATTTTTTGTTTACACTCAGTGGGATTCGAACTCTGTGTACATTCTATCGCCACACGCTAGTACTCATGCTCTATGTCTATATTTACGTTTCAAATCGGTTAATGAAGATATATTTTTATATAGCAGATGCAGGCGAATGGGTGCCACAGTGACACCACGGTGTGAATTCTAATCTCGCTGAGGGATGTTTGGTATACATCGGATCATAACAGGTTGTTTGGCACTTCTGTATATTTTTTTAGACTGCCAATTGCTATAAGGCGCCTGTCTTATTGAAAATAACTTTCTATTAAAACTTCGATATAAGTAACACTTAAAGTAACGTTGTTTTTTGTTCTTAAATACTGGTACCATCTGACATGTCTGATGTTTTAAAAAGACACATAATGCATTACAATATAATAACAATCATCTGAGATAGAAGAAACAGTAGGGATGCGTTAGACAATTTTTTAGCCCGTCCACTCGTCCGACACAAATTGTATATTATGCTTATACTTATTTCATTTTTGCACTCAACGTGTTTATAAAATGTTTGGCAAAATGAGTACATGCTTCAAACTATATACTTCGATAATATTATTTCAATGTAGATACATTTATTCCACTTGTTCAACTTTACTATGAATACACGTCTTTAAACTGCGCAATATATCTGTATGCAAACAAAGTTCACGCATAATTGTCAGCTGTCAATGCCGCATTTGTCCCCAAGATACAATCTATGCTTATGCTTAACATAGCTAACACGGGTGTAATGAAAAGGTCAAAATATTTGGTTAAAAACACTGTTGACCTTATGTTAATTGATGTATTTTTATGTCGAATTTACATTTTATCTTATGAAGTAGGTCATGTGATGAGACCCCACAACGTGAAAGAATGATGCTGTCGAGTTCGTTATTAAAAAGGTAAAGATCTTTATCATCTGAAAGATTTTTTTTAACGATTTTAACCCCAAAATATATCTGTATGCCAACAAAGTTCACGCATAATTGTCAGTTGTCAATTTCGCATTTGTCCCTAAGATACAATCTATGCTATGCTTAACATAGCTTACAGATCTTTATCATCTGAAAGATTTTTTTTAACGATTTTAACCCCAAAATATATCTGTATGCCAACAAAGTTCACGCATAATTGTCAGTTGTCAATTTCGCATGTGTCCCTAAGATACAATCTATGCTATGCTTAACATAGCTTACAGATCTTTATCATCTGAAAGATTTTTTTTAACGATTTTAACCCCAAAAGAACAACCTGTAGAAACACATTGACTCACATACAACCGTTTCCTTACATGAATACCATAGTTTTCTATTTTATTGGCGTCACATCTGCGATGTACTGAAGACGAGTTAGGCGAGAAAAATGTCGGATAGTTCGGTATATTTCTACAAATATATATTCTGGTCAAACGATACCAGCGATATACAATCCACCACACTCAAGTTAAAAACGATTAGTGGTTATTTTTAGAACATTATCGTGCAAGTTATCTATGAGTCAGCGCTTTGTTATCAGTTGCACTTTAAGTATTTGGCAATGTTTCCTATAAATCTTCTAGTTTGTTTGTGTTTTTTATCATCGTTGTTAAGATATTAGATTTATAATGTTTGTTTTATACGTAATATTTAACAAGTCATATACCACATAAATTATAAGATATATGTATATTTTTGCCAACTCAATCGGGAAAACTTATATTTTTACTTACAAATTTAAACAATTTCGAAATTAATTTTATGAACTAAAACGTAGTGGTGGATATGTGGTGTATTCAAATGATGGAGTTACACTTCGGGTATATCAGTTCATCGAATTTGTAAGCATTTGAAAGTTGTTTGCCTTTTAATGCAACATTTAGGCAACTCCCCTTTAACCATGTTAACGATGGACCAACGCTGTGATCACGTTAAGAACTTTTCTTTCATTTTCATTCGGCAGTATGTTCATAAATATGAAGCAATACTGGGTAATAGAAAAACATTTGTTTGCTTTTACTTCATTCAGTTATTTTTTTCTATAGTGGTCTGTATGTTGTTCCAACGTTGGGCTCACACATCTTGTTCTTAAAACGATACAGATAGGGTAAATGATTAATAAATTTGTCACAGACTGGTTGGTCATTGTTCCTATATATGAGGATTACTCTAGACATTCCAAAGGTTGAAACTATTCAGTTTACTCGTGTACTGCTTGGTATTCTTTAAATGTGTAGAGATAAGGCATAAGGGCTTAACCTGCACAAACAATCTAAAGTGTGCTATTGTGGTATGAACCACCTGTCCTTATCCACCGATTGTCATGACTTCAAAAAAGAAAAAAATAGAAATAAAATCCAAATATAAAAAAATCCTAAAACAATATCACCTACCTTGAAGCACCTCGTTTGTTCAATTCAACTGACAGCTCATCGTATTCTGCAATAACGTTATACGCCATTGTGACAAAACGCGTTTTCGCTACCGTTGAAACGATGACAATTGTCACTGTTCCTGTTGATAAAAAGACCGTTCAAGGTACCCGTTGAAACAGCCGAAAAGAATTAACTTAAAAAAATTCCACCCCATATTTACTTTTTCTATAGGCAGACCGCTCCAAACAAACTCTAGAAACGACCACTTGGGGCAATCCGGCATATACACAACCCACGAGATACTAGATTAAAAAAAAAGAAAAACCGGCCATACTGGATAAATAATACAATTGAATTCCCCGAGGTCATAAGAATAATTGTTTTAAAATTAATTTAATAGTTCCGGTCTTTTGTCCTGTTGAATTTTGTCTGCGAGAATCTCATCTAAAATGAAATGATAACAAATCTTCAAAATACTAGTTATACTGCACATGCAGACGAGAATTATAGAGCTGCTGTTGACTTAGATACTATTCTCGTAAAGGATCAAACTGATATATTACTGATCTTCGGACTTTTGCTGTTAGAATATCGTTTTGACTCATTATGCTCTGTATATATTCCTTTTATTCATCCTAAAATTTTAATCAAATGTAACAACGTACTGTTTAACTGCCTTCGCACATATATTACTTAAGGACTTAACGAAGACACCGGTCTAAAACAATAAACGAGAAAGAAAGTATGATTGAAAGCTTGACACATCTAGAATTTTCTGTTTTTAATAAAGTTCTTAATACTTATATAGATCCGGGAATAGGTCATATTGACAAGGGATATTACAATAGCAGATCCATCCTACTTTTCGGCCTGACTTCTCTTGATGATCTTTGTGGCAATGATAAATTTTCCATTATACTATAATCTTCACATTTTGGTAACATAAACCAGCCGCCAGGTGTCAATTTGTGCAAGCAAAACTACCATAATCTGATTTCGATGAAACCATCAATCTTTATATGTAAAGAATCTCGAGGTTGTGTTTCTTTGGGTAGTAATTTTCCGAAAAGATGGCAAGTCACTGGTTTCCCAAATATTGCTAAGAGAATTTTAAAGACACTAGAGAGAGTATGAAAGCGTTTGTTATTTAAATTGCAATTTATTTTATCTGTATGATGTGATGTATTAAAAGAAATTTGGAACTCCTCAAAGAAAATGAATTGTAATAATCATTTAAATTTTTGTTCAAAATTAAATTTCAATTTTTTTAGTCTTGACTCAGTGAAAATCGATGGTAATTTTAAGCGTTGAGTGTTGTGCAAAAGTTTCGGCCATTCTGTTTGATATATCTGACTGTGATCATATCAAATGTTGTCCATCCCCTAAATGAGTGGCATTTCGTTTTACTATGGAACGCCGTAACTGCCTTATGTGTACTTGCTTTTATATATGCACATTCTTTTTCTCTATATGCACATACTTTTTCTCTATATGCACATACTGTTTCTCTATATGCACACATTTTTTCTCTGTAGGTATATACTTATCTATATAGGCACATTATTTTTTTCTATAGGCATATACTTATCTATATATGCACATACTTGTTCTTTATATGCACATACTTTTTCGCTATAGGCATATACTTTTTTATATATGTACATTCTTTTTCTCAATAAGCACATACTTTGTCTATATACTTTTTTATATATATTAACATACTTTTGTTTTATATGCAAATACTTTTTCTCTATATACACATAGATTTTTCTATTTATGCACATACTTGTCCTCTATATGCACATTCTTTTTCTCAATATGCACATACTTTGTCTATATACTTTTTCTATATATTCACATACTTGTTCTCTGTATGCACATTCTTTTTCTCAATATGCACATACTTTGTCTTTATACTTGTCATCTCATCCATTAAAGGACCGCTAATATTGACTAACAAATCGACTATTATTTTGTTAATAAATGTGAGAAATACGTTATATTTTTAATTTTCATTTTGTCAATTATAAATAAAATATTAAAATCAATCATACATTTTATTACTTATGTTAATCCCTCGATCCGGGTCATATATAGTATATAATCCCTCTGCCTCTATCAAAAATAAGAGCAGTTCGTAACAATGATTAATTTTAATCAAAAGCGTAAGTAAAAATATTTAAAGCAAAGTTTCAATGCCGAGTAGGTGAACTGGGATATAATAAAATTTGATAACATTTAATCAAAACATGTCATTTTCCATTCTTTTACTCTTTCTGTGGAAAGATGCAAAGGTCGCATGTGAAACTGGTAAATGAAGGAAAAACTTTGTAGATTCCAACGGAAGAAGACTAGAGATTTAATATATGACTATACAAATTCTTTCATTTGATCATTTGATTGGCTTAACATTCCTTCAAAAGTAGTTATTTAGCATGAAAACCACCTGAAATGGGCTTAAAAAGAACAAGATCTCGGGCTAAGCGCGCTGGAAAGTTATGTCACCTAGGAGTATACTACAAATAGATTGCAGAACACTGGCAGTGTCCTGAATGTACCCCGTTGTAATTAGAATTTTCTGATGATTTTTTACTTGTTATTAATCAAACCAAATCAAAACAATTGATCAAATGAAAGAACTTTTATATCCATATAATAATCTCTTTTCTTCTTCCTTTGAAATTTTTACAAAGTTTTCCTTCATTTACTAGTAGAGGCATTATATGCTATAAATGTCCCGATCGAGGGATAAACATAGACCAAGTATGTGCATATATATAAAAACTACGTGCATATGGAGGAAAAGTATGTGCATATATAGAAAACCATGTGCATATATATGTAAGTATATGCCTATATAGAAAAAGTATAAAGACCAAGTATGTGCATATATATTTGTTTGTTTGTTTGGTGTTTTAACGCCACTTTCATCAATTTTTCAGCTATTTCATGGCGTCCAGTTTTTTATGGGGGAGGAAGCCGGAGTACCCGGAGAGAACTCCGACCTGCGGTAGGAAAACTGGCAATCCTTGTCAATTAAGATTGGAGTCGAATACACCCTGCCTGCAGTGAGAATCGAACCCACAATCTCAGTGTTGACAGACCACGTGATCAATAGTAAACGAACTACCTTGACCACTCAGCCACCGAGGCCCCCTGTGCATATATAGAAAAAGTATATAGACCAAGTATGTGCATATATAGAAAACCATGTGCACATAAAGGTAAGTATCTTCCTATAGAGAAAAAGTATGTGCACATATAGAAAAAGTATGCAGACAATGTATGTTCATATAGAGAAAAAGTATGTGCATATAAAGAAAAACTATGTTTATGTATAGATAAGTATATGCGTACAGAGAAAAAGTATGTGCATATCGAGTATGTGTAAAAGTATTTAAAAGCTAGTACACATAATGCAGTTACGGCGTTCCATATTTTGCTATTTTTACCTTTTATATAAAAATCATTTGCTTGGAAATTCGGAAACGGGTAAGATTTTTTTTGTTGGTTTGGGTTTGGCCTGTCATGACTTTAATAGCGTTCTCACAGTTGTAATCGAACAATGGTTTATTAGGATGTTTTTAATTTGTCGAGGTTTTAGAAATAGTCTCATAGCAACTGACAACGGCCTCTTAATTATTTCCGTATTGAGGAAGCTATTAACATTTTTTGCTCTGACTCGGGCACCAAGTTTCGTTGAGTAATGAGAGACCCCTCAAAACGAGCGAAATCATTTCACAAATATCACATTAAATTTTCGGGGTGTCATGTCAGATAGAATTTTTCGCAAATTTAGAAAAACCGAAGGGTATTCAAGGAAACTCACAAACACCCATAAAATAGTCCAGAAATGGGCTTTGCCCAATCGGCTGAAAAATATCCAATACATTTAACCAACTATATAAATAAATTTATTTATCAATTCTGTATGAAACTGCTTTTTAAATGCAGCTCTAATATCTAAATTCCATTGAATAATAAATCCACTGTCCATGCTACAGCTCGGCGCAGCCAAATATCAAAATAAGAACTAATTTCCTCTCCCTCAGTCAAAGTCATTTACAGAGCCGTTGTCAAATTGAAAACAAAATTTTCAATTTTCACACTTTTTACTGTATTTAATTTGTTTTCCCCATATTACGAGCAAATCTGCCAAGTTTCATCGCATTCCGAAATAAAATAAAGCCGTTTCAGCCTTTTTTATGAACAAACTTTAACGCTTTAAATTGTTCAACTCGACACTTGATTTAAAAAAAAAATCAACAACTTTCATGTGTCATTATATCTATAGCTGGATGATAAGTTTTCGCTTTCGCAACCTATATATATGTCATAATAAACCATAGGAAGGCTATATCTTTAAATAATATCAATACTGAATTCCAAAGTAATAACAATTTTACCTTTTTAAGAAGAAAAATGGGCACATTACTTATCTTTTAGAACAAATTTTTACATTTACTTTCTAATTTTTGTATTAATTGCAAAATCAAACATTCTTAAACAGTACTCAATATATAAATCAAATAATTATGGTTCTAAAATGGGTGTACATTTGTATTTACTAAAATTCAACTGATAATTAATAGGTTAATAGCAATATTCCCCAAAGAAGTTTCTTAAAAAAAAGATTTACACAGCCAGGAGTTTTGAAGTACCCTTTATGACATCATACAAACTGTGACGTCATAATGCTATGATGTTGTAACCATATATTGTAAACAAGTAAACATCAACACAAGAATTTGATTTAAATGGTGAAAGCAAAAAAACATGTTTTTAAAATTAGTAACCGAGTGCATTTATTGTGTACAAGGTCCATGGTTACCAAATGAAACCACTCCAACTACTTTTATGTCACTTTTATATATATGCGCATATCCTGACTTATTCCATCTACATGTGCACCCCAGCCCCCTCCACCCACCCACACAAACAATGTATAAGCTTTCTTTGTAATCTCAGGAAGACATTTCTGTGATTGTATTTATAAAATAGGAATCAGATTATTATCTTCTAATTTTGTTCTTCAAATATGGATCAATTTCATATATTTACAATAAAAGCTTCATTTCGTAGTTTGTTTACATTCTTCAGTGCCTACAATTATCCCCCTTGGTTGACAAGGTTTTAACTTTATTTTGTTAATTGCTAAAAGGTAGAAATATGAATGTTGATTACAAGTGTTTCCCCTTGGTAAAATGAAGCATTTGAGGAAAAATGCTGGATTTAAATACATGTTGTAGAAATGGTCATGCAATCATAATTTGTTTGGGGGGAAAAGTGCGTGCTAGATTATGACCCGACTCTATCTGTTGCTACTGAATCAGTTTTTCAGACAAAAATTAATGATATAAATAAAATACAAACCATATTTTACTGGCTTTGCATTCTTTTTTGGTAAATAGTTTCATAGATTTGGTTGAAAGCACATTTGTGAGCAATATCATATAGAACCATATCTCGCAGATTTCCAGGTTGAATGCGTTCATGCGCTATGTTTTGCTGTTCTAAAGGGTTGATATGCACAAAGGTATTTTTTTTGGTTATGTTCAAAGTAAAATTTATTTAGTTGCAATAGTGTTAAACCTTACTAAATTAATTTCGCTTCTGTTTTCCATTGAGTAATTTAGCTTTTTTTCTCAAATTCTTTGTTGTTTCTGTCTACAAGGAAAAATCTGACAAATTTATGCCATTTAAAGCCATGTAACTTACTGTTTAAAACCATAAATTTTAATGTTTTTGAGTAAAATTTAGATAGAAACGTGTATTTTTCAATTGTTTACTGTTATCAGTAACAAAGTAAAAAATCAACACTTCAAATTGACATCGGCCTCTTAATTATTTCCGTATTGGGGAAACTATTAATATTTTTTGCTCTGACTCGGGCACCAAGTTTCGTTGAGTAATGAGAGACCCTCAAAACGAGCGAAATCATTTCACAAATATCACATTAAATTTTCCGGGTGTCATGTCAGATAAAATTTTTCGCAAATTTAGAAAAACCGAAGGGTATTCAAGGAAACTCACAAGCACCCATAAAATAGTCCAGAAATGGGCTTTGCCCAATCAGCTGAAAAATATCCAATACATTTAACCAACTATATAAATAAATGTATTTATCAATTCTGTATGAAACTGCTTTTTAAATGCAGCTCTAATATCTAAATTCCATTGAATAATAAATCCACTGTCCATGCTACAGCTCGGCGCAGCCAAATATCAAAATAAGAACTAATTTCCTCTCCCTCAGTCAAAGTCATTTACAGAGCCGTTGTCAACTGAAATAAGAGTTTTGTCATATTTGAGCATTAATTCAGAAGTGGCATCTAAAATCTCTAAATGAAGTTGATCTCTACAAATTTCGCTAAATAGCGGCTACATTTTTAACTTTCATTAGTCATCCATTTTATGGTCTTGCAGACGCAACTTGTGAGAGTGATAGGCTTATAGTTTGACGCTTTGAAAATCGTCAATACAGTAAAATATCAAGGATTGCGGCTACGTCGTGTATAACAGAAGTAAAAAGCTCGTTCTGTAATATGCTGCCAAATTTAAAGCGTACCCTATAAATACTCCTTTCAAACCTCCTTTGAAATGTTTTTTGGAAAAAAACATCATCACAAAATTAAACCTTCCGGTCTAAGAATTAAAACTAATTTTAAAATAAATATTGATGAAATTGCCACAGTCGAATTTTTTTAATCTCCGTGGTTAAATCCAAAATCGGTATTTATTTATGGTTTAAAAACGCATATAACGTACGACACAGATCTGCAGAAATTATATTTTGGTATCCTGACCATTGCACAATTTATACGAATAGATCGAAGGTTGTGATAATGGTTCTTCGGTCGCTCTTTATTACGATTATTATGTACTAACTGCAGAGACACAAGCTATTTTTATTGCGATGAAAATTGTTTCCTCATCAGTTGAAAGTAAAATTATTATCAGCTCTGATGCTGCCTTCTCACAACAAAACCATTTTAATATAAATTTCCAAATGCTTGGCAACCTTGGGTACAGTGTTGTGTTGTTTCGAGAAACGTCGGAGACTGTAATACCAACATTAGCAACACAATACCTCTATTAAATATAGTAAGGTTTTAGTTGTATATTCCGCCTCTGTTTATCATTGATAATTTGAAGCATAGAGCTATTCATAGTCCTTGGGAGGACTCAGCTGATTCGTCTCACCTGAGTTCCTGTACATAAATGAAAGTTTATTGTATGGAACTATGAACCAATTTTAATCTGTTACCAAAAAGTTAACATGTTCGACAGCCATGGTGCGATATCTGCAGCAATAGGGTGCTGTTCTCTTTCTGAACTATATCAGGTTCCGTTGAAAATACTTTTGTTTCACTGCTTCGAAGTGCAACTTTGTACAGTACTGAGATGATTCCCGAGCACAAAAAATGTAGTATTTAATACATCTTGTAATATATATAATGATCTAACTGTAACGAGACACATTTATCACTTCTCGGACCTTCTCAACTAATAAAGATGTATACATCCAATTTACATAGCAAACGTCAAAAACATTGTTTTTTATCAACGATAACGATTTACGATTTTTACACATCGACCAATACACTATATGTCCACTATTTCACGACAACGATCTATCTATTTCGAACGATTTACGACAACTCCTTATTTCTCTAATGTTACTAGCCCACTGAACTTTCACACGAAACCATACAAATTTATTACCCTTAACATATTATGTAAAATCTCTGTCTAGCAAAACAATAACTTTCATCAAATTAACCTTGTCCTTATTGCCAATAAGGAATTGACAAATACTATTGATCACGTGGTCTGTCAACACTGAGGTTGTGGGTTCGAGTCTCAATGCGGGTAGGATGTAGTCGAATCTAATCTCAGTTGACAAGGATTGCCAGTTTTCTCCGCGGTCCGGCTTCTTCCCCCAATAAAAACTGGACGGCATGATATTGCTGCAAAATTGCTCAAAGTTGCAGTAAACACCAACCAACCAACCGTTTTTCATCGGTAATTAATTTATATTAGTTAACAATAATTTTGTTTGTTTTCTACAAACTATAGTTTTGTATTTGTTTATAATGAAGTTTAACATTTAAACTTAAACAAACAACTGATTTTGTACCCTACAGTCATTATAACAGTGAATAATTATGTTGGTTCTGATTGGGTCAATAATGGTGATACGTGTACAATAATTTGTCTGTACGATCCTGTAGTCATTAAGGTTTTATAAAGGTTAAAGGTGTTGTCAAATCTTGCAAAAATTAGTATTTTTACATTCAGTGCATTGGAAAGGGGCGTCTCAAAATGTTCAAATATATTACTGAAAATTAATATTAACAGTTATTTTGTCATTTTTTGTACATATCTAATTAACTCCACTTATTGTGCATATATGTAATTAACTTGCCTTATTCCTATTGCAACGTCATATAAACGTTACCGTTAGTAACGTTATAAACATTTTAACGAAAATTATTCACCTGAATATTTTCGGAAGGCATGAAAGTACCAGTGAATTAAAGAATGCATAAAATCTAGTTATATTGTACTTTTTCAAAACAAATATATATATACGTCTACAAATTAAGCCCATCACTGTTAGAAATTTTCGCTTACAATCAACACCATTGGACACTTTGTCACCTATTCGCCTGCATTATGTCCAGCGGTCTAGACTGCTATATAAAAAATATAGTTTCATTAACCAAGGTGAATCGTAGACATAGACACAGTACATGGGGAACTAGAGTGTGACGATGAAATTCGTAACCAATACGTATTAATCTGACAGTAATCTAATCCAGCATTTTTGTATATATTATAAAGGATGAAAAAGTTACTTGTCATACAGTCACAGTAAGAAAATTATAAACAAACGTCTTAGTATTGCGACAACATAAGATAATATATCGATCCAGCGGATGTCGGAAGCTTCAGGAATACAGGATTAACATCAAGTATCAGTCTACAAATTAAGCCCAACACTATATATTATATTTTTATTGTTTTAATTTTTATAAATATACTAGCCCTGTTAAATGCCGATGAATGCTAGAAAAGTGTGCAAATCACAGAAATGTTACTATTTTTCATAATGTCCGTACATTTATACAGTTCTGCGTATAGCTCCAATCTACGATGCTCTCCACTAAAACGGACATATCAATAAAGAAGTAATAATTGTGATGCTTTATATAAGGTTACAATTAAATTTACTTATAACCTTATTTTAATTATTTAGTCGTATACAAACGTAACTATAAAATTACATCCAAACGCAAAGCACTCTGTTAGGTAGTAAGATATCAGGAAATATCGGATGACTTACACACATATATAGAAAAAAAAACAAGTCTAACGTAAGACAGACAATTCCTTCTTTATTTAAGGTTTTATTATGTAAAAATGAATATATAAAATAAAAATAAGAATTATATGGCTCCATAAAACGTAATGTAGTTATACAATTCGATTGATTAGGCTGAACAAACTTCAAAACTCATGTGACCAAACAGCAAAAAGACTTTTCATATCTTTCCCTCTGAAATTCATCAAACTTAATACAAAAGATATTGTATACATTTTTCAAAGGGAACATCTACGGTTTTCCTTTCTGTAGTTTTTGTTATAATTAAATTTACAAAGGCAAATGTTTTTCTCGCTAAGAAACAATATAGCTGTGGAAAACTTTTTTATGTCCCCTCTACCATATATATTTTGTAATTATTCTCAATCAATTTCAAGAACGTCACAGTGAAAACGACAATGCAGTGCTAGTTTTTTTAAAGTTGTTCTATAATATACACAATCACAATCAATCTAAATTGTAAAGTAAAAAAAATTCCAGAGTGTAAAACAATTATTAAAATATTCAAATAACATCTTCCGATTCCTTACTATCTGCAGTCAATTGTAGAAAAGACTTGCTTTCATTCTCGTTAGTAGTTTCCTTTTTCCTCCGTGAAATGAAAACAAACTTACAAATAATTGCAAATGATACCAAAATAATTACATTTAAAATGGCGAACATGAGAGGAAACATAATCAGTTTTATCGCTTCTTCAAGTTTAAAAGACAAATATATTAGAGTCATACACAGGGCTACATTTTGTGAGGATACTTCGATTCCTACTGTCCTGCACTGTGTATGATTTAAACAGCATACCCACGACCCAAGATATCCGACAATTAGACCAAAAAGTGGCACCAGAGTGGCTGCAAGCCACATCTTCCAATCAGCATTGAACATTTGTGGGTAGAGGTACAGATTTATTGCAATCCAAATAAGAATGAACACAAAACCTAATGCTCCACCAATCTAAAACGATATATACTATATGTTAAAAAAAACTCTTGATGTGCACACTAGAGTAAATACTTTTAATGAAAACTGGTATTATATGCAGTGTCTGCGTCAACAATTTTGTAAAACATGTAGAACATAAAACATTAAATAATTTAAATATGCTCTGAAATACTTTTAGTAAATTTAATAGTTATTTGCGTACTGAGAGCTATATTTCTAGCACAAAGATATTTTTAATATCACCTGTAACGCTTAGTGTTCCAATATGTTAAAAGACATTTTAGCATTATCGTTTCACCAACCGTGAATTTGATAAATATTCTCAGCGTGAAGATTGGCGTAAGTAATGAAAACTATTGCTCAAGGTAACTTACTTTTATTATGACAGCAGAAACCCTAGGTAACTTCCAGTGAATGAGCATACCTATTGCTACTGGGACTAGAATTAAAACAAGTCCAATAATGATTTGTACATATGGAACCCGTAAGTTTTCACTTGTAAACGCACGAGAATATATGAACAGATTAAGTGGCATCATTCCTGTAGCTACTGCCGTCGCCAGTGACGTCATACAAACACTGCAAAAAAAAATTCATCACTTACGTTTTGTTTTGACGTTATAACACTTCAGAGGTACGCAGCTATAAATAGAGTGATAATCCTATAAATAGAGTACAATAATTGCTTTATTAATAAGCCATACTTTTTAGTGTGAAACGCAGTGATAGATGTCAAATATTTTCATGAAAGTAATGAAAATTAATTTCACAATTAAAAGTAGTTTGGATATAAACAAGTGAAATTCGAAACAACTATAGTGTATTTTAGTAGTAGTTTTTTTAGCAATCCGTTTTTGGTCTAAATGCGACGAGAACAAGATGACTTTTAAGTTTTGTTGATAAATTGTAAAGCAGTAGATTTGTTTTTTTTTTCAAGTCCTGGGGAAAATCCATATCGCCAAACCAAGTGATACAAAATGAATTCTCTAGAGTAGGGACAATTCTTGTGCAGTTGTGACGTCACAATTGAAAATTCTTATGTTGATTGATAGCAACATTCCAGTAGCAGTTCAGAATTGTGTGTACATTTCACAATCTGTACGTCATGCTTGAAAAACGACCGAACAACAGCAGTTTAAGTCAAATATTACTAAATATTACTAACTCGGATTTAAACAAACATAATCAACACAAAACAAAAAGTAAAACACAAAAACAGAAAGATAGTAATCAGACCCCCACTAAAAAAACAAAACCAAAAATGTGGGCGCAATCAAGTGTCCCTGCTTCTTACTATTATTCTTCTTTTTAGACACCCGTCAATTTTCTTATTGTCATGTCTAGGAAGAAGTTAAATCTAAGAATAATAAAGCCAACATCTGATTCAGCGAAAATGGTTACTTGTATCTGGAAGATAAATTTCACATAACGATTAATTAAGTCAGAATGACGTCATGAACTTCTGAAGGGATAACATCAGCCTGTTAGAGTAGCCAACATCAGTGACCGGTGTAGAATTGCGAATGCTGGATCTAGCATATACACCTCATACGAGCCTGAATGTTTCTATTAATGAACGGAAAGTTCACAATTGAATTCATCTTGTTTGTCATTAAGTGCAGTTTGTTTTTTCCGAGTCTATTTTGAGGTAGAAATTAGGTAGAAATAAGATGCCAACCTAAATGTAGAGGTGATTGTAATTTCAAGCTCGCTGTCGTATTTGCTAATATTACCGAAATTACCTTATTTATGGTTATACATCGTTGATTTATCAGTACATTACTGTTAATATGTATATACTTTACCTTAAAACAACATCTCCCTCACTCCAATACGTAATAAGGTTCGAGAAACTTCCACTTGGACATGTTCCAATAAGGAGCATACCAAGCGAATCGTGCTGATTTAACTGAAATGCAAATGCCAGACCAAATACCATTAATGGATACACAATAAATTGTAATGCCATTCCTATTAGAGCTGGAAGAGGTTTTTTTATCTGTTTTATCAAGTTGTCATATTCAATCGTACAACCGAGCGACATCATAATGACTGCGAGTAGGGTTACCAGCAACACGCTGGTAACTTCTTTCATAACCATTTTAACGGGATCGGTCTCGATACCATGTGTAGCAAGTGAAATGTTTGCTGTTGAATTAAATGAATCAACCGTCGTGATGTCCATTGTTGCAAACTCAAATTGACTATGGACGTGCCTTGAAAATAATAAAAAAAATATTTCATTGCAATGACTAATTGTAATCAATGTGGTGCATAATTGTTAATCCTAGTATCATTTCCTTATTGAGATGTGCAGCATAAAACCTTGTTTAACCCATCATTTCTTCCAGTTGCTGTAGATATATTTTAGGTTGTAGGTTTTAGAGTTTGCAAATCTCTTGGACTTAAAATATGAGGTTTACTTGCATTTCTAAGGACTATGAATTAACTTTATATGCCAACTGTAGTTTAAATTGCATCTCGGAGGTCTTCGGAGTTATTTTCTGAGTGTAATTTGATTTGTGTTTCCATCAAAATTATTATGCTATGTCAAATGCGTTTTTAGTGCATTACTAAGGTATCATGAGTAATTTTAAATTCATTATTCTTATATTTTTTAATTGCATTGGCTAGTTAACAAGAGAGATTTAATATGTTCTTTGATGTACATGTAAACGTTTGCGTAGGATTACGAAGAAACGCGTCCGCCGATCACTTAAATCTTTGTAAAGTAACAAAGAGTAACTAAATGAGTTGTAATCAAGTTTTAAAATTTCTAAGATGACCACCATTTTAAAACGGCTGCCGTTGTAAATAAAAGTACATTTTTTTCAGACCTCTGATTTCTATACATGTCGTCATGTACTGCTAAAAAAACTGTAAAAGGTGATTTGTTCGTCTTTTATGTTAGAATACAAGAAATTATTACTTTTTATAAATTCAATCAATGCCTGTTTAAATTTGATAGTAAAATTCCAAAAATGAAATCACAGTTGTATATTTATGATAACATAAAAACGTCATTCCTCTATGTTAAAAAATGATTGATAATCAATGAATATAGCTATTTAACATGGAATAAATTACACGATCAATTACAACACTTTATTACCAGGTATCGTCTCAAAGATCTTTCTTTGCAAATTTGTTGATCAATTATTTAAAATGGCAACTTGCGCAACTTTTTTATTCAAATTGCTTAATCAATCACCCGTAACTGGGTGTGAATACTAAAATAAAACAAAATATTTTAACAGTTCCCACCTTTTGAATTATGTTACGCGCTATATTAATTTTCTTTAAAAGGCTATATCTAAAAAGCGTTATATTATAATACACATGAAATATAAAACATATATAAATGCAAATATATTTGGCATGTCTGAACTTTTAGCTTTTAGATATTCGGAGTCGTAAATAATATTTTTCCCTAAAGAAATTATGTTTACATGTTTGATCGTAAAGATGTTTATGTATTATATTTTTCAGAAAACAAGTTGTGTTTAAATTGCTTTAAAGTAGTACAATATATCAAATATCACGTATACGATGATATGACTAAACTAGATGTGAGATGATACCTTTGTTTACAATAAGAGTGAAATATAGTTGAGTGAGTAGGCCATCTTTGTGCACATATTTTGCTGACATAATAAAAGATTATTCTGTAACGTTTCGTTTCCTCTACTGTATTATATGATTGTCTAGTTATGGTAAATATAGCAACCTATATAATGATCATAATGCGATTTGGACCTCCTGTCATTCAAAGAAAAAAACACATTACGGAACAATTAACGCGGTTAACAGATGTCCTGTGAAATTCAGCCTTTGTTTTAAAAAAAACAAGTAACTGGCACATATGTATAAATTCCGATTTATTGAGCTAAAAATCTAAAATGTTTCCACATACATATTACCTATTACATTAATAGATACAAACAGAAAAACAAACGCCTTAACATATGAGACACTGTAAATTTTAACTGTAGGACCACTATTGTTTGTCGCATTTTTGGATGTATTCATGATTTAGACTTCACCAAGACACTCTACCTTTATTTCAATTGTAGAGAAAATTGTGTGCTATGAATAGTTGAACCGGATCAGCATTCCAACAAAATACCACCCTCACTTTTATTATATATAAGAACAAACTCTCAATCTGAAGTTCATATGGGCTAAAATCAAATTTAATTTTTAATTTCCCCAAAATAGTTCATGTTCTTAATTAACTCTCAACATTTGTATTTTCAATTATAACTAGTAAAACAGTGTTATAAGTTTTCTGAAATATAAAGCTTTTCAAAAATATTAAATGTATTCTGCTATCATGTACAATTCAAATTATATAGCAGACATCAGTGAACTGATCTGTTGAATACTAATGCATGTACTTTGATGTACAGGTCTAGACTTGTATTTGGTTAAAGTAATAGTAAATAAAAAAGTGTTAATAGTACTGTTTACGTGTTATATATAGATGCCATAATTATGTATTTTATATTGTAGATAATATGATGCTTACATATTGCCTAAGGAAACACCAATATCATAAATTTATCCCGTATTTAAGGTCTTTCCCACTACAATTGAAAGACCTCCTTGTATTTCTTATGATTAGTAAGGTCTTTCATACTACAGTGGAAAGACCTTCTTGTATTTCTTATGATTAATTTTTTCTGCCGCAGATGTCAAAAAATTGTCTTGACGTATCGCTTAACAGACACTACCTGGCTTGACCTGAGTCACCTGCGAAACCGATCTATTTTTAGAAAGCTATCTCCCCAAAAACACTGTTTACCCTTGTTTTCAATTAAAATCATAAGCCGTAACCGATATCAAAATTAAAAGGACTCCTGACAATGATTAATCACGCAAAAATGTTTTTTTCGATCAACTTCCTGGTGATGCGTTTTTGACGCAAAGTTTGTCAAAAACGTCAAAGTTGTTTGATTTCCACAAAACTTGGTTACCCTGTAGATATGGGGGTCCTAATTACATATCTGGGATCAATTTTTTTTCGGTCCGCCATTTTCAAAATTGAAATTTTGTTTTCAATATAACTAAAAAACCATAAAAAATTGAAGCAGACAATATATCAGAATAATGTTCCTTTATTTGGGATCTACATTTGGTATAAGGTTCGAAAACTGAGACAAACCATTTTCGAGTTCTGGTCCTTGACATGTTTCGGCTAATCAGTTTTTGGCTTATAACTTTTAAACCGTCAGAGATATTATAGTAAACATATGGTTTTTGTGACCCTCATAACAAGCCCTTCGATTTAAGACCAAAGTCGAATGGCTATGGGCAGCCATTTTCAAAATGGCCGACACTGTAAACAGATTGTATAGAATAACACGTAAATAGTACAAAGTTTAAGCAGACAATACAAAGGAAATATGTTCGTCACATCGAAATGTACAAAATATGACCAGGTAAGAAAGCGTTTGAGTTATTTCCCTCGATTCGTATTTTGAAAATCCGTAAAATTTCAAGAAAAACGTTAGACATTTTTACAAAAGTGGCAATCTTTGTCAATTAAGTGAGACTCGAACCGCAACATCAGTGTTGACCGACCACGTGATCAATAGTAGACGAACAGCCTTTACACTCGCACACCAAGGCCCTTTTATTGCTAGATGAATCCACCATTTGCAAGTGTATCCAATATAAATTTTGTATCCACTATGTCCCCAAACATACCGGGTTCAACATAACGCAGCCGTTTTGCTCTCAGGTAAATATTTAGAAAATTGCATTAGATGGATTATCAATAAAATCTGTGTCTTTTTAATTAGGTACATGTGTATTAGTCTTTTTTCACCTTTTAGCACTTGCATGCCGTGCATGCTAATCGGGCTATTAAAGCCTCTGGTTTTAACAAATACATTTGTCATATGGTATATATTAGCTATTATACTTAAATAAATACATTTTCAGATATCAAATAGCAACAAATTTCCTTGTTTCCTGGATACGTCGGAAAATTTATCACACGAATATACATTTTATGTCTTCATGATGTGTATACATTGTATACAAACATAAAGGTTGTATTTTTGAAGTTTGTATTTATATGAAAGGGTTGAATTAAAAAAAAATTATGGGTGATACATTTTCCCGTACTTGTTTCAGTTCTGTATATAACTGGTCAAATATGAAGTTGATGTACAATATTATATTTTTATGAACTTTTTATTTTATTTTTTTTTTATTAATTCCGATTTCGATTTAATAAATATACCAATTGAAAAATGTTTGTATTGCTTCTATTATATGATGCCCTTGTCCAGATTTTGGGATCCTTGATGATTACAAATGTAAGAAATCTGACCCAACTAAAACAAAAACAAGCACACGAACCTTTAAATTTTTTGGTATATTTAAAATATATGTATATACTACATACAAAAATGCTTCAAATGAAGTAATATCTTTCAAAATCCATTTAACTTAGGTCAAAAGGTTGATTCATTCAAAAGTAATTGACAAACATATACCAAAATGCTGTCCTTTCTCCACATTAGGGACTCCTCAATGTTAAATGCGCAATAATTAACAACTATTTTATAGTATATGTTATACCATAAACCTGAATCGGATATTACCAACCTTTCATGTATTTTCAACTGTTTGCTAAAATAAAACTCAGTTGCTGGCATTCAGTACATTACACAGTGTTAAATTCAATCAAATAAATTACGTATACAATAAATAATAAGGTTTTGTTGTTTTATATAGGTAATGTTTTATTATCTATACCACGTAGTGTTAAAAACTGATTTTATTGAAAATTAAATTAAACCTTATTCTCTTACCTTAGGGTGATTTTGCAGAATATTGCAGATTATTCTTAATTCAAAAACTTTATTCAAACAGTATGCACATTTAGGCGTCAAATATGTTTACTCTGCAAATCTTAATAACTTATGTAAAATTCACCTGTATTAGGTATGATATGGAATATAAGCCAATGGAAACACTTGATATAAATATTGTTTGATAACGCATTAACCTGCAAAACAATTTATCGCTCGAATTTACCTGTTATTATTAATATTAAAACGTGATTCCGAATAGATGTTAAATTTAAATGAGATTATGTAACTTTTAACGCTATCTTACTTTTCACAATAAAGCATTGTTTCCTTATTAAATCCAAACATTTGATTTTTTATTTGAATATAGTCAGGAATGTAGTAGTTTTGCTTCGGGAGGTTGCTGGGGTGGAGAATCGAGGTGGACTGCTGGAATTCAAAAGATATTGCGAGATGTTTTAAAACGTTTTCGTTAACAATGTTAAAGTTTTTATTAATATACATAATTTTCTTTAAAATAATTTTTTAAACGTCACAAAAATATAGTCATTGATTGGTTGCAACGGTTTTATATTAAAGTGGCTTTAAATCACAATTGACTACAAAACGCGTGATCGCAATAATACGAATTGCAATAAAATTATATATTATTAAGAAGATCTTATTATTGTGCAGGTTTTTTAATTACAAGAATATAAACTTTAATAAGAGTTTCATACTTTACACTTAGGAATTCCTGATGCCTTCACCTACATGTATTCATTGACAATGAAAATATGTTAAGAATCTACATTAACAACAAAAGACATGATTTCATGTTTCGTTTTGTGAATTTTCCATGTTTAAGTCTAAACAATGAGGTTGCGGGTCAAGTCTCACTGCGGGCAGGGTGTACTCTACTCCAATCTTAATTGACAAGTACTGTAGGCAAAGATAAAGTACTGCAGGCAAAGATAAAGCTAAAATATTGCTGAAAGTGGCGTTAAACATAAGTCAAGAAAACAAAGAAAATTCCATTAGTTCGTGGCAAGTCATTACTTAGAAAGTTCAACGATCGCCATCATCATCATCATAAATAATGACATCTACCAATCAAAATTAAAAAAACCTAGTTCAAAGGAGCACAACTCAAACAAAATTCTTAGGATAAACAAATAGTATTCATGTTGTTCCTTGTGTAGACTTTTTCCTAAATTTTCGCATTATCATCAATTAAATGCTTATTAAAAAAGAATAGAAAGATTTTAAAATGCATTTTGTTTGGATTTGTGTCAAGTTTATGTTAACGCACTTAACAATTATCGACATTGTACCTATCATTACGCTGCTTGATGTAATAAAGTAATCAGGTATTAAGAATTCAGTTGGCAACAAAATATGACTCTAAAAACAAGAAATCTTGGATAATAATAGATCCGTTTTATGATGCTTTAGCATTTTAACTTATGTGAGTACCTTAATCTTTCGTTACTCTACTACATTTATAAGGTATATTATACGTTTCTATGTAAACAACGCTATATTTCTCAGTATGTTAATTGATACACTCTTTCCAAACTTTTAACCTTTAGCATCTATTGTTTCACCAGTTAAAATCGGACTGCGCAGATAACGTGAAACACATTTCTTCAGAGTGGTGTGAATCAGAGAAGGATACTGATCAATTGATCAATTATAAAGTCTTGCTAAATAACTTGCAGTTTAGGTCACTATATGCAATAATGATAGAAGGTTTACATTTTCAACATTATTTGTTTTATTCGTCAAATAATCTAAAAGAAATGATGCAATTTCACTTCACTAAAATATTTTCAACCACACATAAAAAATATCTGGTTTTAGGTATGAGATCACATTTCGGCCCCATTTGATTCTAACGCAACGTTTTCTGGTTCTGCATAAATTAGAATGCTTGACTTTCTTTTTATTAACATATTTTTCATATTTGGTAGACGCGTTTTTCAATGGGACATCAATGGGTAGAAACTGTTCTCTTCTTGTTGCCGACTTGTTATTCTATACTTATCAGGTGGAATATTTATACAACGGCTTCTTCAAAGCAAGGACACAAGGTTAGCCTTCTTTAATTTCACGCTTTGCTAAATAGATAACGTGTCTTCATTCAGTAATAGGAAAATCAGTTACAGAAATTTCGATGAATATTTTGATTGTATCTGCCCATTAAACATGAAATTAATGACACTACGGAGAATTTCTTAGTATCTTAACCTACATATGTAAATCGACAACCAAGGTCGGTTTTGAACCAACATTTACGACAAAGGAATGACTTTAATTCTCCCATGGCGAATTTTCTATTTTAGTGTAGCAACATTCCAGCAGCCCTGCATATGGAGTATATGCCTCTATATTGATATGGTACTCAAAATACTGGGTTTTCTATGCAAAGAAATGTTACTAAGTTAGGGATTCACAGTGGCAATATTAGGAAATTTTACGGCCATCATCATGAAAATTGACGGTTATGGAATATATGTGTATTAGTTATAAGTGACAAGTGATTTGTACCGTTTGTTGTAACCATTTTCCCGCTTTCTTACTGAATTACGACTAGGTACCAGATTTTAACTTTAGTATTGCGACAGGTGTCACGCGTGAAGCAGGATTTACTTAATTCCGGTTTTTAGTTGGGTAGGATACTCAATTTGTGGTATTTTGTCTTAAATGGTTCTGTCTGTATTTGACTTATCTTTTAAAAACTCCTAGGGATTTTTTATTATTTTTTCATATTTTTTCCTACGACATCATAATAAAAAACATCCAGCAGTTTAAGTGTAGATGTGTCTATATTTTTTTATTGTTTTAGTTGCTAATCGAAGGTCCAATACACTAATGTCAGCCTCTTACTTAGACCTACTTCTAAAAATAGACTCAGGAAAACTACAAACTAGACTCTACGACAAGCGTGATGACTTCAACTTTCCAATTGTCAACTTTCCGTTCATCGACAGCAACATTTCAGCAGCTCCAGCGTATGGTGTGTACATCTCACAACTTATACGTTATTCTAGATCCTGGGATCGTTATTCCGATTTAACTAGACCAATCACTGCTATTGACTGCTAAACTACTCAAACAAATGTTTGCTGTACCTAGGTTGATGTTATCTCTCCAGAAGTTTTATGGTCGGCACCACGATTTAATTGATCGTTATGGGATATCAGTATCTCTAATACGATCTGAGTCATATGTAGTGTTTCCTATTCCTGGATTTGACTATTCCCTAGACAAGACAATGAGTAGCTCGACAAGTGTCTAATTTAAGGCAGCCACTGCTTACTCCTCCGGAGCACCTGAGTGCACCCATTGGGTTCTCTTTCTGTGTTTTATGTTTTTGGTTTTTGTGATGTGTTTGTCTATATCCGGATTTGCAACTGTCCCTTGACCTTTGGCTCTTGTTGTTTTGTCGGTTTTCTTTGCTATTCTTCATAACTCCCCACAATTTGTCGAAATAAAAAAATGTTGGGTGATATGATCAGTTTTTACTATTTCGTTGACTTACATAATGTTAAAGCCTGTAGAATAACCTGTCTGACTAAATATATGAATAAAATATAATTGTTACAATCAAATACAAAACTGATATTGAAAGATTTGTTTGTCCAAATTGTTTTATCTTGTGCATATGCAAAAATAATGCTTAAAAATCAAATTTTGAAATAAACTAGTAGAATAATTGTATTTTAAGAAATACATGAGTGTTTTTATACTTACATTAATTTTTTATCAAGGACAATTAATTGCAAGTGCCCATGCCGTTCGGTAATCGGATTTAATAACGACACACTTATAGTAGGCCAGTGTCATGTAACTTTCTTAGTGTTGTTCACACTACTAACTATGGTTATAGTAAATAAAAATGATAAATGAACTGATCATTAAAATGTGTGAATCAAAATTATTCACGTCAGTCTATTATGTTGCTTACCTTGAGTGGTCAGATGCCGATTTATGGCTGATACATTTTTTACCATCACTACTTAAAATATTCTATTTCTGGACTTATCACAGCTGAAACTCTCCGTCACGATTGGTTAAATTGTCATGAAGGGGATGGACATATGTCATGTTTGCTCCTCAAATATATTCATAGTCATAAAGGATCTCGACGTAGGGAACATTTTCTTATGATAATTGATTTGTGAAGATTTGAAAACCGGATCTTTTTAAAATTAGAATGTTTTCGGTGATATCCATGTCTTTGGAATTCGACCCAAGATTTTCCTAACATTATCGGTAATTTCTTTCAGCAGTTCGTTCAAAATTACTATTCGCATAACTTAAGTTGTGTACAGAAAATACCCAAATGAAAGAATAGTGCATCATATTTATCAAAAGGGAGATAATACCTATCTAATAACACCTGCGAAGCCTTTTTACTGTGGATGTCAAGAACAATGAAAGTTGTAATATTTTAGGAAACAAACAAGTAGACTGGTTCTTATTCATAAAAAATTCAATTTCCTATATTAACAAGAAAAGACATTAATTGCAACACAGTGTCAAACAATACAAAGATAAATAATTTACCATAAGAACATTGGCTCTACGAGGAAAGGAAATGGGTTACACTAGAAGTCATTTTGATGTAAATGCTTTAATTTTATACTTATTTAAAGTGCTAGTATGATGCATTGACAATTCAATCAATCATGAAACACAATTGTATATTACTGAAATTCAAAAACTTGCACAAATAATTGCAACACTAATTCTATTGATAAATATAGGCATATAAGCACCTGTAACGTGCATGGAATAAATCTTTTAGTGCAATCTGTTATTGCTAAATGATATAACACGTTTTGCTGTCAGTTGATTTTCATACATTGTAAAAAGCCGCTTCAATAAAAAACAAATGCAACCAATCAACTGTTATGCTTTTGAATAAAAAAACTATTAATCTTTAACAACCCACTCCCCCCTCAAACCTCTACCCCAACTACCTCACAAAGCGAAAGTAATTCATACCTTTCTTTTGTGAATACCACGGAAAAGTAGAAAGTAAAACTTAATTTCTGATGTTAAATAGAAATCGAAATTAAATATAGTAAATCACTTTTTAATATTATTATTTACATGCAATAACGAGTGATAATGTTTTCTATAGGTTAACGTGTTATCATACATTTATTTTAATTGTTTCCATTGGATAATACCCCTTATCTTGCCTAATACAGGTAAATGTTTCATTAGTGGCTTTAATTTAGAGACAAAACTTATTTGGCATATATGTCATTACAACTTGCATAAAGTGGTCTTGAATTAAGAATTAAGAATCAAGAAAAATCTGCGATTTTCTGCAAAATCTGACAAAGGTAAGAGAATAATGTTCCATTTAATTTTTAAGTAACACCATTCAACACTACATAGTTTAGATAATATTAATACTACCTACATAAAACTATAAAATCTGAACATTATTTATTGTTCACGTAATAGGTTGACTTTTATCACACCCAATACTTAGACATCTATGAAAGAATGGTAATATTTAATCCATGTTAAAGAGATTATATTTACTATAATGTATTTTCTTTGAGAGAATTTCGCAAATAACTTCAGGAAGGACGGAGAAACCATGCGATTTTTAAAAATATTTTCCTAGAACTTTTGAACTGATCAAAATATCAATATATTTTAATACATTCTATCGGTAATATACAGTTATACACACTGAATATAAATTAATTTATCTATTATTACTTCAATTATTGAAAAGTTGACCTACAAAGATTTAACACAGGTATTCTACTTCGGTACTACATTTTGTTCAACTTGTAGAGTCATGTCAAAACTAGTGAATATATTCCTCTGGTAAAAATTTTAGCAAATTTATATATACAATTTTTTTTAAAAACAAGGAAAACTGTGAAAAGTTGACCGGACAAGCGGAGTTGTTAGTTTGAAAAAGACATGTATTGGAAATTAAACTTTGGACTCAAAATTATACAAAAACCACCAGTCAAAACGGGTAAAAACTTTCCTGTATTATTTTTTAGCTAATTGACAAATATATAATTTAACTATAAAAAAGTTGAAAGTTAAAAAGGGTCGTGTATGACATAAGTAGAATTTAAAATGTGGTCTCAAAACGTACAAACATTAAAAACTCTGGTCAAAAGAGTTTAATATGTACCTCTAATTTTTTGAAAATTTATTGATATATTACCCAGCCAAATAAGAATAAGTTGTCAAAAGTTAACGGAAATGTGGTATGTTGGAACAGTGTTATTTAAACTTTGGACTGAAAGTGTAAAAATCCTGTATATTCCTCTTGATATTGCAAATTACGTTTTTGACTTTATGCACCTCGTAGCCTTTCAGAAATTTTCGTTAGCTATATAAAGGCGTATCGTTTTTATTAGAACAGGAAACCGGCAAACCTTGTAAATAAACTTGACTTCCGGAAGTAAAATGTTTGTACGTTCATTACATAATACCCTGTATTGATTTAAAGATAACAATCCTAGACATTGCATGTTTTAACGACACAAAGATTTGCTGTAAATGACATGTAAAAACTATACAAGGAAAGGTTATTAGTCATCGCATACAGTCTAGTATTGGATTTAAACTTCAGGGTAAGTGTCGGATCTTCGTGTGTTATTTTGTTACGTGATGTTTTAACATGATATTTAAGAATTTTTTATAATTCCTATTACCCTAGTCTAATAAAAGAAATAAAGAATAAAATATATTAAAGCACACTAAAGAAGAATGTATTTGTCGTTTAAAAACAACTTTTGATTTTTCTAGAATATGTTCCCACACATGTACAAAACACTTGATCTAGAATGTCGGATGCGCACTTAAGAGTGTTACATGTAGTATCAAGGTCTCCATGCATACACAATCTGAAATTATGTACATTGAGTTTTTGAAATTAAACAATAACTGTATTTGGGTTAAACAAATCATGACAAAAAAGTAAAAACACAGAAGCTGTAATAAAAATAAACAAATCACTAAATATGCAAGATGCATGTAAACTTAATTTTAACTTAATTTAATGGTTAAGGAACGTCTTCAATCGGTTGAAATCGTCTGCGCCAGTGAGATTTTAATACAGACTTCTCGACCAAACAAATGTTAGTGCGTGGTGAGATGAGATGTGTCCTTTTCAGTTTGTTTGAAAATGACATTCACTGTAATTCTTAAAAAACTCTTCATCATAAATGGCTAATACTGACCAGTTTTAATGTTGGATTTTCCAAATCCAACTTTACCTCTCGCCAAGCCCACAACAAATTGAAAACTAACGACCGGTCGCAAATCATGAACAAATTATAAAACTTACAACTAATTGTGACATGACATTTTTGTGTAATTTGAGCACCTCGCCATAGAGTATTTTTTTGTAATTGATAGATGTGTTATCTTTCATAAAATTACTCTGGCAACCAACAGAAAAAGAAATATTGTTTAGAAACGCATTTCATATCTTGTAAATTTTAGCAACGTATGATATGTTCCTTGGGCAGACAGATGACAACGCACAACCCAGTGTATGTTAATGGTACATAATACTACAACCGAATATATTTGTATGTAAAAATTTCATACGCGGACAGTCCGATAAGATTTGATGATCTATTTACAGATTCAATGCCTAGAATTATGCTTCAGAAATGTATTCCACATACAGACTGTTCCAATGCAACCGACCATAAAATATGTCACATCAATTTATACATGTATAGACCGTTCCAATATTATTAACCTCGAGCGCATTGGCAGTATTCAATTTGTGCCAGAAATTAAACAACGTACATTTTCAAGTATTTATTAACGTATTATCGTCCTTAAATTACATCTTTGGTTTCAAGATGATGATTTGTAAAATGTAATGCCTCAAATTATGCTTTATTAATCTATTCCACGGGTGCACTGTTAAAATACAACTGTTCGTTGCCGCACTATGAGCCTTTAATTATGTCCACGAACACACCGTTTAAATACGATGATTCTGAATGCATAAGTATCAATAAGCATCAATATATTAATGCACAACGCTATAGGCGCGGCCACTGTGGTATTAACAGCTGGCTTAAACACGAAATATCGGTCACGTTTAAGTGGTTTATAATGATAGTTGTTGGCATGAATATACCAATAATGGAGTTTCTAAACGCATTTGAGGAAGAAATCAAATTTTTGAAAACGTATGGGTACCGTATAGGAATTTGAAAAAATAAAACTATCCATTTTTGACACTAATTCCTAAGCTAACAAAGAAATCCAATAATTGTTTGAACACCAAACGAACCACCTATTGTTAAGCATCAGCATGCTGTCTCATTTTGACATTTAATTAACTTTTAATTTAACAAAAATTGCATTTGAGCACAAAAAACAAGATTTAAAATCTTTTAGAAGAAAAATGATCCAACAACAGGAACTTAAAGTCAAGCGACGATAAAAATCCTGTCGATATTTTTCGAATATTAAGCAGCGAATATTAACAACATTTTAATTTTGATGATTTGTGGTCAGTATTTATTCTTTAATGTATTATCAAAAGGATGTGAGCGCATAGGAGTGAAATTTTAATCAAACGCGGTCCACGTAAACCTTGCTCTCTTCAATGCTATGCTTTGTACTTATTCAGTGATTTGGCATATAAAAAGGAGTGAACAGAACCAAATGAAACGTTTTATATAGAAATTGTATGATATTTCTTAGAAAACAGGCCATATTTCTTTTTTCTAAAAGTGGCAGAAGAGAGAGCTCTGTTTCTCAACTGGGGGATGTTTCTACAAAAGTTAATTTATATACTAATTAAAGCTAAAAATAGTTTATGGTTTTGGTTTTTTTCTGACAAAATATTGATTTGTATATAATATCGTCTTGCGATGTATAAAAATGAAAGTTATCAACATATAATTATTATCAAATTCAATACCTAAGACTCGCAAAAACAGTAGTCATGAACGGAATATAATTAAGATGTAACAGCTTATATCAATACACACAAATGGCAAATTGAGTGATAACAGTTTGTTTTTCTTTCAGATTTAAAAGACATGGAAAAGACAACAGTTATAGAAATAGAGGGTATGACTTGTCAGTCATGTGTGAAAAATATCGAGTCTAAATTGGCTGCTGAAAAAGGCATTATTAGTATACAGGTTTGTATTAAGATCAATGGGTTGTTTGTCTCAATGGTAGCAAAACTGTGGGATAAGCACTGATAAACTATTGACACGCCCAGATTGAAATCACTGGTATATTTGTCTCAAAGGGTATATTGCTCTCCGGGTAAATCACATGGAAAACATCACACTTCCAGGAATTAATTATGAAATACTGAGAACAAGTTGCACTGCTCCAGATTATGCTATTCTTTTGAACTCTGTTTAAATAACGTTCATGTTATTTTGAATTTTTCTATTACAGGTATTCTGATTATTAGACAACAATTTTTTTATAAATATAACATTACCATAAACATACCAATTTTAAATTAAATTCATGGCTATAATAATTTTGATAAACTAATTGATAATAATGGTTTTGATGGACTAGATCCATTGTATTTACATTAACAAAAGAGCTGTGTGTTGTATATGTGTCTTAACAATAATATGAATGTTAAATAATCAAATTTGATATAGCCAACAGTAGTGGTTTTATATATTTCATTGAAATTGACAAGTGTAAAAATCCATATTAGTTTGGATAAAACGAATTACACACCACATTTGTGCCATACCTCTTGACTACTATTTTAAAAATCACAGCTCTAACACAGCAGTGACTCTTGCAATTCCAGGAGTGGTATAAATGGAATGTGAAAGCTTAAAAAAAACCTGATTGACATCCTAAAGTTTAAATCTCTTAAAAAATCTTGTTATCCATTTTTCTCCCTAAAGTTTAAATCTCTTAAATAGGCTTAAAAATCTTGTTATCCATTTTTCTCAAAAAATGAAATAAGACGTTATAAATATCTGATCATTAGCCCTGACAAAACTTACTTCCTTATCACCGACTATAAATCAGAAAATAATTTAAATGGATGTGAAAAATGTCAAATGATAGATTTCGCCTTTAACACGTTATTATTTGTAATGCATATGTGACATATTTTTAACAGCCTGTTGGTATTCAAATCGGAACTCATTTTTAGTCCTCTCCTTGACTGAGTTCTACTGTATTTATGATGTTTTGTCACCTAATAATGCTAAATTCAGTGAATATCGGCATTAATCGACCCTAGCGAGCTCCAAATTAAAGACACTACCAACACAGTTAGGTGAAATCTGTCAAATGCAAGATTTTTTGATTAACACAATATGTGTCATGTTTCAGGGATATGTTTGAAAAACACCACTAATACATTGAGGTCGGCCTCTTATTAAGATCTACTTATTATAATTGACTTGGAGAAAAGCTAGACTTTCCAATTGATAGCTTAAGTTGATTTGACATTTAATAACTTAAAAATTGTGCTAGATTAAGATATCAGTTTTCTGGTCTTCTAGATCGGTGACTGCTTTTTACTACTACTGTATGTCACTCAAACAACGGAAATTCGTGTCTCAAATACGATATTTTCATTTAATCATATTTCCTAGTTCTCAATTTGAGTCTATCCTAGACATGACAATGAGTAACTCTACAGGAAGAGATAGGCACTACTTACTCAAGTCCAGCACGCGAGTGCACCAATGGTTATTATTGGGTTTGGATAGCTCTGTTTATGTTTTATATTTTTTGTTTTTTATTATTGTTGTAAATGTTTGTCTAAATTGGATTGACAGTCATTCCTTGACTTTGAGTTCCTGCTATTCGTTTGGTTTTTTTGCTATTGTTCCCTGTAAAACATAAAAATGTCCAAATCAGGTTGGGCACCATGCCCAATGCGGTATTTTAGCCTTCGAAAGGGAGAATCGTGCACTATACAATGGCCAAGATATTGTATGGCTGCCTATTGGAAACTTATACACGTGACAATGGACAAAACGGGCTATTGTTGCCATTAGCAGGGATCATGTATTAGCCAATGACTAAATGGGTATTGTTGCTAACCTGGGTTGGGAAATACACTAGACAATTTCGTTACTAATATAATTGATTGGGGTCAAAAGTTGAAAATAGCCTTAATGGAAATAATATTCCCATGAGTAGTCTTACACTAGACAACCTTTATTTGGTATAGAAACCCATGAGGGATCTTGCACTAGATAATGACCTTAATTGCTTAATAGGTGTATGTTAGCCCATTGGAGTACCAGAAAATGGCATTTTGGGTTTGAATACTATTTAGGAGGTTGTACACTAGACAATGACCTAAATGGGGTATGACAGCTCATTAAGGGGCTGTATCATAAGTTTACAGTGGAAAAAAATGAGGTATGGGAGCATATTGGTGGTCATTAGACAATAAAGTACATGTGATACGGTAGTTCGATATAGAGTAGTACAGTAGACCATGGCATAAAGAATTAGACAATTAGGAATTAGCAGGTCAGATATAATCATGTATCCATGAAGTGTATTGCTCTTTAACTAATATTTAGGCGGGCGTTTCATATGCTCCCGGTGCTTCTGTTAAGCAGGTTTCGTATGCTCATTTATTTTGTTACTGCATATTGCTTTTGCTAACTACAAAATGTTCAATTTGATATGTAAATGTGAGTATTTTTTATTTGTATCGTGGCGTCCGGCTTTCAAAGGGGAGGAATTTCCAGAGTAATCTGGAGAAAACTGGCAATGATTGTTAATTAAGATTAGATTGGAGCAAACTCTTCCTGCAGTTGAACTCGATTCTGCTGCCTCAGTCTTCACAGCCACAAGACGTGATCAATATTAGACATTTAACAACCTTAACCACTCTATTAATAGAGTGCCCTTGATCTGTATCATATATACAATCCGTGTGATTCTTGCAAACACACTACATTGTTTTTCGAACGTATTATTTTTGTTACGAAAATTACATTGATATACTTATGTTTCACCAAAGTATTTGTGATAAACAATCTTCTGAGAGTAATATTGTATTTGTTTTGTAATCTACATGTGTAGAAATATCTGTTGATCACCTGTGCAAGTAAATGTTTAAAAGTTTTCATGGTAATTTGCTATACCGTTGTAGATTCAAGTTTACAATTTTCTTAACGTCGTGTAAAATGTATAAAAATCATTTAAGTTAGGGTGACATTGACAATAACTAAAGTGTGTTGGGAATGACACGAAATGTGACGAGGATGGAGATTAGTGAGATGATTGACAATATTATTATAATGAAGTTCACTGTATTGATACATTTAAGGTATCCAATCCATAATTGAAGTCTCCGTTCAATTATATTTTTCGACCAAGAAATAACCTTTATTCAATGTATTGCTACTTAATGATATAAATTTAATATATTGCTTTAATTTGAGCCATGTTAATAGTTTTGAGAAAAAAGTTAGTTACTCAAATAGTGTTTCCGATGTTTGCCGAACATTACCGAGGTCTGTCCCATTGAAAAACAATGAACATCCGGGACACCAAATACGATCACGTGGTCCGAATGCCTTAAGTATGGATTAATTGTTTTGACAGGGCTATAACATTATTTCCAGATTTTGTTTACTGTTTCAACCAAGTAAATGTGTCACAATTAAAAGCCTCTCACAGGTATACCAAACATAATGTGATTTATCTTCATTATCAGTATAATAATGTCTGTAACATTATTTAGACGTGCAATTACATGTACATTAGCAATAGTATGGAACATAACGCTAAAAAAATAAATAATATTTTTAACGCGGCACTCTGAAATATTAAAACGAAAAGTATGGCACATAGCGTTTAATACTAATATGACAATATGTTTTTATGTCAAGTACCTTTTTAACGATAACTTGTTAATGAGATGTTTTACAATTAGGATTTGATCAATATTAAAAACATAAGGCTAGGTAAAATACAATTTTAACTGATATATCATGATTTGTGACAGCAGATATTGCCAAGACCTGCCAAAGGCTGATAGAACGATAGAAAATGTTCTATAATTATGTACTTTTTGCATTGATCAGTATATACCTGTGCTTATTTGAATATTTTGAAATGGTTTCACTTTTTCATTTAAATTGCAGTGAATGGGAAAAACATTGAAAAAGATGGCATTCTGCAATTTTTCTATCTCACAAAAATTAATTAAAATTCCTGCTGGAGATTACAGACTCGAGATTGTAAACATTTAACCACAATTGACACAATCAGAACTCAGTATAGGTAATCGTTAAGTTGTACTAAATTGAAGGGTAAACAATCTGGTAACCTGTTACTGGTGGACATTTTCAACAGTTATACCTTGATATGCAGACCTTAATCGACGCTCTTTTTTGTAGTGTATTCTTGTGACAAAACTTGCAGCGTACTTAAAATGTTGTTGTGTTTAATATTTTGCTCTTGTTGCCTACTTCATCTTTGGACTTAGTGTTTTTAGATCACCTAGACTGAGGACGTCGGTCCTCACGATGCGTTCTTCTACCCTCTTTTATCAACCGGACTTAACAATTAAAAATATTGTACATGAATCCACTTTGCCAATTTAGTCCAAACGTAACCAAATCATTCTACAAGTACATAGTTTTATATTTATATCAGTGGCGTAGATCCATGGTCAAACATGGGCACTATTTCTAAAAAAAGAACCAAAGCGTCGACCGCATGTTTGTGGGATAAAATCTAAAAAACATATTATATTATTTTAAAAAAGTTAATTTATGTACACAAAGCTCTACAAATGTTTTAATTACTCAAAAGTTTTGTCAAGACTTTCTGAAGGAGTAAATGCCCTTTAACGACAATTGTTTCATTAAATGTTTTGTTTTTGCCTTGCAACTTTAAAACTTTTACAGCTAGAGTGAAACATTAAATAACAAAAATGATCAGACCAACAATCACCTAATTAGTTTGACGACTGCTCATAATTTTCGCTTGCTAATTATGCTTTAAGTGTTGCTTTGGTGGCTCTATTAAAAGAAAACAATCTGAATCTTGGTTAAAAGGGTAAATTGTCTTTGCTCCTTGTATTATTGACCATAAATGACTGTTTTTCATATTTTTCTGTTGATGGGTTTTGGCTGTTAACGAGTAGACTTGAATAAAAATAGATAATCGGTAAACATGAAAGCAAATATAGTAGACCATCATTGTGCAGTTGCGTACCTTAGGATCCAGTCGACCTTAATTGTGATGTATGTTATCCATGGTCATGTATGTCATCATTGTAATGTGATGTGCCCTATTGTGCAATACAGCCACTATTGTGCTCTAGGGCATTTACAGTGTGGTCGAGTAGACCAACATTGTGCCTTATGGCCCTGTATAGCATTGCCTTCCTCTGTCCAGTAAAGTAATTATTGCCATATGGTGCACTATGAGTTCGACTAAACCGTTATTTTGCTGTTGTGTATTCTATGGTTCAGTAGACTAACGAATTATATGGTCAATTAAACCGCCATTGTGCTGTTTGTGTACTGTGGGATTATTTGCCTGCTGTGTACTCTAAGTTTCAGTAGGCCATCCTTCCGCTGTGTTGTAATATGTGGTCCAGTAAACCATCATGTGTTGATGTGTACCAAAATTTGGCTGTGTTACATATATATATATATATATATATATATTTTACTGTGATGTACTTTGGTCTTCTGGAGTAGTGTTGTCCGAAGACCATCGTTGTTTCGTGATGTACCCTCAAGTCTAATATACCCTCATTGTATTTAATGTCCTTACGTAATTACACTTTATTGTTACCAAGATTTATTATAAATGTAATTGTTTATCAATACTAAAGCCTGTATCAGGGGAAGTTTAGTTTTGATCAACGTAATACCCAATCGTTCATAAAACCAGCATGTACATGTTTTATTTTAAATAGAAAACTATATAACTTATAAATAGATGCATAACAAATTTAATAATAATAATTAAATAAAAATTGTTATTTAGACTCTCTTGCGTAAAGTTTCATAACGGTAATTAAGACTTGTTATGTAGACTAATATAATTTGAGACTAGTTATTAAGACTGTTCTCTGAAATTTAAACTTGTGATGTAGACTCTATAGTAAAATTTATCAATTAATCAAGTAATCATGATGCTACTAAGTCATATTTGCATATTTTCTGCTAGAAGCATAATGCCTCTTTAAAAAGAATGTATATTTTGCTTGAATGCAGATTTTACAATAACAAATACAAACTTTCAGCTGAAACAATATAGCTCATTCCTTAAAAACGGACTTTAATTCCCTTCTTAAGCGCTCTGTTTGAGATCTGGCATAGTCTTGTTAGGCAAAACTCCCGCTGTCGGTCAAGTTGGAGGATTGCATTTTTTATCTTTGAGCCGTTAAATTGCCAGGATGTGTAACAATTCTGTTTGCGATCATTAGAGATCCCTGCTTACAACATGATGATACATCCACAGAATATGTCCACTTCCTGTACAGATAAAGAAAATGGGAACCAGATTCTCAAGACGGTTGCGGAAAGTCAAATCCCATCAATAGTTGCATCATAGAACTATTCTCCGCTTGTACCGAAATGAAGAAGTTTCTATCAAAATAAAAGACGCAGTTCGACCAACTTATGGCCTTTTTAGTTTCAAAATTGACCACTAGACGCGCGTTTCGTCTTTTTAAGACTCATCAGTGACGTTCAAATCTAAGTATTTTTAAGGTATTCATCATATGACATGATTCGGAGATGGAACAATGTAAGCTTACATGTTTGTATGGTTTATGTTTGCTTGCAACATAATCACCCTTTATTGCAGTGAGACAGTTTATCGTATTTAATATTTATCAGGTGATTTTGGAGAAAAAGGAAGCTGTTATCAAATACAGTCCAACTGAAACCTCTCCTCCAATCATTGTTGAGAAGATTGATGACATGGGTTTCCCATCTAAGATCAAGTCAGTTCACGCTGCTACAACTGATTCTAATGGTGATACCTCTTTATTTCACACTGCTACAACTAATGTCAAGGGAGATAAGTCAGAAATAAAGACAGAAATAAGCATCAAAGGAATGACTTGTATGTCCTGTGTTAGAAATATTGAAAATAATATTTCTGGAGTGAATGGTGTGAGTCATATCTACGTGTCGTTAGAGGAAGAAAAAGCAAATGTTGTATACAATCCAGATAAAATTTCTCCTGCCCAGATAGCTGAGGCTATCGATAATATGGGCTTTGAAGCAAATGCTGTCGAAAATCCCAAAAACTGGATTACAAGAATTACAGTTGAGGGCATGACGTGTCAGTCATGTGTAAAAAACATTGAGAATAATATAAAAGAAAAACCTGGCGTAGAAGACATCAGAGTTTCCTTGTCTGACAGAGAAGCGTTTATCATTTATAGACCAAATAAAACTAATCCAGATATTCTGCGGAAAGCTATTGATGATATGGGATTTACTGCCACTCTTCCTACGCAGTCCTCTAATGAGTTAAAGCATGACCGTAAGGCTGAGCGAAGATCTACCAGATCTGGCGGTTCAGAACTAGAATGTGAAATTTCAATCTCCGGTATGACCTGTAACTCCTGTGTAAGGAATATAGAAGGCAATATAAAGGATAAAGAAGGGATTGTTTCTATTATAGTCAGTCTGGAGAAGGAGAACGGTATTATCAACTACAACAAACTTCTCACAACGCCTGAAAAAATTGCAGAAATGATTAACGATATGGGCTTTGATGCTAAGGTTGCCGGAGGGTCAAAGGGTAATACCGAGAAAGTTACGATCAACATATTGGGTATGACCTGTCACTCGTGTGTCAAGAATATTGAAGGGAACATCTCAAAGAATCCAGGAGTCAAATCCATTAAAGTATCCTTATCCAATTCGAATGGAGAGATAGAGTATTATCCAAACAGGGTCAGTCCACAAATGCTGTGTGCAGCCATTGATGATATGGGATTCGAAACTTCCCTACCAGGTAATTTAAAAGTTATTTATAGTGTCACAAAGATAATTTAGATGCATGCACACCATAAAATTCAAATAAAACACAATATCTAATGGAGTGTTTTGTAAAGAAAAAATCATGTTAAATAAAGAATAACCTCCAGGTGACATTTTACATCCAACAATAAAAATCTACATTCCGAAAATAATAAATCTGAGTTATATTAAAGCTACCATGAGTCATTTTTTGATTTCTTAACATTTTACTACTTTCTGGCTGGAAAGACAAGACTGTTTACAGTATTTGTTTAAAGATTTCTGTGACATTCAGTTATGATATACATTCAAAGTTCTGAAAAAATAACAAAGCATTAGTAAATATTACTATCCGTTGTGTTCTATCATTAGTGGCTTCAATATATATTAGTTTAAATCCTGGTATATTCATTAGTAGCCTTAAAATATATCTCAATCCGTCGTATTGGATCCACTAATCTATGTCTTCATTAGTAGCCTTAACAGATACTATCCGTCGATTTCTATTTGTATGCAACCGCTATCGATAAAACATTATATTTTGTAGGAGGTTTGAACAAATTATTGAGGAGAACAGGACAAATAAATTGATATTTTTGTGAAATATGGCTAAAATTATAGTTGGACTGCAGTCCGGTTAGCTATGATATAGGCTATGATAGAGTTAAAACATTTATCTTTAGTAGGATGTCTGTACACTTAATAAAAAAGTATTGTTTTTACATTTTCTTCAAATTAGAGAATGTGAGACTTTGCATATGGATTGTCCGTTATCTTCCCGTACAGTTTTGAATGTACAATGTTTATATTTGGTAGGCAATTTAAACACATATATGAGATGTGAATTGCATAAGATTTTTATTTTTGGGAAATATTCTAAAATAGATATAGAGGTAAAAGTTTTTTTCTGAAAGAGGAAGCGTTTCTACCTCTTGCAACTCACCGGCTAGTGGCTGGCCAGGTAATTCCAATGGTGCATTTATTTGTAGATATAGGTCCATTATACTTTGAATGTTGGAACAACGACATTCATGCATACAACATATTAAAAAATTGGCGTTTTTTACTTGTTGGTCAGCTATATTACTAAAACAATTGCCAGTAACAAATTAACCTTAATTCTCAAGTGTAGTGAATACTTTTAATAGCTTTATTAGTAGCCTTGACATATATCACCGACTGTGATTTTGTTTCTGTATCTGTAGCCTTAATTATAAGTTTTTTGCAAGGGGACAAAGGGATATACTGGTCGGCCTGAGTTAATAAATACACAAAACATTTGATTGCTGAACAATACTTGTTAATTTTGTTCCAGGAGGAAAAAATGATCTACTGGTCACCAACGGTAAAGTTACCAGTTTAGCGAGTCACTTGTCTAAACAAAATGGAAGTATAAAGTTAGATGATGCTAAAGGATCTGTACAATTTAAAAACTTGTCCTTTGAGGACACTGATGATGATGCTGGGTATGAGAAATGTTTCCTAACAGTTACTGGGATGACCTGTTCATCTTGTGTCAGCACCATTGAAAAGAATCTGAAGAAAGTTGAGGGTAAATTGGCTTTATTGGAAATTGATATCTATGTAGATGTAATGTGCTATTGGTATTTTGCCATCATGAAGTATAGACTCAATTATTAAGTACTAATACTTCAAATTTGTTCGAAAAAGACACCCTGCAGGCAGGGTGTACTCGACTCCAATCTTAATTGACAAGGATTGCCAGTTTTCCTACCGCAGGTCGGGTGTTCTCTCCGGGTACTCCGGCTTCCTCCCCAAATAAAAACTGGACGCCATGAAATAGTTGAAAAATTGCTGAAAGTGGCGTTAAAACACCATTCAAACAAACTAAACAAACAAACAAAAAAGACAACTCAAAGTAGCATATTTTTCAAATCCAAACATTAAAGAAAACGGAATTTATATACTTTTTACTGAATTCTTTTAGATACCTTATCGTGGTTCTAAAATTTGAATATCAATTTATAAGAAAATGTGTCTTAAAATCGTTTCTAATAATCAGGTGCACTTAATTACAGGTAACAAAACCATACATTTTTGTTCCTTCTTAGGTGTCTCTATTTCTAGCTAAACCGAAAGATGATTTTCGTCATGTTGAGCGGACATTTTTTTAGTTATTCTCATGTCCTCGCCCTACCTGTTCTTGTACTCTTATAGGCTGAGTTCATATAAGGCCTGCTAAAGAATAAAGAAAAGCACTGGCCCATACATATAACATTCACATTCCGCTATATTGATTATGTTTTATGTCTTAAGAAGGCTGAACTTGATGACTATTTGCTTTCAATTTACACTAGCGAGTTTGAATCTTAAGACACCACCAATACACCCCTTCAAAATAGACTCGGGAAAACGACAAACTATTCTCTATGACAAACCTGATGACTTCCTTTTTCCAAATGTCAACGTCTGGTTCATTGATATCAACATTCCAGCAACTCCAGCGTATGGCGTGTACGTTTCACACCTTATAGGTTATTCTAGATCATGAGATTGGTATTCAAATTTTCTAGACTGCTCACTGCTGTTGACTACTAAACTACACAAATCAAGGGTTTGTTGTACCAATGTTGATGTCCCCATGTCTTCGTTTATCGTTGTGGGAAATCATTTCTCAAATACTATCGGACATTTTCGCCGAGTCACAGGTAGTCTTTCCTATCCTTGGATTTGACTTTTTCCTAGACATGACAGTGAGTAACTCGACGGATGTCTAAATACGCAGGCACTGACTACTCGTCCGAGTGCATCCATGGTTCTCTGGTTTAGGGTACTCACTTTTCTGCTTTTGTGTTCTGGGTTTTGGGTTGTATATGTTTGTTTATATCGGATTTGTAACTGTCTCTTGTCTTTCAGCTTTTGTTGTTCGATCGGTTTCCTTTGCTATTTTACATTAATAGTGATATATTGTTTTAGGTATAAAACATGTGCTAGTGGCGTTGATGGCCCAGAAAGCTGAGATAAAATATGACCCAGAATACATACTGTCAAACCAGATAGCTAATAGGATAAACGATCTTGGCTTTCATGCCACAGTGATAGACTCAGATTATCTTGGTAAAGGAACAGTTGAGTTACTGGTAAGTAATGACCTTTTTATTTCATGCCACGGTGATAAAGTTGCTAAAGGAACAGTCGAGCTATTAGCAAGTTAATGATCTAGGCTTCCATGCCAAGCTGATAGAGTCAGTCTCTTTGTAAAGGATAATTCGAATTACTAGCAAGTTAATGATCTGGTCTTATATGCCAAATAGTCTCATAGTCCCTTAGTCAGTGTAAAGAAGTAAGTTCTTTGGATTGTCAAATGGTCAATGTCATAACAACTAGATCAAACATATAAATTTAATAAACAAAAAAAAAATAAAGACAATACAAAATAAATAAAAAATTAAATGAATAAATGCACATAAAAATAAATACACATTCACAAGACTGAACTAAATATAATGTACTGTTACAAATAAACACAAATTTAGCCTCCACACACCGACTTCGCACTAAGTCTCCCGGTTATCCTCCACATCGTTGGTACTGTAACACTGATGAACCATTAAATTAATTCCTTAGGAATTTTTACATATTTAATGGACAACGGATTAAATTCAATACAAGTTGCAATTTCTACATTGGTGACGAGAACACTATATAATTAACTTCACTTCACTGATGTGTTCAGCGAACTCTAACGGATTTACTACACAACTTCTGCACGGACTTTTACTAATTTAACTACACATATTTTACACGGACCTTTAAGCTTTAAATATACAGCAACGGAAATTTCCAAATAAACTAATTACAACAGCTGAACATATTACCACCGATAAAAACCACAACGCTGTTTCCATTTCCATCAACCAAGTCGACGCCTTATTACTACTGTATGCTATAAGCATACCAAAACCGGGTCTAAAAATCCCCTACAAAATAAACAATCTACAAATTACTTGCATTTCTATACTTTATGCATATGACAATTATCTGGCCATTTTAGACCGCGAGCCGAAATACCATCTCGACGGCGTACTCGACCGTAAAATTAACCATAAAATAGAGATGACTTACCTTAGTGTAGTTAACAATAGCCTAAGGTATCCATGTCCTGTACTGGCAATTATAACACCTAACTGCTATTTTAATTAAACTCAACAACACACACACGCTAGCCTTGGGTGTCAATGTCCTGAACTGACAATTATAATAACCAACTGCTACTCTACTCAATGACCATGTACCGACTGATTTACAACTCACCTGTGAAATTTCAATACGTACCTAATCACGAGATATACAAGTAAGGTCTGCTCAACTGGTAAACTGTCCAGTGTTAGTACAAATTATATCCTATCATTTATATCCTACCTATTTTACAAGTATATAAATAACCGAAGTTCGTTACAGTCGGAGTCGGAGTCCCTTGGTAAAAGAGGTAAGTTAATGATCTGGGCTTCCATGCCACCGTGATAGAGTCAGTCCCTAGGTGAAGGAACAGTAAAGGTATTGGTAAGTTAATGATCTAAGCTTCCATGCCACAGTGATAGAGTCAGTCCCTACGTAAAGGAACAGTGAAGTTATTGGTAAGTTTATGATCTGGGCTTCCATGCCACCGTGATAGAGTCAGAGTCCCTAGGTTAAGGAATTTTGGAGTTATTGGTAAGTTTATGATCTGGGCTTCCATGCCACCGTGATAAAATATTAGTACCTAGGTAAAGGAACAGTGGAGTTATTGGTAAGTTAATGATCTGGGCTTCCATGCGCCTGTGATAGAGTCCGAGTCCCATGGTAAAGGAACAGTAGAATAATTGGTAAGATAATGATCTGGGCTTCCATGTCACCATGACAGAGTAAGAGTCCCATGGTAAAGGAACAGTAGAGTTTTTGGTAAGTTAATGATCTGGGCTTCAATGCCACCATGACAGAGTAAGAGTCCCTAGGTAAAGGAACAGTAGAATTAGTGGAAAGTTAATGATCTGGGCTTCCATGCCATGACAGAGTCAGAGTCCCTAGGTAAAGGAACAGTAGAGTGACTGGTAAGTTAATGATCTTGGCTTCCATGCCACAGTGATAGATTGATTGATTGGATGTCTGCTTTACGTCCAGGGAGCAGTATTTCAGCTATATTCAGGACGGGAACAAGTTAACAAACAAAAAATCAACGGAAAACAGGGGAGGGATGGGTCACAGGGAATACAAATTTGACTTCCTTTGGAAAAGTATGGAGTTTTGGGTAGGGGCAGAGAATTTAGCCTTTTGCAGCGGCTACAATTAGCCTACTCTTTTTCGAAATCTACAAAAGGGGTCTTTATTGTGCAAGGATGGTGACACTCTCCAAAAACGTTACCCACTGCGGTCCGCGGTCAGGCTTTCCGTGTTAAGATCTGACAACCCCCCAACGAGAGAGTCTCCCCTATCCGCCATCCGGGGACGCGCTGGGCTGCTCTGTAGGTCGGGCACTGGGAACCCTCCCAGTATGGTCCCAGCACAGTGATAGAGTCAGAGTACCTTGGTAAAGGAACAGTAGAGTTATTGGCATGTTAATGATCTGGGCTTCCATGCCACCGTGATAGAGTCAGAGTCCCTTGGTAAAGGAACAGCGCAGTTATTGGTAAGTTAATTATCTGGGCTTCAATTTTACCACGATAGAGTCAGACTCCCTAGGTAAAGGAACAGTGGAGTTATTGGTAAGTTAATGATCTGGGCTTCCATGCCACCGTGATAGAGTCATCGTCCCTTGGTAAAGGAACAGTAGAGTTATTATGAGGGTTAATGATCTGGGCTTCCATCCCACAGTGATAGAGTCATCGTCCCTAGGTAAAGGAACAGTAGAATTGTTGGCAAGTTAATGATCTGGGCTTCAATGCCACCATGACACAGTTAGAGCCCCTTGGTAAAGGATCAGTGGAGTTATTGGTAAGTTAATGATTTGTGCTTCCATTCCACCGTGATAGAGCCAGAGTCCCTTAGTAAAGAGACAGTGGAGTTATTGGTAAGTTAATGATCTGAGCATGGAGATAGAGTCTGAGTCTCGTTGTGAAGAAACAGTTTAAATATTGGTAAGTTAATGAATCAGACTTCCAAGCTATGGTAATTTTCAGACACTCTTTGTAAAGGAATGGTGGAGCTGTTGTCAATACAAAATGAAGGTAGAGTAACATAGGTCTTGGACATATCGCTTATGGCTTATGTAGGAACTGTATTAAATACTGTTATTCAAATAGGTATCAACGTGTTAGTTTTCAAGATCAACAGTAATCAGTTATAATTTAATAAAATGACAGATACCTGGAATGACTTGTTCCTGCTGTGTACATTCTGTTTTATAATTTTACAGATATCTGGAATGACCTGTTCTTCCTGTGTACATCTGATAGAATCCACTCAGATTTATAATTTTACAGGTAACTGGAATGACCTGTTCTTCCTGAGTACATCTGATAGAATCCACTCTGATTTATAATTTTACATACAACTGGAATGACCTGTTCTTCCTGAGTACATCTGATAGAATCCACTCTGATTTATAATTTTACAGATATCTGGAACGACCTGTTCTTCCAGTGTACATCTGATAGAATCCACTCTGATTTATAATTTTACAGATAACTCAAATGATCTGTTCTTCCTGTTTAAATCTGATAGAATCCACTCTGATTTATAATTTTACAGATATCCGGAACGACCTGTTCTTCCTGAGTACATCTGATAGAATCCACTCTGATTTATAATTTTACAGGTAACTGGAATGACCTGTTCTTCCTGAGTACATCTGATAGCATCCACTCTGATTTATAATTTTACAGACAACTGGAATGACCTGTTCTTCCTGAGTACATCTGATAGAATCCACTCTGATTTATAATTTTACAGATATCTGGAACGACCTGTTCTTCCAGTGTACATCTGATAGAATCCACTCTGATTTATAATTTTACAGATAACTCAAATGATCTGTTCTTCCTGTTTACATCTGATAGAATCCACTCTGATCTATAATTTTTACAGATATCTGGAACGACATGTTCTTCCTGAGTACATCTGATAGAATCCACTCAGATTTATAATTTTACAGGTAACTGGAATGACCTGTTATTCCTGTGTACATCTGATAGAATCCACTCTGATTTATAATTTTACAGGTAACTAAAATGACCTGTTCTTCCTGAGTACATCTGATAGAATCCACTCAGATTTATAATTTTACAGGTAACTAGAATGACCTGTTCTTCCTGAGTACATCTGATAGAATCCCTTCTGATTTATAATTTTACAGGTAACTGGAATGACCTGTTATTCCTGTTTACATCTGATAGAATCCACTCTGATTTATAATTTTACAGATATCTGGAATGACCTGTTCTTCCTGAGTACATCTGATAGAATCCCATTTGATTTATAATTTTACAGACAACTGGAATGACCTGTTATTCCTGTGTACATCTGATAGAATCCACTCTGATTTATACTTTTGCAGATATCTGGAATGACCTGTTCTTCCTGTATACATCTGATAGAATCCCCTCTGATTTATAATTTTACAGATGTCTGGAATGACCTGTTCTTCCTGTGTACATCTGATAGAATCCACTCTGATTTATACTTTTACAGATATCTGGAATGACCTGTTCTTCATGTGTACATCTGATAGAATCCCCTAAGATTTATAAGTTTACAGGTAACTGGAATGACCTGTTATTCCTGTGTACATCTGATAGAATCCACTCTGATTTATAAGTTTACAGATATCTGGAATGACCTGTTCATCCTGTGTACATCTGTTAGAATCCCCTCTGATTTATAATTTTACAGATATCTGGAATGACCTGTTCTTTCTGTGTACATCTGTAGAATCCACTCTGATTTATAATTTTACAGATATCTAGAATGACCTGTTCTTCCTGTTTACATCTGATAGAATCCCCTCTGATTTATAATTTTACAGATAACTGAAATGACCTGTTTTTCATTTGTACATCTGATAGAATCCACTCTGATTTATAAGTTTACAGATAACCGGAATGACCTGTTCCTCCTGTGTACATCTGATAGAATCCACTCTAAATTATAGTTTTACAGATAACTGGAATGACCTGTTCTTCCTGTGTACATCTGATAGAATTCACTCTGATTTATAATTTTACAGATATCTTGAATGACCTGTTCTTCCTGTGTACATCTGATAGAATCCACTCTGATTTGTGATTTTACAGATAACTGGAATGACCTGTTCTTCATGTGTACATCTGATAGAATCCACTCTGATCAAAGAAAGGGGCATTCATTCTGCATCAGTCGCCTTGGCAACCAATAGAGGGAAGTTCACATATGATTGTGAGGTTACAGGTCCCAGAAGCATTATAGAAAAGATTAAGGTACTTTGAATACTATTGATGTGTAAAGGGATCAGTTTCATAAAACTTCTGAAATTGAGATTTCCCTCAAATCTTTAAGTTTTCCTTAAAATATAAATTTTCAGCAATCTAATTGGTCCATATTTGAGTTGAGGAGAACGACATTCAAACAAACAAACAATATATCTTGTGTGAAAATGTGGTTTCAGATAATTTTTCCCAACTTTTTAATTCAGTACGGAGTGATTGTGGTTGGATGATTATTGGATACGCCTGTTACTGACTAGTGGTATATGATACCCAATCATTTTCACCAACACAACACATCACACACTACTGTAATAGATGCATAAAGGCAGGCGTGCCACAGACCTTGTTCTATCGAACTGTCCGTACCAAGCGAAGACCATTGTTTTACTTACTGCATTTTTATTTGTTGATTCTCAAGTTTGCCTGTTTCTAGGACTTTGATTTCTGTATTGTCTTTTTTGACAATTACATTGGAATTCGAAATTTAGTTTTTACCTTTATTGAAGCTTGTTCTGAGAACTTGCCGATATCATTATTTAACTCTGTAAAAGGTGCTATATTTATAGGTTTTGTAAATTACTTTTGCAGTCTTCATATATGCAGATGGCATTTATGATTTGATCAGCATAATTTCAATGATCATATTTTTCAAACGGCTTGTCAGAATGACTTATTTTCAGTTTTCGGGCAGATTTAAAGTCCAAAATGTAACCCAACATATTACCGTACCGTTCCTTCTCATTAATCGTCTAATTTCAAATCAATGTTTGCAAGAAAATTTCTTTTTCCTTTTTTATGTTAGGTAAGTATCCCAGAATCGGAGATAAATGTATGTTATAAAGTTTGATTTTTGTCAGTACCTACCAACCAACATAGCTGACAATAGAATAAAAGTGCAAAGTGCAAGTAATTGCTTAATATTTAACAAACCAACAATATACGAAATCAAAGCTTCCATAACCGTAAAAACATGTTCAATTGTTATTCTATTTTTTGAAACTTAAATTAACCAAAATGATTAGTAAGACAAAATTTATAAAAATGCATATCAATCGTCTATTTATCTCTCTTTATCGAGTGTTCCTTTTAATATTTTTTACTTTTTTGCGTTAGTCTTTATATTGAACACTATAATAGATAGAAAGAAACTCTAAGCAGCCAGCATGATCAGCATGTAAGGATCTACAAATGATATATTCTCTGTGGATATCACTTTGCCCTTTAATGGCTTTGTTTTTATTTTGGTATTTTGTTGCTGTTAACGTAACTCTAATGGATAGGAACAACTGGTAACGAGCAAAAAGTATCAACAAATCAAGTTCTAAGCAGTTAATCTGACATTCCCGTCCAGTTAACATAGCTGGAGGTCGAATATCTTCCACATAAGCGATTAAAGGGTACTAGGAGCCTCTTGAATTTTATGAAATATATGTGTGCAATGCGACATTTATCTGTGATATTCTTATAACCACAATAGTATTTGAAACAAGCGAGCCTCATTTTTAAGCAGTGGTTAACACAGATAGACACACATTGCTTCAAGTCGTTGAAGGATACACGAAACCATGATTAAACAAAAGAGTTTAAAACAACAAAACAAAAAGACACATAACACAAAAATCCAGTAATGCATACCCTACTTCAAAACGGGGCTGGTCTAGTCCAGGTAATCTGGAAGGATATGTAACTCCTGCTCCACACGTAGCACACGTTTTATTACCCATTTTAAAATCCAATAGCTAGTCATATTTCTGGGCATAGTCATAATTCATTAAGAATGCGCAAAAAGTAGTTACAACAAACGGATTAATGATCACTTGTGACACAGATATTCCGTATCGGTCAATTAAATTATTATGCCTACCGTCAAATTGTCTAAGTGATGACTTTAATCACGTCACTGTGAATCTCTGGATAAGTAGATTTTCTGTTTGCTGAGTCCTTCTATCAAAGAAAGCTGGATTGGAAATCCAGGCTCTTAGGTACGTGATCAATTGGGATCTGTATGCATGTACTACAGATGCAGCAGGAATGTTGAAACACGCAAAAAAAAATTTAAGTCATCCTTTTTGTCGTAAATTTTGGTTCTCAACTGACCTTCGCTGGTAATTTTGAGATGTAGGTCAAGTTATAAGACAAACCTTGCTGCCTTGTAGTTTCTATAAATTCAGTGGGTAGATGCGAGCTACAAAGTCGCCTTATTTCGGTTTATTCAATGAAATGACGTCATTTATTAAGTAGAGCTTGAAATAAAAGGAGAGGACTAACTTTTTGTCGGTACTAACGGAGGTTAATTAGTAAGCTAGAAAGGGAGCACACGTGGTACCCATTTGAATGTACCAATGTATAAAAAACACAAGCACCAAACATGACAAATATCAACCAGGAGGTCAGGCATTCTGATGATTTTAGTAACATAACATGTTTTGTTAGTCAGAGTGGTCCTATACAAATTACGACTTGTTCAGACCTAAAACCAGATATTTGTATGTAGGTGTGACATTCTTTGTAGTGAAGCAAAGTGGAATCAATTCTTTTATTTTCCTTTTAGGTTATTTTTGAAGTAATAGTTGAGGTAGATGCAGGACACCTTCCCCATTATTGCGCAAATTTCAAGAAAGATAAAACATTTATGGTAAACTTCGTAATAATTTCATTCATTACTAATTCTTAATTTCCATAGCATTAAAAATAATAATTAAAGTCTTATACCTATATTTTTACTTCAATTTATTAATAGTTGAAATGAAAAATTTAACTCAGATACTCTTATTTTGCTTTTCATGACTAAGATGTATACCACTTGCATTACATTATATAAAAAATTCAGAAAATTTTATTGGACAGAATTTTTATAATCTTTTATTTTATGGCTTTTTATTCTCTTCTCTGTATAATCTATTAGAATTTTTTAATATCAGTGCTCAACCTCTCAAAAATAAGCTCTGAAACCCCTATTTTTAATTTTTAATTTTGATAACTTGTATAAAAAAGAAATATATGGCCAATTTAAAGAAAATTCATTGACAAATTATTTTCAGTAAAAAAGTGTCCTGCATCCCTTTAAAGGTTTGAAAAAAACGACAATAACGATAAAAAGTGAACTAGACTAAATATTTATAACATAGATTTGTTAGGATAAATAATTTATATTCACATAAATGTTAAGATGTGATAATATTTACGATTATGTGTTTTTTTTATTTATAGAGTTTAGGCTTTAAAGCGGACCTGTTCACTGATGATAATAAAAATGCATCTAGATATAACCACAAAGATGCTGTCAGAAGGTATAACTAACTCATTGTGTACTTTCATGAAATATTATTTATATATATTAGATATACCAACAAAATGTTATTAAAATTACCAAGGTGCCAAATTCATTACGCCAGACGTACGTTTCGTCTGTTGAAGACTCGTGGCGTTTAACTCTAAATGCTTGAGATATTCTTCATTGGGAGATGGAATAATATAAGTCTACTGGGATCGTGTAAATACACAATACAGGTAGTTAAAAATATAAAATATTATATAAATGGTCTAAAGAAAGCTTCCAAGCAGTTCACTTTATATATATTAAAAGGTTTTCGTCAAACGTGTATTATTTGCGTTTAACCTGAATTTAAAAAAGCTAATTAAAAGCTTTTCTAAATTACCCATTTGCCACTGAAATCTAAAATTGAGTTATAGCATAATGGAGATAACTTTTAGAAAAAAGGCATAGAAAACCGACGGAACGTCAAGGCTAGAAAGACAAAGTCCGATGTTATACAAGCACATACAAAACGAAACAAAGACCAAAACAAACAAAAAAAAAAAAACAAGAAACGAGCAAGAAACGAATTTGCCGTAACCTTCGTGCACATAGGTTCATCGCATGGGTAAGCATTGCCTGTCCCAAATGAGGCCCACGTCGAGCTACACATTGTCATGTCTAGAGAAAGTCAAATCCAAGAATAGGAAAGTCAACAACATGGTCCGATCTTCAAAATAGGAATACCTATTGAATGGATCTAGCATAAAGCATGAGTTGTGGAATGTACACCCCATAGGCTGGAGCTGCTAGAAGTGCTGGTATCGATGATTGTGTTGACAATTGGAAAGTTGAAGTCATCACGTTTGCAATTTTACCGAATATATTCCTAGAAGTAGGTCTGAAAAGGGCTGGTATCGATGATTGTGTTGACAATTGGAAAGTTGAAGTCATCACGTTCGCAATTTTACCGAATCTATTCTAGAAGTAGGTCTGAAAATCGTATGTACGATGCAAAATGCAATGAAGATGCTAATCCATGATGTTTGGTTATGGGTTTGCCGAATGTATTCTAATATCTCTAATATCGCTTTTACATTATTTACAGGTGGCGTAACTCTTTCTTATTGTCTTTGATATTCGGGGTTCCATCTATGGCTATAATGCTGTATTTTATGTTTGTGGATCCACCTGAAGACCACACAGATCACAGTAATATGACAGATAACATGACAACAGGCCATCATTCCATGCACATGATGACAGAAACATCCAAATTGACATCCATGAACATGATAACAGCAACATCCAAATCGATATCCATGCAAATGGCGTCATCAACATCAATGAGCATGCACATGTACCAAATAATGTTAACACCTGGTTTGTCATTGGAAAATTTACTTATGTTTGTATTGGCATCACCTGTGCAGGTAACGTTGTCATGTTTCGTTTGGCTTCACCTGTGCATGCACCTTACTCAAGTTTCTATTGTCATCACCTGTGCGAGAATGTTCGAAATTTCAGAAATATTTTTTATTGACTAACGAAAAGTGTGATTCTCATTGATCCACACATAAATAATGAACTTAAGCTGTTAATATTACACAGTATTGGTGTTAGTAACTTAGCTGTTAATTGTAAACAAGAGTCACAGCCAGTAAATCTACTGTTCATTTTATTAGCGATAAAAGCTGTCCATTAACAGCTGATATACTATTAATCAACTTTTGTACAGTTAACAGATGATAAGCTGTTTTTAACCAGCATTAAGAACATTTTATCAACTGTTAATCTTACAACATGGATTTTTTTGACTTCATATTAGTCTAAATATTTGCCTCAATTACCCATCATAAAACTCTTTTTCCTCAAAAATAGAAAAGAAAGTACCCAATTAAGAAAAAGATTGGTAATGGAATTAAAAAATACAATCAAACCACGATAATAGAAATATGACGAAGCTGTCGATTGCAGACAACCTCCCGAGTGTTTAAATAACTATGCACTATTGTTTTTATTTGAACAAACAAGTTCATTTTTGTATTTCGTACAACACGGAATTTTGTACAATGCCGTTTTGTATATGTTGTATATATTCGAATTAAGAAAGTTAAAGTTTCAAATACATTTCAAATACAACAGTTTTAAATCTTATGAAATTAAAAAAATCATATGGTTGATTTAAATAAGTGTTGGCTTGTTTAAATGTAGCATCATTGTTTTATTAATAAATAGTTACATCACATTAGCAAATCATATTATAGAATTTGTACTTGATGTAAAGCATTTAAAACAGTCAATATCAAAATTGGTGATGATTAAATAACATTGTTTGTTTGTACACATTGGTCTGAAGTAAAAATTTATCCTTAATTACATATCTTTAAATCATAAATTGATTAGCATGTCAACAATTATTCTATTTTTATACCCTTTTTATCATAGTCCGTTAATCTGTAGGTAAACAATAATCTAATTTGTTATAATATCGCTCCATAAACAATGTTTTGGTCTGTGTTAGTTATTATGAGTGTGTCTGTGTGATTGAGTGCATCCGTTACAATTTTTGTTACATTTTTCTCAGCAATGATAAATGATACAATTCTTGCTTGTAACTATTTATTTATAATATATAAATGTATACCTTTTGTTGCACTCTCAAATGCCTTAGTAGTATAAACTTGTTTTGTAGTGTCTAAAATTTTGTCAATAGCTTTGTATGATTATGCAATTTTAGACGCTCTTTGATATACATCGCTGAAGTTGAGAGTGGTGGTATTGGCAGGGAGCATTATCTCACAGTGATGTATAATATTAAAACATTGTTTATTGGTCAATTACTCTTTTTTTGTACCATTTCTGTGATTTGTTTACACATTGTTCAATGTTATCTACTTCCAGTTTATTGGTGGTAAATATTTCTACATACAAGCATGGAAAGCAGTCATACATAAATCTTCTTTTCATTGTTCAATGTTATCTACTTCCAGTTTATTGGTGGTAAATATTTCTACATACAAGCATGGAAAGCAGTCAAACACAAAGCAGCAAATATGGATGTTCTGGTTGTCTTGGCAACCACAATTTCATATTTCTACTCGGTTATTGTGGTAGTGGTTGCCATGGTACTCAAAGAACCAATCAGTCCAATGACATTCTTTGATACAACACCAATGTTGATGGTGTTTATATCTCTAGGAAGATGGTTGGAGTACATTGCGAAGGTATTATTGCTTCAATAAGTAACCAATCAAGCCAATGACATTCTTGGAGACCAAATTTACGTTGATAGTGTTTATATCCCTTGGAAGGTGGTATACATGCAATGCTAAGGGTTTGCTCCCATTTGTTTTATTCCAATAAGACCCTACGAATAAAGCAAAAGCTTTTATTTGTGAAAAATTGACGTCTGTTCCTGATATCCTTGTCCTTACTTCTAACGATATTTAGTATGCTGTTCTGGTTTATGACGTGTGTTCAAATACAATATTTGCTTGTGTTTTCAGACTATCAATCGAATACGCGCCAAAACGTTCAAGTAAAAAATCAGCTAGAAATGCACTCTTTCGTGTATTTCTTTAGTATAAAATGTATATTCTGGTTGCAAAATGAAAACAATATTCATACTTTGTCAGAAAATATAAAAGTTATTTTTACTAGCCGCGAAACAGGTAAGAAATGATCGGCAGAGTCTTGCATTTCTACCCGTTACTAAGACTCGAACAGAAACTATATGGTTATAGTACATTGCTACGGAATTCTATTTCTATCAGTTAAAAGTCAGTCCAAAAGTATTCTTTGAGAACACTAATTTACAAAACGTTAATAATTATGTATTGCTATTTTGTAATTTGGAGAGTCATAATAACAAATTTCTTATGTTTGCCACAAAAATATCCACATGTAGTCTAATGGATAATGAGATCCAGGAAGTACAACATAGCTTTGTGCTAGTTATTTACACCGTGACATTACGTTGTTTACTAAATAGCGTAACAACGTCTTGACATTGAGGTCAGATAAGATCTCACGCTAGTAAACTAAAATAAAGAAAACACTGCAGGAAAGCGAAAATTACGTGTGTTATAAGTTGTTAAATTGTTTAGCGTGAATTCAACACTTTGTCGCATGCATTACACACTTATTAAGTAATAAATCAATACTTACTTAATTTTAGCATTTGGTTATCATTTTCTTGTCCAATTAACGATCTACAATAATATCAATTAAATAATTTTAAACAAAAACATGTTCTTACATAATTTCTATCCCCATGGCCGAGTGGTTCAAGTAGTTTGTCTACTATTGAAAACATGGTCTGTCAAAACTGCAATTGCTGGTCCGAGTCTCACTGCAGGCAAGGTGCGCTCGACTCTAATTTTAATTGACAAGAATTGTCAGTTTTCATATCGAAGGTCATGGTTTTCTCCGTGCAATCGGGCTTCTTTTCCAATAAAAACTTGACGCCATGATATAGCTAAACAATTGCTGAAAGTGGCGTTAAACACTACTTAAACAAACAAAACAAACAATTTCTATCCAGACACTCCCTTTGTATGATACACATGTTATTTACTGTTTCTATTATTTTATAGTTTTTTTTCTGTTATTAACGGTTAATATATTTATGTTGTTGTTATTTCTTAGCTTTTTACTTTTTCTTTTTAAGGGTAAAACCTCAGAAGCTTTAGCTAAGTTGATGTCACTCCAAGCTTCAGAAGCTGTCCTCTGTGAGGTTGACAAAGAACACAATATTTTAAAGGAAAGCATCATCAGTGTAGACCTGGTCCAGAGAGGAGATGTTTTAAAGGTTTGTATCAGTGTGGACCTGGTCCAGAGAGGAGATGTTTTAAATGTTGTATTAGTGTAGACCTAGTGCAGAAAGGAGATCTTTTAAAGTTTTGTATCAGTGTAGACCTTGTCCAGAGAGATGTTTTAAAAGTTTGTATCAGTTTGGAACTGGTCAAGAGAAATGGTTTACAGGTTTATATCATTGTAGACCTGGTCAGAGAAAAGCTTTAAAGGTTTGTATAAGTTCAGACCTAGTCCAGAGAAATGTTTTTAAAAATTGTATTGGTGTATTCCTGGTCCAGAAAGAAAATGTTTTAAAGGTTTGTATCAGTATTGACCTGGTCCAACAAAGGGATGTTTTAAGGTTTATGTGGACCTTGTCCAGAAAGTGGATGCGTTAAGGTTGGTATCACTGTGGACCTGGTCCAGGGGTGGAATTGTTTTAAGGTTTGTATCAGTGTATACATGGGATGTTTTATAGGTTTATTTCAGTGTAAATCTAGTCCAGAGAGAAGATGGTTAAATGTTGTGTACCAGTGTGGACCTGGTCCAGAAAGGACATGTTTTAAAGTTTTGTACCAGAGTAGACATGGTTCTGAAAGTGAGATGTTTTAAAGGTTTGTATCAGTGTCGACCTGATACAGAGAGGTGAATTTTAATGGTGTGTATGAGTATAGACCTGGTCCGAAGAGAGGATGTTTTAAATGTTTGTATCATTGAGACCTGGTTCAGACAGAGGATGTTTTAAATCTTGAATCAAGGTGGACCTGTTCCAGAGGTTTGTATCAGTGTAGTCCTGGTCACGAGAAGGGATGTTTAAAGGTTTGTATCAGTGTATACCTGGTACACAGATGGGATGTTTTAAAGTTTTGTATCACTGTGAACCTGGTTAAGAGATGAGATGTTTTGAAGGTTTGTACCAGTGTGACCTGGTCCAAAGAGGGATGTTTTAACGTTTTGTATCATTGTGGTTCTGATGCAAAGAGGGGATGATTAAATGTTTGTATCAATTTAGACAGGTTTGTATTTGTGTGGACCAGGTCCAGAGAGGGAATGTTGTAAGGCTTGTATCAGGGAAAATCTGGTCCAAAGATGTTTAAAACGTTTGAGTTTGAACCAGTGTTGACCTGGTCCATAAAGGGGAAGTTTTAAGGTTTGTATCAGTGTGGACTTGCTCCAGAGAAAGGATGTTTTATAGCTTTGTAAAAGTCTGGACCTGGTCCTGAGAGTGGATGTGACTTGGTCCTGAATGTGAGGTATTCTCAAGGTTTGTATCAGTGTAGAACTTGTCCAGAGAGGAGATGTTTTAAATGTGTGTATCAGTAAAGACCTGGTCCAGAAAGGGTCTAGTGAATGGATGTTTTAGAGGATTGTATCAGTGTGGACCCGTTTTTAGTCTTAAACATGTTTTATTTGCAAAAAATCAGCAAAAAGGATAAGACACAAGTTAAACAAACTTATGAAATCTTCTACGACATTAGCAAATATGTTACAATAATATATGTTAAGCATGCTAAAAAAATATCAGTATTTACATTTTGAAAAGGTATGAATTAAGTAACGAAAACATAAACATAAACATAATGTAAACATATTGTAAACATATTGTGTGTTTGTGGATTATACTATTAAGAATCGTTTAATAAATGTGAAAACGTTCCTAAATATGTCTTTATTTTCTTGTAATGAAAATATATCTGTTCCTGACACCAGTAAGCGTCTATTTTGGACCAATTAAAGGATTTGCATTCGTATTTGTCTTTTGTTTCTGTAGCGAAGAAATAATGGAAATAATATTTTACTGGGGCTCCATTTTGACATGAGGGGTCGGTGATGTTTTTGAATTTGTATAAGTCATAATAAGAAAATACGCACAACATCTCAGATGTATAAGAATAATAACTAGTGTAGACCTGGTCCAGAGAAAGAATGTTTTAAAGGATTGTATGTTTTAAATGTTTGTATCGGTGTAGAACTGGTCCAGAGAGGAGATGTTTTAAAGGATTGTATCAGTTTGGACCTGGTCCAGAGAGGAGATATTCTTAAGGTCTGTATCATTTTGGACCTGACCAGAGAGAGGATATTTGAAGGATTGTATCAGTGTGGACCTGGTCCAAAGAAGGGATGTCTGAAGGTTTTTATCAATGTAGACCTGGTCCTGAGAGGCGATGTTTTAAAGTTTTATATCTGTGTCGACCTGGTCCAGAGAGGATATCTAACATTAAAGTAAGGTTGTTTACAAAAATCAACAAAATTATTGATTGTAGGGTTTAAGATCCCAGTCGATGTATGTCTAATACTGAGAATTTTGTTGTTGGTTGTTCCTTTTGGGAAGACCCCAACAGATGTCCATGTTACGCTTAGTCATCTGGTGTTGTTTTTTTTCTTAATGAAAAATGTATAAACGCCATACCTTAAATCTTTCACAGACTCAAAACCCTAGTGAGGCACATTTGTTATCACCAGAACATACTCAAACAACAAAAGCCCAAGAACAACATCATTATAGACTGGGACCAACTCTGCAAGAAGGCTAGGAATAGCATGAGCGTCCACCGAAATCTACTTACTAGGAGGGAAAAGCTTAAAAACAAAACAATTATGTATAACAGAAACATTGCCTGAGATCTTTTCAAAAGGAACACAAAATAAACCTACAAACTACAAACAACAGAAGACTAGGTACTCATTAGTCGATCCTATATGACACTTGTTCCTTTTAAAAATATCACAGTCGATGCATGTGTTATAAATAATCTCCTGGTTTTGTAGGATGATCATGGTGAGAATATCCTAGTATTATGTCTAGTCTTTTGTTGTTCCTAGTGAGAAGACTTCAGTAGATGTATGTCTTATAGTCTGCCATTTGTTGTTGTAGGTTGTTCATGATAAAACAATCCCAGTCGATGCTTGCTTTTTTATAAAGTGTTATGTTGCGAAGGCTGTTTCTTTTAAGAAGATATTATTAGATACGTTTCTTACACTGAGTCTTTTGTTGTTGCAGGTTGTTCCGGGTGAGAAGATCCCAGTCGATGCTCGTGTTATAGAAGGAACATCAACATGTGATGAATCGCTGATAACTGGGGAGTCTATGCCCGTAGTTAAACAGATAGGTATACATTATAGTCACAGAACTTGGTAAAATCTATGGTTAAACATTTAGGTATACATTTGTAATCACTGATTTCCGAAGAGTCTTTGCCTAAAGTTAAATTAGTGTTGGATCGGTCAGATGCAGACGGATACAATTACAAATAAATAAAATATAGTTGTCTAATGAAAATATTTATTTCAACGCCTGATGATGCTCTTTGGTAGGGCGAAATTTTACGTTTCTTACCGCAGGTCCGGGGTTTTCTCCGGGTACTCCGGCTTCCTCCCCCAATAAAAACTGGACGCCACGATATAGCTGAAAAATTGCTGGAAGTGGCGTTAAACACCATTCAAACAAAAAAAAACAAACATATTACGTTTCTTATATATTGTTGTAAAATAGTTGTGTTGTTATAATTATTTTCATTATATATACATATCTAATGATAACATTTGAAAAATTGCTGAAAGTGGCGTTAAACACCATCAAACAGACAAACAAACTAATTATAACATTATATGCATAGCATACATAATCATTGATTATTGGGGAGTAGATGTCTCTGGTTTAGCATATATAGGAAAATATATTCGTTTAAAAAATAACATCTAGATAAGCAATTAAAGCGAAAACATAGTTTTTGGCACAAATATTTTGCCTGACCAACATGCTTCATCAGTTTTTTTACAACAATGACAATAACACATAAAGATGTTGTGTCATTATACGTTTATGATAAATGAGATGCATGAAAATTAACGAAAATAATTGTGTTGGTGCGTTTACACGTGTGTACTTGTGTGAGTAAATAGCACTATTAGTAATGTATAGACAAACAATTTTAAATAAAGAAAACCACCGGTTATTCTACATAGATATTTATAGACCATGACTGTTTCTTGTACAGTCCTAGACTTTCTAGTTTATTTCCTTACGAAATGATGATTCCAATAGCTAAGTCCAAAAACCTTATTTCTCTTTTCTCTGCTTGTCTGTCTAGTTTGGGTTATGGTCGATTAGAAAACATTTCAGTTATTGCAGTGCCGTATATACGTAGATACATATTAAGGGGTAAGTTTGGCTTGCATTTTGTGTAATTTCTGTGCCTTTTCATTCGTTTGCTCAACCTTTGTACAGACTCACCATCATAATTGAGATTACATATAGCACACTGTAACAGGCATATGATGTTCTCAATTTTGTAATTCAAACTGACGTGAACGTGAATTGGCGGTTACGTAATGAAACCCACATATAAGCGTCTGTTGTGAAACATATTTATGTATCTATGAAAAAGGCTCAACATGCTGTTACTCATTAATATTGTTATTGAGTATGATTAATGGTAGGTAATTGCATTTGTGTTATATATTATATTTATTTACTTGAAATATGGTTTATGTATCAGGACTCTTGTGTACTTATCACCAAAGTACAAATTAATTATTTTTTTATTACTAAAGGCGATGATGTGATTGGTGGCTCAATAAACCAGAATGGTATGTTACTGTTAGAGGCCACTCATGTTGGGGCAGACACCACTCTGTCACAAATTGTCAAACTTGTGGAGGAAGCACAAACATCCAAAGCACCAATCCAGCAGCTGGCAGACACAATAGCTGGTTACTTTGTACATATGGTGTGCTCTGTGTCGATCGTGACCTTGATTTCCTGGACTATAGTAGGCTACGTCAATATCTACGACATTGAGCCAGACTTTGTTGCTTTAGTAAGTGTAAATCTGCGTCTAAATGAAAGGATCATATGTAGATAAGTGTAATAGACGTGAGGCTTTAAGTACGCTCTTCTAAATGAGAAAAACAAAGATACCTTATTATGATAAATGTCATGTTGTATATTAGTATACAGTTCACTGTACATTTCGCAAAAAAATGTTTGGTGTCGGTTTATAAACCTATATGGTTTCCAGTAAAAAGCATTGATGTAATAAATTTAATATTTATATTACATTTGATTATGTTAGTAATTGTAATGTTATCTTCAGGAGAAAGAAGGCATCAGTAAACATGAGTTGATATTCCAGAAAGCTTTCCAATTTGCCATTACAGTACTTAGTATAGCTTGTCCATGTGCCCTAGGACTGGCCACACCTACAGCTGTCATGGTAGGAACAGGGGTGGGAGCAACGATTGGAATACTCATTAAAGGCGGAGAACCTCTGGAAACTACCCACAAGGTCAGCATTTGATTGTAATAAGTGTTAAACTACTACGATCAAATCAGCATGAACTATAATTTTGTTTTTAAAATGTTCTGATTGAAAATTATGAGATACATTAATATTGTGTTTCCTCTAACATGATTGTTTCACTCCCTAATATATAGTGGTATACTAAAATTTTATTAGTATCCGAATTTTTTTATGTAAATATAGATAAACACAATCGTCTTCGATAAGACCGGAACAGTTACTCATGGTGTCCCACGAGTGGCAAGGGTTGCTAAGTTTGTAGATGACAAGGTGTGCTCTTTGATGAAGTTGTTAGCAATAGCAGGATCAGCAGAGGCCAGCAGTGAACATCCTATAGCTTCTGCAATTGTTAAATATACAAAACAGGTAAGTGTAATGACTGCGGTTGTACATTAATTCCTGACATGGGTAAGAGTTGTGCCCTGTTGTATATTAATTCATATAGAGGACAAGTTAATCATTCACATAAATGTGCCATTATAAATTATCCCTTATAAATTGCACATACAATTTTTATTTTTCAATTAAATGGCCTATATATTATTTTTCAGTTTACAAAACAATCAGAATTTGGAATCTACTTAATACATTTAATGTGAATTCAAACTGATTATTGTGAATTAATATGACATTTTGGCATGAGAAATGCACACACCGGTTTAAATATGGATGAATTCACTTATCAGCGTTAATCAAAAATAGTATAGTTTGACAGCACTTATGCAGTGTTTGTAAAAACTGGACACATAGAAATCGGTGAAATTGGTGACATTATCTACCATCTATTGTAGCCGCTGTACACTGTACATACCTCGGTGCCGAAAGTGACATATATTGTTTAAAAGGAAATAGGACGCAGATAACCTCTGTATAGTTTGTGACAATATGTTTGTTCGGTTCATTGAGAATTGTCTCAGATAAATCAGTTCATTTGGTGATATTATGTATGTTTCTTTTGAAGACACTGTACACAGACACCCCTTAAAGTTAGAGACATTATATGTATTGTGTTGTAGATACTGGACACAGAGAATCGCATGCTAGTTAACGACATTTAATATGTTCCGTTTGTAGACATTGGGTACAGAGATCATCTGTACAGTCGGTGACCTGATATATACTGCTGCAGCAGAATTGCATAGACCTTCTGAATTTTTTAAAAAGCACATAATGCATTTTACCATGTGTAAAACTTTTCACGTGATATTTGTGGTTAATTCAATAGCTAAATTATACTGTATAAAAGGGTGAAGTTTGAAGCCTGAGATCAACATACTGTTAAAATACTCACATTCCAATGTTGGACATTGCTGCTCGAAGTATTTTATTGGCCGTCTCTAGGCCGGATTTTTCCAAAGTGAAACTGGAGGAACTGAAAATTCAAACTAGAGCGCAATCTCCCATTTGTGGAACAGATTCAAGCATACTGGCCCTACCAATGACCTTGATAACGACTCCTGGTAAAAATCACAACATGTGGATCTTTTATCTACGGAATTAAACCGCTGCCGCTACAATCTCCTGGATTAAGAAGAATGATGTCGCAGCTCACAGTATAGCAACCAACTTCCACAATATTTCAGCTCTGTCAAATGTTACATTTGAGGAATGGCAAACAATTCCATGAAATAACGTTGTAACACTCATCGACTCTATGTAAAGGAGAGGCAAAGTTTTGTTAGCTCGAGGTGGTCATACACGGCACTAGCTTAAACTTGACCTTCTTAACTGCGATAATTTTACTTGTATTCACTAATGTATAAGTTATGGACTGAACTATTTTTAGTGAATATCTAAATGTGTTAATACAGATAACAATTCACGCATGTCATACTGTATTTGGTGTTAAAATGGTTAAGCTTATATTCGTGAATATTTTGCCTCGAGCAAATATAATTTCATCCGAAGTTAAAACGACAACATAGTAGGGTATACGTGAATTATTTTGAATATGTTCAGAACATTACGGTAATATGCACATTGAAACGGCAGATAAATTTGTTCTAGTGTATTGCTTTTTAGGCGGCAGAGTTGAAAAAAAAATGATGGAAGTATGCTGAGTCATGCAAATCGACAAATTCTGACAGAGGACCTTTGTGAAGTCAGTGACTTTCATGCCGTTCTTGTAGTATAGTGTTGACAGTATATATGTTTTATATTTAGACACTGGATACAGAAAACCTTGGAAAAGTCAGTGACTTTCATGCCGTTCCTGGACATGGACTGAAATGTACTGTTACTCAGGTAGAATCGCTTTTATCTAACGTAGACTTGGAACAAGTCAACAATCGTAAGAATGAAGTGGGCAGTATTCGTATTAAAACAGAAAATGTTTTGTCGACTGGGAACATTCCAATACATATTGAAGGTAAGCCATTTAAATTTACTTATGTTTCATTGGATGAGAACACTGCAATACATTTTGAAAGTTAACCAACACTCTGGTATACTCTTCCATGTAAACTGGGACCACAAAATGACTGAACAATTGCTGAAAAAGTACTTAAATCCCACATAATTTAGCCGATTATCAAAATAAAACACCCTCAGGAGTACTCTACATGTATATTGTAAATGTAAGATATTGAAATAACATTGTAACACCTGGACTCGTAGCAGTGCTTAGTATAATTGACTCTGTTTAAGGATCAAACCATTTGCTGTATGGTTATTTCCACATCGTTGATTCGTTTTCGTCAATGTTTTTTAAATCAGGCATGAAATTTTACGTAAGCAAGATTTAAGTTAATTTTATCCTTTTTCGGTCAAGAAACCGTCAGTAATCGACGAGTGACCAATTATATGTGTTCATGTTTAGATATAGAAATAATGGGAGCCTCAGCTCCACAGCCATACCAGGTTCTGATCGGTAACAGAGAGTGGATGAATCGCAACGGTCTAGTGGTCACAGATGTCATGGACAAGGCAATGTCTGAACATGAAGATCAAGGTCACACAGCTGTTTTATGTGCAATTGATGGTAAGTAATATGATAGATATCTGTAAAATAATCGTGTTGTTTTCTTATTTTACTCTTTTTTCTGCAGCTTCTATGATTAACTGACGTAGCCGTTATCAAGACGAAAAAAAGTTTTTTTTTTTGTAATAACAAACACACTATTGTACTAACTCAAGAAGTTCATTGTTATATTGGCGTTCTTAAGAGTAAGATTTACATGTATGTTATGTTGGCGTGAGACATGTATATCATGACTTTTTGCATAATTGTATGAGACACCAAGACACAGTAGATGTATCACAAATATAAACTGGGGGTTTTTAATTTGTTATTGCAAGAATTATAAAGTAATCCCCTATGTTGTTGAAATTGGAATTCAGACTGGAGTTCTAAAGAGAGAAAGTAACAAGTATGTCATAACTATTTTTATAAAGGTGTTTTAGTTGCTATGATGTCATGACTTTATTTGTACAGGTGTTTTGGTTGCTATGATGCCATGACTTTATTTGTACAGGTGTTTTGGTTGCTATGATGGCAGTGGCAGATACAGTAAAGTCAGAGGCGCATCTGGCCATTACAACACTTCGGAAAATGGGTCTAGAAGTCATACTTCTGACAGGAGACAACCAGAAAACAGCAAGGGCTATAGCCAGACAGGTATCTATTGTGTCATCCTGCTGACAGGAGACAACCAGAAAACAGCAAGGGCTATAGCCAGACAGGTATCTATTGTGTCATCCTGCTGACATGAGACAACCAGAAAACAGCAAGGGCTATAGCCAGACAGGTATGTACTATGTCATACTGCTGACATGAGACAACCAGAAAACAAGAAGGGCTATAGCCAGACAGGTAAGTACTGTGTCATACTGCTGACAGAAAACAACCAGAAAATAGCAAGGACTATAGCCAGACAGGTATGTACTGTTCCACACTGCTGACAGGAGACAACCATACAAAAACAAGGACTATAGCCAGACAAAGTTTACTATGGCATACTGCTGACAAGAGACATTCTCAAAACTGCAAGGTCTGTTACTTGACTAGGGTGTTCTATGTCATAGTACTGAGCTAGGACAGAACGAATACAGCAAGCGCTATTGCCTAACAGGGGTAAAAGTGCATGTGTCAGTAAAAATTAAAAACCACTTATAGTTTAGATCTTTGTGTTTTTTCTAAATGTAAACGATATTTATCGAGGTTATTTACTTTATTCTTTTACTTTTAAGGTCGGAATACAGAAAGTGTTTGCTGAAGTGTTACCATCACATAAAGTGAAGAAGATCAAACAGTTACAGAGTAGTGGCCAGAAGGTGGCCATGGTTGGAGACGGTGTCAATGATTCTCCTGCCCTGGCTCAGGCTGATGTAGGAATAGCTATAGGCACTGGTACAGATGTAGCTGTAGAAGCAGCTGACATTGTCCTTATAAAGGTTTGTATTAGTGTCAGACGGTGTCAATGAATCTCCTGCCATGGCTCAGGCTGATGTAGGAATAGCTATAGGCACTGGTACATATGTAGCTATAGAAGCAGCTGACATTGTCCTTATAAAGGTTTGTATTAGTGTCAGACGGTGTCAATGATTCTTCTGCCCTAGCCCAGGCTGATGTAGGAATAGCTATTGGCACTGGTACAGATGTAGCCGTAGAAGCAGCTGACATTGTCCTTATAAAGATTCGTATTATTGTCAGACGGTCAATGATTCTTCTGCCCTAGCTCAGGCTGATGTAGGAATAGCTATATGCACTGGTAAAGATATAGCCATAGAAGCTGCTGAACTTGTCCTTATAAAGGTGTGTATTAGTGTCAGACGGTGTCAATGATTCTCCTGCCATGGCTCAGGCTGATGTAGGAATAGCTATAGGCACTGGTACATATGTAGCTATAGAAGCATCTGACATTTTCCTTATAAAGATTCGTATTATTGTCAGACGGTCAATGATTCTTCTGCCCTAGCTCAGGCTGATGTAGGAATAGCTATAGGCACTGGTACATATGCAGCTGTAGAAGTAGCTGACATTGTCCTCATAAAGGTTTGTATTAGAGTCAGACGGTGTCAATGATCCCCCTGTCCACGCTCAGGCTGATGTAGGAATAGCTATAGGCACTGTTACAGATATAGTCGTAGAAGCAGCTGACATTGTCCTTATAAAGGTGTGTATTAGTGTCAGACGGTGACAATGATTCTCCTGCCCTGGCTCAGGCTGATGTAGGAATAGCTATAGGCAGTGATACATATGTAGCTGTAGAAGCAGCTGACATTGTCCTTTTAAAGGTTTGTATTAGTGTCAGACAGTGTCGATGATTTTCCAGCCCACGCTCAGGCTGATATAGGAATTGCTATAGGCACTGGTACAGATATAGACATTGTTGTTAGAAAGGTTTGTATCATCAAACAAAATGTCATATAGGTTTGTACCAGTGCTATTGATTCTCCTGCTCTCTGATAAATATCACACTAGACTAATCATTATTTTTTACACAAATTTGAATTTTTGTTTATTTATGTTTATAACCAAATAGATAAAAAATATATTTACTAGTGAGAGAACTTTTATGACAACATGATTAGTTTTTTAACATAAACGTAATGTGGAAATATAAATTACTTCCATATATTTAATAACATCTTCAAACATCACATTTAAAATATCACAAAAGTATATTAACCGATGTATTCAACTTTCTTACAGTGAAAGACATAATGACTGATGCCATTTTTTCAAAGACATTTATGCAAAACGCATATGAATGTTTTGCCTTATTCCTTATATCTGTTCTTATATTTAGAAATATTCAATAGGATCAGATTGCGGTTAAATATTGCAAATTTTTCGTTTATTTTCAGAATGATTTATTTGATGTAGTAGCTGCCATTAAACTATCTAAGATGACTGTCAGGAGAATAAGAATAAATTTTTTTGCAGCCTCAGTATATAATCTGATAGGCATCCCTATTGCAGCAGGTAGGCTATAAGCCGTATTGTATAGGCATACTCATCTCATCAGGTTAGCTCTAAGCCTAACTGCAGATGCATCCTCATCACAACAGGGAGGATCTAAGCCTTATTATATAGACATCACCATCGCAGCAGGTAGGCTATAAGTTTGACTATATAGTCATCCCGGGGGCCTCGGTGGTCGAGTGGTTAAGGTAGTTCGTCTACTATTGATCACGTGGTCTTTCATCACTGAGATTACGGGTTCGATTCTCACTGCAGGCAGAGTGTACTCGACTCCAAATTTAATTGACAAGGATTGCCAGTTTTCCTACCGCAGGTCGGGGGTTTTCTCCGGGTACTCCGGCTTTCTCCCCAATAAAAACTGGACACCATGTTATAGCTGATAAATTGCTGACATTGGTATTAAGCACCAAACAAAACAAGCAAAATATAGTCATCCCATATAAGCCTTACTGTATAGTCTTCCCCATCACAGCAACGTAGGTTATAATCCTTCTGTGTAGGCATTATCATCTAAGTAGTTAAGCAATAAGCCTTACTGTGTAGTAATCCCCATCACGACAGGTAGGCTATATGCCTTCTGTATAGGTATCTTCATAACAACAGGTAGGCTATAAGCCTTACTGTGTAGTAATCCCCATCACGACAGGTAGGCTATAAGCCTTACTGTGTAGTCATCACCATCACGACAGGTAGGCTAGCCTTACTGTGTAGTAATCCCCATCACGACAGGTAGGCTATATGCCTTCTGTATAGGTATCTCCATAACAACAGGTAGGCTATAAGCCTTACTGTGTAGTAATCCCCATCACGACAGGTAGGCTATAAGCCTTACTGTGTAGTCATCCCCATCACAGCAGGTAGGCTAGCCTTACTGTGTAGTAATCCCCATCACGACAGGTAGGCTATATGCCTTCTGTATAGGTATCTCCATAACAACAGGTAGGCTATAAGCCTTACTGTGTAGTAATCCCCATCACGACAGGTAGGCTATAAGCCTTACTGTGTAGTCATCCCCATCACAGCAGGTAGGCTAGCCTTACTGTGTAGTAATCCCCATCACGACAGGTAGGCTATATGCCTTCTGCATAGGTATCTCCATAACAACAGGTAGGCTATAAGCCTTACTGTGTAGTAATCCCCATCACGACAGGTAGGCTATATGCCTTCTGTATAGGTATCTCCATAACAACAGGTAGGCTATAAGCCTTACTGTGTAGTCATCCCCATCACAGCAGGTAGGCTATATGCCTTCTGTATAGGTATCTCCATAACAACAGGTAGGCTATAAGCCTTACTGTGTAGTCATCCCCATCACAGCAGGTAGGCTAGCGTTACTGTGTAGTAATCCCCATCACGACAGGTAGGCTATATGCCTTCTGTATAGGTATCTCCATAACAACAGGTAGGCTATAAGCCTTACTGTGTAGTCATCCCCATCACAGCAGGTAGGCTAGCCTTACTGTGTAGTAATCCCCATCACGACAGGTAGGCTATATGCCTTCTGTATAGGTATCTCCATAACAACAGGTAGGCTATAAGCCTTACTGTGTAGTCATCCCCATCACAGCAGGTAGGCTAGCCTTACTGTGTAGTCATCCCCATCACGACAGGTAGGCTATATGCCTTCTGTATAGGTATCTCCATAACAACAGGTAGGCTATAAGCCTCACTGTATAGTCATCACCATCACAGCAGGTAGGCTATATGCCTTCTGTATAGGTATCTCCATAACAACAGGTAAGCTCTAATCCTTAATGTATAGGTGACACTATCACAGCATGTAGGCTAAAAATATTCCGTATAGGCATCCCCATTACAGCAGGTAGACAGCCTTCTGTATAGGTATCCCCATCAGAGCAGGAAGGCTATAGCCTTCTGTATAGCCATCCCAATCACAGCAGGTAGACTATAAGCTTAACTGTATAAACATTCCCATTACATCAGGTAGGCTATATGCCTTCTGTATAGGCACATAGGCTATAAACTTTACTGTATAGTCTTCCCCTTCGCAGCAGGTAGGCTTTAAACTTTACAGTATAGGCTTCCCATCACAGCAGTAGGCTATAAGCTGTACTCTATAGACAGTGCATTGGTGCAGGTAGGCTATAAGCTTTACTGAATAGGCATCACTATCCCTGCAGTGCAGATTGGTTATAAACTTTACTTGATTGGAATCTTCTACACGTTTTAATGTTCAAACTAACTCTTGTTTGATAATGTCAATTTTAGTTTCCATCCTATATTCATAGTTATTTGTTTTTTTTTACAGGTGTCTTTTTCCCAGTTGGTTTTACCTTGAAACCTTGGATGGCATCCGCTGCCATGGCAATGTCCTCTGTCTCAGTTGTAGCATCATCACTTCTGTTAAAATTGTAAGTATAAATAATAAAATAACACTGAAAGATTCAAACCATATGAAAGTTTATTTATTAAAAAAGTATTTATTGTTTCTATTTCAGTTTTATATAGTCTGTTTGAAAAACAATATTTGTAATATACATGAAAACATAGTGTGCTTTGCAAAATGTTTTTTATTTGGCAAATATAAAACTGTTGTTCAGTCATCGTATATGCTTAGATGGTAGAAGTGTCGACTTTTCATATGTTACTAAAGTGATTCATAGGAAAATAAATTAAATATCAAAATAGGAAGAATGATGGCATTTATGAAAGGGAACGCGTATAATGCTTATAGGGTTGAAACCAACAGCTCAATAGTCTTTTTCGACCTATAATTCTTTTGCCTATTTTTATCATTGTAGCTTCCGAAAGCCTCAAAAAGAAAAGTTGATGACAAATGAGTACCACATGCAGTTTCTAAAGGACCAGTCAGCAGAGGTACAGGTATACAGAGGAATAGGCCACGAGGGAACCAGTAGAGAAGGAAGTCTCCAGGGGAGCTTACTCTCCCGTTTAAGCGGACGTGTTAAACCACCATCTGCGGACCACATCAGTCTTCTAGAAAACAATGAAGAAGAGGAAGTTGAAGAGTACAACACACAGCTGTAAATTATGACATTGTTACCATGTCTTTACAAGAAGACTGTATAACAATGCAACAGACATTTCTAACTTATTACATTTTTACCACGCCTTACATGTAGACTGTAATTAGCATCAAATCAACACATTGATTGTTTGCATTTTTTGGCTATGTTTAATCAAAAAACCATCATTGTAAACTGAACACCTACCCTCCTAATCTGGATTTTTACCCTAAATGAAAGGACAAATCAGTTAAGCTGATGAAAATAATCAGTGTTAAATAATATATATTATTTGTATTTGATGACAATTTCCAGAGCCAAAAAATACTAGTCCTATGACGATATTTTTGATTACAAAATATTGTGAAAAGGAGAAAATTCTGTTCACTGTTATATTTAAATATTAGTTGTGTATAACACACTTATTTGCATCCATTGTTTTCTTCAAAATTTTTATTATTAATTAACACTTACTATATAATTTGCTCTTTTTTCAGGTTTTTGTGACAAAATTATTAACACGAAATGAATAGACATTCAAACTTACCATACGAAAGATTTATAAAGCTTTTATTCTCACTAAGCATATGTCGTCTGCCGTAACATGTAAAAGCTCCCCCACTCTCCACATGACAAATTTTCCCAACATTGGCTATAATTATCCTTATTTCATCTAGTTTTAGATTTGTCTTTGGTGTTGATTCACTGCAAATGGAACACAGAGGTTAACAAATAGTTTTTGCTTTTGTCTAAGAATTATAGTGGCTATTGAAAACTACGTTTTATAAAATTGGTCAGCGCATTAAGATATTAAGCTATGAACAATTCCTAATAGTCCGAAATTGTGGAATAACTTCATATTAATATAGCCCTTAAATTACGACTGTTTGACAAAATGTTCAGGTTTTGCAATATAACTTATAAATTATAATATCTAGATTGATATTGTATATTGCAAAAATATCAGCATGTCAATGCTTACAAATCACTTACCTGATCTAAAATTGTCTGCTCACTTCCAAAAAATTTTTTAAGGTTTTGTACTGTATCGTATCACTACAACAGCTAGAGAGAAACTGTAAATTGCAAAAAAATGATCAGCAATACAAGTCATACAAATCATGTTTTACCTAATGACCCTGCCGGAAATAAAGCAAAATTAGATTGAAACTGTAGATTGCAATAATTATAAGAAATACAAGACCTACAAATAGCGCTTGAATTATAATAGTTTATAAAATTATCCGTTTTTTGCCTTTTAAATTACAAAAAAAAACAAGCACAGCTATAGTTTAACTATTAATAGTTAAAATCAATCAAACAATTGTTAATAATAATTCAATTATCCACGAAATATAATGACTTTTTGTATTTGAAGCTTGAGTTTAGGTTTCAATGGTAAATTTTAATTTAACTGACATTATTTATGTTTGTTGTTGGTTCTCGAGTTTTCCTGTCTGTTTTACCAGTTTGTTTAGTGTTTCATGTTATTTATTATCTGCGTATTATAATGGCTATTTTTGTTTCTTTGTTGTTGATAATGTGTTATGCTTTTAGATTTTAAACTGGAAAATATATATATATATATAGGAATGTAATCAGAATATAATTTTTACATGTTATGTAAGCAATCATTCATATCACAACCTCGACTTAGCTCAGACCTTTAATTTCGGCTTTCATTACATTGGTGATGTTTTGGTTTTGTCCCTCGGCAATTTTTAATTTGGTGACTATTTGCATTCAATCTGGAGAGCTTGAAATTAAAAGACACTTTTTGTTTTTGGTTTTTGTTTTGCGTTGTATATTTGTCTATAACCGGATTTGTTATTGTCCATTAACTTTCGACTGTGGTTGGGTTTATTGCAAATTTTCTTGTTATGATTGATTGAATTCCGTTATCGCTTGAATTAATATTGTGTTTATAATCAAGATAACAAGCTGTATATTAAATAAAACAATAAAATATTAGCGTTTGAAATGCAAAGTGTTTATTTTTTAATGTTGTACGGAAAAGCAATATTTATATGATAGGTTTATTTTAGCTTTATATTATATATTTTAGAAATAAAAGAAAAAGACTTCTTGTATTTTATTAAGTAATTTGATAAATAATATAAATTTGTTTTATATTAATTTGATTGAACTTCTTCTAAGTTGAGCATTCATTTTAATTTGATTTTTTATCATAGTTTTAAATAAATATTTATTGTTTAAGCTTGTTAAAAAATAATTATGCAATTATACGTAATTCATACGTTCATACAAGCTTAAAGTTTTATAATTGGAATAATGCTTGCATATAGCTTTGCTGCTTATTGAAAAAAACTAATGTTTTTTTTATTATTACTTTAATCAAATAATTTTAGTGCTATAAATTAATAAATTCATAACAAGCAAAAACAATGTTATTTATTAGCATACCAAAAGCCACGTGTGTAGCTTACATTATAGTTATATCGAGAAGTCACGCATCTTATTTCTGATAACTTGGTTTTTACATTGTAATCTTCATGATACATAATGCAAATAAATAAAATAAATATGATAGCAATATGTATTCTCTTTTATATTATTTAGCTTTTAAATAATCATATCATATACTTTATAAAAACAAAACAAATATAACACACACAAACCGTAAGAATTTTAAAAAATTGAAAGCAGCTATTCACCTTTACACAGAAAATATTTACAAAAATGAAATCAAATAATTCTAATTAAATTATAATACTTACCAATACAAACACAGCAGTAAAATAAGTTTATTTCTTCACAACCAACATTTTGCCTTATTTAATTAAAAGCGAAATTGGAAAATTTTGTGTACTTTATTTCACAGAAAAGGCAAAATGGAAACAGCATGTAGGTAACTCTTAAAAGACTGGCTGTGAGAAACGACAACATTGTTTTATACATGTATATATTTATCTAGATTGTTAGTTCAACAGTGTTTAATCCTATAATATTCCATCTGACTAGCAATATATTGTTTATAAAGCCGGAGTCGCAATAGTTTACAAACTGATAATTTCCTAAAAAAAACTGTTTGTAATCCTTATAATAATTAGTCGTTGCGATCTTTTAAGTAAACAAAAAATAATGAAGCCTACCTAGACCTCAAAATGTACATTTCTGACACCTTAAGAATATACACATGAATCTTGCTTCAGTAGATATAAAAAGAAAAATGAACAAAATGAAACCCTATTTTTTCATTTTATATTTTATATAAAATCTCAATTGATTAAATTAAAATTCATTACTACTGACAAAAGTATTGATCCCTCTCTATTTATTATACCCGCTGGAGGATGCCATTTTTACCTTGAAAATTAAAAGTAGTATGTTAAGAGGAAATAACGATTTATATGACGCAATTTAGTGTTTTCTCGAATCAAAACATTTTTTATAAAACACTACAGCATAAATAGACTTTCTAACAGGAAATGACTTTCGCATGTACAATTTATAAGTAGCCAGGTGTAATTTTAACAGTCCTTGACATTACGTCACGCACAATCTATTGGTAGTCAGGTTGGACGTTATAAAGTTTTATTGACTTCATAGTTTAATGTAATAATTAACAGGCACTGACTTAACGTCACGAACGATTGTCTTTACGTTAGGTACAATATATTAATAAGCACCTGTAATACCTAACTATCATTGACTTCATGTTTTGTACAACCAATTAATATCCAAGTGTAATGTTTTATTCAAATATCAATTGGTCTGTAAATTTTGAACTGAGCAAAATAAAAAAACACACGTCAACAAATTACTACTGTGTTTAACAATTACCATTTGCAGTCATTGTCCGTATGTCACTGACTACGATTTACTGCAAATGACTGTAAAAATTACTATAAAAGACTGGAATCGTTGTGTCAGACAAACATCTGTATGTCTGTCACAGACATTTTCCGTTGACGCAGTCCAAATGTGTCTGATACAACGTATTGTACCACTTTCTAACCGAATATATACACTTGGCAATAACTTACGGACCACCAGGATTTTAGCAGAGGTGATTTTTTATCAATATATAACCATCTATTGTTCATGTCACGCTTCGTTTAAACAAGAAGTTTATGATTTTACTATTCAAAATGTATAGAAAAGACCAACACTATGTCGTTTGTAAAAATATGCCATGAAACTGCAAAATCATAAATCAAAAAAGGTTTCAGTTTGAACCGCTGGTAATGTTACATACAAAGAGTTGGCAGGTTGAGGGTTAGTAAGATGTAAGAAGAAATCATTTTTAAACATTTATTCACAAGAAATTAGATCGCCGCCACACCTGAATTAAAGTATCACTCAATTCTTGAATGTTCTGACATGGAGGGTCACGTTCATTCACTTTCCGGCCGAGATAGTCCTAAACATGCTCTATCAGATTCATATTGGGAGACATGGCAGGCCATGGTAATGTCTCAATTGCCTCATTTGCAAGATAATCTTTGACAATGCGTGCTTTATGAGGTCTTGCTTTAACATCCATCAACACGGGTCTTTTTCCAAGTTAATGCGCATCAGAATGGGGTACAATACCGGGGTCCATAAACTGATCTCTGTATTTTAAAGCTGTTAGTGTGCCATCTAATGGATACAAGTCTAACTTACAGTCATATGAAAAACTTTCACACCGCCACCACAAAAAGCTATAGTTCCCAGAACATGTGCAGGATCAAAAGCTGTGTTGCGTTGAAGGCATACCCGCATCCTACCATCAACTGGTTCCAGAAAAAAACGACTTTCGTCGGACCAATGAATTCTTTTTCAAGAGCGAATATTCCACCCGGTATGGTCATGCGCCCACATCAGTCGGCATCCCTATGTCTTTGTGTAAGTGCTGGTGGCTTTATTGGTAAGTTAAGCCTTCTGTTTACTCTCCGTCTACTGATTCTAACATGGATATTCCGTCGACTACGCAACCTGCTTGCAGTGGTAAAAGGTTGTTGTCTAACAAGTCTAACAAGTCTTCGAAGTAGTCTGTCTTCTCTCTCTGTTGTCTTCCTCGGTCGCCCTGATCTTGGCCTTTCCCTTACAATACCAGTTTCGTGTCATTAGCCTACTGATGACAGAATGGCTAACATTAAATCTAAAAAATGCCGATGTGTTATTCCAGCCCTTATCATACCAACTGCTTGCCATCTCTCTTATCTGCTAGTTTTTGACGAACCATGTTGAAATGATTTCAAAACAGGATAAATTTTACCTATTACGCACGTACACATGATGAAATGAAAACAGACGCCAAACCTGGGTATCAAAAGTTGATGATAGTGTTTTTAAAATCTCTATTGTTATTGTATCGTGAATCGAGCGATTTAAAATTTTAACAATAGATACTACAAACCTAGCTTTTGCTGATAACATGTGTACAAAGAACCAGAAACAATTAATGTTTTAATTTATTTGCAGCAAACCTCGTGGTCCCTAACTTTTGGCCATATGTATATTATTATTGTAGTCTGTACGAAATCGTTATAATTTTTCTGGTATTTCGCCTAAAATAAATACAAAAAAAACAATAAAGCGATGTTTGTTTTCTCCTCTGCATCTACTTTTGTTTAAATGGATCTGCTAATTTAGTGTACACAATAAAACTGTAATTTTAAAGAATGACACATGTTGTAAATTAGATTACATGTAATCTCGCCTCGCTGATCAAAGAAGGTGTGTATTTAACATCAACTGTTTTTCCGCGTTCATCCAGAACAGGGGTGAATATTGTGTTGTATACAATATGTAATAAATACATTTATAGTTATATGCAAGATATTTTAATAACTAATTTTATGTTGACGTGTTTCAACAGTTTATTTATGTAGATTAAACTTTTATATATTGATTTTGTATGTCCTTGTTGCACCTCATTTATCAACATTCAAATCCCCCAAGTAGCCTCAATTTTATGTTAATTTTGCTGCCGTTTGATCGGTCAATTACGACGACGAACGCCGGGCTCCACCCCACCCCACCTCCCTCCTCCCTCTCACCCATCCCAATCGTGTTCCTAACTGTGGAACTTTATACGACTAAACCACTCAAGCAATAGAGATTTAAATTATTCCCGGGTCATTAAAATTATTCTAGACAAAGGCCCCCGAAATAACCACTGAAATGTATAATATATTCCTTTTTATCTTGCAATATAAAGTCAAGCATGAAACATACAAGGTAAAAAGCAAGAAAATTTAACTACACTGGGACTTCTAGAACAATTAGAAAATGAACATAATTGCTTCCAAATGTATAACAAATGTACTTTTAAAATGTTTTACACGTTGTACAATAATTTCTACTTCATTTCATTTTCACTGCAGTCTTTCGAAAGTCACTGTTATCAATTTGTGAGAAAATGTTCGATTATCTGTTTAAGTAATTTCTTCACTTTTTACAAATTATCGCCGATAGCATATATCTTCTAGTTTTTATTTTGGGAGGTCACTGGAAATTCCGTGAAACCCTCTGAACTTCGGCAGTGTCCATTAAAGGTCAAAGTCGAAAACATCCTGATGTCGGGCCCGAATTAACGAGCATTGTGTACTTCATAACACGCCTATCTATTTCGGTTCCTCCTCTGATGTCAAGGGTTCTGAGTTCGTTTGCTCCACCATAATGATGGTGGATGATGCCCTGACTTGTGAGAAGGGTGTCGGTTATAATTCGATACGATAACGTTTAGTTTGAATTCTTACACATTATTAATAAATTAAAACCTGTAATAATTATATTCAATAACCTTATGTTTCAATTAAACATTTAAATACATTCTTAATATGTGTAAGGATACTCAAAAGACTGTGTGCACAACAATATACTTTAGTAAAAATACGAAATGTTTTTTTTTATTCAGTTGTTATTATCGCCTTTTAAATTGTCTATTTATGTTTCAATAAGCGTTTAGATTTCACCGGATGAGCCAGAGAATTAATGCTGATTTTGTAAATTCCCATTACCCCATTCACAACAATACTTTCCGTATCGCCATCGACCTAACGAACAAAGTTATTAACCAGTTTAAAGTAATTCAGTCATCAAATACTAATCATGCCGATTTAAGCAAATTAGGACCGGTTTTACTTATTATTTAATAGTATAAGTTCTGCGATAGAAAAACGATTTACGTTTAACGATTTTTGAACAACACACGCACGATGTACGTACGTCGAACGAACGATACATCCCTGATGTAAGAACTCTACAATCGTTCACTTATGGGTTCCTGTTATTGTAGTACGTAAATGTGTGAAAAAATCGTACAAATGCGATTGTAATTTTTTGTTTGATAAAGCATGAAGTTTAACAGTGCGTTGCGTAAATTTCCGTTTTCTTTTTACGGAGACATTGAAACACAGTAATATTTCCATATGCTATTTGTGCCGATGCTGCTTTGTACCATTAAAACAAACGGCGCACTCGATTCAGTTTCATTTGATAAAGTGTGCCTGTTACTTTTGTTCAAGATTGGCGGGTCTTTCTCTAGCAATTTGCTTCTGTGATGACTATAATGTCAATGTAGACAATCAAAAATATACCCCTTTATAATTTGTTGTTTGTAGAAAAAAGCGGGATTTACTAAACTTTAAGTTACATTACATCTGTACAATTCATTACTGTTAACGTATTAATAACATTAAACAATTACACAATAATAAACCTTTATCAGAATTAACGAAAACAAAGCACACTGAATGATATCGCCCAATGTTTAATAAACGTATACTTTGATCAGTGAGGGGTATGACCTGTTTAACTAATAACCACATGTGTCTGTCTTTAAAATCTGAAGCGTCTCGTGGACACTAACAAATGTATTATGTTTACTGAATTACCGAATAAAGAAAAAAAAAACGCACAAACATGATTTTATTTTTGTAAAATATGCAATTAGCTGAAAATATAATGACTAAAATTGTAAAATTTATTGCATTTGGTCCTGAATAAAAACAGCAACAGTTTGTTTTTACATTACTTAATTAATTAGCAATTTTTGTTTAACTTTGTTTCCAGAAATTAATATTGTCTAAGATGTCTCAAGTACCGTTTTTATTTTAACTAGAGAGAACTGTAAGGTAGGGATATATTAAGTTAAGATCAATATTTTAACATATAATTACCCTAAACTGCCTTCAATGCCAAGAGTTAAGTTTTAGAACACATATATTTAAACATAAATGTATGTCTGTAACCGAACTATTTGAATAACATTTGTAATCGTAATAAATGTTCGTGCCCATAAACAGACATAAAATGACTGTCACGGTAAAAATTATTGTCTGGCACAGTCTTTGCAGACATTTTTGCAGTCATTTTTCAGTAATTTGCATTTGCAGTGACAGACGGAAAACGACTGAAATTGGTATTAATAATCATTTTATAGCCATTAGAGAAAAATGCAGGACTTTCTGTTGATCATTTAATCTTAAAATGGGACCAGACGATGAGGGTCGACAATGCTCGACCCACAGAGCTGCCCAGCGCGTCCCCATTTGTCCGATAGGAAATGCCATCTTGTTGGGGGTTTGTACGAAAAGACAACTTGGTAGATAAAGTAGACCAATTTTTTCTGTAAAGTTTCCCGTGCACAGGTACCCCCCACCATTAGCATGGTAGCAAAGTAGTTCTCTTTTTTTAAAAAAGGCTTCTATTAAGTGTTCACTATAACTTGGCAGCTTAATGTCGTCCTTTCAAGATTTAAATATCCGCGTATCTTACAAATGTGTGGCTGCTTAAAAACCATATTCCTGCATGTATAGTTTCCACATCTACGTATCTCTCTAAGACCTGCAGCCTAAGTAGACCTATATTTTCCTGTCGTAGGTTTCCAAAGACAGTTGTCTCAACGTAATATGTTTGCTAAGTAGCCTTATACTTAACTGTCAACGTTTTCACAGATAAGATGACAGCATTGTAGGCCATACTTTCCTATGAAGGTATTCACTTGCATGTGCCTTGCCATCAAACGGCAGCTAAATGGGCCTCCACGTTTCTATCAAGTGTTCAACAGACATGTTCGCCATCATAACAATAAGAAGGTAACTAATCCTCTGTCATAGTTTTTACATCCGCTTGTCTTAAATTGGCAGATAAGTAGTCTCTCCACAGACAGGTTTCTCATCATAACACGTCAGCTGAGTAGTCCTTTAATTCCCTGTAAACGCAGATATTTTTCTCAACATTACCTATTAGCTAAGTAGTCCTACTTAACTATATTTTTTCTACAGAAAAGTGTCATGCCTCACCAGAAAATGTGAGCAATTTAGTCTTTTTCTTCCAGAAAGGTGTCTAATAATAACATGGTAGGTATATATACATCTACCTCCTCGTCAATGTTGCCACAGCCAAGTGCCTCAAAAATAGATAGATAAGTACTCATCTACTTCCACTAAAGCTTTTCGCAGCTGCGTGGGTTACTATACTAGAAAAATAGTCTTCTACTTCTCTGTCTAAGTTTTCACAGATAGGTGCCTCAAAGTAACACGGTATCTAAGTAGTCCTCTTCTTCATGTAAAGCTTTCCACAGCCACAAGTTACATTATAAAATAAGTAGTCAAGCTTTTTTTCATTAACATGTTGCGATAAGACTTGGTTACTAAATTCAACTCTACTTTCCTGTAAATGTTTGCTCATGTATGGGTATCACCAAAACGTGATAGCTAAGTTGTCCACTTCGTTCTTGTCAAGGTTTTTACAAACAGGTGTCTCATAATAAAATGTTAACAGAGTAGGCCTCACTTTCGTATTAAAATTTCCCCAGACATATTCCTCGATACAATATGGTATCTAAATAGGCCTCATCTTTTAGGTCAAGGCTACCGTTAACACGTGTCAAAACATTATAAATAAATAAACCTCTACCTCCCTGTCAAGTTTTCTACATCCACGTGAATTATACGATTGGTAGATTAGTACGCCACTACTTCACGGTCAATGTTTTTACAGACACGTGCCTCGCCACAAGATGTAGCAAATTAGACCTCTAATTTCTGTAAAAGTTTCTAATGGAACGTGGCTCACTTAAGTATAATAGTAAAGTAGCACTTTAATTCCATGTTTTTGTTATTTTTTTATTTTACACTTTAAAATTGGTAACTGTTAAGAGGCCTATATAAAACAATGGTAAGTATTGCTTATATGGTTTTGGATGACGACTGTCATACAAATGTGTAAATTTTGTCACGTGGAACAGAAATTAAATCAATAAGAAGTAAATTGTTTGTTGTATTTGAGCTAATAATAAATGCTTGTGTTTATCTGGGTTCACTTCCATTCATTTATATAATAGCTCAATAAAAAAAAGGCCAAGCTTCCTTCGAAAAATTGCTTCACCACTAAACTACAATAGAAAAGTGTTAAGCAAGTTAAAAGTTAGAAAGACAAGTTTTTCTGTAAATGATAGATAATGCTGATTATAATGCGCAAAGTGTTTACTTTGACTATCTGAGGAATTGCTGTCAGCCATTTTCAGGATTGTTCTCCTTGGCTATTTATGAAAAGTATCCGACTAGAACCACGTACATTAGCAAGAACACTGATAATCCTTGTCCGTTTAAGTTAGACAAAATCATCGTTTACGTTGGACCTACATACCATTGATCAATAGTCATTGACTACCTACATAGACCGTGATGTCAACTAGGTCTATAAGCTAAATATTGCATACAATTTCATTCTTGTAAATGTTATTATTCACAACACCCAACCCACATGAAAATTGTTCCTGTTCCTTCTAAATGCATTCAGTCGTTTACAATGAAAGAAATACATTGATATTGTTTCCAAATAAACAAAAGTTATTTATGAAAATAGTTTGTCGTATAGAAGTCCGGGTAGTTTAGGAAGCAGTCTGTTGCCCCAGTTGCATTAAATACATTAAAATATGTCAATCAGAATTTTTGTAGATCTTATCTGCATTTACTGTCCCTTTTTCCCACGAAAAAGTCGGGTATATGTCAACACCTGGCTTTAAAAGTAATGTATAAACTTTAAAGGTTATCATTTGTAAACACTTAAAAGAACAAAAATGAGAAACCATCTGACAACTGATATGAAAAGAATTAATTTAAAAAAAGAATATCTTTCTTGTAGTTTTGGGATCTTCGTTGGTCTCTGCACCACTTCTTGTACCGCAAAATGTGTTAAACATGTAAGAAACAACAGTGAACACATCATCGTTAATTATTTGTTATGAGAAGTAACATAAAAAAGCAATGGTGTCGTCGTAAAAGAAAACATAACATTCTTTTAAAGATTATCGGACCTTTCAGTATTGTTTGGAATTTCACATCTTCTTCTTCGTGAAAACTTAATTTTACTCAATAGATTTAACCAGGAACCTATAAATCAACGGGACTCGGGCCTCGCGGAAATAAGCTGTCTATTTAAGACTCTGGTTACCGGCACTATGTTTATATATTTATAAATTTGCGTATTTAATGAAAGATAATTTTAAAAGAAGAAAAAAACAAAGAAAAAACCTTACAGATTTTATGAATTATAAAATTATATGAACTGGTCCCAGTGAGTTAAAATCGAAACTGTTTTGTATTTTTTTGTTGGCGTTTACAGGAACCTATAAATCAACTTATACCAGATTTTTATGGCTTTAACCAATTAAACAAATAATATGATGACATGGGTATTAGCTACCTAGGGATTTACACCTTATGACATCGTTGTTTATTGAACCATTTGTTCATCACACCTGTGATTACATAACGAGTGCAACAGGTGGGCACAACATTAAGAGAATGGAATGTAATAAATATTAATTAAAATTTGAAAATTGCGCTTGTAGTATTAATTAATTACAACTTAATTAGGGTAATTACAGTACTTACTTAAATAGACTTGCTAAAATAGCCCCTTTCCCAAGTTCCCAAGATCAAGAGAAATTAAATTTATTAATAGGTGTATAAAAAGGTAATTTGTAACTGCTGATATTAAACCCCCAATGTTTTTCTATTATGATTATTACCAATCACTAGCACAACACAAAATGAATAGAGATGTTTTTAATAATGGAAAATCATGAACTGTATTTAAGTTTTTGTAAAACATAAAGTGATTTGTCATGTCCTAAATTATGACCTATCTGTTAACAATCTTAAAACATTTATCTTTCAGAATATGAAAGAAAAATGAATACTGCTTTCATAATACAGAAGTATATTGATTGTATTCAAGGGGACCGTTTAAAAATCTGCGTCGACTTTTCAAAAACCTGCAAATGTTTCATGCTACCTAATCCGAAAATATACGGGGAGTCACTACAAAAAAAACTGTATGCTGCAACACGACACAAAAAACCTAATTGGTTGGTCTATACCTTTTTAAATGTGTTATATTGCATTATGATAATATATGGTCATAAAATATTAAGTTCGCCAAAATGACATACCGAAATGGCGACCGGTAAAAGTGGCTCACGATTTCGCTGATTTTAACATTTTTTAATTGATAAAACATGGTCATTGTGATAATTAGGTAAATAAGACACACAAAATTCGAAAAAAATTACAACATATTTACTGTCAGAGAAAATTGGCAACACATTTTACTAAAATATTGGTATCGTATTACATTCGTCTATATGTCACTTCTGCGTTCTCGCCTAATCTCGTTCAGGTCTCGTCGACAAAGAAATCGTGCTTCCTTAGCTGAAGACTTAGCGAGTGTCCAATCCCATTAGTTATACTAGTCCCAGATTTAACTTAACGTAATACATATAACTGAAAATAAATATCTTAGGCTACATGTTTCTTCTGCAAATCACAAAACATCCCAAAAAATCCTTTATATATTTTATATACTCTATCGCGTTGTCTCAGGTTAGATCATGAATAGATTACTTTTTTTATTTGTAAATATACATAGCTATATGGATTTTTGGATTCAGAAACAACAAACATGATAGATATTTTTGTATACAGCTCTCGCACACTTGTCCAACAACATTTAAAATGTTCTTTCTGACTGTGTTTTAAAAGTGTCTGCTTTTAAATGTGGCATGATTTATTATCTCGCCTACAGTAAGGAGAAGGTGGAAGTTCTCGAGTTCGGTATTAAAACATTGTTAAAGAACTTCCTCATCGTTTTAAACATTTTGATGTGACAAAATGCAAAAAAAACATGAAGAACAGTATTATAATAATAAATTTCATTCTATGAACATTAACATAATTATAGCATCGGTTTTTATAACTGCGAATTGTTAAAATGTGCATATAATAGTGAAATGACGAATTCGGCAAGCAGCAATACACAAGTACAGTTCGGCATATCAACATAAATAGATTAATATGAGGCGTTTATAATACACGTAAGAGCAAAAAAAGTTTATTTTTGTGAACTTCCTAGACCAATATGATTGGATGTATTTGTTTGCTTAACGTACAGAGTTTTTGTTAATGTTAGGTGTGTTTATGATATAAAGCACTGAATTTTATCAAAAGTTGTAAACTAACATCAGGTGATCATGTTTTCATTGAAACATTTAAACAATAAAATTTAGCAGTTCTGAATATATTTCGTCAATATATATTGTTTCAATAAACGGAAAAAGATGTAATTACTTAATAAAATTAATTTATATTCAGAATTCCGTCTTGTCACGCTTTTTGGTGGAAGGCACTTCGGCATACAATTCAGAATAATTTCTTTTTAAATCTGACGTTGGTTGTGCTTTTTGCATCCCGTAAAATAAGCACTCTTCAGGTTAAGGTTTTATTTTGTTGGCCGCAGAAAATTTTGATAAAAATCGGCTTTATTCCACAATAGCCAGAAACTATATCCACGTTTATAGGGCATTAACAAGTAACAAGTCAGGACCATTGCGGTCTTATGTTATTGCCATAACATATCAATGTCTAATGCAACTTAACTGTTTGTAAAATTATAAAGAATAGACATTTATAACCTTATTACATTGACGCTAAACTGAAATTTATTTAAGTTTTTACATCTTTGGTCAATGTTATTTATATCATCGCCAATAAAACTGTTCAATAAGATTAATAGAATGTCAGCAATATATTTCCAAGGTACAACTTAATAACAAAATAATTGAATAACAGAAACAGAACAAAGAGCACTCAAGAAAATAATTAAGACGTATCGGCAATGTAAGAAAAGACAGTTAGGACACAGACCGAACACAAATCGAGTTACTAATTGTCATGTTGAGAAGAGAAGGAAAAAAGCATCGACTGAAGTGATATCATCAATCTAGGTACAACAGAAAACGTTCTAGCATTTCGTCTAATTTGTTACATGTACATGCCATACACGAGAGACATTTAAGTGTTTTAGGCGTTGCAAGCTACACCCATCAGTCAAACATACGTCAATCAAATTAGTTCATGCGAGGAAATAGTTTACTCTGTTTAGCTAGATATATAGACAAAGCACAACCACATTTCGTGATTTCTAAACAACCTGTGATAGCAAGCGTAAAACTGCCGGTGATATTATTACACTGAGAGTTTTTCTGTCAAAATCACCTCCATGTCTATAAAATCCCTTACGAAAGGTGCTCTAGCATTTGGTACCAGCTATGAGTTTGTATCGTCCTCAATCAATTAATCAATCAATACCTATTGCATAAAGCTGATGATCATGAACCAAAAAAAAATTTATCCGTAAGTAATTCTGAATTCAATCTAATTGGCAACATCAAGCAGTAGCACTAAGATTTGTTGACTCACATAGCACTGTACAAATGCATAAACCCTTTGATAGGCGTACATATATTAAATGGTCTACAGAGAGTCAATGTGTTGTGGCATTTTTACATAGACAATAAGGAAGATATACAATCTTGACAAATAGTCTTACTATCATGAAAAAAACTTCTCATAGTCTATTTGAGAAACCCTAGGGTTAAAGAATATGAAAACCATGAATACACAAAATTCAGAATTGAAAATATTCCACTGTCCGCAGATGATGGGCAAATTGTGCGTTTCTTTGAAATGATGAAATACACAGTATGCAATATAATAAGATAGCGTCTACAAGCATAGACTCCTAACAAACTGTCCGACTGGTAATAGGATCATCTTAGTCAATAAACTAAAACTCAAAGAAAATGTACCTCACTTTATTAAGATTGGGAAGTATGGAGCACTCCTTAGCTTTAAAGGACAAGTAGTAATCAATCCTAACATATTTGAAAAAAATGTCTTATGGTAGGTCATAAAATGGAATCATGTGAAAATGACCGGACTTGCGAAAAGTGTCACACAATCAGGCCACCAAGCAATGGACTGTGGAACTGATGAAAACCAAGATTCGACTTTATGCACTGATTTAACAGACGGTGGGGAAGAGACTGACTTGGATGATCAAAACAATCATGATACACCACCATCTCAATCACCCTTGCAACCTACATCTGTAGGAGCCACCGGTGTAACAATTTCAACATCCCAGTCCAGTGAAAATGTGCAAAATATAACAATTAACAAAACTGTAAAGAAGAAGAATAATCAAAAAGATAAAACTAAACACAATAAAGGTCCAATGGACCAGTACTTCAACAATGCAGAGACCCCACACCAACCCAGGTTGATGAGCTACAAATGAGGGAAAAGGCAGTTCATAAGTCAAAACCCAGACGATAGCATTGACATATTTCATAAGGTATTACACTACATATGTAGTTCCTAAACCTATGCCTCTTAGAGATATCATTCTTTTATTTTTAACCTAGAATATAAAACCCAGACCAAAGTTTAATCAAATTATATATTTCTTTGAAATTTTTTACAATTGTAAATATTGTTTCCTTTTACCTATATATTCGTTCTCCAATAGTACTGAATATTGCGGAATACACATTTTCCAATCTTAATCATTGCGATGCTAAAATCCTGATTATAAGTTATAAATGCCGCACACATTATCTAAACTTAACTTTAACAAATATACAAGCCAAAGAAATGAATTAGCAAAGCTTCCAAGCGAAAATCATCCTAACGAAGGTCAACAAATCCTTATTGTTGATTGGTCCCGTCTCTTGTTATTGGTGATATTTATATTTTTTATAAGACAATAAATTGAAGATTTTTAGGTATAAATTGTTACATTTTATTTAGCCATGAACACATGTTAAAACAATAGAGAATTGTTGGTAATGAACACGGTCATTTATGTAATGCAACAGAAAATTATGAACATCTTGTTTAAAATATAAATATATTAAGAACATGCTTGTTGGATAACATAAAACCCTTACTAAGGAAACTAGGTTATGAAGACAATGTGCTATCAATATAAAATCACGCATTTGGATATAAAATGAATGACATATGTTATTATGTGTAAATTGTCTCCTTATGCAGTTTGATATGTTTACAATCTATAAATCATACTTTTTATCAAATTTTAAAGAAAAGATTAGCTTTAATATTTTAAAGGTTTTCAAGAATGAGAAACATGAAAGAAAAATACTTCACAATTAAGGACACAAACAAACTATTATCAACAATTTTGAGTTTTTGCACCTATTGTCATGATATTTATTCATAGTGGTTTGACATATTGTGTAGTTCCATTAATAAAACCCGCCGTTTCTTGTTGAATTTTAACATTTTTTATCAAATTTTAATATTTTATGTTTTCACTGAAATGCGAGGATATTAGAGAGATCGTTTGAAAGCGAATACCAGGTCTTTATTTAACAGATGCGTGCAATGCAAAATCGCCAGAAAAATTGATTCCAGGACATTCGGCTGTCTTCCACTTCAACAGAGAAGCTATTCTATTTCATACGCTGTCTTCATTAAAACCTCAACGTCTACCATTTACGCGATTACGACTTGGCTCCACTCATTGAAAACATACCCGCCTACACAAATATTACCGATTCCGCACTTTCAACATATCAACAACATTAAAACTTAAACGTCATAAATTGTATGTGTTAGACCGCACACAATTTTAAAGGCTGCTTCCATAGCACATGTATCGCCGATATCGATTTCTAGGTTCTTAAAATAAAGATAGCCGACACGGTCGTCGACAATACATGCGAATTTCCACAACATCTGCTTAATTTGCATAGACAGGGATATCAACAATTCGTATCAGGTTCCCTTAAAAACGACGAAAGAACGAATATAACCTCAAAGTCTTACTTGATAATTATGAATTAAAAGAACAACATCTATTAAAAAAAATCCTAGAAGAACTAGATGCATTCAGCGAGGGACATCAAGTCTGAGCCTCTTTTGCCCCATTCAAGCGCAAGGATATTGTCTTGTATCCCCGTGTATTGTGTATTCGACCAGTTTAACGCAATTAGCGGGATTTACAATTGTACATGGAACAATACGGTTTGATTTTACAATATCTTCTTCTTCTATTGCTTTAACAATCAGGCGCCTATCGGAATAAATAGTGCCGCGTTTATTTTTTAAAACGTTTTAAAGAATATCAATTTCTTTGTTTACGTAAGAAGGGCGTATTATGTTTTCGATCTATATAATAAACAGGTCCGATTTCGGAACAGAGAAGATGCATTACAGCAGAATTTTATGACTACATGTATATCTTTGTTAATATTGAAATAAGGTCTGGGCCTTTCTTGTTAAAAAAATACTAGTAATTGTTAAATATTTGGTGTGTAAGCATATTTTAATAATAATAATTTTCTGATCAATAAGATAAATGCTTAAGTTAAATGACAATTATACATTTTAATAACTAGGGTCACAGCAATGTGGGATAATATCCTCCGTATTGTGGCCGCATGGATGATTTCTCCTAAAAACGAAATACAAAAATATGAAAAAAAGATTTCACGGGAAATATCTGAGAATCGTATCACATTTCGGTAACCTTTTCAGTATTAGTACGACCGTTAACCACATGACACTCTCATGACTTTACTGTCAACATGTCTACCTTTCTGCTTACACCTTTGTATAATTATTTTCATTTTTACTATTGATTGAATAACCGATCATTCAAGGGGATAAAATGAGCATAAGTAAAACAGACAAAATAACTGAAAATTGTTACAACTATTCACAGTTACTTGAATCAACTTCACTTTAAACATTTTTTCCCACGTGCTGTTTACGTGTTGTTGTAGCAGACGACAGTGATATCAAAAGGCCGTATACACACGTACAGGAAGTAAACACAACATAAGGTCGAAAACACTATACAGTGATAATGTTAATTCCGAAGCGAATTTGAGAGAAACGGTCAATTAAAATTATGCGGTTCTCGAAAACCTACAACGAGTTGTCACAAAAATCCAAATTTTTGCAAGGCGTATTTGTTGGTATATTGCGACGCTACATGCAAGTCCCTGGGAATATGAATCGTATTTCAGCCACCACACTATAACACCGTAAAAGTACGCTAAAGATTCGGTTCCCCTTGTTTATACGACATATGTATCTTTTACTATTATTGGGAAGCAGTTCGTAATCATGTCCACCGCTGTAAATTATCGTCGAAACCTAGTCGACCGCTGTTGTTTAACGAATGCCATTACAGCAAACGTTCTCAATGTGCAGCCAGAAAAGGACATCAAGATTGGACTCTGGTCTAGGAAGAAAATCATTTAAAATACCATGCACAGTGTTTATCCCAACAAAACAATAGCTGCTTTTCGACTGCCGAGGTGCGCAAAGAAGCGCAGTAAAAGGTCTTCGCAATAACACACGACTGATCCATGAAGTAAAGCTAAGTTCAAAAGGGCTTACAAAGCGACACGTCGTAGCACCCCAGTAATACGTTCGAGTGGGACCAGTAGTTTTAAATGGTTAGGGGTCTGCAATAACAGCGTTATGACCTTCCAACTGAGAAGGAACGCGTTTTTCTTTTTACTGCAGGAGGTGTGCCCTAAACGAAGAATGCACCGTTTAATTTGACTGGGACTGTGCATTTATTGGTCAATCACTGCACACAAGAAATAAGCTTTACAATGAAGCTAAATTTAATACAGTGATTTACAATGATTAGAATTATTAAAGCGAAACAAACACATATCTATAAAAGGCAATAGTAGATTATCTGAATATACAAAATACATGAAAATGTTCAATAATAATCTATATCTGCAAATTTTGCATATTAATCATTTATATCTTTCCTTTACCAATTTATTGTATTTTGCATCCTCAATTTCACAGTTGCAAAACTTACACATGCTAATTGCAAATTCCTGGTTGGCTCAGAAATCATTAACAACTCCCATCCTTCCATATCGTCCATTAGTTTATTACAACGTAAAAATATGATCACACCTTTCATGGTATTTATAACATATAATTATGAACATCATTCTTTGATTTTTAACTAGTTTTTTGTGTAATTTAACTACATTTTACCAGGTATAGAATTATTAAACCACGAAAAAAGATTTAAACCAGATATTTTCCTTATAACGACTTATGGGAATTTGGGTTACTTTCATGGATATTATTCATGTTGTTTATAATTTATGTGTTTCGCCAAAATGGTTTGAGAATTTTTTTCTTTTCTGTATAATTTTAAGTAGACAAAAAAATAATAGATATCTTATTTAATTTGTGCTCAGCTGCTTAATGTAAAACGGAGTTCAAGTTATAAACCATTGAATCAGAATCATATTTCGTTTTTTTTTTGTAGAAAAATTATATTATTATATGTCTATATTCTGATGACAGAGTCATTACAAACATCTCAAATTAATTTTTCTCTCATTTATATTTAAAGAGAGCCTTCACTTTTTTATCTTTTTTAGTTATTACGGTTTATATTTAGTCTATTCGAGTCTGTTAAAGACTTTGGACTCTAAAAATGATTAATTATTCGGAACCTAGCTACCTTACCGGGATTTAAATCTCCTGCCGAATGCATGTTTCCTATGCCCGATTACCTAAAGTTGTCACAACGTGTTTCTAAAACAGAATTATGTGAGATTTAAATTTTGTTGAAAAATTAAATTTACTTTACTCGTTCAAACCTTTGCCCTTGTAACCATTATTATTCCAGCATCCAATAAGCAATTGTGTTTTCTTAATATGTCGGCCAATATTTACTCTACACAGCAAACTAAGCAAACAATATCAAAACTTTCATCATGATCATTGTTAATTCTGGTTCGTTTATAAGTATCTACTTCTCTCATGATATAATAATTGAATAGTTAAATTAACATGTTTCTTAACATTGTCTGACCTAAACATTCAACTAAGAAAAAATGAAACTTTAAACTATATTTTTATAGCGAGCATATGAAAGTTGACAAAAATAATTTTGCTTCGATGTGTTTATTTTTTTAACTATAAAAATGTGAGACCATTTTTGTGCAAACGTGATTAACAAAAATATGAAAACTTCAAAGTTAGTTATAAATAGTAAAATCCATTCCGTCCAGATTAAAAGGTGGCTACTCAGGCTTTAACTTTTAATTTGTTTCTTATTGCTGCGGCTAATGCCTTTCTATCAATTTTACCGCTATTAGTGGTGGGAAACGAATCAAAGAATAGCATAATTTTTGGTACGTGTCGAGTTGCCAAGTATCCTTCAGCGTATCGTCCTCTCTCATGCTTGATGAACGATTTCAATTCATCTTCTGTTGCACTTTTTCCATTTCGTAAAACAATTGCTGCGCATGCCTGTTCAAATGTTCCTTGATCATGGATAGGGATTACGAACGCATTTGCGACAGAATCATGTTCCTTAAGAATTCCTTCTAAATACGAAGGTGAAACTTTATCACCTCCGATGATCATCACATCGGATTTCCGACCAGTTACAACGAGACTACCGTCAGGTTTCATTACACCGACGTCGTCTGTCTTATACCACCCTGTTTGGTCGTAACATATCTCACTCTTTTCCTTATCATTTAGGTATCCTAGGAAGCGATCGCGCATGCGTACATAAATCTCTCCGGATGTACCACGTGGTACAATTAGGCCTTCATCATCCAATATTTTAACTTCTGTACCAGAAATAGGTTTGCCTACTGCATAATTTTCGTAATCGTTAGATGAATTCACAGACATAACGCAAAGAAGTCCCATTTCAGTTGAACCGTAACCTATTGCAAATTTCTCTGCCATTTGGCCGATAATACGTGAGCATATCGAATCTACTGGTATCCCAAACGTACACACAACACGTAAAGGGAAAGAGGCACACATAATATCTTCCTTTTTAAGAAGATCAAATATAGCTGGTGTAAATAGCATTGCTGATACGCACCTGTCAGTGTTCAGCACTCTGAGGGTCAGAGAGTTGATTTCCTCTATCGATTTTATTTTTCTTATTTCCGTGAAAGTAACTATGGTTGCTCCTTGACACAACGGTGTAATTGGATAACTTGCCAACCATCCAAAAGGAAAATAACTTAAAAATGTATCTCCCTGTTTTATTTCAATCAATTTATGATACGTGAAACCCATAACGTACAATTTGCGATGTGTCCATTGAACTGCTTTTGGTAATCCTGTGCTACCTGAAGTTAAGAAAATACCACAAATATCGTCTGCATAGATTTGCGGAAGGACAGTATGGGCAGATTTTCCTGTATCTATCAACTTGTTTATGTCATAAGCCATACCATCAAATGCGTTTAGGCAAATAACGTTTCGAAGAGTCGGAATGTTTATTCGACAGGTATTATCCTCATCTAAATTTCCCGCAATCTTTAGACATATAGCTATACTAGAAGAAGCAGCAATTATTGCTACACACTTCTTAACACTATTCAAGGTAGCTACAACATCTTCTCCTGTTTCCTTGCCAAATGAAAAGTGTAAAGGTACTAATCCCGCCATTTGTACTCCGAAAGTGCTTATCAACCATTCTGGAGTATTCTGTGTTTCAATGGCTACTATACTGTTTCTTTCATAACCTAATGTTGACAGTCCCTTAGCAAATAATTCGGATTTTTTGAAAAGTTCCGAGTACGTAATTGTAGTCCGTTCCCCATCAGCTGACCAGCATATAGCAGCATCATTGTTTGGAACATGTGTTGCAGCTTCTAGCAGTAAATCTGGAACTGTTACATAAGGGATACTGCCATCCTCTCCAGTAAATTCGTAGCTTTTGTCAATCGTTGACATCGTTTCGTTTTAGTTGTGTATAACAGAACAAAAAAAAACACAATCACAAGTACATAACTGGAGACATAAATAGACAGAACCCGAATAAATATTTAAATGCAACGATACTAGGGACAAAGTCCAGAATTACAAACAAAAACGGTAGTGTCATATGATTGGTTGTTATTTGTAGAGTATATTTTGTGAATTATCTATAGGTCAGCGCTTTTTAATCGATTACACTTAAAATACTTGGCAGTTCTAAATATAGATTTTTAGTTAGTTTGTTTTGTCATCGTTGTTAGGATATTATATTTGTGTACGCTACTTGGCGGTATTTCAACTAAGTTATATACTTTATAGGAGATTTTTATTTTATTTTAACTTTCTCAATTGAAATTAAATGGTTTGATAACATCAGGTCAAAGGTGTATTACAATTCATATGCAGGCTAACACTTCATGTATGTTAGATACACTGCGGTAGAAGCTATGCCAGAGATGGCGTGTATCAGGTGTGAATGCTGGAAAAGATCTGCAGTGTAGCTCACTCTCTTCGTGTTAGAATGATTTCAACCGTTTACACTACTATTCCCATTAGAAGACTTACATATAAATATTATTTGATTCGCCCTTGTTTCACTAAAAATGATAAACCCAGATACAAGCTTTTTAGAATTATATAGTATCCACGACTATGCTATCATTGACAAGTTGTGTACTTTTTTGTATTTACCATCAACGTTAGTATTAGGATAAATATTCAAGTATAAAATTAATACATTTTCTGGTGTTCCAAAGACAATTTATCAGAGAACATATGAAATAAAAGGATGTTTTAGCTTTAATTCCAGCTTGAATCAAACATTTGATCTGTTTCTATCGTTGTATATCAATGAGTGTAAATATACACAGGACACAACGATATCTCAATAGTTTTTAAAATTTTAACATATCTGGCATTCAGGCAGATCCATTCTGATTGTATGAAAATCGTTGTAATTAAAGCTCAGGTCGCACAAAAACATTGTGTATGTAAATGACATGTTCAACCAAAAGTAACACTAGGCCAGTGAAACTCCGTTTTTTTAGCGGACGGATCTGGTCTAGAGGTTACACCTCTGTCTTTACATGCTAGGCGCAGTAGCCATAGATGTTATAAACTGACACGAGTTCGATTCCCGAGGTGGGACGGCTCAAAAATCAAATCTGTGTGTACAGATGATTTTCAGAGTGGAAATTACAACGACATTGTTTGGTTAATTCATTAGACACTTATAAATATCATTTATCTTAACTATGTATCTTTAGTGCATTTCTAAAGATCCAATGTTGAAATACAATCAGATGTTGGGCATATATAAATAGACAATTATAAATAGAAATTCAAAAACAACTATATGCACGCATCTGTATAATTGCTTACAGATCCATTCTGATTGTATGAAAATCGTTGTAATTAAAGCTCAGGTCGCACAAAAACATTGTGTATGTAAATGACATGTTCAACCAAAAGTAACACTAGGCCAGTGAAACTCCGTTTTTTTAGCGGACGGATCTGGTCTAGAGGTTACACCTCTGTCTTTACATGCTAGGCGCAGTAGCCATAGATGTTATAAACTGACACGAGTTCGATTCCCGAGGTGGGACGGCTCAAAAATCAAATCTGTGTGTACAGATGATTTTCAGAGTGGAAATTACAACGACATTGTTTGGTTAATTCATTAGACACTTATAAATATCATTTATCTTAACTATGTATCTTTAGTGCATTTCTAAAGATCCAATGTTGAAATACAATCAGATGTTGGGCATATATAAATAGACAATTATAAATAGAAATTCAAAAACAACTATATGCACGCATCTGTATAATTGCTTACAGATCCATTCTGATTGTATGAAAATCGTTGTAATTAAAGCTCAGGTCGCACAAAAACATTGTGTATGTAAATGACATGTTCAACCAAAAGTAACACTAGGCCAGTGAAACTCCGTTTTTTTAGCGGACGGATCTGGTCTAGAGGTTACACCTCTGTCTTTACATGCTAGGCGCAGTAGCCATAGATGTTATAAACTGACACGAGTTCGATTCCCGAGGTGGGACGGCTCAAAAATCAAATCTGTGTGTACAGATGATTTTCAGAGTGGAAATTACAACGACATTGTTTGGTTAATTCATTAGACACTTATAAATATCATTTATCTTAACTATGTATCTTTAGTGCATTTCTAAAGATCCAATGTTGAAATACAATCAGATGTTGGGCATATATAAATAGACAATTATACATAGAAATTCAAAAACAACTATATGCACGCATCTGTATAATTGCTTACAGATCCATTCTGATTGTATGAAAATCGTTGTAATTAAAGCTCAGGTCGCACAAAAACATTGTGTATGTAAATGACATGTTCAACCAAAAGTAACACTAGGCCAGTGAAACTCCGTTTTTTTAGCGGACGGATCTGGTCTAGAGGTTACACCTCTGTCTTTACATGCTAGGCGCAGTAGCCATAGATGTTATAAACTGACACGAGTTCGATTCCCGAGGTGGGACGGCTCAAAAATCAAATCTGTGTGTACAGATGATTTTCAGAGTGGAAATTACAACGACATTGTTTGGTTAATTCATTAGACACTTATAAATATCATTTATCTTAACTATGTATCTTTAGTGCATTTCTAAAGATCCAATGTTGAAATACAATCAGATGTTGGGCATATATAAATAGACAATTATACATAGAAATTCAAAAACAACTATATGCACGCATCTGTATAATTGCTTACAGATCCATTCTGATTGTATGAAAATCGTTGTAATTAAAGCTCAGGTCGCACAAAAACATTGTGTATGTAAATGACATGTTCAACCAAAAGTAACACTAGGCCAGTGAAACTCCGTTTTTTTAGCGGACGGATCTGGTCTAGAGGTTACACCTCTGTCTTTACATGCTAGGCGCAGTAGCCATAGATGTTATAAACTGACACGAGTTCGATTCCCGAGGTGGGACGGCTCAAAAATCAAATCTGTGTGTACAGATGATTTTCAGAGTGGAAATTACAACGACATTGTTTGGTTAATTCATTAGACACTTATATATATATATATATATATATATATATATATATATATATATATATAAAGTCTAAAGGAAGCTACCAAACAGTACACTTACTAAGTATCGGATCGCCAACATGACGATACAGCATAAATAAAAAAATATACATAAGTCTAAAGAATTATGCAACGATACAAATATAGAGATGCTTCTACTATAAAATAATTAATAAATATGACAAAAGTTTTGACCAACATATATATATATATATTATATATATATAAATATGTACAAGCAAAATAACAAAGAATCCGACCAAACAACAGGAGCCGAAAAACAGAAAATGAGTAACCGAATATAATACAAATCATGGGTGCACTCAGATGCTCCGGGTGAGTAAGCAATGCAGGATCTAATTAGATACCAGTCGAGTTACTCATTGTCGTGTTTAAGAAAAAATCCATCCTTGGGATTAGAAAAGACACTGTATGAATCGGCAAAAAATGTCGTATTGATCGTAATGGTATCCAAATAACGATCAATTAAGTAATGGTGACGACCGTACAGCTTCTGACGGGATATTATCAACTTAGGTAAAATAAATCCTTTTACAGTAACTTAGTGAACATGATTCAATTATACAATTTAATATATTTAAATAGTATATGAGATATTGGATACGAAGATTCTGATATCTATGTTAAGCAAAAGATCATTTAAATTGTTTTTATGATCAAAATTAGCTTTAAATTAGTGCAAAAAGGTTATATAAGAGACACATGAAGACAGTGTTTTAAGATGATCTCCTTTTAATCCGATGTTAGTCTTGTGATTTGTCTGATCAACGTCGGAATTTAGTCCTGTTACTCGTAATGTTGCAAAAAAAACTTCGATCTGTTTATACAACTTTCAAATATGATATACATCTCTTTTACGTTATTAAAGCTTCATACATTGTGAAACTAACAGTAAACGATCTTTAATGAAGAAATTTCTGTTTCGTTCTTGAACATGCTTTGACAAAGTCATTGATCTTTTTTTTTGGATAATTGTGACCTAATCTCAGTAAAATCGTGCTAATTTTCATACTATAACCACCATTGCGTAGTAAGAATTCAATAATTTACGTATAATATAGACTATTAGCGACATCACGTGACGTGGCTGATGAATGTTCGTCAGACATATTGGATTTTCCACTCAATAGAAAAATTTAGAGACGATTTAAAAAAAAACGCCGATATCTTGTTAAATAAAAATAAAAAAAGGTTTGCCCTTATTTGCGTTTAAACAACCCAACAGTCTCCGCAACTTATTGGTACGAGCAGAGATTGCAAAGCCCAGCACTGCCGCTGGCAGAAGTCAGTCTTGTGGTGACAAACGCTGCAAATGTTGCAAACATATGGAACCCTTGTCTACATTTAACAGCAAAGTCACAGGTAAACAGTACAAAATATTCACTAATGTTAACTGCAAAAGCTCGAATGTCATTTACATTCTTGAGTGCCCTATCTGTGGCTTACAATATGTCGGCGAGTCCAAACAGCCATTCAACAAACGACTGAATGGTCACAGAAGTGACCTTACTAAGAAACAGTTTCTGCCCGTAAGCCAACACTTCAGACTGCCCGACCACACTCCAAAGGATTTTGATCACATAAAAATACTTATTATCGAGCAGAACTGCAAGTGGCGAGACTCTGAACGGGAGGCCCGAGAGAAATTCTGGATCAAAGAGCTCTGCTCTGTACACCCCAATGGAATAAGCAAGAAACAATAAATATTATTCAAAATATAAATAGTGGGTCCATGAATGTCAAGAAGTTAAAGATAAGATGGTTTATACAACTGTACAGTACTCCCTTATGTAATGACTGATAGATGTGATTAGAGAAAGTTCAAGATCAATAAAATCAGATCCGATCACATCACTACCGGATGCTGATGTACCAGTATCCAAATTTTATCGTTTATTATAGATTGATATTGACACTGAAGAAGGCCATCAGTTGGTCGAAAATTTTGTCATATTTATTAATATAATTATTTTATAGTAGAAACATCTTTATATTTGTATAGTTGCATAATTCTCTAGACTTATATAGAGGGGTCTAGACCGCTGGGCATAGTGCAGGCGATTTGGTGCCACAGTGTCACAACGGTGTGAGTTCGAATCCCGCTGAGGGTAAACAAAAATTTGACAGTGTTAAAAATCTAATTCAAACAGTGTTGGGCTTAGTTTGTAGAAGTATATATATATATAATATATATATATATATATATATATATATATATATATATATATATAAACAAACGTCTAAGTATTGTGACAAGTGTTAGGCTTAATTTGTAGAAGTATATATATATATATATATATATATATATATATATAAACGTCTAAGTATTGTGACAACCATATAATATATCTATCCAGCGGATTTATGAACCACCAGAAATACAGGGTTAATGTCAAATATATATATTTACGTCTACAAATTATAACGGCTTATAAATGTATAACAATTTACCAGTCAATTACAATACTGCACAAAGTCTTAATCATTTCTGTAGTTTACCTTAATCTAATGCTACAATTTTACAATTTGGACCCTAGGTAACGCCATTTACTTGCCGACATGAGCCTCATCAGGATCATTCATATCTATTACAACTACGACATGTCATGTGTATAGATCCACTTAATTTATGTTAGTCTTCACATTCACCTAAATAAGTCTAGCTCCCAGTTTTAACACTATTGGTCGTGCAGTACCTTAAAATGCTTATAACGTGCATTTGATTGGTGTTGTTACTTTTCTGATCAAGTTTAGCAACTACTATTTGCATAGTTATATACATGTAATTTTCTACAACATTTGATTGTGACTATTTTACATACCTTTTACAACATACTCATTGTACCTTTCTGCAGTAAAAACTGATTCAAATGATTCCTTTAGAAAAAAAACATGCATCTAATTGAAAGAATGTGGCAAGATAAGGTGAGCAACGAATATTTAACGTCAGTTGCAAGCATGTGTGGGTTTTATTAAAAAAATGTAAGTTTACTCATGACGTAAAATGCTGTACTTTAAAATGGTCTCTTTTAAAATGAAGCTCCATATGATAATAAGCGAACATGCAATTTTGGGCTTATCCATAACAACGTTTTGATACATTCAAAACGGTTAATTACTCTTTCTATAGTCACTCTCCGGCACAGAGAACATAACTGGTTTCCAGATATAACCTCTGCCACACGTCATCCTCCATTTACTGCGGGACTACATTTGTTGTCTGCCCGTGACGTTGGTAAACAAAGAACGATGTTTGTAAAATTATTCACGAGATCTTATTTAGTTTTATGTAGTCGTTTAAAACACTTTAGATAGATTTTTACATTGAAATTACTGCGTTTGTACGAGAAGCTGATCCGCCATGAGAGATATCTCTCACAATGTTAACCAATGGTATGGCAGAGGTGATTGTGGTTGACGTAGGATACCCAGAATCCTTTGCGTGGAGATTGTTCTATAGTATGTTAAGTTAACGTCAGTATTGTAATCAAGATGCATTTGAATTTTCAATGCACTAGAAAAAATGTATTCACAGGTTCTGTTAATATACATGTCAACATTGTAATAGCTCCAGCAGATGATACAATTGGGCTGTTTTTACGGTGTGTTAATCACCGAATGGTAATAAGCAAGCATGCAAATTCTGCAGGAATTACTAATTAAAATTAAAAACAAAAATGAATTTGCTCTTTGAAACAATTGTGATAGACACTGTAACGGACGGAGCGAAATGTATGCAGTAGTTTTTACACAAAGGGTGCATAAAAACAAGCATTTGTAACAATATATACCTCTTAAGCTCTTAACTTGCAAAGTCAATGAAGATGTCATTTCTTCGATGTTAAACAAACTCCCGTAATTTTCTGTTTTATCCTGGCCTATGCAAACGGACCATTATAAAATTATCCAATACACACTACTTTTGTTTAGAGAAGAACCATTTAAGACATTTTCCCAAAGGTTCATACATTAAATTAATTTGTAAAATGACATACAAAAAGATGTTGTTTGGCAATTCTTCCTGTAGAGTTCTCTGCTAAACTTACTCTGTAATTGTGGTCATAATAATTTCTAACTAACATAGCAAAATGTGCATTGAGAACCAATCGAGGAAAATTGCTGTAGTATTGTTTCTTTTAGGTTATATGTTGTTTCTTTTACGTAATATGTTTCAGAGAAGAAGTCCTGAAACAAAATGTTCCTTATAGTCATATGTTAAGTCCTGGGATGGCAGCTATCTTATATTTTTTATCAAAATATAAACAAATAAACTTTTAGAGAACCATCCAATAAACATATACATACAACATGGTTTGTATCAGTGTGGCCGTGTCTAAGAAGAAGACAGCTGATTCTATATTAAAATAAGTCCAGCTGCGACGGCCAATTTGAGCTCCACAGTGTTATACAAAATGCATAGTATAAAAAGGACCATTAAAAGAATACTTGTAATTCGTTTTATTTAAATTGGGTAACCAGTTTCAGAAAGGAAACATTTTCAGGTGTGTCCCAATATCCTAGGTTAAACTATATGTTAAAAACAGAATGAAAATAAAATCAGTTAGATGACCCGTAAATAAACATGCACATATAATAATGCTTAGTAGTTTATTAGAGGAAGGCATTAGAAAAATTATCCAATAGGAGCATCTGCTTAACTACATTGGAAGTCCTGTGTTGGGGTCCATTTGGAATTTCCTGTTTGCATTTGGTTGCCACAGAAACACCTTAAAATGATTTTTATGGACGCGATTCCACCAATTTAATCACGTTCACTACCACTCTAGATTTAAACACCCATGCGTAACCTCACGTCGCCAGGACAACAATAGTCGGATTCGCTCTTTCGTAAACTGTTCCAAACATCAAAATGAACAGCAACGTCAATTTTGGTATTAAGACCGATCGGATTGAACACAACAAATTTGGAGAGCAAAATATCCGTCCAAGTAACCATGAAAACGCAATGTTTTACGTCTGTAATTTTTCTTGCATGAACTTGTCACGTACTGTACAAGTTACAGTTTTATGGATTTGTTACGTTCTCTAACGAGCCTGGTGTCCACCTAGACAGCAGCGACGACTGATCTAGATCATATTGGCGTCAAAGTGAATGTAAGGATGACGCATGATGATCACCACACTGCAAGTAATTCATGGACAATTGCCCGCTGATCTCCACAATGTCCCTGAACAATGAAAAAGTCATTGTATGCGATTATCCGTATCTGCATTACACAGTCTGTCACCTATAGAACATGTATGGGTCAAATTAAGTCGTTCTACCTAATCAGACTGAAATGGGCACATCACTGTTAAGCATTTAAAATAACATTCTCTAAGCGTTTATGTCTAAATAGAAGTCATCATCTGGGCTCATTGTGTTGATAGGATTTATGATAATAAAGTCATACGCTTGCTTGATTTTGTACTGTTGCAAAAATGTTGTTAGGAACTGTTATGAATTTTACGTTAATTTAACTTAGCACCATTTTTTTGAGTTTGATATATTTTACTTGCAACATAAGTGCCGGTTTTTTATGATTTTGGTCTATTATTATGAATAGCCAGAACTGTTTAGTATACTAATGGCAGCAAATGCTAGAGATCATGGCAATTGTCATTGTTTTGTATAGCGGACTCCTAAAAATTTTATCTAGATATAAACTTATATTTGGTTCATTGGAGCGTGTGTCAAATTTAAATAAAAACATAAAGGTAAACCGAATCTATGCAGTTTTCAAGCGAAAAAAGAAAGTGCCGATGGTTTAAATGCCAATACATAATACATTTTACAATAAGACCAGGGGCTCAATAAGTGTACATAGAAAGATAATGCATCAAATTAAAACCAGTCAATAAGGAAGCAGAACCCCTTTAACGAAAAAAAAACCTTTTGTTTATTGTATTCAGCTGGTAATATGTCCTTCTGTTTTGGGTCAGTTTCCTCCTGCAATATAGAATAAATGTAAAACATAAAAAAGATGAAACAGTACAATGTAAGGACAGTTAAATTGGCCTTTTTCTATGTTAAGACAATGACATTGATTTTTATGAAAGCAAGGTATATGTCTTTAGATTGAGTATATTTTAACTGTTGCTAACTAAAACAATTATCAGACATACTATATTTATCATTTTACAAGTAGCATTCCCATCATATATACAATATCTATCTTGTGTTTGCGAAGTACTTCATATTTATACTTATATTGTATCTTTTCTGCATAAATTTATGACGAAACAAACTTGACATTATGTTACACAAATATTTAACCTTATCAACACTGGGTGGGGTTTAGGTTAAAAGTGATGCCGTAATGTAGACGTGTAATTATTACATGTATTTTATCACGTAAGGACAATTAAATTATCAAGTAAGAAAGATTGCATTATCAAGTATAAGCATTTACATGCCCAGGTAAGGTCGGTTACACCATCAGCACTATCAGTACGGTATCATTATCATGAAAGGACGGCTACATTATCAGTGTGGTAACTTTATCATGAAATTATACGTAAGGAGGTTTACTTATCACTATGGTTACATTATAATTTTAGGACGGGTGCATGATATCATGTAAGGGAAGTTCAATTATGAGGTAAGGATGGATAAATAATCAAATGTGGACGGTTGTATTACTAAGTATTGGCAGTTACATTGTCAGGTGAGGACAGTTTGATTATAAGTACGGTAACAATATCCCGTAAGACAGTTACATTACCATTTAGGGACAGTTACAGTATTATGCTAAGATGGTTACATTACCATCCCATTACAATTAAATTATCAGGTAAGGACGGTTTTAGTTCCGTGGAAGGACATGAAATTATCAGGTACATTTTTCAATAAGAATGGTTACATTATAATGTATATGTTGTTATTGTCTTCATGCAAGGACAATTACATTATCAGAAAAGGACATTTTCAGTACGGTAACATTATCATGCAAAGGTGGATAAATTACCATACGGTTACATTATTAGGTAAGGACGGTAACATTACTAAATAATGAAAGTCACATAATCAGGTCATGACAGTAACAATATCCACATACACAAGAGAAGCATACTATTAAACATAGACAGGTAATGGTGACTTATTTTTATTACTGGATTTCTCGTACTAAAAAGATAAAATATGGAATAATAAAAAATGCATGCAAAAATGCACTCAACAGGGGTGTGACTTATATACGCACGTACACATTTGTATCTGAGGAACCTTACCATATAAGGACGATGCCAGTCATTTTCAATCCATTGATACACTGCTGCTTTATATCTCTCCCAGAAATTAAAATCAGTTTTGTCTAGATCAAAAAGGCCAGGTGTTCTTTCCAACCATTTCTAAATAAGGAGTATTCAAATTTATCTGAATCTGATGCAATTTGCTTTCAACAGTTTTTACATTCAGAAAATATTTGTTTACCTATGCTTATGGATCACCAAAAAGATCAGATGTTAGTACTGTTTTCTTCTTTATTTCAATTTTTCTTTGTTTCAAATGGTTGAATTAGATATTTTACACCAACTATTATGTACGTTTTTGTCTTCCATATTTACAGGTAATTGTGTTTTCGACTTTTTTAAAAATGTTTAATTGTAAAACACATGGCCAAGAAAATGATGAAATGAAATACAGATTCTTGATAAGGACATTAGTACAACCTTTAGTCGAAACGTTTAAAATAAAATTCAGGAAATTAATAAATAAAAAATACTGATTGATGAATTTTTTAAACGCACTGTTTGCATTCCGATGGGTTTTATTTGGCCCCATTTTCTGGAATATGATACGTTTTATCACTCCAATTAACACATTGGTTACAATAAATCAAATTGAGGGAAGAAAAAGTTAAATCGTTTATTTAAATATATGATGTCATATCTTTAAATAAATAAAATTATTTGTAATTTTTGTTTTCTATCCAAAAGGGCATGAAATTGAGAATTATCTGTAAAAAGTGTTTCATATGAAAATAATATGAAATTATAATATGAAATTCTGGTGCTTTTATAGTGCAGCTAAAATTTTGTAGAGGATTGTTTTTGCAGATAACCTCCTAAAAAGTTATTAGTTACATAAGAAAGCCATTTTGTATTGTTCTGCGCTCGCTATATAGAATGTGTTTATTGCTATGGATTATCAGTTTTTTTTGTAATGTCGTGATCGCCTTCTATCTTTCTTTACCTTGCTAAATACCTTTTGTATTAGACAATTTCCCAGAGTAAACATGTACATTATAAGGTTCTTTTTTAGAGGCAGTAAATACAACATTAACGATTTGAAGTTGTATGCATCTCATAAATATGCCTTGTTGACCTATTTGCGCCTGAAAATTTACATACAAGTTTAGGCTACTTTCACTTGTAATGTCTAAAAGTAACCTTTCCCGTGTAAATTTTTGTAATGGAAATCATTCACGAGGTTGTTCATCTTTTGCACGTATCCGAGACAATTATTTTCAAGTCCAAAAGTGAACGTGTCCATAGTTGTAATAAGATACTGTTCTATATGTTGGTCGATGTTTTACTGGCTACATTCAAGTTCCAGGATCAGGGTCCATTTCAAAGTGTTTTTATTTTGTTTTAAAGAGTATTGTAGCCACCACATATTGTCCAATTCCAATAATCAATTTTGCAGATGACAAATTCGCCCGGACTGCGCATGGATGTGCAAAGGTCGGTCCAAGTACCAAGTGCAAAATCACTGTGCTCACTACGAACGCGTGTAAGGTAAATGCATGAGTTCTCTATTCTGCCAATGAGGTAAGTATTTACATAGTGGTTCTTTTTAATCATCTTATTTACATAGTATAATCGACCGTCTATTTACTATTTTGATCACAGACCATCCGTCTATTGTATGGGTAAACTTTCTTCCGAACAGCTATGACTTCTGGTATCAGTATAAAAATTTTAATTCCACTTTGTGGAAATCGTGCAATATCTATAAGATATAAGAGCGATTGCAGTACTGCTTACAATTTAACAATCAAAACGATGTCTTTTGCAAAAAAAACATTTAGTGTATTAGTTGCTCATATCCGTAACCACGTTTATCAAGCATATCTAATGAGGCGATTCTTAGTACAGAGAAAAAAGTAGGTGATACCACGCAGCCCTGCGTAATTAAGAAATTCTGATGAAACCGATCAATATCCCCAAAAAGACAAATCCCATACATTTGTGTTATTAAATGCTTTACCTTACTTTAGATGTCACTTTGCCAGACTTAACGACCACCGCGACAAACTCTTTAAAAAGCCTTATTTCCGAAATCTTATAATGTGAAATGAAGTGGCTTCCTTGTAAAACTGGATAAAGCACGTATGCCTTAGAGAATACAGATTTGATCTTCAGTGCGTCCGTCCTAACACAGTTGCGTGTTGCCTAGTGCATTCAGTTCCTCCATGACACCTACATTACTCATTTTGTGGTTTAGCCAACAGTTTATATACATTTTAGACAGGGTGAATCCTTAATAGTTATGAAGGTCATATTGTGAACCAAATTCATGCAATGATAATGATAAAATAACCCATCTCAGCCACTCCTTCTGAAAGCGTTGTTTGTGTACGTTTTGTGAGGTTTATATGTGGTAGTAAAGTAATCTTTCTAAAATTTTCGATAAGACAACTACTGAAATCGAGATAGTCCTCAATGTAATCATATTTGTAACTTGTTTACATGAAACTGCTTGGATAAACGGATTCACGTGGGCCATGGAGCAGCTATCAAATGTTTTCCTATTTGTATTCGCTAGATTGCCATTTTTGTTGCTTTTCGTTTATTTATACCATGTTTCTTACTATTTAACTTTTTGAACAACTCGACTGACGTCTCCTATGTATAAATATGTTCCCGGTAAAAGGCGTGGTATATATAATACTTATTCTCGAATAAGCTATTCAAGTTATAGATAAACGAATCCAAATAAATTCAGTCGTTTTTCCATATGTATCATTTGGGAAAATGGATTCTTTGACTGCTTTCAATTTGTAAAAAGCAAGCAAGTAACTCGAAATGATCAATATGCAGATTAAACGTTTCTGACATCGTTAATGAAGACTGATCGTACGGTTTCGCTAATACGACATTGTATAAATTAGAGTTGTGGTCATTTATTATTCTGGTATGCGAAACTTCAAAACATTCCAGAAGTTTAAAACACGTCAGGTTTGCTGCGGAGTCTAACTACTTGATTACGCAATTATCATTTTAAACATATGCAGCCCTGATGCCGTCTAACATCGTTTATACAACAAAGCATCAAAAGACGTTTTATCTTGACGTTTAGATCAAAATTAACGTATTCTTTTTATGACCTACGTTTACCGGTCTGACCATTTCTTTTGGAACTGTTGTTGTGTTTTATACAACCGTCATGGAAATTAGTTGTACTACAAGTAAACGTATTTTGGGTGAGGGTTTTTTTGCGTGACAGATGAATATTGCTCATCGCGTATGGCTCAACTAATGCTCCGTTTTGTAGATTAAGAAGTCTACTTTTTAAAATCAAAATTTTTTTCCTCAAGATACACAGCGTTTTGAAATATGGCGTTTTTTTTTATTTTTTAACATTTTGATAGGTCTATTTTCCATAGTAAAATTTGACTTTAATTAGAACAGAGATATACGTTAGGAACAATCGATTTTTGTCTGATCAAAATCCTTCCGGAATTATCATCCGCAGTTAAGGCTGGAAAAGCTTCGCGGTTTGTCCGAAATGCATTGAACGTGACGGAAGCAGACGAATTTTTGTAAACAACGCAAAGTCCCTTTAGAAACAAAAATGACTGACTTATTATGTAAATTTCCCGCAACAAAAATGAAGGACGATTTGTATAAGTAAAAACCAGAGGTATATGAGCAGGTTATAGTATCAAATTTTTCTACTGGATTTTCGTAATTCAAAGGTAAAATATGGAATAAAAAAATGCAAGTTACAAAATGCACTCCAAGGGGGAGTGGCATTTGGTATACTTTCAACATTTTTTGTATTATTGTCATACTCATGACAGTGTTTAATGGATGTTAAACGTCATTGGTCAGACGGTCAAATCTGAAGTTTAGATCAATCAATCGTCTGTAACTACCAACTGAAAATCCTACTGAGTTCTTAATATTTTGTGTTATGTACTACTTTAAAGACGTGCATAATAAACTTAATAGTCAACTAACCAAAAAACACACAGATACATTTAGATGAATTCCTCCCTGCGTACTATAAAAATAAGAACAAAGTCTACATACAACTATACTTACAGAACGTCTAGCATATCACAAGCTTTTATACGCTATACAGAATCACTCATCAATCGACAATGACTAGAGGGGGTCGATGAGTTTTAATATGAGCATAAAACTATACACACCTCTACTACATTCAGCAGTGAAGGCGATGACACTGAATCTGCCATTTTTTTCTTTGATTCTTCATCGCTGAATACCCTCATATAATTTTGTTGATATATACGATTTTCCTAGAAAACATCCAGCAAATGCTGTTAAACATGTAAAAGTTATCAGTTAAATTCATAAATACCTTATACATAGTGGAAAAATATTTTAGATGGTTGTGATAAAAAATGTGTTTATATTATACATCTGGTTGGAACCGGGCTAGGTGTGCGTGACTCCGACACATGTCGCTGTGTTATATTCTCTTGTACGATATCATTTAAATCCCTTTTATTATATTTGTGTCATTGTTCTATTATTTGTAACAGAATAATATAAGCTTTAATAAAAGTAGCAAGTTTCATTCAACGTTCCACTCGACTAATATATTTTCGGGAGTAGGGAGGTCACATTCAATAGCAGGACGAAAAATGACGAAAGTCGTGTAATAAGGAAACAATGACGGACCGGTAACAGTAATACCGAATTATTGTAATCTTCAGAATGACTTTGATACATGTAATAAATAAGTACAACCTAAATCGTATCCGTCCCTGTATCTTGATTACACGACTACCGTCATGTCTATTCCGACATATTCAAAACAGGTGAACCTGTTGGATACAACGTTACAATAATCGGACTTAAAAGGTATTAAAAAGACAAAAAGCAAATATTTCAGGAATGGAAAGAGGGTAGTTCCGGTTGAGCATTTTACTAAGAAAATGTTCAGGTCAAACAAATCGAGTACTCGGATTTAAACCAACCCACGTATAGTGGGACAGGGTGTTTTCCATAGCTATTTTTGTGTTGGTGAACTTTTTGCATTGATAGATAAGCAATCAAAATAATTCTGTATACTGAATTCATTAATTATCCAGGGTTATGTTTTGCCAGGTTTTTATCGATCCCTCCGCCTTTGATTGTACCATACACACTTAATACAACAAAGTGTAATGGTGTGTTAGAAATAAACGTAATGGGTTTTCGATTACAATTGATGACATCGTAGACAATAATTTGTGGCTCTTGGCGTGAAATACTTCATTAATTGAACATGACAGAAACATATGCATTGAAATTTTATTCGAGTAGCTTTATAATAGGGTCGTATATTTTACACTTCAACGCATTAATTATTTGAGTAGGATACCAGAGGCTGTATTTCCTAAGTTTGTAGTGAGTCTGAGAAATTTGGAACAAATAAGACAATTAAAAAATAATGATATCAGGATATTGTCTACAAATATGTGCATTTAACCAGTCGAATAGCACAAAACTCAAATTGAAATACATTTATGACCTTCTTGGGCTGTAATAAACTTCTCTTGTGATTAATTTTTAATAAAATTACCTCCTCTCTTAACCCTCAAATTTCAAGGATATCTCCTAATTTCGCATGATGAAGCTTTAGCAAAATTCTGCAATAGGCTATGGGGCGTGCAGACGACTATTCAAGTTAGGTTTATAGTGATTACTGATGAGATGTGATGAACTCTGTGGCCAAGCGTGAAAAGACATAAGAAAATTGTATGTTGTAAAAAAAAGTGTACTTGATTGTTTCGAATGCAAATTATATTTAAAGTGTGTTGCCTACGCCAACTGAGATACGGTTCTAATTAACATGGTCACATTTTATCCCCTGTATTCCACATGTTGTGCAATATTATAATTGTTTTAGATAGTCTAAATTGCTATACACGTTCATACATTTTTGCTTTTTTAATATGCATTTAGCTTCTAAATACAATTATAAAACTGCTCGATTGATAAACTTAAGTGAGGACAATAGCATAGCTTGCTTTTATACCTCTAAAATCATCAGTATTGGACCTAACCTAGTCTTTTACAAAATCAATTTATGTATGCTACCAACACTGCTCTCTTGTTTATAAGCATACACAGTAAATTTCTTGTATTCTAATAAACATGAAAATGTATACCAGATAGAAATTGTATTAAAAAACCTATAAGCATTCACCTGAACTGTAGAAAATCCAAAGGAGTCATTGTTTCAAGTATCACAAACTGGTCCACCATTAGCTGTAAGGTCAAAAGCATTTAGTAGACAATTTTATGTAGCTAAATATCTTGTTGTGATGAACGTATGGCAAAAAATAAAAAAACTATCAAAGGTGATAACACATCGCTAATTATTATTTTGCCAATCTTCATACATACATTGCAAAGCAACTAACTATAAAGAAGTCGCACTAAGTTGACCAAAAGGCAATACAAAACAAATAACATGTCACGTCTATATCGTGCAAAATAGGACGTGAGATTACGGAAATGTACCTTACTACTCCAATAAAATACATCAACAGTTAGCGGAAATGTATATTAAAGTCTTTCATTAACATATCGACTGACGATGGTAGTTAATCCAGACAACAGCATCCACCAATCAAATAACGTACTCAATAAAAGGTACAATTAGAATAAAAAGACATTTGTTAAAAAGTGTGTATATATGTTGTACGCAAAATCTTTTTCTTCAAAAGCTAATGAATGCTATTACGATGTGTTACTGGCTGCTTTGAGGTGACAGATTTACATTATGTGACAACATCAAGAGCCATTAATCACGCCTAACTATTACCAACATGTGTCTATTGTCAGAAAAGTGCGCGCCGTCATAAATTATTTATGTTTGTTTAAATAGAGGTTAACACTACTTTTATCAATTATTTATCTGAATTATGACATCTAGTTTAAATTTACAGAGGAAGCCCGAAGAAAATCACCAACCTTCGGGTATACAACTGGCAATCTTTTCAATTAATGATGTATGGTGAACACAATCTGCCAGAATTAATGCTTTAACCGACAACTTTAGTGTTGACATGCATGTGATCAATAGCAAATGATTTACTTCCTTAATCACCTGTCCACCTAGGTCTCAGTCTTAAATTACACTACCGTTACTATACCCTAAATCAAATTTCACCACGCTTCTCAATTATTTCAAATCTAAGATCAGTTCTAGGTGGATTTAGAGGTAAGTATCGACTTTTTATTGTTAATGACATATAACGAACCTGTTTTATGCGAAACTTGAAAGGAAAAACTCAAATGCATATGAACTTATAAAATAATGTAATAATAGAGTTTAATAGGTTCTTCCATACGTTTTTTTGGAAAGACCGGTTGATCTTTAGCGAGTGATAGAAATTTTATGTCTTTTTGCGAGTGGAGCGCAGCGGAACAACTTCCATTACAACTTCCATAACAGCTTCCATAACAACGTTCTTGTTTCTGGCGTTTTGATTGGATGACGCAGCAAGTACAGATGTGTGCGCGTGAGCTCATCTGTACATGATCATCTATACCAGAAATCAGCCATTTACGGAAGAATAATTATATTAATTATATGACAATAAGGCAATATTGCAGCTTGTCAAAATGAAAACAAGGTAACTAGCAAGAAATATTATGGAAAGTTAAGAATACAAAGAGACTTTCAATGTGCAGAATGTAAAATGTCACGTATGCGCCATCATCATAATCCCGTGTCGTGTACCCCTCACCCTTCCTTTTTGAGGACACGATCTCTGTCAAACAAATACGCACTGATGCATCATACATCAATGCACGTTCACTTGTTGATGTATAAACTTCACTCGTTGGCTTATCCCTTCAAAACCAAGAAAATCTTGTATCAGACCAGAAAGTTTAAAACAGCTACAATTGCCCAATGAAATGTTTTACCTTGAGAATTAATACAACTCGATTGAGTCTGTTCATGACTTTTAACATCTGTGATTCCTCCACAGCCTACTAAGAACAGATTTGCTCATTTTTACGTATTGTAACAGAAACAAAAGTCTATGTAGGTGCATATCAAACTTATTTTAAAGAATGAAAATAAGGATTCGTTTAAACTTGTTATTGGTTAATATTTAATATGTCTAACATCAATTTGAAATTTTTCAATCACGGCATGGAAATAAATTAACTAATATTACTCGTCTTGCTTACCGGCATCATAAAAATATCTCTAACAGAATCCATCTCAAATAAAATCTGCTTAAACCAAAGCTCATATGCTGAAATTTAAAAGAAAAAGTGAGTATATGTAGTTAAAGTGAGGAATTGACGTAGCCATTTCAACGAAAGAAAAAAAGCATTTGTTTTATTTATTCATGTGTATAAAAACACTATAGGTTTAATTTTTATTATATTTTTAGAATTTTTCCGAAACTATCTATAGTTAAGTTACCTCACTCAAAACATCTCAACTCTGAGCCTAAGATAGTCGTCGCTTTAACACCGAAATACTGCATAAAGGTTCAGTAAACACAAATAACAATTATTATCTCTAGGAAATACAAACTAATCCGTATGTCAGAGAACTTGTAATAACTCATGGTATAGCTAGGTTGTTACTGTCCTTCTTGTTAAATACATATGTAAAACGATATAATGATTGAAAAAATTTTTACCGGACACTATATTTAAATCGAAATATTGTGCAAAACGAACAAAAATGTTCGTTATACTATTTAAAATCTATGCCAGCTAAACCTATACCAGCATATTGGAGATCTGTATGTTCCTAACACAATTTCACATTATCAATTAGTTTGTTTGTGCATTTTGCATTGATACCAAGAGCTAGCCGTTGATACATCAGTCTAGGGTAGAAGTTCGTATCATTTTACGATAACCTTAAAATTATATTGTTTTCTTCTTTTTGATTTTGTGTTGCTTATATCTGAATATTTTGATGTCACCTTTGTTCTGAAATCAGAAAGATCCTTATTGTCTGATTAGTAAATTAAACGGATATAAACAATTTTTTTCTACTATTCTAACCTTGATGAGTAATGATAAACAAGTGTTCATCGTGGACTGCTTTTCCCGCCGTTTCACAACATACTAGTAGCTTAGCCTTGAAAAATATCTTTATTCATAGTTTTTAAATCTTAAAATTGTTTAGACATTTAAATATTTGCTTTCATTCATACTGTATGTTGTATTGTGTGTTGTGAGCTAAAATGTGCGAAAATGGAACGGTCAATAAGAATCCAATAAAAGCACAGTGTAGTGAAAAAATTCAGGTTGAGATATAACAACGCTAGACTAAGAAGATCTAAACGAGCATCAAACTTACAAATGAGTGACCCGAAACCTAATAAAAATATGGGATAACTCATAGCTTCTCTTCTAAAGAGTAATCAGTGTATGCCTCTATCATTATATCCATGCAGTTGTCAAATGCAAGCATGCGAAAACCTACCTGTAAAGTTGCGATCATGTCACTGTTAAGGAAAACAAACTATCCTGCTGCAAAGTTTAATGCAGACTACTAACTGCACAAAATCACAGAGTTACAAAATCATTAACATTTGTTAAAGTCATTTAACATAGTAAAGAAGCAGATAAAGATCGAAAGTTTTTACAAACAAACAGTAGACCTTCTAAACAGTAGTAATTAACTCTGAACTAAACTTCTTTAACTTGTAGTTCAACACTACATTTAAGGACTTTGAATTCCATAATGATAAAACATTATGTCAAGTGAACAAAAGATCCTCTCGGTAGTTACCGATATCAATATAGCTATTGCTTTCTTTTGTGAGTAGTAATCGACTACAGAAATTCTCATTGGAATACTTATTCTCATCACTGTTGTTATACCCTAGAATTTTCGCACCTTCGTGTGACCTCTTCAGTTCATCAAACGAATTTGAAGCTAAGTTCATGTCTACTTCTGATTTCCTGTCTTTCAGTCCGCCCTTTACACTTAGAGTTGTCAAAGTCTTATTCGCAACCACAGCCAAAACAATGAATGAAGTGGAATGGAATGAAATTTTAAAAGAATCGTTGCTACATATTGCATTTTCACCATATATTAACATTTTGATATTTGTAGTTACCCAAAACAAAACATTGACGTAACTAAATAAAAATATAAGTGATATAAAACTCTTATCCGCAATTCAACCTAAACCACAGAATGGAATGTAATTTCATAAACTCTTTTGTGTAGTGTCATAGTGACAATATTTTACCAGTTTCATTGAATGATTTTAAATGGTTGACACAGCTGAATAGAATTTGATTACATCACAAAATCCTTGTCACATTCTGTCATTGTGAATCTTAGAGCTAGGTTTTATTTTATATCACGGAAAACATAGTGGGTAGCATGTTAGAGTAGTGCCACGCTACTTGATCGATTAAGGCCTTTGAATAAAAATTAAAAAGTAGGATCAATGTATTGATTGATTGATTGATTGATTGATTGATTGATTGGATGTTTGCTTTTGGGGAAGGAAGCAGGAGTACCCAGCGAAACCGTCCGACATTCTGTAGTAAAACTGGCATCTTTATCTAATTAGGAATAGAGTCGACCAAACAATACCCACAGTAACGGTCGAACCAGAAAACAAAATGTCACAGACCAGAAGAAGATGACTAACTTCCCTGACCAAGGAGGCTTTGCACTGGACTTTCAGTACTATTTAAAGTTGTGTAAGTGTTTATTCTTTATGGGGGATATGAACCTCATTGGTAAAATTCGATGCTTCCAGACAAGATATATCAGAGGTTCCATTAGAAATATCCCTTCCAGCAGAATTTTCCATTTGTCGTAAATGTATTTAAAAGTAAATGTCTGAAAAAGGTGAATAGTGTACCTTCAGTTCAAGGAGTTCAGGAAACTTATATCGGAAATAATTTGTCTTTAAATTTTCGTTAAATTTTCTGTATAGTTTGTATTTCTAAACAAGAAGGCATAATTGAAAAAAATTAAGGTTTTAGATCTCATATTCAAAGGGTTGCGCACTGACATTTTTCAATTGATTATAGCATGGGAAAGAACATAAGTTTGACTTAGTTTTGTCAATTGGAAATAGCAAGTTAAAAGTACTACAAGTTGGTATTTTTTGTCAAAATGACCTACTTGGCTTAACATCTCATTTGCATTAGTTTTGGTTGTACTTAAAACGTTTAAGCGAAACCTTTAAAATATTGTATTTAAACAATTAATTAATCAAAGCAATAGCATTGTGTAAGTGTTTCAATTATTATTTTTAATTATATGGCTATTTAGAGGTATTTCTTAGACAAATTATTTTTAACTTACCATAAATGTGATATCTATTTTGAGATTTCCGCATGAAATTGCTAATAGTATTCTGCATTTCCTTACGCGAAAGATAAATATGCATTGGAAACTATTACTACATGTTGACAATATCACTACCAAAGATATGCACCCCCTTCAATTCCCATTGATTAAAGAGATGACATACATGTATAATTTATGATAAATCGTAATATTTGGAATATTTTCCTTGCTTGCAAGGCTTATCTGTACATAGCAAACATAATGCTATCTGTAACACGTATAAGCGCTGAAATGGATTTCGTATGTTGTCCAAGAACACTGGTTAGCATTCTAAAATGAGAATAATGAGCTGCGTGCATGGCAAACGTCTTTCTTGTAAACCTGTTGTAAATATCCATTTATAAAACGAAGACTGACCAACTGTTTTCTATAACCGCGATCTAAATTTCTATTTGTTATCAAAAGTAGAAACTTGATATAGGGAAATGCTATACTGATAAACGTAGAATTTCATTGTTATGAAAACATTTACGTCAACATACGCAAATCTAAATATTTTATATAGCTTACCCCCCCCCCCACAAAGCAGTCAATAAACTAACAACAGATGTATTTTAATCGAAGGGTCAATATGTTCGTTTGGCATATTGTATAATCCAGGTAGCACTACAAACATAATATAAATTATAAAAAAAATTAGGAAAACAAATTAAACAAAAAAAAAAGAAAACGTCAACAGTTGTCTTTTCTTTTGTAATGGAACCAAACGATACGCTTTCTTGTTTCATGCAGATAAGTGTGAATCGTTCCAGCACGTCCTAGTTCTGGGAGCATTCAACAAGTAAAAAACTTAGAACATATTTCTAAATAAAAATAAACGAACTTCATTTGTTCGACCCTTGGAATTGTCTTTAGTTCTTCGTTTTCTTTAATTACACCCACCTCTCACATTGTAAAACATTCAAAATAATACGAATTGTGTACAAGTTAAAATCGGAGGTTTAAAAAATAACGTCTTTGATACTCCTTTTATTTTTAAAAATAATTCTTGTCCCAAACAATTTAAAAAAATGTTACAACGCTAACTTACATGATTATATTAACTGCCACGTGCTGTATTTATTTCCAGATGTAATTGGTTATGAACCAAGCTGTATTTTGTATTTTTTACTTGTAATATAACCACGTTGTGTAGTGTAGCTAATTTAAATTAGGTGACCCATTAGCGTACTATTTTAGCTACTATGAAAGTCGTGCTACTTTTTATCATTCGGAATTCATTCACCCAATCAAATACTTTTACCATGTTTAGAACACAACAATAACCATTACAATGCATAGATGAATCATAACGTTCAAATTCCAGTTAAAGCGTCTAGATGAACGAGAATGAGAATTTGCTACCACAAAAGTAAAACAAATCGAGAAAACACAATGATAGCTTTGTAGCATGAATTTCGTAATAAATTATTTAATTGCCAACGTTTAGAAACTAATTTACATTTTCACGCTATTAGTTAATGGATTTTAATTCTAGTCACCTCTTTTTGTCGTTTATTTCAATTTGTATTGCAAATTATTTTTTATGTAAGTCATGATAGCAGATTCTATGTTATGCGTGATTTTTGTTAGAGTTTTAATTTAATGTAATTGTTAGTGTACAGCAAAAATTTATAAGTATTCTCACGGAGATGAAGCATGGTTTGCCATGGTGGCACCGATTCGTACCTAATTACAATGGTGTATATATTATGTTTCTTGAATGGTCAGCACCATATAGTATATTTGCTAGCGATGCTTGTTTGCAAGCATTAGAAACAATTTGTTTCACTTATTTTTTTTTTAATTTTATATCACAGAAACCTAGCTCAGCATGAAATATTTGGAGAAATTTACTATAATTTTAGAAATTGTAGAATTAAAATCGGAAATGTAAAAGTAGAGAATTTGTTAGTCATTTTACTACTAAATAAAAATGTCTGAATATATAAAATAATTGTTGTCACGTTTGCTTTATTATCATTTTCTGTATCGACATCGTTCAAGTGGTTACTAGGAATTTAATCATCTACTATTGATCACAGGAGTATCAAGAAAGTGGTTGCAAGCTAGGATCTTGCATCAGGTATTGTATCACTGAGTCAAATCTTAATTGACAATGTTTGCTAGTTTTAACGATTTATTTCGGTTATTGATTATTTTATTCGGTTTCAATTACAAAAAACAAACTTAAGAAAATCTTACAATAGAAACACATATTACGAGTGTTGTTTCCCTGAAACTGAGGAATTCGGAAACTCGAGATAAGATTTTTTCGATAACATGGGTTTAGACCCATAGATATTCCAAAAAATCATGGAAAATATTTTTTTACTATGGTTACTGAGGTTTCATGACAAAATAGTTATTAAAAAAGAGACACATTTGGCCTTTTTTTCTCGTTGATGTTTCTTTGTTCCGAGTCTATTTCCAGAAAAAAGTCTTAGTGAGTGTATTGGTTATGTCTTGAAAATCAATCTCGCTATTTCAGATAATGTGAATTTACTTGGGCATGCTTTCATAAGAATTAAACCACACATAAATTAGTTTGTTTATTTTGAACACCATATTTTGCTTTTCAATCATTCAGATTCATTTTATCAGGAAACTGTCAAACATTAGAAGGATCACGATAACAACAGTATCGTGAACACTCTTAGTTTTAAATGTTCACCTTTAACGCAAATGTGCGCTACGAAATGATCGACAAAACCTTAATTATATTAATTATATTATATGTGTTCAGTGAATACTTTTCTAACGATCTTATGAAATGAATGAACTGAACAAAACTAGTTAATGACCTTTTCAAACTTTTCCTGTTCTAATGCCCCATAAGGTTTTTTCCTTAGTCCGTCATTAAAAATGAAAACCTTAAAAACATTATTTGAGCTTCAATAAAGGAAGGATTGATTTCTAATTTCACTGTTTGATATACTGTGACAGCTGTGTTGGAAACGGTAATAACAAAGTACACTTTGAAATTTGCAGTTGAGATATTAGTTGCTTTTAAATCCAAATTTATCGAGCGGTGGAGGGCTCGAGGTGAAATTTTAACAAAGTCAGAATTGTTTCTTTGGAGTTCGGTGTGAACAGATTTTTGTGGATAGTCGCAAATAAATGTTCATTTGTATAAATATATATATATACTTATTAGTTGAATTACTAAAACCTAGAAATTGACAGAACTATTATAGCTACGTCTATTAACTTCTTAAATGCTTTTGTACTATCAGTTCGAACAAGACTTTGATTATTATTAGAAGGGCTACAACTCCTGTCGCTCTATCTTATCTAAAAGAATATACACTGATAACGTGACGCCAACGGGTCAGAGAAAAAAGTGTGCAAAGGTTTCGCAGATGAATGTGTTATTATGGAAGATTTTCCACCACCAATCAGAACTCCAGAAGTAAAATATACACAGGTAATGTACATAACAACAATTTACTCTTTACTGCAGGTATAATAAAGGAATTCAAATATTAAAACAACCAGAATTTATTTAACATGATGAAAAATGTTCACCTTATTATCAAAACTCAAAGCTAATTGTGCGGGAATCATATTTGTCGAAAGAATATTCCCTCAAGGAATGTTTAAGATATGAAGTCAGTGTCTAAATGCTTGATAGACAATTCCTTATCCTCATATATTCTCAGATCGTATTATAATTTTAAACAATTATATCAAGGAAACATTGCCGCTGTTGAAATATCCATACCTTTCAATGTCAAATATTTAGCTTTTTTTATTGCACATACCTATACAAAAAGTGTAAGCTTCTCAGACAGTGGCCACGTATGTTGCGTTGGGCGGTCATTTTCCAAAAATAGGTCTGTACAATGATTCTACAAAAGTGTTTATAGTCCGAAGAGCATTACATTTTCCATAAGTTGAGTTTAAGTGTCTGCTTGTTTTTTTTTGATTATGATTAATCAGCAATATTTTAGCTGTAAATGGAATTTTCTAATCTTTTCTGAACGCGTCTCTCCTTTCATCATGACCCAATTCTTTTCGTCTCGCTATTCGTTAGTCTATTATTAATCCCGTGGTATAACAACAATGAGGACGCATCATGTAAATAATAATAAGCAACATATGAACAACATAAGATATTTACGAAATTATAACATATATTAATTTACCCACACAATGTCATTAAGAAACAACAACATATAATCATGAAACTACAGCATAAAATTATGGATCCGAAGCATTAACGAACAGCATATAATGATAAATCATCAGCATATGTATACAAAACAAAAGCATATAATCAAGGATAACAGCACATAATGTTGAAACCAACTGAGAATTATTAAAATATATATATTTGTTTCATTATTCAGATATTTCACTTCAATCTTAATTCACAAAGTTTTCCAGTTTTCCTACTATAAATTGGGGATTCAACTGAATATTCCTAACAAAATGAAAACCTGATACCTTGATATAGCTACTGTCAGTTATATTTAAGCAAATACGTCCAGATACAGGTATTGCTACCTTTTTAGTAATTAAACATGGATATTAGAATTTTTAATCATTTTCTACGATAATAGTTTAACTGCAACAGTTCAACAAATCTGAAATAGCAGACTTGTAAGAAAAGAAATGTTTGACAAAATCTTTAGTTCGTGAATCTTTCTTATTTGTTGATTGATTGATTGATGTTTAACGTCCAGCAAGCAATATTCCAGCTATATTCACGACGTAGCCATACAAGTTCTAGAAAGCATATTGTATATGAAAAACATCTAATTTTTTTTTAGATTTTTATTAACAATGAGTTTGTGAATTCTGCAAGTGGAAAAGTATTTCCAACCATAAATCCTTGTACTGGTGAAAAAATTATAGATATACAGGAAGGTGACAAGGTGAGTAGAGGTAACAAAGCATAAAGTTACAGAAAGCTGAAAAGGTATGAAAACATAAAAAAACGTTAATGAACAGGATGGTAACAAGCCCTTATCGGTAAAAGACCTAAATATACAGAAAGGTTCGAAAGTTAAGAAAGATTAAAAGTACAAATCAAATGTCCAGGAGTGTAACAAGGTGACTATGTGTCATGTCTGTACAGAATTATGTCACGGTGAGTAGAGATCAAATATCTATATAAAAATTAATGAAAAGGAGAGGGGGACAAAACATAAACTTACAGAAAGGTGTCAACGTGTGTAAAGATGAGAAAATATAACAGGATGGTAAAGATGAAAGGGATGTTTTACTAAGCCTTTTGCAGACTAGCAACATATGCCATTTTACGTTACATTGTTTAATATCAATATTCGACTGTTCATATATCTTAAAAAACAGCATAGGCATATAAGTTATGTTAAGGAAAAAATATATATCGCAAAAAAGGTTCGTGTCAATGTTTGCCACTTTTCCAGACTTCTCATATATAATAACGAAGAATGAATCATACGTTAATGAAATGATTACGATACCGGAAAAAATATACAATATACACTTCTGTTTTTTTTTTAAATTATAATAATTTATGCAATAATATTATTTTATGATACATTTTGTATATACTTTACCATTCAAACGCGTAATGTTTTGTTTAGAACTTTTTTTACGCTCGCATCATGCAGTTAATGTAACTAACTAATTGGTTAAGAAAAAAATTTGTCCTCGGATCAAATTAAACAAGACATATTTTGTAAAGTACATATTGCTTCCAACTGAGTTATGTTTTAACATGTGTTTTAACAGAAGTTTTAAGTTTTCCCACAGAAAAAATAATGCACGTCAATGAACTAGTATCAATTATTCTCTTACGCCAATTTTCATTCATCCCTTCCTGCCCTTTTTAGAGATATCTTTTGGTCCTGTCTGTCTGCAAGCCCTGTATGATTTTAATGGGAATTTTTAGAAACTTAGCCTTGTTGCTTATTACACATTACTTCTCCAGTTTTATTGGACAATTGTTGAAGGAGGACTTATTGTCGTATTCTTGGAATTATCAACTTTTTCTTGAAAATTCCAACTTTATTCTTGGAATTATCAACTTTCATTTTGGAATATTCCTACTTAATTCTTGGAATTTTCAATTTAAAACATTTTTTATAAATAATTGACCGCGATTTAATATTCATTGATAATTTAACAGTAAGGTTTTTTTTATTTATAATCTATTCAATTTACACCCAGTACAATGGAATTAAGGTACAAAAGTACTTATTTACAATAACTTAATATGGTAACAACGTCACATAAAACATGAAATAAAAATGTTATTTATCCCTGATATTTTGATAGTGTTACTTTTTTTGTCTGTGGTGTAACCTTTGTCTATGGTGTTACCATGCAAACTGTTAATAATATTTTTCTTGAATGAATTACAAGAATGCTTTTCTTTTATCATCTTATAATTTTTTGTTTATCTTATAAAATAAAACTTAAATTTCTTGCAATATTAATGAAATTCTCTAACTGTTTTTCTATTTCATTGGCCAAACAAGGGGCTTTGACACTTAATAGCTTAATAACTAACAACCTTATACAAAGGTCACATACAATGTCTAAAAAATGCCAACATTTTATTAAGATGATTGATAAGTTTTACTAAATTGATAATTCTAAGAATAAAGTTGGAATTTCCAAGATTAAAGACAGTAATACCAAGATTAAAGTTGATAATCTCAAGAATAAAGTTGAAATGTCCCAGATTAAAGTTGATAATTCCAAGAATTAAGTTGGAATTTCCAAGAAAAAAGTTTACAAAAAATCAAAAATACAATGACACTTGTTTTTCCATGTGTTTCATAAACGAAATGTAAATTTGAAAAATTTTATGACTCTTGTCACAATTTCACTAAAGTTGAACCTATGATTGTTCAATGTTCCACAGCAGTCCTTAACATCCTTAAAATGTGGTGGGTTACAACTAGGCTTAAAGAGATTGTTTAACTCTGTTTTTTTTTCAAAGAAAAACAGAATGAGACAATATAAACAACGTTTACGTGGTCACAAAAGTCTTACTTTCTAAACAAGTAAATGCACTGTAGACGTAATCTGCGTGCTGTTGGACTTATTAATTGACAGGATATTTGCTATGTTCGGAGAACACTTTTTCAACAGACAATTTGCGTTCCAAAGAGTACCAACAGAAATTAAGGACATTGACATATCTTCAATTTAATAATAAACAAATGATGTCTTGTCAGTGCTAAGTTCGATATGTATGTGTATTTAATCGACATTAATACATTCTTCCGGAAATAGACTCATAAAAAACTAACTTTACGAAAAACATGATGACTAACTTTCTAATTGTCAGTTGCATCACTGGTATCTAATGTTTACATTTCACAACCCGTACGCTATGGTAGGTCAGGATAAGTAATAGTAAGTATTGAAAATATGGTCATGAGAACCGAAGTACGCAAAAGATTAAATGAGGTTATTTTAAATGCTTTTCGGCACAATTGATTTTAACATCCTCGATGCGAGATTGATTTTTCGTTTCATTACATTAACGAAGAATTTTTAAATATTTCGTAAAATTAAAGGAACTTTGTTTTTGAATGTTCTTGTGCGTCGATGTTTGCTAGGAATATATAGTGACGTAACTCCAAGTTTTTTGACAGGACACTTCTGTTGACAATAAAGGAACTTCAACAAGGATTTTGTGTCTACACTGGTGCTTTTAGTTCGGACGTTCTATGGACCTCACCGTAACTCAACTGACACATTCAGACATTTTTGCCTATACACTGTATGAAACCTTTTTTTGAATAGGACTATCTCCTGGACGTGACATGCAGTATCTCAATGAATTCTAGTTACTAACTCTCTGTTTTTGTTTTGTGTGTGTATGTTGGCAAAAATTACAATGTGTGCTATCTCGTCTTAACTACCACACTACTAGTCCAACCATAATTTTTTATGGTTTCGGTTTAATCACTTTCTGTTGTTTTCTGTTTCGGGTTTTCTTCTTATTTTCCTAGCTTATAGATTTTTGTGTACCTGTGTAAACCAACTTTGGAAAAAATACTTGTGTAAGATATGCATTTTATAACTTTTGCATAGTTCACATATTTTATATGGTTTTTGTACAATAATTTTACAAATAATTAGTATTTTTTTTAATTAGTAATTTTTAATTGTATTGTTCATTTAACATGGTTGTCATGGTATTTTCTCTTAATGATGTGTTATTTGGCATGTATTTCTTCTTATTATTATTATTATTGGTCCGTCGCCCCTTTGGAAAACCTATCAATTTGAGAGGTCGCAACATATCATTTCGAAACTTTGGATTATTAACCTAGACTTTATATTCTCTATTACATTCTGTGTTTTGCAAGCTGAATACTCTTCCACTACAGAGCTATCTCTTCAAACACCGAAAATCTTGTTATCTAAATAAATCCAGAACCATAAGAGATACAAGAAAACTGAAAAGTGAGAAATGTTAAGGAACATTTGAGACAATTTTGTTATATGTTTTGGCCATAACGTTTTGACGAGTGAAAGCGAGCGGTATACATTGTATGTTTCTAGAACCCCGTTGATTCATAACTCACAAACCGTAAGTCGAAAACACCTAAGGTCTTCACTACTGGTCATCGTGTGACATGGCCTTTAAGGTTAAAGTTCAGTAATGACCTTGACATAAGGCCTCCAATCGTGTTATCATTTTAACTGAAAACCGTAAAAGATAGAAATTAGATAAAAGAGATATTAATTTTGAAATAATAATCCTCTCATCTAGACCTTCATTTCGTCTTAGAGTCCGAGACAGTTCATTGATCCGTTTTCAAGTTGTTGTCCTTGACCAGTTTCCCTAAAATTTGTCTTTGACTTACAACTTAAAAACGGTTAGATATAAATTAGTAAACATGTATACCTAAAGTGTTCAGTAGGAAACGTGCTTCAATTTGGGCCTAGGGTAAAAAAATCAAGGGTCAAGATTATACCATAGCAACAAGGTGACGCTTATAAAAAGTCCTAGCAACCATATATTTCAGAATCAGGGTAAGTTGCTTTACTTATAAATGGAATTTTTCAACCGGAAATGGCATTTGTCCCTCCCTAGCAACCGGCAACAAAGCCCTAAACAACCATATATTATCTGACTCGGGACTACTTGTTTTAATCAAATAACGAATTTTCATGACTGAAAGGGACATTTTGTTTTTAGCAACAGATACGCAGATATAGCACCCATATATTTACATCTTCGGACCATATTAGGAAAGCCATTTGCAGAACAAATGTCCTTTCATTATTCAATATATTAATTCTTTGTTTTTAGTTGCATGTGTATTAAGTCATGCTTTCATATAACAGTGTTAAAGTATTATGGGGATATATTTAGGCTGATGTTGACAAGGCAGTGGCAGCAGCTAAAGATGCATTTAAATTTGGATCACCATGGAGACGAATGGATGCTGGTCAGAGAGGAAAACTGTTGAGTAAATTTGCTTCGCTGCTTGAAAGAGATGTTCAGTATATTGCTGTAAGTTGAATTTTAACCCATACTAAGTTGGCTGCTTTTCAATGTTTACATTTTAACCAGAATTGTGTTCTTGTAAGTGTATTTATTTAAAATATAGTCTTGTCACCTTTACAATTTTGCTATTGATTTTAATTGATTTTTTTTATAAAAATCAACTAACTTTTGATATTTGTCAACAGACAGTAAGCCTTACTTTTAATTATTCTGTTATTTGCCCGCAGTCCAACATATCTATAATAGGATTATTAATAATTACCTGTCTCCAATCTATAATACCTACAAACACTTTAACATTTACTAAAGAAAACAAATAACGTACTTTATAAGTGTAGCAATAAACTTTCAATTTTTCTAGAGTTTGGAGACTTTGGACAATGGCAAACCATATATGCAGGCTATGTTAGAGGTATATTTCTCATCAGATGTCACAACATACTATGCAGGATGGGCTGATAAAATTAACGAAACGACTATACCTGCCAGTAAGTACATGCAGCCAGTAATTATCCTAATCCATGTTACTGGATCACTCGTGTATTGGTTACTAATAATTCATAATACTCCTTTGGGGGCCTCGTTGATGGACTGGTTAAGGACATGGAGTTGGTTATTTATTATTAATCACTTAGGTCAAGAGTTTGAGTCTGACTAATGGTAGGATATGCTTTTCTTCAATCTTTCAGTTTTTAAGCCGAAGGTCGAAATTTAAATCAGGATATTAGGATTTTATAACACCTGAACACTACGATATACTGTTGCTTACTAATTGCTTGTAAATAAAGGCACCGAGTACATTCTTCAGACTGAAATTAAAATTATAACGGTAAATAGAGTTTTTTTCAAGTTTTTTACAACTTACAATATTTTTAAGAAATCTCGCGTGATGTAGCTAAAAAAGAGTAAAAATTTAAAAGATCTTTAGTTGCAAATCACACATCTGTTGATATTTGTATGATTACCAGATCAAGTAACTGGAATAAATGTCATATTAATATGACATAAATATAAATGATTTTTGCATTGAACTTTTCAGATGGGGACTACATGTGTTATACAAAACATGAACCTGTTGGCATATGTGGACAACTTATACCAGTATGTATAGTAAAACTAAATTTTGTACATCAGGTTTGTGTTTTCTCGGAAAAGACAAGAGATAGTTGATCAAATATACATGTACCTGTACAAGTAAACATAGCTGATTATCGTTGGATTTGAGTTTGTTTTCATTTTATTGTTTGCTTTAATTTTAGTACGTACTGACATTTCCTGAGGTTTGATGAAATTAATATAATTGATGAAAAAGTACATTTGTAACACATATAACAAATTTAATTAAATGCACTTTAATGCTTAAAGGTACATTTATTAATGTTTAATTTTAATGGAGCAAGACACAAATTAAGTTATCCTTTATTCTGTTTCAGTGGAATTACCCAGTATCTATGTTTGTGTGGAAAATAGCTCAAGCTCTGGCAGCAGGCTGTGTTATTGTAGCCAAACCTGCTGAACAGACCCCATTAACAGCACTTTACTGTTCTGCCTTACTGAAAGAGGTAAAGATATGTTTATTAATAGACATGGAGAGTTAAAGTCAAATGGCAATCACTTTCAAAGGTGATGATGATTTCATTGTCAGGAATACATCTCATAAAATGTAGATCAATTGGAAAAAGTTACTACACTTATTTACCTAATATAACCCTAGATACCAAGTGAACTGCTCTATATTGGAATTGGCCCATTTATAGATTTGACAAGCTACAGTTGTATTTTTGACGAATTTGTATTACAGCGTATAGGACTGGTAAGCCTTACAGAATATATTATTTGTATCTAATGGCCAGCTCAATCCAATGAATCTGGGATTATTTATAATTATTGATAAATCCTGTTTATTGTCTTAATAGGCTGGTTTTCCTCCAGGTGTTATTAATGTTGTTCCTGGTTATGAATCAACAGTTGGGGCTGCCATAATAAATCACCTTGACATCAATAAGGTGGATTCTATAGAGTCTATAGAGGTATTTATGTGACTTCATTTTCTAATTATGAAAAATCTTAAATAGGCAGAGTTTGTCGTTTACTTTGTAATTTATTTATGTAGATGAAATGTTTATTTGAAGTAAATAGTGCCAATACAAGGTTGCTAGAAAATATCTATCTTTGAAATATGTTTTTGCTGCTTGGTAGCTGCCAACAATTTTTCCCGAACTTTATAACATCCTTTGAAATTATAAATTGTACAGAAATTTTCCTTACTAGATCTAGATATTACACTAATATGTAAACAGGTTGGCCAGATCGTTATGCAGGCAGCTGGGGCATCCAATATAAAGAGAACTACAACTAAATTGGGAGGAAAAAGTCCGAATGTTATTTTTGAAGATGCCGATTGTGAGTAAAATACACATTTAAGTTCATCTTGTTGTGATTGCAAACTTTACATTGAGTGACCATTATTGCTTACTGAAGGGGCAGATGGCATACAAATCATACATTCATGCATTCATGCAGATGTTTACTTAGCATTAACATCATCCACTGCAGAACCAACAAACAGTTTAACTTCAGTATGATATAATTAGTAGTTGTTTGTATTTAACCATTGTTAGTCATTTTCTAGAACTTGTCAGCAAAAAGATTTATGATGTTTAACTCCCAGGCGCGGATCTAAGTATAGGCGTACCGGGCGTACGCCACCCCCCACCCCCACCCCACACCGTTAAACAAAGAGAGAGAGAGAGAGAGAGAGAAAGAGAGAGAGAAAGCAAGAGAGAGAGATAGAGAGAGAACGAGAGGTTAAAATTAAAACGAGAGACAAGGAAAAGAAATATGATATTTCATTAAAGAAAATTCATTATTTATGGCTATAGTTGAAAAATAAAGCTAGCTAAAAGAAGGGGCAAAAGTAAAAAAAGTCTAGAAACTTTGTCTTGATGGCTACCAAATGACCAAATGCTTAGATTACCGGAGCTTCCGGGGCGCTTCGCCCAACAGGACCCCTCGCTGAACTTTTACGCCTCCTCTAACACAGATTCCTGGATCCCCCCTGTTGCCAAGGTGCGCTAAATTAAAGGTATGAAAGAAAAAATGCAATATAAGCAAATGATATGCTACTATGCAATTTATCTGTAATTTTAGTGGATACTGCCGTTGGTGCTGCACAGGAAGCTGTGATGACAAATGCCGGACAGTGTTGCGTTGCTGGTGGTAGGATCTTTGTACATGAATCAATTTATGATGCATTTGTTTCGAAAACTGTTGAGAAGGCTGTTACAAAGAAGGTTGGAGATCCTTATGAAAAAGAAACTGTGCAAGGTCCACAGGTACGTTGTGATTGTAGCATATTTTTAAAGCGTATGGTAAATTGGTGACTATGCTTAATCAACTTTGGGTTCAAAATCATTTAGTGTTCATTAAATATGAAAATTTATTAAAATAATTATGCCAATTTATTTATTCTTAATAATAAAAATAATACATATCAGCTGTTTTAAAACTTTGAAAAAACAGTTGTATTGGAAACCAAAATGTTGGTCCAAAATGTATCGAATAACTCTACGTTTCATATCAGTTTAATATGTCTACAATGTTAACACTGCATCCTTTAAATTCAGGTCTTTAAGTTTTCAGTCTACTGTCTGCCAATGATGCATTAAGTGTTTTGACTTCTCAGTCTAAAAATGACTATTAATTTCAAATATTTTTGTGTTTTATAATGGAAATAACAGCTTAATCTGAAAAATTATAGAATTTTTTAAATCAGAAAAAAGAGTGAAGATATCCTAAATCTAGTAAACTATGTGCTCAAAATATTGTTCTTACTCAATCTCTTATTTTGACTTGTAGTAAGCAATTAATTGCTCCTTATTTTACACTGAAAAATCTTTTATTTTATATTTAATAAAAGTAGAGATATTTTTCTGCACTTGAGATGATTAGTAAGGTAGAAAGTTATGATTTTTGCACCATTCCACATTGACTTGTGCGGATGCCATGTTTCGTCATGCCTGTAATTATCAAGCAATTAAATGTTATGTAAAGGACCTCACAATATTAAAATAAGATACACATTTCGTTTTTGGTACGGCTTGTTAAAATGTGGTATATGAAATTTAATTAATATTTTAATTGAATTTTGGCCGTATGCGTTTATAATTAAATGTTACATAATAAGCAGTTCTAATTTATCTTAATTAAAACTGGTAATATTCTAGATTTGTGAATATGTATTGCTGAGAAAAAGACAAGACTAAAGAAACATAAATAATGCATGCGCGTGCTTAAAATGTCTATTATGACACGGTAGTCATCATGACATCAAATGACGTCACAGTTGACAGATTCATCAAAGTGTATCAAATTTAAACGTTGAAATTTTTTCACAGGTCGACGAAGAACAATTCAATAGAATCTTAAGTTTGATAGAATCTGGGAAAAAAGAAGGTGCTACATTAAACTGTGGAGGATCTAAAATCTCAGACAAAGGTTACTTCATTCAACCAACCGTCTTCTCTGACGTACAAAATCATATGAAGATTGCAAAAGAGGAGGTAAAACAATTCATTTTGTTAAAATGTAACGACTCTTGTTGGTGGAAGGTATTGGTCATTGCTTGTCAAAATTTGCGTCCTTTTGTCTTGTCTTGAATTCCTCTGTTTTGTGTAGTAATAAAAACTTTGACATGTAAACTTTGGGTTTTTTTTGTTTATATTTTAATTGTGTTAAAATCATATATTTTAAGCAACAAGATTTCTGATCTTATTTACTAAATGCCAAAACTTGGTTGGACTTTACAGTAGAAATAAACTTATCCAACATTTGCACTTTCTATGTCATTCAAACAGGGACAGTGAACTTTCATTACTAAAAATTAAGCCCAGCACAATTTGCAAACAACATCTAAGTTGTTTTTATGTGTTTTTAGATTTGTGGTCCTGTTCAGCAGATCTTCAAATTTAAAGATATAGATGAATTATTGGAAATAATTAACAATACAACATATGGGCTTGGCGCTGCCGTATTTACGAAGGACATTAACAAAGCTTTGCTGTTTGCTCAAGGTGTCCTAGCAGGAACAGTATGGTAAGTGTCCAAGGTGTCCTAGCAGGAACAGTATGGTAAGTGTCCAAGGTGTCCTAGCAGGAACAGTATGGTAAGTGTCCAAGGTGTCCTAGCAGGAACAGTATGGTTAGTGTCATTTACGGTCATGGTTTTGTTTTTGCATGCATGTGAGATGTGTCTGCATGCTTTTAAATCCTATAAACACTCTTTTACTGAGTTTAAAACATACATTATGAATTTTTAAATGTCATGGATAATGTGTCGGATGTGTTAAGTCACATGTGAACGCAATTTCGCACCATTGTAACGATCTTTACACTTTTTCTATAATGGTTTTGCATTTGTTTTTTTTTTCAGGATATATTGTTACAATGTAGTTAATACACAAAGTCCATTTGGAGGATTTAAAATGTCTGGACTTGGAACAAAGCTGTAAGTTAGGCTTTTTCACCTAAAATTGTTGCAGATCTTGTTCAAATTAAAGGGATATAAAACGGTTGATATTTTGGATTGATTTTACTACCATTTTAACTTCCTGTTTAACAACGTAGAGCAATAGTATGTTCTTTACAAGATTTTCAACTGATGTTCATATAGTTTTGCCATCATCTACATGGTGTCAACCGTCATCATCTTGAACCTCTCATACCCCTTCTGAACTGTCAATGCAATTTAAATGAATTTGGCCAGATATTTACTTAAAGTACTGTACTACTTTTTTGTTTTCATAACCGCATACCAAGCAACATGGTCACATCAAGCAATAATAGAACAAACAATTTAACAAGTTTTGTTTTTGTTCTTGTGTTCAAAATCATAGCCGATAGAGACATTGCATAATTAAAAACAAACACCAGTCGTCGTTTTTTTTTCTTTTTTTTAAGCATACGTGTAGTTAATATGCTAACTAAGATTTACGTCTTCTATGTCTTCTTACCATGAGTTTATAGATAAATCCTATCACTGCATTTCTACGATGCTATGATGAAAAGTTCTTAAGTTGTGTAATGTGTATTGTCATGTGGTGTCTTTGTTGATTATTGACATCACTTATTCCGCCCATCTTCTATTGCATTTAAATTTTTCTCTGAAACCATTGGGCCATGTTAAGGAAACTTTGTATATCTTAGTATGGAATGTCCTTAAATTTGTATTTACAGCTTTGTTACATGCATGTATATACATTCCCAAATAGTATTAAAATATTTTCTTCATTTTGTCGATTTAGCAAATATATCTTTTTAACCAAAGATTGATTCGATGAAGGCTTGCTTAATGTTCAGCGAAAAATATTTCAGCAATATTCAGAACAGGCACATGTTTGCAACAATAAATCAAGGGAAACAAAATGTTCACTGCCATTGGCAAGGCATCGAAATATTAGAAGAATTCAGCCTATTGTATTAACAATAATGAAACTGCTCTTTAACTAATCTCAGGTCTTTATATTGCAAAAAGCTTTGCGCTATTCAAAGACGTTACTCACAGTGGCTCTTCGTATAATAGCCTTAAATTCCTCAACAAGAGTGTTTTACATATGCGCCACTTGTAAACGTACCGAATAGCACTGTGGGAGAACAAATGAGAAACATTCCAGAACGTTTCCAGGTGACATAAAGAAAAAAGTTTAAAATTACTGTTACCAAAAGACAAGCACCTTTTATTTTTCTACTTCGTCTTTATTGATGTTCTCTTTTTAGGGGGAGAAATGGCGTAGATAATTATCTTAAAGTGAAGAAAGTAAGTGTTTATAGGTCTGTAGTAATAATTATTTATAAAAAGAGGGAATATCAAATCAGTAGTCTTTTCTACTATGCTCACAGTTTCGTTGGGTATATTTAGCCAGCATTTTTAGAAAACCGCTTACTACAAAGAAAGTTTTCTTCAAAAATTGGGTTGTAAATGATATGCGTAATTTAAACTGAATAACTCCACATAAGAAATACGATTCTCTTTTAGGTATTGTCAAATTAACACATTTGTGCAACCATTAAAACGGGATAATGACCAAGCGATTAAATTAGTGAGTCATCTTCTATCGTTAACCAACGTGTCAATATGTGGGTTGTGATTGCGTGCAAGCTGCAATTAATTGATAAGGATTGTCGCCTTTTTTCGAAGTAAGGGGTTTTCACTCAGTTTTCCGGGTGCCAATAAAAACCTAATGCCACAACACTTTGAAGTACTATCATTAACAAATTGAAATGAATGAAGCCTACATAAACATGTATGTCGTGAAACTTACAGTAACGTACTGGTTTATATGATTAGTCATCTACTAACTACGAAGGATTTACAGTTTACGTGCAGATGTTATCTCAGAGCACTGAGAATTATTGCAAAAAAGAGCACTAAACCGAAACACAAAGCACAAACCAATAGTTATTTTAAACTACAACTTTCATATAAACCTAAGCTTGTTTTCTTTTTCTTCAGGTAATTGTGAAAATCCCTCAGACTATTTCTGAGTTAGAGACAAACACTACAGCACCAAACTTGATACTTAATAATACGTGAACAACTGTTGAAATAAATATGCAGTATATTGATGTATAACAGCTAAAAAGGGACATCAGTTGCAATAAGAAAATAAATGTTTTCATGTCCAGTTTTCTTTTATTTAGTCTGGTTTATTTTATTTTACGTATTCACGATTATTTTGAACCTTCCTATCAAATAACAATAATAAATGACTATTACAAATATTATTTTTATTGATTCCACCGTAAATGTAGTGGCATATCACATACATTTGAAAATCAATTAGCATACGTACAGTAAAAGACCATGGAGATATTACAGTTATCTCTATTAAATAGCTCAAAAAATACCCTCTTATTCAGTTCATTCCATTTTGAAAAATGACTAAAATATTAACCTTAACTTTAAGCTGTATAAATGTATGTCATCATCTGTGAGAGAGTTTCCAGCACAGAAGTAACGTCAGATCGAGTCTATCTTGTGTACAAGTATGTGTCTTTCTAAGCTGTATATATTATATCATGGTGTTATACTATTTTTTAAAACATTGTAACTTTAAGACATAATATATGTTGCAATCATTCAAAGCATTCTGATATAAACGTTTATATCATTGTTGTGTGTTGTGTGTGATATGTACATTACCGTAGTGTTTTGCATAGGTGATGTACTTTGTTGTTGTGTCTTATGTATGAAATGTATATCACTGTTGTGTTGTGCATGGCATTTAGCAGAGGTGTTAATATAGATAACAAGATATATATGGATCTTAAGTAAACTTTGTATATATGATTGGCACATTCAATTCCAACACGACTTGAAGTTTTATTCTATATTTCACATGTTGTTTCACGTCTTTAGACGAAACAAGGACAGCAAAAATACTATGAAACTGTTCGCGAAGTAATATTAATCATATTTGAATTCTTAAAAATTCAAAAGAACTTTTGGGAAATTTTAAATCAAGATCGATATCCAAAATTACATATGTTTGAACCTTTGAGTTTTCAACTCTTTATACTACCTTGCCGCACGAAAAACTAAAATCCGGTCTTAAGGAAATCATACAGAGAGCCTTCACTTCCACATATGCCTACAAATATATATGTAGTTTTAGGTTACGACGATACGTTTTTTCTACTAAAGATCTGCATGGAAATTATGCTAGCGAAAACAGGTTTGTAGTATGGTAAATTTTCTGATCGACAACATATTTACAACATTTGGAGAATGTGTTTTTTAACAGACAAAAGGAATTCCAATGTGTACAAACTGTGCCCCACTCCTTGCCGATTCGTTCCTGTATTCTCATGAAATAGAATTTCTTCTACGTCTTATTGAAGACAAGAAGATAGCAGAAGCTGTGTCCATTAATGTTGTATATAGACATATTGATGATGTTCTTTCAATTCACAACACTCAATTTGCTCATTGGCTTCCGTTAAATATCCTTCAGCACTAGAAATTAAAGAAACCAAAGAAACAGCTTCCTCTGCCTCATTTTTAGACTTACACCACGAATATGACACCAACGGTCATCTTAGCACGAGAATATACCCCAAACGAGACGATTTTAATTTCAAAGTTATAAATTTTCCTCACCCATGCAGCAATATTCCAGCTTCTCCTGCATACTCTGCTTATATTTCTCAATTGATCAGGTATGCAAGAGTTTGTAGCGAGTAAACTGATTTTTGTAAACGTCACCTATTTCTTCGAAATAAACTTATAAACCAAGGTAACAAGAAAAAAATGACTCGTCCGCGTCTTTAAAAAAAATCGTCGAAAAATATTCTATTTTGTTAGAAAATATGGTTGTAGATAGTTTTCTCAATTTTGAATTCCCTGTACAGTGAACGTGCTACGATGATCGTTTGATACACCTATTAGTGATAAGTGGTACATGTATATGATTTCCATCTATTTTAATCAACTAACCAACTCACATTCTACAGTTATGGCCATAAAACCTGGTTAACCCACCATTTTATTTGAAATGTCTGTACAAAGTCAGGTCCATTGCTGTAATTGCTTTATGTTGGTTGTTGGTTCTGGAGTTGGCCGGTTTCTCGGACTTTGATTTGTGGATTGTTTTTTTTTTTGACAGTTTCATCGGTGTTCGGTATTTTGCTCTTATCTTCATTTAAGGCAGGGTGGTATATGACGACTAATGGTATTCTGCTGTTTGTTATATTCGTATCTTTGTAATTCAGGCAACTAATTTCTGGAAACATTGTGAGCTTTTCCAAATGTCTTGGCGATGTTTTGGTTGTGTAGCCTCTTTTAATTAGATGTTTACGGAGCTCATTAAACGTTGATTTGGATATTTGCTGTTGATCAAAATAGATTGTTCACCACAGCAAACAAATGAACCCAATCATCCTAAAATATTTAATGAATTGTGGCAACATTTGGGACCAGATAATATTTTAGATGGCATATCTTAAAACAATTTATTTCCTAAATTACCAACATTTTAAGGATATCATTTTCGCCAACATAAATAATTAGAAATTCAGCAGGATGCTCATATTTTTCAAACTGTTCTAATGCCCTTCAAAATGACTCACAACTATTCCACTTTCTAACCTTCCAAGGTGGAAATTTGTACCAACTGGACGCGATCTATAATAGATGAATCCACAATTCAAATACACACAATTTTACAACCTATACCTATATAAATATTTTGAAGTCGTTCAAATACCGCAAATAATGGTACACGCAAGACATTTTGCAATTCATATTTATTATAAAATATAACAAAGCTCTAATCCCACTCTGATAAGTCTTTAAAATATGTTCAGCTGCTAAACTTATTTACCAAAGAATTGATTTTTTTTAATCATAAGCTTAAAACTCTCTGGAATTATTGTTGTTCTACTTTCTGGTTTTAGCCCAAGAGACATGAATCGATATATCTGAAATGGAGAAATTGTATCTGCTACTTTATTTGTCATATCTTCTATGTTGATTTGTTTGTTTGTTTGAATGGTGTTTTACGCCACTTTCAGCAATTTTTCAGCTATTTCATGGCGTCCAGTTTTTATTGGGGGAGGAAGCCGGAGTACCCGGAGAGAACCCCCGACCTGCGGTAGGAAAACTGGCAATCCTTGTCAATTAAGATTGGAGTCGAGTACACCCTGCCTGCAGTGAGAATCGAACCCGCAATCTCAGTGTTGACAGACCACGTGATCAATAGTAGACGAACTACCTTGACCACTCGGCCACCGAGGCCCCTCTTCTATGTTGAAAGCGTTTTGGACATTATTTAACATTGACTGTAAAACAAAAGATTAAATAAGCTTCATAATTAGCTTATCCTTTGATGATCATTTATTCGAAGTAGAAATTAAGGCAAGATTATCAATAAGTCAATACAAGCGTTTTTTTAATTGAGCTGTTTAATATATGTGCAAAAAGAGAACTACTGGTACTAACAAAAATTGCCCACGAGAAAGTAAAATATGCTTCACAAACTAAGTTTGGGTTACCTGAATTGTCAGGAAACAATGTAAAGTTACATTAGATATCCTAATTCGTTCTGCAAAAAACATTGACCATTATCTATAAACTTAGAATGATGTCAGACTTGGCTTCATTTTCTTGTGAAATGGTTTAGGAAGACCTGCCCGCAGGTCATAAAACATTCTAATAAATGCTCGGATTTAATTGCTTTGGAGCAAAAAGCCATCTAAATCTTTGACATAAAAAAGTAAACATATTTTTTGACCAAACGTTGTTTCTGTGCTAAATGTACTAAACATAGACATTAATGTTTCACAATCAATTGAATTAGCTACTCCAGATTAAAATTAAATCATCTAGTAATGGTCTAGCAAATGCAAACACGAACGCATGTCAACTACCAATTGAAGAGGTCGTCTCTTTTACCAATAGAATAAAAGTAGAAAACTTTTCAAACAAATTACAGGATATAGACATTTGTCAATGTAGTATTTGTTGCTAAATCTAATGCCCAACTAGAAAAAATAAATCAAAATCACAGGGATTTAGTAATAATAACCTGAATGCATATTTGATGTCCATTCCTCCCAGATTGGTATAAATTCACAAATCTTTTTTTCTAACATATTATCCGGAGATGAAAAGTAAAATTTGGCTTGATATACGAATCAATACTATTGATTAAAATACGTTTTATATCAAATGCCACCCACCATCAGACTTTTTCAGGAGTCCTATTGGCAATATAAGTAAATTTGAAGTCGAAAATTTTGGAAATGAACCTAAAATCTTACTTAGTTCAATTTCTTTCTCCAATTTCCTTACAGTTTCATTTTTAAGCTGCTCAGCAAAAAACTGATTGTTCGACAAAATATGATTTTAGGTCGTAGATTGTGACAAAATCCCTTTTTGAAAATCCATTATAGTATCTCATTTTATTGTCTGTTGTGTATGTCATGTATGTCATGTATATCATTGCTGTGTGTTGTGTATGTAATGTATATCATTGTTGTGTCTTGTGTATGTCATGTATATCATTGTTGTGTGTTGTGTATGGCATGTATTTCATTTTGTTGTGTTACGGATCATGTATATAATTGTTGTGTGTTACGTATGTCATGTATGTAATTTTGTTGTGTGCTAAGTATGTCATGTATGTCATTTTGTTGTGTGTTGTGTATGTCATGTATATTATTGTTGCGTCTTGTGTATATCATGTATCTCATTGTTGTGTATTGTGTATGGCATGTATATCATTTCAGTGTGTTGTATATGTCATGTATTTTTCATTTTGTTTGTGTTACGTATGTCATGTATGTCATTTTGTTGTGTGATACGTATGTCATGTATATAATTGTTGTGTGTTACTTATGTCATGTATGTCATTTTGTTGTGAGTTACGTATGTCATGTATGTCATTTTGTTGTGTGTTGCGTATGTCATGTATATCATTGTTGTGTATGTCATTATGTCATTTTGTTATGTGTTGTGTATGTTCTGTATATCATTGTTGTGTGCTGTGTATGTCAAGTATATCATTGTTGTGTGTTACGTATGTCATGTATGTCATTTTTCTGTGTTGTTTATGTCACGTATATCAGTGTTGTGTGTTGTGTATGTCATGTATATCATTGTTGTGTATGTTATTATGTCATTTTGTTATGTGTTGTGTATGTTCTGTATATCATTGTTGTGTGCTGTGTATGTCAAGTATATCATTGTTGTGTATTGTGAATGTCATGTTTGTCATTATTGTATGTTGTGTATGTCATGAATATCATTGTTGTGCGTTGTGTATGTCATGTTTGTCATTATTGTATGTTGTGTATGTCACGTATATCATTGTTGTGTGTTACGTATGTCATGTATGTCATTTTTGTGTGTTGTTTATGTCACGTATATCAGTGTTGTGTGTTGTGTATGTCATGTATATCATTGTTGTGTGTTGTGTATGTCAGGTATATCATTGTTTTGTGTCATGTATGTCATGAATGTCACTTTGTTGTGTGTTGTGTATGTAATGCATGTCATTTTGTTGTTTGTTTATGTATGTCATGTAATCATTGTTTTGTGTTGCATATGTCATTCGTGTGTGTTGTGTATGTCATGTATGTCATTATTTTTGTTGTGTATGTCATGTATATCATTGTTGTGTGTTGTGTGTTGTGAATGTAATGTATCTTATTGTTGTGTCTTACGTATGTCATGTATTTCTTTTGTTGCTTGTAAGGCATGTATATCATTGTTGTATGTTGTGTACGTCATGTATGTCATTTTGTTGTGTGTTGTGTATGTCATGTATGTCATTTTATTGTGTGTTGTGTATGTCATGTATGTCATTTTATTGTGTGTTGTGTATGTCATATATGTCATTTTTTTGCGTGTTGTGTAAGTCGTGTATATGATTGTCGTGTGTTGTGTACGTCATGTATGTCATTTTGTTGTGTGTTGTGTATGTCATGTATGTCATTTTATTGTGTGTTGTGTAAGTCGTGTATACCACTGTTGTGTGTTGTGTATGTCATATATGTCATTTTTTTGCGTGTTGTGTAAGTCGTGTATATCATTGTTGTGTGTTGTATACGTCATGTATGTCATTTTGTTGTGTGTTGTTTACGTCATGTATGTCATTTTGTTGTGTGTTGTGTATGTCATGTATGTCATTTTATTGCGTGTTGTGTAAGTCGTGTATACCACTGTTGTGTGTTGTGTATGTCATATATGTCATTTTTTTTGCGTGTTGTGTAAGTCGTGTATATCATTGTCGTGTGTTGTGTATGTCATGTATGTCATTGTTGTGTGCTGTGTATGTCATGTATATCATTGTTGTGTGTTGTGTATGTCATGTATGTCATTGTTGTGTGTTGTGAATGTCATGTATATTATTGTAGTGTGTTGTGTAAGTCATGTTTATCATTGTTGTGTGTTGTGTATGTCATGTATATTATTGTAGTGTGTTATGTATGTCATGTTTATCATTGTTGTGTGTTGTGTATGTCATGTATATCATTGTTGCGTGTTATGTATGTCATGCATATCATTGTTTTGTGTTATGTATGTCATGTATATCATTGTTTTGTGTTATGTATGTCATGTATATCATTGTTTTGTGTTATGTATGTCATGTATATCATTGTTTTGTGTTATGTATGTCATGTATATCATTGTTTTGTGTTATGTATGCCATGTATATCATTGTTTTGTGTTATGCATGTCATGTATATCATTGTTTTGTGTTATGTTTGTCATGTATATCATTGTTTTGTGTTATGTATGTCATGTATATCATTGTTTTGTGTTATGCAAGTCACGTATATCATTGTTGTGTGTTATGTATGTCAGGTTTATCATTGTTGTGTGTTGTGTATGTCATGTTTATCATTGTTGTGTGTTGTGTATGTCATTTATATCATTCTTGTTTGTTGTGCATGTCATGTATATCATTTTGTTGTGTGCTACGTATGTCATGTATGTCATTTTGTTGTGAGTTGTGTAGGTCATGTATATCATTGTTGTTTAAAATAAAATAATAGTAAAATAAGTAATTATAATTGTACAAACTTCTAATTTCTACTTTATATTTAGGCAAATAATGGTTTTGACATTCCCAATAATAATAAAATTTCCTCAAGTGTTATATGACTGAGTCACGAATGCTATAGATCTATATACATATTGCTAGTGTGTCTAAATGCTTATTTCTTAAAGTTAAAGTACATTAGGGGCTCGATATTTATTAATAATTATCACCTTGGAAGATAAGTCTTTATATTGACTATATGTTGAAAGTAAGTACACTCGTCATTTATTTTTTCTATATTGTGAGTGTATTGAGCACCGCGAGAGCCGAATCACGACCTGCCTTGTAATGAAAACGTAGCCCTATTTATACCACTGATCGACTCACTAGCTATTTGTGACGTAATAATCACTTAACTGCAACGACTCTGAAAGTTCAATTTTGACGTTTTGTATTTGTGGTAAAGTAGTGTCTCGTAAAATACGTAAAAACGGTCGCATCTATATTCAGTAAAATATAACCCAAGTAAATTGCCGCCAGGGAACATTATGATGTCTAATTGCCTTGGTTAAAAAGTGTTTAGAACAACTTGAAATCGTAAGTTAAGTATAAATGACTCACGTTATAAATGCCAAGTAAAATTTGAAGTTTTCTTTTACAATTAAAGCTGATATAATCACGAATAATAGAAAACACATTTAGTTATTAAAATAAAAACAAAAACGAAATATTTCAACAAATTTACGATACAGTTAAGCCAAAACTTTTGACTTCCGTGGCAATTAGCAATTTCAGGAAACACACTTTGATTCTGAATCACTTGCAGAACCTTGACCAGACTTTCCCCAGATAACAGCTAAGAATAATTCTTAAACATGTCATTCAATCATGTTTCGTATTTTATGAATAGAAATATTATTTATTTGTGAAACAAATAGTTATATTTTCAAAGTGAAATTAGTCGTCGCTATTTATAGATGTAAATGTAATTCAAAACAAATGAATTATTCATTTAACTATTTATGCCGGGAAGGGGTAACAGTTATTCTCTTCAAAGGAAACTTTGCATTGAAAAATCCATTACACTATATATGACTAAGCGAGTAATGTCGGATCGTATTTGAGTAACGGATTTCCAATAACGATCAATTAAGCCATGGTGACAGCAATAGAACCTCTAAAGTGACAACTTCCTCCTGGGTACAAAAAAACCCTTTGATTAAGTAGCTTAGAAGTCAACAGTAGTTAACGGCTAGCAAATCGGAATGACGATTGCAGAATATATCATATGGTAAAGTTTCTGAAACGTACCCAACATTCGCCTGGACTGATAGAATGTTGATATCAATAAAACAGGTATTTGACAAATGGAAAGTTGAAGTCGTCACGTTGTCGTGGAGTCTATTACTTGAAGTAGGTCTAGGTAAGAAGCCGACCTAAATGTATTGATGGCGTGTTTAATTTAATGCTCGCTATAGTAGATGAAACAGGTCACCGAATTTAGAATTGTTAAGAGACCAAATATTATAAATAGGCGAATGGTGCAATTAAAAGTCTGGGACAGTGTTTCGTCAGCATCCCTTCTAGGAACCTCAGAATCATAAGATTAACAAAACAGTTCTACCAGCAGATGAGCACAACCCATTGGAATAAAAACAATCTGTTTAAAAAAAAATTACAGATATTTTGCCAATAAAGAAAACTAACATTGGACAGATTTTATCTTTAGTGTATCTGACATATGGTACGTGGCTTATTGGAGTCGACAAATCAACATATGTATAAGGATGCATATACATTTTGTACGCTTTTTCAAACTATAGATACGTAAGACTATCGTTAACCGCATTAATAAGGGACATACTAACATGAGACATTTTGGAAACATTAGAATTATTATTAACAATCCACAGCTGAAGTCATTTGTATGAAATCAATTTGAACTTGTACTTTATTAATTTTGAAAATGATGGTTGAAAATAAATTAATCGACATAATCTGAAAGTCAAGCAACTGCAAATCAAATAAAAAATGATACATAGTATACAACAGAAACAAACAAAATAACAGAAGTAAGAAAATAAGTAACTTGAACAAAACAAAAGTAAAGTTGCACTCAGGTTTCATAGGCGAGTATGCAGTGAATGCCCTCTAATTATAAACCAGTAGACTGAGTTACTCATTGTAATGCCGAGAGCAATCCAGAACCCAGAAAGAAGTGATAATTGCTTCTGTTTAAGATATAAAGTCACGACTGTAAACGAATTGTCAAATAACAGTGAAAATAATGATTCAGGGTCAATCGCAAGTTCTTGAGCTATCAAATTTGCATAAAAATCCCCTTACTGATCTCATATTTGTCCTTTCACATTGTAAATATTATGCCCAACATAAGCCTCCCTTTTTCGCGCACTCCAGTCAAACTCAAAGTAGCCTGCACAGTTTGAACACTGATATTTTTGACAGTTTAGCTTCTTATGACTGCTTTCAACAGCTTACTCAATATGTACTCTTTGTAACTAATAAATAATAATCTCATGTGAGAACGTCCTTGTGTAATTTTCATATTATGCATAAATACTCTATGTATAAAAGGGCAATATTTGAGATACTTTGTATCGGAAACTGAAATGGTTGTAAATTACCTTCCGTGCAAATAGTTTTACAACATTCTGCAATATTAATCAAGAATTAAACGGCTCGTTATCATATTTGCTAATGTGATTACCAATACATGCCAAAGTTTGCGGAATTTAAAATATTTCTTTTTTTTTGCTGATTAGTAATTTTTCTGCCAGAAAAATGATAGTTCAAATCAAAAATTCATCATTTGTGCAATAAAAACAATCTATTCATGTTAAACCTGACTTTCATTGAAATTAAGGTACCAAATAAGGTCAAACAAGTTTTTCGTAAATATTTTTTGCATGTTAATTTACTGTCATCTTTTCTGAATAATGCTATGTGCATGAAAAATAATCTGAAAAAAAAGGTTTCCTTAAATTTTTAATCATATGCGTTGACAGTTACAAATGTTCCTCAAAAACAATTGGATAACGGCCCCTCCAATACTTTTTCATTTACCATATTTGCCTTCGCAAAAATGCGAGTGTTTATCTGCAATGAACTTTTGACCTTCTCCCCTTGATTTTCTTACACATGCGCAGTGTACATCTCCGGTCTCACTCATTCGCTGAATTACCTACAACTGAATCATGTCACAGGTAACCATTTTCAACTTTTTTATTTCAATAATGCTATTCGTTTTTGTTTCTGGAGACGCGATGTAGTTATTTATTAAGAATTGCTTTCTCAACATGACATCAGTTTTCACCAAAACAAATAACAAATTGGTACAAACTAATATAAGTTATCAAATCTAAACATAAATTCCCCTTACATACGATTTGATTCACTTCCAGTCACAATTTATGGCACAGCCTGAACATCGTGATAAAAAATACTAAAAAAATTTAAAAGTAGAAAAATGTTAAGTGCTCTGCTGGCTTCTATTGTTTTATTTGGTATTCCGGACGAAGCTATAAGTTATTGCACAATCCAACTAGGTAGAGAAATAACCTTTCGAAGCGAGGAGTTGTAGTTTTTTGCTGAAACCCCTAACCTTTATATTCGCATTTCAAGTCATTAAAACATGTCTTATTGCTGTATATTATTGAGTGAACATACATATTATGATTTGAGTTTGTCCATTACAAATTTTGCCCTGCGGATGCTTCTTTTCTAAAATTGTGTTCTACCTTATTTTATGTTTCTATCTTTGACATATAAGTCTGTAGTAAAGTTTGTTTTTATTTCAAGTGTCTATTCGTTTCTGTATTTGGAGCGTTTTATTTTCTTGTGTAGAGTAAATGTATAACAATTTTGATGAATTTGTGTAACTGTTTATTGTGTGATTGGGGATATTGTCTAATTTAGTGCATCACATTAAATATTGTGATAATTGATCTTTTTGTTATTGGGCACACATACAAATGTCTTACCTTCTACCGATCTATAAAACGCCTTAAAATGAAAAAAATAAATAACATACATAAGGTACAGTAGATCAAGTTCAAATACGTGGTGGGAAAAACAAGCAATAAATGAAGTTTTGATTTTTGTTTCTTTTGCAGACCTACCAGTTCCACATGGAGATGACCTGTGAGAGTTGTGCTAATGCAGCTAAAAGAGTGCTGGGACAGCTTGGAGGTAATCTCTAATGAACAATTATAGGTGTTGCTGCTAAACGCTGGTAAATCTATTATTTACTATCAAGTGAACCATTACAGGTGTTGCTGTTAAATGGTTGCTGAGCGAACTAAGAGGCAATCCCTAATGAACAATTATATGTATCAGTGCAAAACTAGTGCAAGGAAACTAAAAGGAAAGCCTAAATTAACAACTACACATGTAGGTTTCACTGCTAAATAAAAGCTAGAAGTCATCACTTATTAACAAATATGTGTTGTTACTTAACAAGTGCGTTCATAACTAGGACATTATCTCTATTCAATAATCATAAGTGTTCCTGATAAAGCAGTGCTCGAAAAACTAGAAGATGATTTCTAATAAGGTATGTTTACATAGGTCACCGCTATAGTCATGTTACTTAAGCCTTAAATATTTTTGTAATTTTATAACTCTTTTGCATTTCAGTTTTTCCTCAGTTTTTATCTTCATATAAATGTTTTCCATATTCTAATATACAAAAATATTTTTACTAGTTTATATTCAAAACAAATACAGTTTGACCACATAAATTTCCTCGTTAATACACACAGTAAACACGGTCCATATTCTACTTGTACTGCACAAGACATTTCCAACATGGATCCATCATTTATTTCTTTATCTTTACCAGACAAGGTTAGTAATGTTGCTACTGATGTTAGTACAAAGACAGTGACAGTAACTACTTCCATGAGTAAAGGTGAAATTTTGGAAGCCTTGAAGAAAACAGGGAAAGCGGTGTCATTTAAATGATAGAAAGTGTGTACATTTACATTGTATAATTTTTACAGACTTGGACACGTTTTTATAAAATTGTTATGTTAGTTTTTGAGCTTCAACTTGCACATCTAAAAAAATTAATTTCTAATGTTTTTGTTCATTTTAATTTGCCTTCCGTTCACAAATATACCATTTATTATTTATCTATGTATCTGTAAGTTAATTCATTCCGCTGTCTATATTTTCATTAGTTCGTCCAGTTTTTCCTGCGCATGCGCAAAGTATATATAAATAGTGCACGGTGTTTATTCATCCACATGCACAAAACAACTAAATAAAGTTGTCATTTTGTTGGTTCACGTATTTAAAATTAAAGGCAATTTGATTCAGTTTATTAATTAATTAATTTATTTATTTTGTAAGCCTACATATATTTGAATGTGTAGTTTTTTATCATTTTCAGAGTTATCTCCTTACTAAATTATTTACTTAAGATAAGTTTTGTTATGTTTGTGCTTGCTTTTCACATTTGTCAATCTTATTTCTTTATTTCCTAAAATATATAATTAGTTTAATTTAAGAAATAAATGACTTTACTGTACACAAATAAACATTAATTTCCCCCTCTGTATGATAACAGCGTCGTTCGTTTTGTCCGTGTCAACACTTCGGCTGAGGGTTTAAGTGTCACTTCAAACAGTGTGTACTTAATTTAATATTTAAACACGAATTGCCAATTTTTTATACAAAAGGTTGATTTGATGGGTACTTCGTCCTTCTCTCCAAATCAAAACTAATATGTTGCTAAAAATTGAGTTTAACACCTTCAAACAAGCAAACAAACACTCGTTATATGATTCTGTTACTTTAATTGAATTGATTGTTTTTCTATTAATGACAAATGACGAAACCAGTTTAAGTTTAATTAAAATGTTTGAGAGCCGATAATTATATAAATAAGAACAAAAGAATTAGGTAGGTTGGATATTGCACGCCTTTCTAAAATTATGGAAAGACTGTGACATTAGATTGAGTTTCCCTGAGCATTCCTAATTCGTTGGAGATCTATAATTCTGTCTTAAGATATATTTTGGTCCTCTCGCATTTGCATTGAAAATTCGACTCCAAGATAATTGGCAAGAATGTTTGGTCTATATTTATTTGTTTTTCTTTTACCTTTTCAGATATATGGGCGACACTGACTGAAGAATGCTTATATATGTACATTAATTCATATTGGATCTTGCTGAAAAAATTTGTTAAATCAACAGCTTCTTATATCAATAAATTGCACTGATAAATGTTGCTTGCAGCCACATTTTGATTTTATACTATTATGCAAACTTTGCCATACGCTTTATTGTGTCAAGGAAAGAAAAACATTTACTGTAAGTTTTTTCTAGAATGCAAAAAAGCCTTCTGACCAATTGCATTGTAAAACAGGTTCCCAGTTTAGGATAGTAATCAAAACTTTGCCAAACAATCAGTGGTTAGTTGCGTGCGTCTACTTGTTGTCGCATGCTTCTACTATTTACATTCTATTCATGACTATTATCAAGTAATGACTAAGTGCGTTTTAAGGTTCTACTACTTTTTGTGAGTGAAACGTTAATATTACACTTGACTCCATATTCTAAACCAGATTCCTTTAGTGTTGCTGTAGTTTGATATTAAATAGAAGAAAACAAAGGAAAATGTTCAAAGCATACAATATAGTTCTAGCCCCCGTTGTGGTTTTTTCAGTCATTTGTAAGGCAGGTCAATGTCGGTACACAAATTATGTACCGTTTATATAATTATTACGCGTCTGTCAATACTGCTTTCGCCGGGTGGAGTCTTTGTGCGGTCTTTATTGGCAAGAATTGTAAGTTTATTACCGTTGGCGGTTTCACCTCCTGCTTCCCCCACCTCATTAAATATGTCATCTGTAAGGCAGGTCAATGTCTGAAACAAATTATTAACACGCTGTATGAACAAGATCAACTGTGACAACTACCCTATATATAATTTTACGCTGTTACCGGTTGGAGTCTTTATTGGCAAGAATTTTGAGTTTACTACCGGTGGCGGTTTTAACTCCTGCTCCCCACCTCATAAAACCCAACACCATAATATAGATGAAAAATGCTAGAAGTGTCGTTTAACCGAATTCAAACAAGCAAACAAAACATTTATCTTGAATTGAAAAAAACGCACAAAAAAGTCCTAAATGGCCTGGATGCGAAGCAAGTGCTTTAAAAAACAAGGACTGGAATATAATTTGTTGAAAGTAGGTTTGTGTACAAAAATGTTGGAGTTGATAACACAAAATAGGCACCGTTTTCTGCAAATGTTCGCAAAATGACAAAGTCGCAAAGTCAGGAAAATAAGGAAACAAAACCTCAAACAATTCCAGAATAGCAAGTGCACAACTACACAAATTTGCAATCTTTCTGTGAAGGTTCAGAAATCTGGGTGGAAAACTAGTTGAAGTTGGTTACAGAATATAGTGTTCCTCTTCTCGCCAACCTGTTTTTATATTCTTGTGAGGCTGAGTTCCTAGAAGGCCTGCTGAAAATAAAAGATACTGGCCCAGTCCTTTAATTGAACATTCGCTATATTGATGGTTTTGTCCCTCAACAATGCTAAATGTGGTGACTATTTACATTCAATGTACGCTAGCGACCTTGAAATTAAAGACACCAGCAATACATTAAGGTCAGCGTCTTACTTAGACCTACTTGTAGAAAAAGACTCATGTAAACAACAAACTAGACTCTACGACAAACGTGATGACTTCCAATTGTCAACTTCCTGTTCATCGACAGCAACATTCCGACAGCTCCAGCGTAATGTGTGCACATTTCACAACTTATACGTTATTCTATTGACTGTTAAACTACTCAAACAAAGGTGTTTTGTATCTAGGTTGATGTTATCTCTCCAGAAGTTCTATGGTTGTCACCATGACTTAATTGATCGTTGTGGGAAATCAGTGTCTCAAATACGATCTGACATTTTCGCTGAGTCATAGGCAGTGTTTTCTATTACTGGATTTGTTTCGTCCCTAGACATGACAATGAGTAACTCGACGGGTTGCACTTAAAATAATACTTAAACATTTGCAATGAAACTTTGGTTGTTATATTAATCTAATTATATACTTTGCCAGTAGTAATTTTAAGTCGTCGAAAATGATAAGCCATGTTTATTCAACATTTTATTTCAAAACTAGCAAAGCTTTAAAAACATATTATCTGATGCAAACGTTTCTATTGAGTTTCTACGTATATAAACAGGTGTTCGACAGGTTGAGCAGGTTTTGTCTACATATCAAACCTGTTGTGTTACTTAAAGTCATTGTCACAAAAGTTCAAATTAAAAGAGTTTTAAAATGATATAAAATAGAGAAGAGGTTCCGGGAAACAAATCTTGAATTATTTACGGGACTTACAATCCGTCTGTAGTACCGTATTTGTGCAGATAGATTAAAAAAGTGAACAAAGCTTGAATTATTTTAATTACAAAAATTGAAAACAATAACGTCTATTTGTAAGCCTTATTACTTGGACTTTGTGGTAAAAAGTAATTAATTCTGATAAAAATCCAAGTGATGGAAAAAGACAATCCACGTTAGTTTATTATTTTAATCAGTAGCGAACAAAGCTTTACGATATATAAATTATCCGATTTCAAAACTGTATATTGATTTCCTACGTTTAGAAAGAGGCGTCACAATAAACTTGAACTTAGAATTGTGATCTTTGAAAAGGTAAAGTCCATTGATGGTATAATTCAGTATAGGTTATAAGTTATATTCAAACGTCAAAGTATTGTGACAACCATACAATATATCTATCCAACAGATTTCCGAAGCATCAGAAATACAGCTTATATAGTCTACAAATTTAGCCGGGCAATGTTAGAATTATATTTTAATACTGTCAAATATTTGCTTATCCTCAGCGGGATTCGAACTTACACTGACACTGTGGCACCTATTCGCTTGCATTATGTCCACCGCTTAACACCACTCGGCCATATCCGCTATAAAAAATACAGCTATTTATTGGCTTCGTATAATGTACTCAATGTGACTGCATGACAAGTAACTTTGTCGTCCTATATAATATATACAAAAATTGCGTATACTACACGTCATCGTGTTGTTATGAGGGTTTCTTTGTGACAAATAAAAACTGAGTACCGCAGATGATCCTGCCTATGCTACTTTTAAAAATAAGGACAGGTATATTTTTACAAAAATTATTTCTTCTAAATATTCTGCGATTTAAAATGTGGCCGTTTTTTCTTTTAATATGGTCCATTGCAAACTTTGACCAAAATTTGAACGGACGTGTAAGTTAGAGACATTCCATTGTTGTCTATTCGGAATCCTTCGGGTAATGTCGTTTGCACCAGAGGCGAGAAAAGTCTCACGGTTTGTCCGAATACCATTTTATGTCACGAAAGCAGAGGAACATTTGTAAACAACAATTATATCCCTTTAGAAACAAAAATATCAGTGGTTACTATGACAAAAATATCTGACATACTCTGAAAAATCGCCATAAGAAAATGAAAAAACGGCCGAATTTCAAACCTACGAATGTCTCGATCTTCAAAAGCGGATACAAGGAAAACAGTTTTAAATTGTCTATACGATTTACCACGGTTTATTATTATTATTTTTGTTATAGAGTAATCAGGTTTTCCGGACAAGTATGCAGTGCCTGCCTCTAATTAAACACTATAGAACTTTAGTTAGAAAAATAGTAAAAACGTTTGAGGGTTCAGTATCACTTTCAAGTTTTTTTATCCATCAATTTAGCATACATTTCATGTGATTTTATTGCATCGTTAGCATATGTTTGGAGAACAAAATTCTGAATGTGCTAGATATTGTGTATTATCTCCCTTAGACCTCACTGCATTATTGTATCGACCGTATGATGTATTGGATGACAATTCCTGTCTTTTCAACGCACAATTTTCGCTGTAAATCATTAAACTGAAAGCATAAAATAGTCAGAAACATAATATTTTTTTTTAAATTTGAGCACACCTAAACGTTTTACATGTGAATTTACTAGTACACTTTCTGCATCATGTTTTATGCATGTAAAATAATCTTATATTAGATTTTTTCATAAATTTTAATCACATGCAAGCGTAGGTAACAATCAGTGTGCAAAAACAATTGGAAAATGCTTATATGCATTTATTTATCTGCAATGACCTTCTGACCTACTCATTTTGTCTTGGTTTTCTTACACATGCGCTGTGTTCGAGCTCACTTATTCGCCGGAGGTTCCTTCAACTGAAACATGTCACAGGTAGTTATTTCGAACTATTTTGTTGTAATAATGCTATACTTGCTTGTTTCTGCAAACGATATGTACTTATTAATTCCGTTCTTTCTCGAAATCATATCAAGTTTTAAGAAAACAGATCATCAAATTATACAATCCGTCGTGAGTTATCAAATAATTGACCATTTGTGTACACATAACTTGAAAATTGTAGTGCAAAATTAATAAGGAAATAGAAAAGTAGAAAACAAATGCTGGCTTCTTCTGTTTTATTTTATACATACAAGTTATATTTATATCACTCGTACATGAAAGAGGTATTTAAATTAAACAATTTTGAAGCAAAGCGTTGTCTTGTTCATTAAAATTTTGGTCTTCATGTGCTTTTGTCTAAATTTGTTTAGGTTTATTGTATATCTCCCCCTTTGAAATGGAGGTATGATTTAAATTATAATGGTTTCTGTTGTTTTAAAGGTTTATATTGTCTTAAATTTGGCATAACGTATTTATCTTGTGTATATTCAAAATATTACAAGTTTAATGAATTTATGTGTTTGAAACTGTTGTATTGTCCGATTGAAATTGTAAAGCATACCAAGATTTCTATTCTTAAGTCTAATTAGAGGTCTAAGATAAGTGAGGTTATTGGCTAACTGAGCGTACTACATTAAATATAATAATACTAATTATTATTATTATTATAGGAAAACGAAATATTAAGAAAATAATTGTTCATCCATTAACAGAATTACTGGTATATGAAATTCACTACCCATTGAAACTTTAATTAAGTAGTATATGTGTGGTGAAAATATAAAGCAATACATGTATTTTTTTTATTTCTGACGTTTTACAGACATTCCAGTTCCACATGGAGATGACGTGTGAGGGTTGTGCTAATGCTGCTAGACGAGTGCTAGGACAACTAGGAGGTAATTCCTAATAAAAAATTATAGGTTTGCTCCTAAACGGGTGCTGGGAAAGTAGTAGGTAATCCCTAATGAACAATAATAGAAGTCGCTGCTAAGAGGTTGGGAAAACTACTCCATTATGAACGATTTTAGGTGTCGATTTGGGAGAAGTGCTGGAACAACTAGGAGGATATGTGTAAAGAACAATTATAGTTGTCACTGCTTAACGGTAATAAGAAAACTAGGAGGTTTTGTAATGAACAATTAAAGTTGTCACCGCTAGACAAGTGGTGGGACAAATAAGAGATAATCCTTCAATGAACAATTGTAGGTGTCACTGCTAAACTGGTGCTTTGAAAACTAATAGGTAATCCGTAATTAACAATTGTCTTGCATCTAAACCAGTCCTTAGATAAGTTGGACGTAATCTCTAATTAAACATTTTAAAACAAGCTGCTGAAAGAAAATTAGGTTTGTTTATATTAATCAAAACAATATTCAGGTTACGCAAACAAGTTAAATGTTCTATGGAATTCCACAACTATTCTTTGGACAGAGCTATAGAAAATAGTTGTATTTGTGCTTGATAAAAGAAAAAGAAATGTGTTACTCTTTGGTGACCCAGTCTTTTGTCTTCATATCAGTGTTTTCTTTATTCTTTTCCAAAGTTTTATTTGTGTATATTTAACAGTTTTTATCAAGAATAAGTCGAATTTGACTTCATAAAACTGCTGGTACAACAATTATTTTTTATCTATCCTATTTTAACGTTAAGTAGGTCGGCTATTTTGATCGCACTTATCACATGACGTAAATGCTTTTATCACGTCTTTTAGGGTTTCCGAGCATACAATATTCGAGTTTTGCTTTAGTGAATTTTTAAGGACAAAAGAGATTTGTAAAGGTAAGTTTAAAATAAATAATCGAATCATTACTTAAAAGCCTCTTTTTTGCCAAAGCTCTTTTGTCTAACTTTATATGGCCTAAAGATCAGTTTCCGCATGGAAATTTCTTGATAGCGGTATTGTGGAAAGTGTTTACATTCCATTCTGGTTTGAATTATTTATAAAAAATTTCAAATAGAATGGGGCTTTCACGATTTTTTTATTCTTTTAATAAGTTAAGTTTTTTCGAAAATCCTAATTTCAATTAATTTCAAACTTTGCTTTACTTCGATAATTTAGAGTCTTTTTTAAAATATATTTGTTTTTTACGAAAACCCAAGAATGTCACTATTTCATTGTCATTTTAAGGCTATTTTCATTTTTAGATATTCACATATTTAATCTTAAAAATAACAACTACCTTACACATCGCTTTTGAGGAGACTGTTAGTGTTAAATATAGAGGAATCAATAGCAATGGGAGAAGACATGATGAAAATGAAAATTACAATTATATAGTCAAAGTACAACTGAACATGCATAGAATACATTGCCCAGTCGAAATTAGAATTTACAGTATTGGGTCTTTGGCAGTATTGAATTATTATAAAAAAAGTTTTGAAATAGAATAGGGCTATCTTGATTTTTTTTATACTTTTAGTTAGTTAATTCAATTTATATTAGATTCAAACTTTTCTTTACTTTGATAATTAAGAGTCTTTATAAAAATATACTTTTTATTCCTAAAACCTTAAAATATCACCATTTCAATGTTATTTAATGCTATTTTATAATAATAATAATAATAATAATAATAATAATAATAATAATAATAATAATAATAATAATAATAATAATAATAATAATATTAATGTTGATGATAAAAATAATAATAAAAGAAACCAAATTAAATACTAATATCATGTTCTTTCTACATTTCATATCAACAATGTTCTCCTACCATCTGAAAGAACCATACACAAAAACTACTTGACGATAGCATGTCGATAAGGAAAGTTTCCAAGATATGTGTCCAAAACTCTGAGAGATCGTAGACATGGAACATAGATCCAAAATGTTGCACCATAAGAAAATCGCCTTGCTATTACTTGATGAAGAGCAAAAACTAGTAAGCACCTCAACAAAATGGCCGCTTTACGGTATGGATATTCCAGGCAGAACGTTAAAGATATTGCAACAGATTTGTGCATCCTCCTCAACAACAAACCAGGAATGACCCACCAATTAGTATGAACTGGTTTTATGGTTTCGTTAAAACGCTGGCCAGAACTTATGGTAGTCAGACCTAGGTATCTTGAAATTAGCAGAGCAAAAGCCGCAAATGTATCAAACAGTAGGAACTCTTTCATCGAGCAAGAAAAGGGCTCGGATAAGTAATAACTTAAAGATCAGCCATATTTAATTGTTCATGTGGAAAACATCGACCTTACAATAAATCATAGACCACCCAATAAAGTGTCTGCAGTTGATGTTCCAGCTCATGAAATAAATCAAGGAAAAGATGAAAAACGTATATAGCTGGGATGCAAACCTTAGGAAAAAACACATCACCTTACCTTATTTATCCATGCAAACGAGTGATTGATGAATTGATTGAAGAAAAATCTCCCTGAAGCGTTGGTAAAGTCTCAGACTTAGGATAGTCCAATTCGTCTTTGTTTTTAGATTGGGTGAGAAATCACTTCGCACAAAAAATGTATAATAATTTATGCCACACAACTATCAGATCACAAGAATGTGTTATTACTAAATATGATGTCTGTATCTTTTTGGCCTGCAAATCTTACTCACAATCTACATAGTGCCTTCAGAAGTGGCATATATCCAATAAACTTTGACATTATTAGCGAAATATCTTTGAAACCTTTTGATGTTTTCTTCAGTGAGGATGAGAAAAGTGTTAGTAAAGACAAGTAGACAGAGTTGATGAGAAGGGCAGCAGAATTGATAAGAGAGGTGACAGTGAGAAAATGAGAGTAAGGCCTATGGTTGTTAATATGTGTGAAGCAGGTAGTGCGACAGATGCAGTGGTTAATTTAGCAGAGAGAGAGAGTGAATCATCAGATGGCTAATCAAAGGGGAGATGATTTGTTTTTGTTGGTAAAATGAAGAAGATAAAGAGTGGGAAGACAAGAATCGGAATATTTTAAGTAGATTTGTGAGTAGGAAGACTCTAACTTTAAATAATTTAATAGAGAAAGTAAGAGAGCACAATGTTAAATACCCGAATGAGAAAATTAGTGAAAGTACATGTAAGTCAAAGAATAGTTCAGAGAGCCAGGATAGTGTGAAGACTAGTGCTTGTGATTGAAAGAAACCTTTGGCATGAAAAAGGAGTTTAAAGTTGTAATGAAGAGTGGAAAAAATGAAAGTGCAATATTCTCAGTGGCCAAGAACAAGTTATGTGTTTGTAAATGATTTTAAGCCAAAAAGAGATACTGAAAGTGAGAAAGAAAGTGAGGAAGAGTAATGATGTGTATGTAAGCTGTTCACTCCTAAAAAGATGAGAAAAGTTGTGTGTTTACCAAGTGGGCAAAGTGTTAGGTTGTGGCCACTGTGTTTCATTTAATTTATTGCACAAAAGTGAGAGTTTAGAAAAGTGGTGATACCTTTTTGTGTATGCATTGTGAAAATTAACTTGATAAGAAATAAAACAATAATTTCTATTACTGTTCAATTTTAATTTTGGAAAACTCGAAACATAAGAATATTAAAATGAAATGTCATCAAAGATACCAAGGTTAATGATCAGTTAAAAATCAGTCTCAGTTTTCATCCGATATAAGTTCTCGAACATTACATTTTAATCAAGCTTATAAGAAATAATAATTTATAATTTATTATACTTTATTACTTAATGTATTGTATTGCGTTTTTTTAACCAAAATGTTGTTTTTTCATAGTTAAAAATAAAAACACATCATGTGACCGATTCGAAGTCACCTGAGATCGCCGTCATTTGAATTTTCAATAACAACAAATTGGTCATTTACCGGTATTACTGTTTGAAATGGCAATTTATACTACACGTACTTAAAAAGTACTGAAGAGGCATTAAAACAAATAAACATATAAACAAACACGCACAAAGCCGATTTGGCGTGAAAAAGCATATATATAGACTTATGTGACCGACTTTACGGTACACGAAGAAATGTATAAGACGGTGCATATTCTACCTGTACTGTACCTGACATGTCAACACATGTCAAAATTGTTTTGTCTTTATCTTAATCAGACAAAGTTAGTAAAGTTGATACTGATGTTAGTACAAAGACAGTCACTGTAACAACGTCAATGAATAAAGATGAAATTTTAGAGGCATTGAAGAAAACAGGGAAGGCAGTGTCATTTAAAGGATAGAAGGTATATACTATACATTATTTATATTTTGCAACGTCTTGGACCTTTTCTTTATAAACTTGTTATGTGAGTCTATCGAGCTTTACACTGCATCTCTGAAACCATAATGGTTAAATTTTAGAGTCCTTGCTTTCTGTTTACCAACATAATCATACTGCCTTTGAACGAGGGTGTCATGGTTTTTTATCACATGAAGAAAAAGTTATCACCCGAGAAGAATTTTAGCTGATGCGGCTGATCTTTTTCCATGTTGGCAATTTTCGTTAAGAGCGGGTGACATATTTTTTTATTTCACTCTTAAGCTTCAGCAGGAGCGGGTGATAATTGTCCGGTTCTCCAATCGTCGATCTGAGCGGGTGTTTTTGTTTTTCTATATCACTCGTTGGGAGGAAAGCACGAGGAACGAACATCCGTTGCTATAATGGGCGGGACAAAATTCGGAATCAGTAGAAATTAACACATGGTTACTATCCAATAAAAAGACAGCATTTTAGCATGCAGTATAAGAAAAATAGCAAAAAAAAACGACCGAACAACAAGAGCTAAAAGTCAAGGGACAGTTACAAATACGATGTAGACAAACATACACAGCACAACACAACAAAAACAGAGTAACCCAAAACCAATAAAATCCATGCGAGCACCTAGTGCTCTGGAGGAGTTAGCAGTGCCTGCCTCTAATTACACACCATTCGAGTTACTCATTGTCATTGTCTAGGAAATCCAGGAATAGGAAACACTACAAATGACACAGCGAAAATGTCCGATCGTATTTTAGAGATTGATTTTCCCTAACGATCAATTGAGTCATAGGGGTGACCATAAAATGTCAGGAGAGATAACATCAACCTAGGTACAAGAATCCTTTGTTTAAGTAGTTTAGTGGTCAACAGCAGTAATCGGTCTAGAAAATCGGAAAGTTAAATATTTGTTGAATGCAATATGAGCGGTTTTGAAAATGTTTATATAGAAAAACATGTATTGTTAAGAAATTATTTAATTCGTCGGTATTACAAAACGGTTTGTGAAATCGGTCCAAAAGAATGATCAAGAATCATCAAAAATGGTCTAAGATGAAAGATTTTATTTTAATTATAATAGTAGATTATGTTAAAAAAATCAAACAACCAGATTATCGTAAAAAAATGTTTAGTTTATATTTTGTGTTTTTATTTTCAGATTCATGGCCACGACAGGACACTGCAGGAATGTTTTTTTTATAATGCTTTGATGGATATCGGACACTGCTGAAGAAATTGCTAACTCTTATTAAAAATTTTTAATAATATTTTAAGCTTAATAAATTGCACTGGTAAATGTTTTTTGCAGTCACATTTTGAATTTGGAATAAGTAAAAAGAAAAGATTTGTGAATGTCTAGTAATGGAAAATATTTACTAGGTTTTCTTAATAAAAAACAAAACAACAAGAGGTTACAGTCAAAAACGATTACACATCATATTAAAACAAAATATACAATACGACAGAAAACAAAAGCAACAAAAGCGAGCAACCCAGATACCTAAAAAGCTATGTGCGCATTGAGATGCTCCGGACAATTAGGCAGTGCCTGCCTCTAATTAGACACTCGGCAAATTGCTCGTTATCACGTCTGGAAAATGGTCAAATTAAATCAAAGGAAAATGTTTTGCTGATATGACAGTCAAACATGTACGATCATATTTGAGAGATGGATTTCCTATAGCAATCAATTATATCGTGGTAACGGCTATACGCAAGAGTACAAAAACAGGTGGTCGAAGAGAGAAGCACATTTATATTTTCATCACGTTTCACGAAAAGAGGAAACTTTAAAGGGAACTCGCATATTCCTACAAGTTATGGGACTTTTTGAATTACATTCAGTGAGGAATCAGTATAGTATTCCTTATAATGGCCATAATGCAATGAAATCACCATAAGATTGAAAATTTCTATATAATGACCTTCAATACAGCAATGCTGAATAGTTAAAATCAATTGAGATTTGTAGGCGCCAAAAAAATTAAATTGCAACCATTAATTAACCTTGTAGAAAGCTGAAGAAACAGGTGACAACCACCGACCTACCACAAGGAAACTGACAATCCTTATCAATTAAGGATGAAGTCAAAAGGTCGAATCAGCCTATTACATTGAAATCGTATTCAGAGAGTCATGTAATGTTAAAATGATAAATAGCGAGTAATCTTGTATTCCCATTGGTTAGGTATGCACAAGATTCTAACAGATACTTATGTGAAACTTCTTTATATCATAGAAGTGGCATAGATGCATCTTGCATTATTGGAATATGACTATCCCGGATATGTCTAGATTTCGGGTTTAACATGACTGAGACGACAGGGCCTAAGCGTGGAGCAGGAGTTGCTTACCTTTTCAGAGCATCGAGGCTCTGTCCGATTTTTAGTGGGGTTAATGTGTTGTTGATGTCCCTTATTTCGTTTGAGCAAGGTTTTTCCTGTCCCTGAGATATTGTAAATTGAGTACTTATAGTTATCTTCGATTGTTTTTTGTTCTCAAAAGTTGGCCACGAGCAAGGATGCTATATAATAATGCTGAGCTGTTACCGCTGTAGAAAAGTAAGAAAAGATGTTGGGTGCCAGTTAATCAGTTCTAAATAACCGTCCCCGACTAAAACATGTGATTAGATTGCAAATTGTATATTCTAATTCAAGTATAGTAGAGAGATTAATAACGGAAGTATATTTGTCATTTAAAATAAATGACACTTTCAGTTAAACAATTTGTTTCTCTTTTGAAACTTTCATCATTTCATAGATAAATATTTTACATTTACATTTTTATGTTCCGCTACAGTAAATATTTTTTATACAGTTATAACAAGATTGTCATATCTGATTTGTGCTAAATTATAATATACTAGTAACAATTTGAAATTTAAATTACATTAGTAATACAAAATATCTTGTGAGTCCAACTAGCCAGATTAATGAATTTGCTACAAGTTTGATGTTTTATGAGCATACACCCCCTTGATAGCCCATCTCAACTGTAGATGAACTGTGTGTTCGCAATTACAATAAATGTGTTTGTGCATGTCACCAATTAATCTTTGACAAACTCTAAATAAATACGACTATCAGAAGGGTCTGTTGTTTAAGTAGACATATAAATTCCCGAGCGGCTATGAGTGATATTTACATGAAAGGAAATTTTTATATAATATCTTACTATACAAGGCTAGCGTAAATTTCTTATCTTTTGTTTTCTTAATATATTTTTATCTTATTTCCGTTTGACGCATTATTGTTTAGAGACATTATTTGTTATTATTCGAAAAAAACACAATCTATATCAAAAAGAGCTTTACGTGATAGTTATTTTTAACAAAATTGGCAGATTCCTTTGAAACTGTGAGAACACAATTTCAATTAGGTTAATACAAACGAAAAACATGACATTAACTGTCGTACAAGTACTGTTTACGTAATATTATGTAATAATTATCTCTTGCTTATCTTAAGTAAACATGGATAAACATTAGCATGATATAAATTAAATAACGTCGTGTTCTTATTTGAATATTAGTCAGGACATTTTTCAGTATTGTACTTAACTGAACTCAAAACACCTACAGCTAAATATTCATCATAAAGGACTTTAAAAGAAAGATATATTAATCAAATAAAAATATTCTTTTGAAACTGCAAAGACAATATTAGTGTATTTTAACAAGTTTTAGAGACTGATTGACCTTCAATCTGTCATTTCTGCTGAAAGACTACATAAATCTACAATAAGGAAAGACAATTAAAATATGTATTTTGTAATTGTACCTATTAATATAAAGTCGCTAATGCCTAAACATTTTCCTTTTTATTATGCAAAGTTTATGCTATGCCATATGTTTGTGTACAACGACATAAGTAATAATAAGATTGTATAGAGGCTTTATTTCATATGATACCTTTCAAAGTTATTATATTTAAAATTCCATAAAATAGCAATTTTATCAATGTAAAAATATTTACATGGCCTTATTTTCTTATTAACATAATCTACCTATAATTTCGATGTCGAGACTTTGTTGGCCGAGTTGTTAGTGTAGTTCATCATCACTATGTATCAAACGGCCTCGGTGGCAGAATTGTTGGAGCAGTTAGTCACCTACTTTTGATCACATGGCCTGTCAACGCTGAGGTTAAGGGAATAGAATTACCCACAAAATTGTAAAGTATTGCCAGTTTTTCTGCCGATGGTAACTGAAGGTAGATTTAACATGAATGTTTTTCTTACAAAATTTTATTAAATTTTAACTGCAGTTAAACTATAACTTATATAAACATGTAACAGATTATAAAAGTTTAAAAATACATCTTCCATCTAGAAACACTTCAAAACTATACTACATAATAAAATGACATACGGAGAAACTTATATCTGAAAGAAATGGTTTTGGATATTGGCCTCTTTATGTCCGACTTCAGTTGTTTCATAGATTATACGTCCGGAGCACAAGAGTGCACCCATGGTTTGCATTGGCTTCGGGTTATTCTCTTTCTGTTTATTGTGTTTTTGGTGTTTGTGTTGCCTTTTTCTATATCCGGATTTGTAACTGTCCCTTGACTTTTGGCTTTAAATGTTCGGTCGGCTTTCTTTGCTATTTCTCTTATTACTTTGTTTTGAACAAGATTACAATGTAATAATTGTACTTGTCAATGATCGTGGAAATTGACTTCTTTGGTTTTACTTTTCTCTATTAGATGTAGTTATGAGGTAACATTTTGCGATAATATTATAATATATTTACGTTTAAATTCATCTCTAAAGGGATATTATAACAGAGTATTAGAGTCGCCAAACTTATAGCTTTCTGAAGAACCTTTGTACAAAGATCATAGCAGAATTAAATTATAACATTAATAGAACATTTCGATGGACGCTATACACAATTTTGTACAAGAAGCACTTACACTTTTGGTAATTGTTCCAGCCGATTTTCCACAGAGTGCATTAACATCAACAGACAACTGCCTTTTCAGAGGAATTACTTCGCGCCTTTTCTAGTAAATTTATAACTTTTGTATTTTTGACGTGTTATTCGCATTATCATTTTGTAAAAGTTCATTGTAACCTCATAATCATAAGTGTTGTTATGCATTGAATATTTTCCTTATTCCATTTTTTTCTTGGTTATATTCAGGCCATTGTTTTGAAAAAGTTATGCGGTATAATTTCAAAATTTCAATGTACATTAAATGCCGCGTTTCGAGAGCTTAATAGCTACAGTGAATAATTATTGATGTTAGTAAGCCTCTTTTGTCTGACAAAAATATTATTAATATAATTGTATCTTCTTGTGATCATGGAATATTACATAACACCGTATCATGCGGTAAGCCGTTACAATTAGAAAAATATTGACACTTATAAATAGGAAAATGAAAACAAATATTTAGAGCTGTTGTGATAGTGTATTGCATGGGTATCGAAGACACCTGATTATAGTCTACTATCTTTGAAACCGGTCTCACCAGACAAGATTATGGTAGTCAAGCCTGCTGACGCGACGAAAATCGCAGGCTTAAATTTGAAACTCCTTGACAATACACCTCTATATGTGTACCCAATTCCCCGTTGTATCTCTATTATTTAATTTATGGTTTAGTTTCTCAATCAAGAGTTGCCTACCTGTTTCGAATTATGCATTAAACATCGCTACCGCAAATGATTACTTGTTCAATAAATCAATCAATCAACTAATAATATACTGTTTTAATTTAATACACCTCTTCATTGCAGTGTAAGTTTGCCTTTTTTTCACTACGTTCTTATTTCTAAATATTAATTTCTGTTTAGTTTTAAATTGGTAACAAGTGTATAAAATATTATCATAGCTTTTATGACAAAAATTGACATCTTATAATTTTTGTGGTATATAACTTCATTAAAATACCACAAGGTCACAAGATAACGTATAAAATATGCACAATATAACGCATATTCTAACACCGATAAGCAAACTAAAAAAGATCATCTGTAGCATTTCTAAGTAATTCAAGATCAATCGATTGCAAATGGCTGACTCATAGATACTTTACAAGTTTATTTTGTAAAAATAACAACTAATCATGTTGAACTATACACTTCGTAATTCTGGACTTTGTCGCTGTTATCGCTGCATTTGAATATTTATTTGTAGAAATATACCGAACTATGCATGCTTTTGCTAGTTTTATGTTCTCGCCTAACTCGTCTTTAAGCTTTTATTTTTAAGAGTACATTGCAGCTGTGAGGCCACTAAAAAGATAACGATGGGGTTTGTGTAAAGAATCGTTTTCTTTCAATATTTCCGATGCTGGAAGATGTTGCTTTTTTGGAGTAACCTGTATGTAAGGTATTGATGGTCTTTAACTTTTAATAACGAACTCGACATCTGCCTTTTTTGCTTTGCGTGAGGTTTCAAACCATGACCTACTAGATATCTATGACATTTTAATACCACACTTGTAAGCTATGTTTAGCACAAGAAATTGCATCTTTGGAAAAATGTTGCATTTGCAATGGACAACTATACTCGGTTTGCTTTAGTGCATAAAGATATATTATGCAGTTAAAATATATTTATTTATAACTTAACTGAAAAAAAATGGGATAAAGGCATGTAAATTGTCAAATATTTTAATAATAAAATGTCACCCAAGAAACCAAAGTTAATATAATATACTACGCCAGACGCTTCAGTGGGCTTCAAACCAAAAAAATTAAAATATTCTTGTTTGAATTATAAGTAGAATAACATTTCGCCAAGCATTTATAACACACATAATGCATTAAATTTATAAACTGAAATACAGAAGTATTATGAAAAAAGCTCATCTACTCGCCTTAAAGAAAATGTTTTGCGGTATATGCTTATACACTTATTAAATTGTTGCACGCTATGGATCGAGGCATATCCGATGGCAAGATTATTGAAGAGGAAAACCATTTCAGTTACAATAAATATCAGACTTTTAACGGTATTTCTTTAAAATAAGGGTTCCTTGTAGCAAATTGGCATTCGAAAAGCTCTTACAATAATACCAAACAACACTTTAGATTTAGGATAAAGTTAGTTCAAGTACAATTACATAGCGAAACTTTTATATCATCAGTTGAAGAAAAACACTGATGAAACCTGTTGGTCAGGCGAGAAATGTGTGCATTTTCAAAATGTAAAACTTTGTCTCCTTTAACTAGGTATCTAGATGCTTGACTGAGAGTCCTAGTTGTGGGGTCCACAGAAAATGGTTCGAGAGGTTTGTGGCAAGTCAAGTGACCAATTTAGAATATACATCATGTGAGATACACTACCAGTATCGTGACTCCTTATGTTCTAGAGTAACTTAAAACAAAATAATAGTAACCCGAAACATATGCCTAAACGATTGTCACTTAATTCGAAATTAGGTCATCAAAATAAATCAAAAACAGCAAGATGGGTTTAACTTCTCCAAAGCCGGTTTGATCCCGTCTCGAATTATTGGACAGCCGTTTACTTTGAACTCTTAATGTTGACCCACGCAAAGACATTGTAGTTATATATCTGTTTCAAATGTGCCAGTACTTTGACATTCTGTTGAGTAAATTGTTAATTTGTTTTTAAATCTCAACTGTTTTTGATGAAATTTGTGAACTTATATGTGGCTTGTGGGTTTAAGAAGTTTGATAAACATTACTGAATATATAGAAATGGAGAATACCACATATATGTCAGCTACAGACAATATCAGGTTTAAAATAGGACCACCTAGAAATAAGGCTTAGTACAAATAACATCTCAAAATCTTTTCATTGCCTGATTATACTTTATTTCTTTTTGGGTTTTTTTACTCCACATTGTTCCTGCAGTTTGTATAGTAGTTGCATGTGACTTACTTTATCGAATGCTTTGCTAAAATCCAGCATTATTAAATAAGTCTGTTATCCTTTGTTAAGGTTACGTATAAAGTCATCAACAAGTTTCATCCTTTGTATTTCGCATGATCTGCGTTTACGAAACCCATGTTGTAAATCATAAAGAATATTGTAGCTCTTAAAATAGTCTGGACGTTTTGAAACAATAATCTTATGCTTTTTCAAAGTATACAAGTCAAGAAAATCGGACTGTAGTTTGCTTAATCGCTTTTAACACCTTTCTGAAAATAAGTGACATTTGCTCACGTCAATTCCACTGGTAGTTTACAAGTATTACCAGACTTCTGAAACCCAATTTGTATTGTTGGAGCAAGTAAAAGTGTTATTTCCTACAATACAAGTGGTTAAATACTGCCTGTTTATGAGGGTGGAGTTATATAATTATGACAATTTGTAGACATGAGGGTGAAAACTTATTGAAACTGATTGCTAAGTTTCTGCTTTACTTTTGTTTTCGTTATCAGTGGTACCAGTGAATTGGTCAAATAAAGGTGGTATACCGTGTGCATCTTGTTGTGCAGCGTTTAGTAATATGTATAATTTCTTTGTTGAGAATTAAGCTTTTGCATCAGTTTGATTCCCGTTAGTACCCAATATATATTAAACATAACTTTTATGTGCTATTTTTATTTTTATTTTAATGATACTTGCGGAAGTGGGCTTTAATAATATCAACTGGGTTTTTATTTTTCTTGATCTTTATAAATCCTCGTAGTCCAAAATTCAGAGAACCTCAATCAGTAGACTGGAATTTAAATTTCAAACCTATTATGGATTCAGTTTAAGACTATGCCAGAGAATGGATTAAGAGAGAAAGGACCCAGAACAAGAAACACTGACTAACTGGGTAAGAACAATAAAGTCTTTGGTACAACGTCGAATTAAGAATCTTAGACATTGCATTAATGATCGACCTAAATCCGTATTCAAAGACGAGGATGCTATTAGGTGCCTCAATGACAAATATGTTGTCTTCCCTGCAGACAAGGCTTCTAGCAACGTTGTGTTTGTATGTAAGTCACATTACTATGCATACCTCGTTAAAGAACTACGCATCAATGATAACTCTGGTAATCACACACACAAACGTACCACATTTGACAAAGATGAATACTTGCTAACCATAATTCCTTCAAGACTTCTTTGAAAATTCATTATGACAAGAGTCTGAAGACTTGCCATACTTGTATTGGATTATAAAAATGCTTAAAAATCCATATAACGAAAGATACATAGCCGGCACATCTACTTTTGGAGAATGTGTTTTCAGTAGACAATTGGAATTCAGATGGGTAAAAACTGTGCCCCACTCCTTGCCGATTTTCTACCTACATCATTTTAGACTTACACCTTGAATATGACACCAACGGTTATCTTGGCACAAGAATTAGAACAAACGAGACGATGTCAAACATGTAAATGTTCCTCATCTATTTCAGATTCCCCTGCATACGGTGTTTATATTTCTCAATTGATCAGGTATAAAAGAGCTTGCATCCAGCATACTGATTTTCGGTTACTAAGGTTACAAGAAAAACGACTCGTCCGCGCCTTTAATACGTTTTACTATAGATACCGCTTCTTTGTCTCAACATATTCTATCTCGTTTGAAAATATGGTTGCAGATAGTTTTCCAAATTTTCGAATTAAGTGTGCAGTGAATGTGCTACGATGGTTTTTTGGATACGACAATTAATGACTAGTGGTATGATACCTATCATTTTAATCCACTAATCAAATAACCAACTAACACACTTCAGAAATGAAGCGGGTGTTTTTGCATTCCGTAAAACCTGTTTTAGCCCACCATTTCGTTTGAGATGTCTGTACGAAGTCAGGACTATTGTTGTAGTTTCTATATTTTTGGTTGTTGGTTCTGGATTCTGTAATGTAAATCGTACGGATATCGACAGCCAGATATGTCCTAAATAATTACGACTACCGAAGCAGCGTAACCCAAATGCTAAGCATCGTCAAGTGGAACTCGCTCGAACATATGTGTGTTTACAATTCCTTTTTTTCTTTTTCTTCGAGATCAGAAACCAAGCCGTTGCTGTTGACCAGGTTTACCTTATCCCCACAAGAAATCTCAAATACCTAAATCCCCCTGTCTCTTCCCCAGTAGTACTCCAATTCCTACTTCCCTAGAACCATCAAAAACTGGAATAATCTCTCTCCCCACATCAAATCAAGTCCCAGCCTCAACATCTTTGCTCAGATGCTGGCGACGGTCACTTTCCAAACGGTGTATACCCTTGTTTTAACTGTAACATACTGTTCCTAAAGACACCACTACTAAGGTCAGCCTCTTACTTAGACCTACTTCCAGACATAGACTCGGGAAAACTATAAACTAGACTATATGACAAACGTGACGACTTCAACTTTCCAATTATTAACTTCCGTTAATCTCCAGCAACATTCCAGGAGCTACAGCGTATGGTGTGTACATTTCACAACTTATACGTTATTCTAGATCCTGTGATCAGTTTATCGTTTTTTTAGACCGCTCACTGTTGTAGACCACTATAATACTCAAACAAGGCTTTGTTGTACATAGATGTATGTTTTCTCTGCAAAAGTTATATGGTCGTCACCATGATTTAATTGATCGGTATAGGAAATCAATCTCTCAAATACGATCAAACAGTTCCGCTGAGTCATAGTTAGTGATTCCTATGCTTTGGTTTGACCTCTTTTTTAGACATAACAGTGAGTCACTTGATGTGTGTCTAATTAGAGGCAGTCACCGCTTACTCGTCCGAAGCACCTGAGTGCACCCATGGTTTTTGGGGGTTCGGGTTACTCTCTTTCTGTTTTTGAGTTTTTGGGTTTTTGTGTTGCTGATTGTTGAGGAGTAATAGATTAATACATGACATTAAACTTCGGTATCCAAGCGAACACAGTCAGTGCTATTTGGAAAGCCACAAATCAGAACCCTTGGAATGTGATATCAGGAGTGCCACAAGGAAACGCATTGGGGCCACTACTTTTCCTGACGTACATTAACGACCTGCCAGAAGCCACAATATGAAAGGCCAGATTGTTTGCAGATCATTGCCAGCTGTTTCATCGCATTAAGAAGAAAGACGACACAACAGCTCTCCAGAAAGACCTAACATCACTTGATTGAATTTTGTTTGAATGGTGTTTTAACGCCACTTTCAGCAATTTTTCAGCTATTTCATGGCGTCCAGTTTTTATTGGGGGAGGAAGCCGGAGTACCCGGAGAGAACCCCCGACAACATCACTTGAAGAATGGGAGAAGTGGCAGATGAGTTTGCACCCCGAAAATGCACAGTAATTAGAATTCCAGAAAAAGATCAAATACGCCAGACCCCTCAACATAAGAAAAGACCTATCATAGGCCCCTCACCAGACCATAGGCAAAGCGTCCAAGACCCTTGGCTTCCTGAGGAGAAACCTAGGTAGATGTACACCAGCAGTTAAGAGCACAGTTTACCGTACACTTGTTCGACCAATCCTTGAGTATGCGGCACCAGTATAGGATCCCACCAAATCACTCTGACAAAGGACATTGAACATGTGTAAAGAAGATCTGCCCGTTTGGCTACAACAATTACAACGACAACTCCCCTGGCTGCGTAGCAGAGCTTCTAGTGCGATTCCAAAGGGAACCACTCCAGTGCAGACGATGGAAACAACGTCTAGTCTTGCGCTACAGGATCCAGCATCACTTAGTTGACATTGATCCTGACCTGTTTTATTCAGCAGGAGAATCTAGAACTAGAGGATGCCACAAACTCATGCAAACCAGACCCAAGCGGTAAGTTTACTACTATTCCTTCTTCCCCATAACAACCCGAGAATGGAACAAGCTACCACAGGCTTTAGTGGAGTCGGGTACAGTGGAGGACTTCGGGTCCAGGGCGAGCACCACCTCCTGGACCCCAGCTTACCTTGGATATACCTACCCCTGTTTTTAGCCCTTTTTTGATTGTGTATACTGCATTTGGATTTTACTTCCAAATTGGCTCTTGTCAAGTTTTGGCTGGAGCCTTCTGTCTGTCTATCCCCGATTCCAATACACCCGAGGGCGACTCGTATCCGGGAAGATGAAGAAGACATGCTATTTACAATTAAAAAAAATTTAAGTAAGAATAATCGTGTTATACCCCAATTTAAAAAAATTGTTCTAATGTCAATAACGCGATCCAAGTCCTATAGGCCCAGAAGTGACCTTCTGCCTGGTTTTCAGACACGTGTCATGACATGCGAAACATTACGAAGAATTATGAAAAGTTAGTTAATAAACATCCATAAAATGGGGAATACAGAAGGTTATTTTATACTTTCAAATCCAAATACAGAAGAGCATGTAAACAAGGGACTCATTTTTTTAAAGCAAAATATCATGAACAATATAAACAGTAATATAAATAATGATTCAAAAACATTCTGGGACCTTCTTAATAAGCTTGTTAGGATCAACAACCCAACTAAAACAATTGAATATCTTCCTCACCAAACTTTTATTGATTTTTATAAAAAAAACAAAAAAAAAAAAAAAAAAAAAAAACTTAACACAGGCAATGCAATTAAAAAATGATTTTCAAAAACACATTGAAAATCAAACACTAAACATGTTAAAAGAAAAAGGAAATTATTCTGAAAATTCTGACAATATAATCATAACTGAAATAGTTAAGTAAATAAAAACTATAAAGTTAAAAAAAGTACATCAAGTGATCTTATTTCAAACGAGATGCTTAAGAATGGAGGACTAGCTATTCTTAAGCCTTTAGAAAAATTATTTAATTTTATTTTAAGCAATGGTAAATTTCCAAAAAGTTTGAATCAAAGTTTTTTTGGTGCTTTACACAAAAATGGTTGTAAATTTGATCCCAATAATTACAAGGGTATATCAATAACCTCGAACCTGGGTAAACTGTTTAATAGAGTAATCCTTAACAGAATTTTAACACATGTAAATGAAACTTCAATGTTAAGTGAGAACCAAATAGGTTTTAAAGAAAAAAATAGAACTGCTGATCATATTTTCACCTTAAAATCCATAATTGATCACTACAAATACAAGGGAAAAAAAAGGTTTTTGCAGCTTTTATAGATCTGCGAAAACCATTCGATACTATTTGGCGTACAGGGCTTTTTTCAAACTCTTAAAAGCTGAATTACCTCACAAGCTACTTCAAATAATTTTATCCATGTACGAAAATACAACAACAAGAATAAAATTTTCAGAGGGATTAAGTGAGCAATTTTCTTCCAACTGTGGAGTCAAACAAGGGGACATCCTAAGTCCTTCACATTTTAATATTTTTATTAATGATATAGTTTCTGATTTGAAATCGAGCAACTGCAACCCAGTCAATACTGAGAATCTTTCAGTCAACTGTCTACTTTATGCGGATGATATAGTTTTATTATCCGAAAGTGGTGAAGGGCTACAGTCTAGCCTCAATACATTGAATACATACTGTTCAAAATGGAAATTTTAAGTTAATTATAGAAAAGTCAAAAGTAATTTTGGGAATTTTAATTTAGCTATGTCAATTTTGGCTGAAAAAGCTAGAAAGGCTTTGTTTAAGATAAAAAAGTCTATTGGACTTGACAATCCATGTAAACTTTTGGAAAAATTATTTGTTGATTCTTTAGTAGCTCCAATACAGTACTATTATATTGTTCTGAAATTTGGGGAGTGGTTGTTGAAATTTTACATATGAAATTTATTAAGGAGATTCTATGTGTACATTGTAAAACAACAAACTCTGCTTGTAGAGCAGAACTTGGTAGAGTAAACATGAAAAGTAAAATAAATTTGCTGTGTATTAAATATTTAGATCACATTCTTTCATGTCCTTATATGATACATTAGCTTTCAAAATATTTCAGGTGACAAATTCTAGCAATAAAGTGATTAAACAAGTCTCAAAAATACTAAATGATTTAGGTTTTTCCTATATAAAAGTAATACACACTTCTTTCAAACCCATGATCCCTTTCATTAAACAAAGAATTTTAGACCAAAGTATACAAAACCAACATGCACAAATATTGAATTCAAATAAGCTACATTTTTATGGTATTTTTTATAAAAACACGAGAAGCTCTTATGTTGATATCCTCAAAAATAGATCAGAACGTTCCATTTTAAGTAAAATAAGATTAAGTGCTCATTGCATAGAAATAGAAAAGGGAAGGCAAAACTCAATACCTCTAAATAATAGACTATGTAAAATGTGCAACAAGAGTGTAATAGAAGACGAAGTCCTTTTTCTACTAAATTGTGAAAAATATACAGAATTGAGACAGTCTTTTCAAAATGATAGAAAAAAAATATTTAGAACTGTCCAATAATATAAACAATAGAAAATTACTCTCTTGTATAGGTAGTAGCTCTTTAAAAGTATTAATTACTTCATTATTTATTAATAAATGTCTTTTAATTCGAAATCAGTCAGCAGGAATATAATTAGTTTAATTGGTATTATGGTATTAATTGTATATGGACTAAAACATGCATTGTAACTTAGATTTTCATAATTGTTTACATTGTATCAGATCTTTTCACAACTGATGTTATTACATGTATATATTGTTACTGGGCAGGGGCGGATACAGGATTTTCGAAGGGGGGGGCGTAAAAAGGGGATATCGGAAAAGGAGGGCCACGAACAAGGTTTTTATAGTGTTCCGTAACCTTTATTTGGTATAGTATATACAACAGAGATAGTAGTTAATGCATTAATTTATGGCGAGGACGAGCGGGGATTACATTTTTGCCTTTGGCGCTGGTTGTTACCCTCCCTGTTCTCTTTTTTTTCTTTCCCCTTTAAAGGGGGGGGGACGTACGCCCCTACCCCCCCTGGATCTGCCACTGCTGGGCCTGTGCCATTATTATAATGTGTTTGTGTCAATAAAATTATTATTTATTATTATTATTATTAATTATAATGATTTTACTTAACACCAATGCCTATTTATTATAAATATACATTTTTTAATTATAAAGATGATTTTATATTTTGTTTACTTTATAAAACAATGTGTACAAATAGGACAGTGTACTAGCTCGTATCAGAATATTTTAAAAGTTGTGCCACAAGGGTCAATACTTGGGCCTGTATTATTTAACATATTTTTAAATGATATTTTCAGTTTTGTTAAATACTCCACTCTGTATAATTATGCAGATGACAACACTGTGGTTCGTTCTGACGAAAATTTATCTGTCTTGAAAAGTACACTTGAGTTCGATAGCATAGCACTCATCAAATGGTTTAGTCTAAATAAAATGAAAGCAAATCCAGATAAGTTTCAAGCAATTGCTATAGGTAAAAAATCTAACAATTGTAATCTTATGTTTGATTTAAATGGTACAATTATAGAAGCTGAAAAAGAAGTTAAATTGCTTGGTGTCACAATTGATTTCATGTTAGATTTTAACTCCCACATTACAAATATATGTAAGAAGGCAGCTCGACAATTAAATGTTCTTAGGCGAATAGGTCACCACTTAAATCGACTAAGCAAAATGACAATCTATTACTCCTTTATAATGTCCAACTTCAGCTATTGCCCTCTTACTTGGCATTTTTGTTCTGAAACCAATACTACAAAAATTGAAAAACTGCAAGAGAGAGCTCTACGATTTGTATACAATGATAAATCTAGTTCATATGAAAAGTTACTAGAAAAATCTCTTCTACCATCTTTAAAAATTAGACGCCTAAGAACTATAGCTATTGAAACTTTTAAAATTATTAAAAAAGAAAGCCCGGTATTTTTACAAGATCTCATTGTTATTAAAAATAATTCTTATAACTTCAGATATACAAACACAACAGACATTCCTCATGTGAAAACCACCAGGTACGGCCTAAAATCTTTCAGGTACGCAGCCCCTAAGATCTGGAATAGCCTTCCTCAAGAATTAAGAGATATTACAAATCTTAATCAGTTCAAAATTCATATTAATACCTGGACTGGACCTTCATGTACATGTATTATTTGCAGATCTTAGGGACTTTGTGCCAGAGATACACTGCTAAAGATTTATATTTTAAGCCTTGCTTTTTACTTGCTTTTTATTTTAAAGTATTTTGCTTTCTACCCTACTAGTGCTTTAAACTGGTGCTATGCTCATGAACTTTTACTTATTAATTGTTTTATTTAAGTGCATGATCATTTTAAATATTTTGTCTGTAATATGCATTGCTCTTGCTTATGCTTGATGTGCTTTTAGCTCTAACATTTTGTTTTAGCTTTATGTATAAGTATGTATGTGCCTGTCTTATATTAGATTATATAATTTCTGTCTTAACATGTTTTGTATGTCTTACTATTAATATGTGTCTTGATGTGTGTTTATTTATTTTATTGTATTGTCGGTATAAAAGCTCCTGAGAGCTTATGTTTATTGTTATGTATGTTATCCGACTTTAAATAAATATTACTTACTAATTGACTTTTATTATTGATCTGCATTGCTAAATTAATTTTTAAAAAATGGCCTGTGCGTGGATAATCAGCCTATCTGTGGATAGATCCAGTTGATGATCTTCTGTCAACGCCTATCCTACAAAAACGTAAACAAATATCAGACGGCTGGGGTCATTATCCTATTCATGTAATGAATTTCCGGTGCATGTCAAAAGATGGCAGGATGAAAAAATAGTCCCAATTTTCTCTTTTGTTTCTGCTTTTGCTTATAACTGCTATTGCTTAAGAGTTGGATATTTTGAAAGGTATGGCATTACTGTAGAACAAGAATATATTTTTTTCCAGTCAATGTCTTTACAGTGGAAGCACTTCCTAAAGTGTGTAATGTGGTACAATGTGACCACAACACTGAAATGAAAGTAGAAAAACCATTCTTAAACTTTAAGGTAATTTTCCAAAAAAAAATCCGTGGACAGGTATACTTTTCTCTCCATTTTTATGTAATTTAGCATTATAGGTGTAATGCCCCATATATGAAATTTTAAGTGAAAGAAAGATTTTTTTAATAAAAAATGTTGATGTCTCGCCCGTCCGGTTACTTTTGCTCAGGCTATCCAAAAGGATAATGACCTCTGTAAGAGCAAAATTTACAAATTGGTCAAATACACAAATCCCACTTGTCAGGCACTTTTTATGAAAGGGTACCAGAACTCATTATAGGAAAACATCTTTTCTGCAAAATATATCTTCAGGTTTTATAGTTATAGTCTGTTTCATTATCTGAAGTAAAATTTGACTTTTTGGCCTATGGTATCATAAAAAGTGATTATTTTTGCAAAAAGCACACTGTTTACAATTCTATAGAGTAGAGTAAGGTAGAACCTAAGGTGACATGAAATAAAAATGTATTATTGGTATTATATAATACCTTTCAGACCAAAAATTGATTAAATAAAGGTAAACCATGATCCTATTTCATGTACCAGCACTTATTGCTAGACAGAAACATGTATCATACCTTGAAAATTGTAACTAAAGATTAAATGTATTCATTTTGTTTCTTAAAAGAAGGTTATACAGCAGTATTTTAATCAATATGTAGTGTTTATTCATTCCTCTGGCCTCTAGGTAATTATTTGGCATGGGTAGGCATCATTTGCAATGTGTCGTTTTAATGTAAAGTCTGTGAATCTAGTATGCTTTTGGGTACTTTGAACCAATCAGTCTAGTCAGTTGCTATGTTTTCTACTTTTTCAGTGACTTGGCATGCAAAAAGGACTGAAAAGATGCCAATGAGTCTTTTTGTATAACAATTAAATGTCAGTTTTCTTAAAACTAGTCAAACTCTACTTTGTGCATAGTTTTATTAAAGTTTAAGCTACAGAAAAGAGACCTCTGCTTCTCAACCTGAATTCCATTGTGGTGTATTTCTACTTAATAAGTTCATTTATACACTCATTACAGCTAAGAAAAGCTTTTTTAGTTAGTTTTTTTCTTTTGTGAGGAAAAATGTTAATTTTTATATCATACCGTCATAGCAACAGAATCGACTGTTTTCAACCCCCCTATATTCAAATGAGCTCTCACTTGATAAAAAGTTGCTTTTATCAGATGTGTTTCTGCTTATTTGGTAACTATTACACCAGTACTGTCATAAAAAGGTGATATTTTGACTGTTGTGCCAAAATTGTTGAACAGAAGAAAAAAATTATACCCTTACTGTCCTTATCAGTTAAAAATTGCTAAAACAAGGATTCACCACATCTTTGGAAACTGTCATAATTTTTATTTGAGTAGCAATATATTCAAACTGCATGCTTATTTTATTTACAGAATCATTAAATAACATTAAAAAAAATTTTGGTGGAAATCCGGAACTGTTGGCTTTGCTTAAAGGGGTCATTATCCTATTCATGTAATGAATTTCCGGTGCATGTCAAAAGATGGCAGGATGAAAAAATAGTCCCAATTTTCTCTTTTGTTTCTGCTTTTGCTTATAACTGCTATTGCTTAAGAGTTGGATATTTTGAAAGGTATGGCATTACTGTAGAACAAGAATATATTTTTTTCCAGTCAATGTCTTTACAGTGGAAGCACTTCCTAAAGTGTGTAATGTGGTACAATGTGACCACAACACTGAAATGAAAGTAGAAAAACCATTCTTAAACTTTAAGGTAATTTTCCAAAAAAAAATCCGTGGACAGGTATACTTTTCTCTCCATTTTTATGTAATTTAGCATTATAGGTGTAATGCCCCATATATGAAATTTTAAGTGAAAGAAAGATTTTTTTAATAAAAAATGTTGATGTCTCGCCCGTCCGGTTACTTTTGCTCAGGCTATCCAAAAGGATAATGACCTCGGCTGGCAACATGAAGGAGTGCAGAACTTGACGGATATTTCAATGGCATTAACAAGAATATTTTTTGTCAGACTGTCACAGCACAATATAGGCTCAGAATTAAGCTTGCAGCTAAAAGCAACCAACAGAAACTATGTTTTTCAGAGTGATCAAACACTTTTAAGACTGAAAAAATGGCCAAAGCAACAACACATTGTAAGTCTTTACATTGTCATTGAATAAAAAGTCGTCTCTTTTTTTCAGAGGAATAGTAAATATGTGTTATTTTAAATTAGGAAAATATATTTTGGTCCTAAAATATTAACCAATTTGTTGCTATTTTAATGCATGTTTCAGAAACCCGTTAAAAGTATCTTTGCCCAAGTCAAAAAGTTTAGTAACAAATCATGAACAAATCATCTTCAAATGACTTTCAAATCATTATTCAGTGATTTCTTAAAGTGATTTGTTAGTGATTCAACAACAATTTACAACAAAATCACTTTAGGACAAATTCAGTAGAAGAGATTTGTTAGTGATTTGTTTTCTCAAAGCAGTTTGAAAGTGATTTCTGGTGATTTAATAGTAATTTATGCTGATGGGGTCATTGTCGACCTGGGTACTATATCAGCGTACCCAGGGTACTTAAAATTTAAGAAATGGTTCCCAGGGTACTGTCGCTTAACATAAACGTACCCGGTGTGGTAAGTATCGGGAGATTACTTTCATTTCCTTCCCCTGTTTGGTCCACAATTATAAATAGAAGAATGGCCGTTTGTTACAGTTTACAGTTACGTTTGTTTTGATTATGTGCATGTTTATGAACACTGTTGAAAATTAATGGATTTGATTCAACAATATTGGTCTGGGTACGTTTATGTTAAGCGACAGTACCCTGGGTACCATTTCTCAAATTTTAAGTACCCTGGGTACGCTGATATAGTACCCAGGTCGACAATGACCCCTTCAGCGTAATTTATTTGTTATGCCTAGCTAATTGAAGACTTCCTGTCAGCCATTTTCTGGTGGGAAAGTCGGGGGACGGACAAAATCCCCCCCCCCGGAAAAAATCCCTTCCGTGTAATTTAGCATAGGCGGACAAAATCCCCCTCATTAAATTTACAAGGCGGACAAAATCCCCCCTGTAAAATTTTCAAGGCAGACAAAATCATTCCCAAGTCTTATTATGGTAATATCGATAAGTATTGTGCATCTTCTTTAATAGGTTTTTACGTGGCACTTGAAATGGTGAATGAGGCAAAGATTAAAACATGGTGGTTTTTTTATTCACTGAGACACATCAGGTCGATTTGTTTGTATTGTTTGGTACGACATGTGTTAATAAAGGAACCACGGCATTTGATCCCTTTCATTATTATTTACCGAACAAACAATTCAATTGATTGAACTAAATTATACCATTATTTTACTAAATTATAACTTATTTATAAAAGCCATACCCGTTTCAATTTTCTACAAGATATACAGAATGTTTTGCTCAAGTAAGCGACATTCGTTTGATCACAAACATATCAATTACCAAGTCATCAATAAAGCACTGCAATTGAGTCAAACAATCATTATTATTAAGTAATTAAAAAATCTGGGGTTTTTTATAGTAAAATATCAGGTCATTTTTTTACGATTTATATGTGTACATGTATATGTACGAGACTGTACTGATTAGAACATTTAAAAAAATCAGATTCTGTAGGGATTTTGTCCGCCTTGAAAATTTTACAAGGGGGATTTTGTCCACCTTAAAAAATTAATGAGGGGGATTTTGTCCGCCTATGCTAAATTACACATAAGGGATTTTGTCCGGGGGGATTTTGTCCTACACTCGGGAAAGTCATACACAATTTGGAGAAGCAAACTTCAAGACGTTTAAAATGTATACTTGAAACTTATTAAAAGATGTAGAAAGTAAGTTAATTTAGCTAACTTTAATTTAAAATTTATATTATTTAAGTACAGTTCGTGAACATTATTACACTTTTTAATGTTAAGGTAATGGAGAATAATGCATTTATTATTCTGCATGAGCTAGACTAGTTATATATATATACAGCAACGCCATGGAAGCTAGGCTACTAGTACACAAGTAATTACAATGTAGTAACAAAGTACATGTTCCACTATAGGCTTGCAACAAGTCCCTTTCACTTTTTTCTTGCTTTAGAGAGTTACTCTTTATCAACATGATAATAAAGCAAGATGTATGTCTCTTATGTCGAAAATATTCAAAGGGACTTGTGGCAAGACTAATGATCCATCTATATGCTTAAACTATAGTGATCAGTCTGTCCATCCGTCCGTCAGTGTGTCCGTTGTGCCGTCCGAACTAATCGTGTCCGGGCTGTAACTTTCTTATCTTTTGAGGTAAGCTTTTGATATTTGGAATGTAGGTAGATAATATCAAGGCGATGTGTGGCATATCGTGGTTGTTGACCTTTGACCTTGAACTTTGACCTTAAGGTCACATTATTGCTTTCAGTATTACAAATTCATGTCAGGGCTGTAACTTTTTTATCTTATGAGATAGGCTTTTGATATTTGGAATGTGGGTAGATATATCAAGGCGATGTGTTGCATACCATGGTTGTTGACCTTTGACCTTGAGCTTTGACCTTAAGGTCACATTATTGCTTTCTGAATAACAAATTCATGTCCGAGTTGTAACTTTTTATCTTTTGAGGTAGCCTTTTGATATTTGGAATGTTGGTAGATAATATCTAGGCAATGTGTCGCATACTATGGTTGTTGACCTTTGACCTTGACTTCAAGGTCGGTGGGGCCCACAGAGATGGGTACCATCTCACTGATATCTAGTTTTAATTATTTTGACTTTGTTTTTGTCCTTTTTATTGCCAGGTTTGGTGTGATTTTTTATTCATATTCAATTTGATGTGATTTGCTAGTGATTTTATTCAGTTGTTTACCCTGATTTGATAGTAATTTGACAGTGATTTGGTAGTAATTTGACACCGATTTGATAGTGATTTGGTAGTGATTTGCTAGTAATTCATATGTGATTTGTTAGTAATTTGTTAATTATATTTTCCAGGTTTAGTGTAATTTTTTAGTCATTTGTTGGAGTGATTTGATAACTAATTTGCATGTGAATTTGCATCACTTAAATCACAACCAAATGACTGATTTCTTACCGATTTGAAAGAGTGATTTGTTTGAGGTATTTTTTTACTTGGGTGACTATAGTACAGTATATATTTTATTTGTAATTCCTGTATGAACACATGACTGTTGAGCGTGAAATAACCGGGAGCGAAACCGGAGTCAATGGATTGCCAGGCTGCACACAGATGCTCTGACAGGTGATTTTGACTGAACAACATTGTATATACTCTATCACATGGATTCTCAACTTCCCACATGCTTACTGAGGGCTGCCCATGCCCACGCCCAAGGTGGGCCAAGTGCCTACTCCATGCCATTAGCATGGGTGCCAGACAATTGGGCCCCTAGATAAGTCGGACCATATGTCAGGACTATTCGGACCATATGTCAATGAAATTGTTTTTATATTAAAAGTGATAAAAGTAAAAAGTAATATAATATTAAATAGAAAAAAAGTAAAAATATTGTGTTTTCCAGATCTGCTAATTAGAATCATACAGCAAAAATTGAATCCAAATAAATTAATTAAATCATTGTTACCAAATGAAGCAATAATCCTTATCGACGCGGGGACGCGCTGGGCTGCTCTGTGGGTCGAGCACTGGGAACCCTACCAGTATGGTCCTAGGATTGACTAGTCCCTTGTGCTGAACATTGTGCTATTTAGCCATGTCAGCTATGTAATCCATGCATATTTTGACTGTTTAATTGTTATGTTTGTTATGATATTTGATTATCATCATGAAATAAAATAAAAAATATGAAAAAAAACTTATTATTATTATTTAATAATAGCTTGAAGTAGAATAATAATGCCAGATACAAACCTTATACATAAAAGCAAAAATAAAAAACAAACAAAGGAACAAAAACATGCAAAAGTGGGCTGTAAAAAGTGTAAATACATTATAATTATCTTTGTAAAATTAATATCTTTATTCATTTTAAAATGGTCCGAATTGTCCTGATATACGGTCAGAATTGTCCGAATTGTCTTGGGGCCGACCAAGTTAAAATGATATCAGTACTCTCATGCACCACACTTTATTTCATGCCCTTTCATGCATGCTTAATTTGTGTCAGAGTTGTCAATTAAATAAAGCCACATCTACTCAGGCCTTTTAAAACTAGATGGCGAATTGAAGTAGAAAATGAGTCTTGGTGCCTAAATGTATTTTTTGTAATTGAATTAGATCTATTGTCAGTTTCCAAATGTTCAACACATAAAAAAGTGGTGAGTGCTAAGCCTAAGAAATTCCCTGAAATACAGTTAACCAATTGAAAGAAAACTTATGACCAGTATTCATTGTATAAACATTTACTAGAATATCTTTTATGCCTATTGGAAATTAAAAATGGTCACAACTGCAAGGCTTATTTTAACATAAGGGAAAAAGTTTAAGAAGGCTTCTTTGCTGAAACCAGTTAACCAATGAAATTACTTTTATTATAAGAAGCATTATGTTGTGGGTCTTCTTTTAGGTTTGTTTATTCTGCTGATCGGATATTAAAAATGTCTACCACAACGGTACTTAATTTCTTGGTCCTGCTATCCAATCCAATTCATGTATTTCTTGAATAAAATATGTTTAAATCATGATTCTCTTAAAAGTTTATGTTGTTTGATTAGAAATATTCAAGATGGCTTCCATTGTAGGAAGTAATTAAATATATAAATGTATAGAAAATTTATCACATGGCTTCTTATTCATCTTCATTGCCTATAAAAAACACTTGCTCTTGCATTTAGGGCTTTTGGTTTTAGAATATTAATCCTTCCAAATTGTAATACATTTAAGCCCATTGCAGATGAATTTGATGACATTTGTATTAAACAAATGAAGAGTAGGAACAGTAGATTATACAAGATACATGTACACATGGTACTTGTATGATATACATGTAATTAAGGTAACTGGACTCAGGGTTATGTTAAACTTGTATCTAACATGTTTAAATTCCATTCTGTCAAGTTATAAGAAAAGTCTAATTGTCTTAGAGTATATACTATTGAAAATGCACTTAAGCATATTTTATTATTATTTTAGTGCAAAGAACACTTGAGCCAGTACAGACAATTACAAAGAATACCAAAATGGAATCTAATGTCAAAGTTAAATAACAGATTGTATAAAATGGTATGCACTGCTTTACAACCAATACAAGATAGGGCATGCTATTTTACATATATTTTCAGTTATCTCTAAGACTTCTAACACAAAATGTTAAATTTTATAAAGTAAATTGTATTTTAAATTGTAATGCCGTTTGCATCTGTACCAACTAAAAATTGTAGAATCAAATGCATATCAAATAATATACTAAAGCTACATGTTCAGCATTTATATGTAGTAGTATGTTTGCACATACATGTACATGTACTCTTAAAGATTTTGATTTTCATTCAATTTTCTAAAATTGCTGCCTATTTCAACAATCCCAACATATTGCTGGTCAGGTGGGGGTATTCATCACTTGGAATATGACTGCCACCATAAACTTTTCGCATTTCAATGTTCTTCTCCAAAACCATTTGGCCTATAGGAACCAAGTTTGTCAAGAATGTTTATTATGTGGTTCTTAACACAGTTTCAGTTTTTGGTGCTGATCAAATATTCAACGCTGCCAGTTTTTTGTGACAATCCAAAATCAAAGATGGCCACCACCGTGGAAAACAGCCAAACATAGCTAGGATACTATTGGAAAAACATGCAAATTGTTTTTTTTAGAAACTGTTTCACACAATTAAGCTAATTAATGCAGAAAAAGAAGGTTGGATGATTGCCTTATTATTTTGTGTTTTTTGCACCAACTTAACATTCAACATGGCTGCCATCGCCATTATTGTACATGTTCTAATTGGCGAAAATTTAAAAAATCTTCTATTCACAATCTGCTTTGCAGATTAATTTGAAATATTGCAGAAAAGTACCATAGATGGTCCTCTACAAAGTTGAGTTTTGTTTGCTGATCCAAAATCCAAGATGGCCACTATCATGGAGGGGCTTAGTGGTTTAGGTAGTTTGTCTACTATTGATCATGTGGTCTGTCAACACTGAGGTTGCGTGTTCGAGTCTCACTGTGGACAGAGTGCACTCGACTTCAATCTTAATTTACAAGGATTGCCAGTTATCCTTCCGAAGGTCCGGGTTCTCCAGGTACTCTGTCTTTCTCCCCCAATAAAATAAAAACTGGACACCATGATATAGCTGGAAAATTGCTGAAAGTGGCATTAAACAATATTCAAACAAAAACAAACAAACACTATTAGCAACATACAAATGGTTTGTCCTCTGAAACTATTCTCATTGAACCCAATCTATGCAATCTTTTTGATTGGCTGAATTTTAATCATTTGTTTACCGATGAACCACATGGCAGATTGATTTGTAATATTGCAGAAATGTACCTTAGATAGTCCTCTACAAAGTTTGAGTTTTTGGGGTAGATTCCAAATCCAACATGGCCACTACTATGGAACATAGTTTAACGTACGGCTGTACATGTATGGGAAAAACAGATTACAGCTGATTCAACCTGGCAACACATATAAAACAGAAGCTTTACATAAACTCATCAGCATTTCATTAAAAAAATTGCAAAAAAAGTCAATTAAGTAAGGTGAGTGATAGAAACTCTGAATAACCTCTGGTGTACATGTTATAATATCTTTTCTTCTTGATAATCCGGTATAAACCTAAGTACAAGCCAAATAATTATGTAAAAAATGTTCACATTATGAAAGTCTTACATTTATATCAGGTCTGTTGCATTCCTTTTCTCTGTATTTAAATATAACAAACATGTATGATCTTCTTCAGTCAACATATTAGTTGAGCCAAGATCTATTGTTTATTGATATTGTTTTTAAAATACAAGTATAACATTGAATGATGTTTTTATCAATGCCATGTCTGTAAATTTAGGTTTACTGTTTCTAATATTTAGTTTTGAAGAATTTTTCTCAGTGGCATGCTGTAGTTGTAACAGCAGAAATAAGTATTGTAGTTGTCGATACTGAAGTTACAATTTTCTTTGTTTAATGTAGGTTATGGAGTTGACAAAATTCTCAATTGATCCTATATTTCAGTTTATATGCCTCATGTTTTTTTCTTCTCAGGTTAGAAATAGCAGTAATCAAGCTCCAAAAATCAAAACGTTACTGAATGAGGAAGTTTCAGGAAGGGAGATAATCAAGAAAATGGTGGAATTTGTCTGGCCAAAGAATAATCTTAAAATAAGAATAAGAGTTCTCTTTGCACTTGCCTTGCTTGTTGGGTCAAAGGTATTGATGAACTTTGTAACCTAAAAAAAATTTACTTGAACATAAAATTAATGATCATGTTTTATCAAGGTAATCTAACATTGGTAAATGTACTTAAAAGTATTGTTTTTATTTCTGCTGCATTCCACAGTCACTATATTTGTTTTCTGTAATTTACACTTATGTGCTACTGACATTTCTGTTTTTCCTTGCTCTATTTAAAAAAAAAATCATTCATATTAAGGGTCTTTTTCACACTGATGAAATACACAAAACAAAATTAAAGTTTTTTATGGAATTTATTGTTTCTGTCTCTTTAAAAAAAATTGTTCTAATATAGTTATAGTTCTCAGTCAAATCTGTGAGGTACTGTATATCTCTATAATATGCATAAAATTAACTGGTTTGTTAATTGTTAAAAATTGAAAAAATGACTTTGAAGATTTAATACACAAATTGTTATTAGATATCGACAGCTAATGCTAATTTATTGGTTTTGTTTGTTTTAATGATGTTTAACACTACAATCTGCAATTTTTTGGCTATATTGTGCCATACAGGTAATTATTGGCAAAGGAAACAGGAGTATCCTGAGAAAACCTGAACTTTCAGCAGTGTTCTCCAGGCCGAATTTTACTGTCGTTATAATATGAAGAGTATTGTGATTTGTTGCATTAACAACATAATTTAGTCCTATTGCTCGTAATGTAGCAAAAACAAAATTCTGATTTTGGTATATTTAATAAACAAAATTCAAACATAATATTGATCTTCTTTATGTTATTAAAGCTTCAAACATTCTGAAAATAATGGAACATGATCTGTATTGAAGAAATTTCCTTTTTTTGTCTTTGAAGATGCACGAGGAAAATGCTATGTTGATCATTTTTCCATATATTGATAATTTGACCTAATTTTAGTATAAGCATGCTAATTTGCATACTCTTGCAACCATTCAGTAGTAAGAATCCAGTAATTTACATACACCTTCCCAAGATGCAACACGTTATTAAGTTTCGATTAAACGTAATTTAACCGAGATGCGAATGTCAGTACACAATGCACAGTTGTTTATTAAAAACTTCAATAACTATCATCACGTATGAATAAAAATCGATCTTAAACATGTACGTAACCCATAAAAAAATGGTGACACTGTTGAAAGATATAACGATTGAACACGGTAGATTATATATGCAGCTTCTTTTAGACATCAAAGTGCGGGGAGTACGTGATTCACTCCCACTCTGCTACATTAAGAGTAATGGGATTAAATTGGTACCCTCACTAAAAAAAGAAAAAAAACACCAGAGGATACGATTATTTGTTCTACAGTGTTAACATGTCCTGAGTCATTAATTTTTTCAAGTCATTTTTCCTGATTGACTGATATTTGATAGGTAAAAAATGTCCTGGATAATAAAAAAGTTCAGGTCAAAATTATACCGTACTACATCATCTTTATTATACCCCCGTTTAGCTGGGGGTATATAGTGATTGGGGTGTCCATTTGTCCGTCCTTCGCTCAGTCCGTTAAACTTTCTCTCATTCACAACTCCTACACTGCTGAATGGAATTTCATCAAAATGATATTTTAGATTTCCCATATAAAAACATGGACTGTCGTTCTTTTACATAAAGGGTACATGCACTTGTTTTCTGTAATCAACTCCTTCTACATTTTTCTACCCAGATGGTTTTCGATTTGGGAAGCCAAGGGTATCAAGGGTATAAATTAGTGAGCTTTTCTCACAGTTTTTCTAGTTAATTTTAAAATGACCCTCATTTAACAAATCCTAATGATTCTGAATTGTTTTGACAAAAAATGGGATCCATTGAGAATTACTGTTACATCACAATTATAAAAGAAATTATGGGGTTTTTGTTTTAGATTTTATAGAAATTGCAAGATAAAATATGAATATAAACAATGATTCAATCGAAAAATGCTGTAGTAAATGGAAAACCTTATCAGATTGGAGTAGAGAAAACCTTGCCAACAGTGAGACTCCATTAAAAATTTCAAAATATGAAACTCTTACGTACGAAAAAAAAGTCATTATTATAATCACTATTTAATGAAACAACCCTTTTCAAGATGAACATGAATGTACTTAATGTCATGATGATTGCTCATTTCAGCTAATTACTGTTCAAGTGCCATTTCTGTTTAAAATGATAGTTGATCATTTTAATAAAATGACCAATGGTGTTCTTAGTTTAGATGATGCTGGATCAACTGTTATTTCCTTGTCAATGGCTTTGATTATTGGATGTAAGTGTTAAAGATTACTGGTTAAAGCCTTCCTTTTCCTGTTATTAGGTTGTTTTTAGGTCACCTGACCTGAAGGAACTGAAGGGATTGTTTTAAACTTTGCACATAAAATCAGTAAAATGTCCTCTACAAATTTTGCACGAATCATGGCCACAGACCAACCAACATAGCCGCCTCGGCTAAAAATAGAACAGGGGGTCAAAATACAGTTTTTGCCTTGTACAGTTTTTTAATCAATTTTAATTGATTTAAAAAAAATCTTCTCCTCTTAAGCCAATAAAAGGACTCCTTTGAAAAATTGCACACATCATCTTTAGGATGTCCTCTACCAAAATTGTGCAAATCATGACAGCTGACCACCAATGTGGCTACCTTGGCTAAAAATAGAACAGGGTGGCCGGGGGTGGGGGACAGGGGAAGGTCAAGATAGTTTTTGGCTGATAGTAAAAAATGAATAACAGATACAGAAAATTTGAAGTGAACCTCCTTCCTTTTTGGCATCAAAAGCTCTACAAGACTCTCTATTGATATGAAGTTGTGTGAAGATTCCTCATAGAAGTGATTGCACCTAAATCATCAAAAATGTCACTTTTTTCAACTTTCATCAATAACTTTAAAACCATAAGAGCTGGAGAAAATCTTTTCAATACATAATTATTAAGCACTTCAAGATCTGCAAAATGATTATCCATGCATATGTGTTGGACAAGGAGTTATTTCCCTTAAAAGGTCAAAATTAAAAATTTTTGCAGAAGTGTTGGACAGTTCCTTATATAAAGAAAAGCTGGATACAAAAATACATGTAATTGCATAGTTGTTCAATTGGTTTCAGGTTCAGGTGAGCAATACAGGCTCCTAGGAACCTATAATTATTCAAGTAGTTCAGATGAAATATTTCTTTCATTGCCATAATTCTTATAAAGGTACATGCTATTGTTTCACAGTCTTTCATAATACAACTTCAGTTTTTCATGTACCAACGTAAAGCAAATTTCAAATGTATTTTACAGATGGAGTTGCAAGAATATGTGCATCTGGATTTAGTGAGCTTCGGAATGCAGTTTTTGGACATGTGGCTCATAGTTCTGTACGAAGTTTAGCTAAAAAAGTTTTTTCTCACCTTCTTTCATTAGATCTTTCCTATCATCTTGCAAAGCAGATTGGTTCTGTCTCAAAAGCTATTGACAGAGGAACCAGGTAATTTTACATGTCAATAATCATGATAATGAAGTAATTTTGAATACTGTAAATTCAGAAATTTTTGCGATGTTTTTATTATTGCGAATAAAGCGATCGTGCTGTGATCCCAATAATTAAACCTCACAATTCAACTTTCGTTAATACATTGACAAAATTACTCAACCTAGCATGCATACATAAACCATCTGTAAAGCCCTGCCATAGCCATTTAATATGAATACGATAATTCATTTCTCACAAAAAAAAATTATTTTTCTTTGATGTAACCGTTTTAGTATCCATGATGAACCTCAATATACACACAAATCATCTCAATATTAAAAAACCGTGACAAGTGTTTCTGATCTTAAAAAGAGGTAAATCATTATAGATGATGAAATTTGTACTCCGTTTTGTGTAGACCTATTATTTACATATGACAAACTATTAACGAAAAACTGACAATTGCTCTGTAATTATTCTTTGTGATTAGATTTTTTTGCTACCTCAGCCGATCGCAAAAATATGAACTCACATTTTTAGGGGGTCCCCGAAATGCAATAATAAATGCACGCAATAATTTCAGAATTTACAGTACTTGCATCTATATATACAACAGATTGCATGGATTGGCCACTTCTTATGTGCCCCTATTGCCCACAGTGAGTCATGATGTGCCCAGTCCATGCTGTGGAAATCATAGTGAGCATTATCATCCGCACAGTCCACAGTGGGTAGAACTGTTCTTATTTTTAAATCCATGAACCCTTTTAATATTACATTTTCAGAAGGTTTGCTCATAGTAATGAACAATATGTTATGATGGTGTTCCAATTGATGTTTGACAAGTTTCAAGTACATGTATATACATGTAGATAATACAATTCAGATAAAGTAAAAATTATTCATTTTAAGTACTATCCTGTGCAATGCATGCACTTGAAAAAAAAATTCATTTGTGATTTGAGACACGGATTGGTTCTGATTACCGTTAAACTTTAAACAAAAAATAACTAGCACGTAACAAACAAAAGTAGTGCCAAATATAAAATATGGACAGAACTTTCTGGAATTTCAAGATTACAAAAAGACATTAACTGTCTTTTGGTATGTATAATGTGCATATTTATTCTTTTAAAGCAACATTTAAAAAACGTGTGCGCATAAAACATAGAAGTAAGTATTGAGGACTTTTTTCCAGGTAACAACAAAACTTCTGGAACGTAACTTTGTATTAATCACCATAAATGCTATCATATACAGGGTTTTGTTATATTGTGTTTACTTTTATATAAACGCAAATGATTTAATATGTGTATATTTTAAAATTTAACTGAATTAAACTTTCTATAGATGAGCATCTTTGTTTCCTTATTTTGTTTTTTGTACCTTGGATAATTAGGCGTTGTGGACATTTCCTTGACCTGATTTTTCAAAGTGAAAATAACATCGGCAAAATATTGACAAAGGAACTTTGACAATTTATTAAGAGCTATTTTTAATTTATGTTTACTTACTAGTAAAAGTTTAATTTCCAATAAATAACTACAAAATATTTTGTCCACGATTCATTCATCCTGATCACCATTTTGGTATTTTGATCACGTGATATTAGTAAAAATTAAAACTCTTACACATAGCTGCATTTAGATTTTTTTGTTGTTTATTTAACAAATATTAAAAAAATTATGTTCTTATGAAAGAAAAAAATGTTTTATTTCAATTAGCAGTATGCATGTTTGTATTTTTACATAGCCGGGATATTGAAAAAAAAACTGTTTGCACATAGAGTAGTTGTATAAAATTAAATGGTTTACAGTTTATGAATATTTTTCTAAATAATTTGTTTTATTTCAGGGGCATTAACTCAGTTTTAGTTGCCTTAGTATTCAACATTGTGCCCACTTTTTTTGAAGTATCATTAGTATCTGGAATGTTGGTAAGTTTATTAATGATTGTTTGTACATGTAGTTTTAACAGTATAAATGTAACAACAAATGTTTTGGCTAAAATAAAAAGTGGTGAACAATAAGCTATCCAGATTACAGATGATTGCTGGTTCATTTGTTGTCAGTTCCAAACACAAGTCATTAAAGTTGCTTTTTCAGATTCCATTAATTACCATGTAGCATTAAAGGATTAAAAAAAATAGACAAGTTTAAAAACATTTGTTTATTCTGATTTCACCAGTTTGACCTTAAGTGATTGTCTTATAATGAGGCAGCTATTTTTAAAAATAAAAGATAATATTGACAAATCTAAGAGAAATGCAGCCTTGACAAGCTGAACAGTTTAGTTAGAAGCCATTACCAAATGATCTCAGGAAATAAATAAATGCTGCCTCTTAGATTTATGTCATTGAAGTCTAGATTACATGAGGCAAATTGATACTTGTTAAAAGCATCACGATTCTTTTTTAAAAACATCATGCTACTTGTAAAAAGCATTGCGATACTGGTCAAAAGCATCACAATGCTTTTTACAAGAATCACTATGCTTTTAACCAGTATTGCGATTAAGTTTCATGGTGCTTCTTATAGTTTTGCAATGCTTTTAACAAGCATCAGGAAAGAAAAAAGCAAGCCAATAGAAACATCACAATTGTGACACGATGGGTCAGGTAGTTAAAAAAAGCAAGCTGATGCTGTTTAAAACTAAGCTGATACTTTTTGCACTATCAATACACTTTTTTCCATTGCGATGCATTTAACAAGTATAGCGATGTTTTTAATAAGTATCACGAATGTACTTTTTAAAATAATTTTTTATCTACATGTATGAAAGAGAAGTAATAAATGTTTTGATTGTTGTTTTTTGTTTGAGTTTTAGCTCAAAGATATGAATCCATCATGTATACAAGTATTTCAGTATTGTTTGTCAAAATAGGTCTAATTAAGTAATCAAACAATGAACAAGCTACTTTTATTGGTACATTACTTATAGCTGCAAATCTTGATTACTAGGCAAAAAGTACCTTTTTGACTTTTTAGCTAAATTATTTAGACTAGGAGACAAGTTTCCATTTTGGCTCTTCACTGATCCAAGAAATTTATGTTCTATTGCTGCTTCTATCATTTGTTTTTATAGTATATAAGTGGCCTTACATTAAACTTCTGTTTTGAAATACCATAGACTTAGGTTTTTTACAGTTCGCGTTAACTGCCATTGATCACAATATTTTGATATATTATTGAAATAATGTTGGATGCCATCCTGGCTTTCTAATAAGATTATTATATCATCTGCAAAAAGAAGGCAACCAACACTGTTATCAGTTATTTTGATGGTTTACATATTAAGGAAAATATCATTTATATCATTAATAAATTTATTAAATAAGGGGAGCTTAAGTATCCCCTTGACAAACACCTTATTTTGAATGAGAAGAAAGGAGAACAAGTATCGCCAATCTTTAATGCAGATTCTGTCTCTGAAAGTTGATTTTATTATAGTTGTATAAAAGTTTAGCCTTTTGTGAAAAGAAGGTCATTTCTCCAAACAGACTCAAATGCTACCTTAAGGTCTAATATTTGTGTTTATATTTTCTTTATGTATATATTTGTTAATCAGTGTCTTTAAAATGAAGTAGCTATCACTTGTTCTATTGTTTTCTCTGAACCTGATTGTGTATTTGAGAGTTTATTAGGGCCCAGTCACTTAGTGGTGAACACTATATAGTGATCAGTCTGTCCATCTGTCTGTCCATCCGAAACTAATCGTTTCTAAGCTACAACTTTTTTTATCTTTTGAGGTAGGCTTTGGTATATATTTCCTCTATAAGAAATATTTGTTGGCAATCAGAAATTTAAAACGACAACCATTACAGACATAGTTGAACAAAGTACCCGATAGGCAATAGTGTTAAGTGCCCTCTTTTCAGAAACTACAAAACTGATTAAAGCCATGTTGTATTTTAAAGTTTATTGGACATTTCTGTTAAAAGTTTGTATATTTTGATCCAAGAATCGAATTTGAACCAAAATATTGTTATCTGTTGTCATTCCATACCTATACAACATTATAAACTATCATGAAATCAGTTGATAACATGCCAGAGAAACCATTTAAATGTTAAAGGTCATGAGCAATTAAGTATTAATGATGTAAAAAAAAAGTGAACAAATAAGTATTTATGATGTATGAAACAATAAACAGGAATTGTCTTGCTAATTAAAGGCCCGATTTCAGAGCCTTTGCAATTTGATGGAATCCACTTTTCCCAAATCGGCAAGACAATTCCATAATCGGTGCGATTTTTTTTCAATCTTTAAAAATCGGATTTTCTTTAATACTTAATATATATTGTGTGTCGGGCCATATTGTTTGTTCCAAGAACTGGTTAGAAATTACGCTTTTATACTTCAGAGCGCTCTTTTGAGCTCTCTTTACCCTTCGGGTCAGGTGAGCTATTGCCATCACTGCATGCGTCGTTGTCGTTTTTAGTTTAGTTTAAACATATTTTATTTGCTCAAATTTGCAAAAAGGATAAGACACAAATTAGACAAACTTATGAAGTCTTCTCCAAATATACAACATGTTGCAAAAGAACATTTATGGATCATGCATACAATTTAATACAATATATATTATATGTGTAAGATAAGATCTTTACAATACGTGAGATAAGTGGAATGAACCAGAAAAAAATTAGCAAAGATAAACGAATAATTAGAGAATAAGGGGGTGGTGATGAATTGTGTGCTTCAAGAGACCTGTGTACAAGTTATTAATCAACGTGGAATCGTTCTGACCCTTTGATATACTCAAATACATGTTTAAAAACTTGTTTGTTCTGCTCAGTGGACAATAACGGGTTACCACATGTTAAAAGTTCAAGATTTATTGGACAATAATTGGGCAGCCAGGAAGGTTCTCAAATAATCTGTCTCTAATGATGGTATATTTAGAACATGCAAAGAAATAATGATATGAATCTTCACGGTTAGATCCACAACGACAGGATGGATCAGAAATAATATTAACTCTGTAAAGATCAAAGTTTAAAAATGAAGCTAAGCATCTTAGCTGGGTTAGGACAATATTAAATTTACGCTGTCCATATTCATAATGTTTCGGAACTTTTATACATGGGTTCATGTTTTTAAGTTCGGATTTGAATTTAAATATAGAATCGACATTACGGATCGACATATCCAAACTGTTCCACTGTCGAATAGTTGATGGTATGAATGATTCGTTAGTTAAGGACAGTCTACAATAAGGGGTCATAATGTTATTACCGTTACGCAAGGGATACACTGAAGTCCTTTGTATAGTTGGTGGTATTAGATTACACAGATATGCTGGTACAGAGCTATGTTGTATATTATAAAACATTTGTAGCTTTCTACGTTTCCTACGATCGGCTAAAGGCTCCCACCCAGTTTCAGTATAAATATTAGTTGTATTAGTAAAACTTGGTAGGCCTGTGACAATTCGAGCAGCCTCTAGCTGCAGTAGCTCGAGCTTATTACAGTAACCCACACCAACGTTGTCCCAAACTTCACAGGCATACTCGAAAAGGGGTCTTATAAAGACTAAATAGAGTCTCTCTAGATTTTTTCGATTAAGTTTGTATTTAAGCTTCCTTAGTACATTTAGGTGCCTTGAAACACTACATATAATATTTTCAATATGTATGTTCCACTTAGCATCGCTGCTAAAAGTGACTCCTAGATGTTTATGAAAAGTAGTAACTGGAATATCTATATTATTTAATGAAAACCTCATTTCTGGCTGTGATATATTTGAAAATAACATAATTTCTGTTTTTTCCGGATTAAACGACATTAACCATTTTCTTGACCAATCGTTTTTAGTATCTTTGTCCTCTGTAAACGTTTTACATTGCATATTCTTTTCTGAAACCACTAGGCCAGTTTTTGCTTTATAATCTGATCATAAATCAAGAATGGCCGCCATGCAGGACTTAGTTTAACAAAGGACCCTATTGGAAAAAATCGTAAAGGCTGATTCTCTGAAAACCTATTGGAACAAAAGTGTTCACTAGTATTCATTGTACTACAAACAGTAAAATATAAGCAGTTGAATATTAATAAATAACACAAACTTACCCTGAAGCATAAATTTTAAACAAAGTGGTATCAGTCTTATATTACTCCCATTTGTCACAGGTAAACAATATGGCAGATGTGTATAGGATTAAACGTTTATTTTCGGTAATTCATCGATGTATGACCGAGATCAACTCACTCACAAACAAAAAAACTGCAGTAAGTCGACCTAGTTCATACATCGATGAGTTACCGAAAATAAGTGTTTAATTCTTATAATTCTTTCAAAATTGTTTTTACATATTTACATTCTTTTCCCAAAATAAAATTTCATTATAAGTGTGTGACGCGTAGGAATATACACAACGAACTGAAGACGAAAACATGGTCGGTGTGAAGAGAATAACTGGCATTGACAACAGATACATCTTACGATTCGCCGGGAGAAGATTATTACTAAAAACAAAGGAAGACTGAACAAAAAACAATATTCCTTATACTTATGTTCCTCATTGAACCCGTGTTTTATATGTAACGTCATATTTTACGTCATATCTGTTCAAACGCAACATAATCCTAGCCTTTCTTAAATACGGACAGGAAAAAAAATAGTTGTCGATTGTTCGATGTATTTGTCAATGGAAATTGATAGAGTTGTGCTGAGACAAAGAGTTGGTGACAAATCCGTGCATCTTGCTCATTTCATTGATTTGTTGTGACTGAGAAAAAAGAAGGTAGTTTAACCATTACGGCTATTGTGTGTATTTGAAATTATTCATAATTAAAATTAAAAGAAACGCAATTTTTAAGTATCGTTTATATATGCCTTCACACTCGCATTTCGTCTATATTCGAATTCGGCTATTTCCTGTCATCCAGCAATGTAAACAATGAATCCAAACGAAGTGTACTGTTAAAATATTTTCTCTAATAAAACAACTGATTTCATAATAATAATATACAGCTGCATCAACTAAATAACTTTCCGTTTCAGCGATACATCGCTCAAGATATTTGTATCGCCTAAATTAGAGTGACAGTTGCAGTATTTATTGTCTGAAGTGTACACGACACATGGCCGCCATATTTGTTTATGTTTAGCAACAATAAAATAGTTCCCCAAAATGCGTTCATCAAATTATGAACGGATCTGGGAAGTACTTGTTTAAGGCCTTTTGACCAATCAAAAATGACTATTAACGTAAACGAATGTAAGATAAGAATTATTACTGAGTGACCGTCTTGTGATATTTCTCCTAATTTTAATGACCTGCTGATTTTTAAAAAGGGAGAAATAATCACTCAATTGTTATAAAACCAATCAAAAGGTAACTTACGACATGCACAATTAAAAAGAATGGCGGGAAAAACAAAACTAATCACCTATATTCATTGGATGGCCCTTTATAACTTTTTTTTTTTTTTTTTATGTAAATCGAAAGTGAAAACAACCACCGCAACAGGCCATCTTTTAACATAGGACAATATGGTCAAAAAATTTTAAATGGCTCTTAAACCTATTACCAACTGAAGCAAAACATATAAAAAATATTCATTTGATGGTCCTCTGTATAAATGTATTTATTCGAGTCTGAATTTTAAATTGTCCACCAACGCAGGACTTTGTTTAACATAAAAACTTATGGGAAAATATTTTTAAAAGGTTTCCATGAAGCCGGTTTAGCAATCGAATAAATAACAAGATGGTCCACTACAATTGCTTTAGTATTTCAAAAAGGCGTTAAAAGGCCAGCATTATCTTTACAGTTTAAAAATGTACCCTATAGTAAGAATTTTCAAGTGCCCCCTTTTACTGAAGCTGCAAATCTGATTGAAGCCATATTTCATGTGAATGTTAATTATATGATTCTCTTGATAGTTTATATTTGTTTATTTGAACGAAATCCAAGATGGCTGCCATTATAGGAATTAATTTGAACATAGAAACGTATTGCAAGATGCCTTAAAATGGCTTTCTATCTGATATTATTCAACCAGTTGAAACCAAACGGCAATATTTATGAATGGTCTCAACAAAGATACTGTTATTTATGCCAGTAGAAAATTTAAAATTACAGGAGTTACCATCAGGGAAATGCTTTTTGCATTGCCTATGTAAATCATGTGAGTGATACAGGCTCTTAAGAGCCTCTGTTTGATATTTTTTATATATTTCCTTATTTGCCTTATTTTTCTTTTTTTATGTCCCTTAGCTTCATATGTCAGTGAACTATTTTACTTGGATTAAAATTAAATACGAGGCTTGGTTCTGAATTTACAAAGGAATCTCTCCACCAGTGCAGTGTGCACTTTGATTATTTTTATTTTATAGTATGTTAAATGTGGATTACTGTATACATTAGTAGCAGCTGGTTGTGTTGGGACCTATGCAGTATTTACACTCTTATTTACAAGATGGAGGTATGTATAGTCTTTTCCTTACATAATAAGATTTTCATAAATACTTTATTTTGCTTTTATTTGTACACAAAGGAGGTCTTATTGACCAATGAACTTGTCTCTGAAATCAAGTTGTTACCTTAAATTAGAACGTAAAGTATGGTAAAAAGTGTCTGCAGCCTTTTATTTGTATATTATTCAGCTAAGGATGAAATGCACTGTAGGTAATTTGATGTATGTTGTGTTAATTGTTCCAAAAAAAGAAAAAATATAGATTGTATACATAATAAAGTGATTTCTGCTACTTAAGGACAAAATTCCGTGTACAGATGAATAAGGCAGACCAAGAGGCGGGGAAGTTAGCTATTGATTCACTTATAAGCTACGAAACAGTGAAGGTCAGTATGATTATTTTAATGATATTTGTTATGATATCTCTACATAATATAAAAATTTGATTTGTCTTTACTTTGTTGTGTTTTATTGTGTTTATGACAGTAATTCCCTTTCACATAAGGTGAACTACTAAATGCCAAACCCCCTTGGAAAAATGTTTTGCTTGCATTTTTTAATTATTCCATATTTAATAATTTTATTTTGAAAATTCAGTAGACACGATAACCCGTTCTTGCTTTATTCCATGCCTCAGTTGTTTACTTGTTACAAATCGTTTTTGACTTTTTCAACTGTAATTGTACATAATTATTCAGCAATTTTTGTTTCTAAAGGAACCATGCGTTGTTTACAAATGTTTGTCTGCTTTCATGATGTTCAATGGTATTCGGACAAACCGCGCATCTTTTCCCTCCTTCACTGGAGACGACATCATCCGAAAGATTTCGAATGGACAACAATCCATTGTTCCTAAAGTACACTTCCCTTCTCATCAAGGTCAAATTTAAGTATGGAAAATTACCCTATTTCTAAACGATGAATATATCAAGGAAATAATTGTTGTTACAAAGTACCCTGCTATAAAAGGAGCCATACGCGGTAAGCAGTTTTCATTTGGCACGCAAAAAACTCTCACTAAAATGCGTTCACTTGTAGTATAGGTAAATATATTCCTTGTGTGATATGATCTAAAACACTGAACGTTTTAGCAATTTTATAATAGAGGCACGACAACAAATATTTCAATTTTAAATATTTTTTAAAGTAAGAATAAGTCTTGATTAAACAAAACGAATGTCTGGCACAGTACATTTTATAAACTTGGTATCTGGATGACATTATATTTGCAACCACTGGGTCGATGCCTTTGCTTTTAGACCTGTAGTATGCGAGGGTATCACCAGTCTTAAAGACACACTTAGGTGCTTACTATATCATTGAACTTTGATGATGAAAACTATTCAACATCTTAATTATTTTTAAATATTTTTTTTGTTGGCTTAGAACAGCGCCACTAATGGCAAAGAATGAATATCTGGTGAAATACGATTAATGCGAACCAACCACCCCCCCCCCCCCGAAATTACCACTATAATCTTGAGCATGTTGAAAGCCCCGCATATACAAACTTTGTTTGGAAGACATACATGTAATTATACCCACGCTTCAAAAAAAAGGTGGTATACTGTGTGTTTCTGTCCGTTCCTAACAAAAAATTTCCGTCATCCGTCATAGTTTTCTAAGCAACTTTAGGATGCAGAAGCCGGATATTTTGTATATTGCTTTATCCTATAGTACCATATGGTGTATAGTGATTTATGCTCCTTGGTCATCTTCCTATTTACCGAATACTTTGATTTTTAACACACACTTGACATACATGCAAAATTTTTGCGAAAGCGGGGGTATCACTAGTGAGCAGTAGCTCACAGTCCACACATGTTAAACATAATTATGGTCTAATGGATCATAACTAGCCCCCAAACGACCCCATGGACACTCAAGTTCAAACGACCCCTGTAGACCATCAAGTTCAGACATCCATTCACAGCAACTTTGTAATCATCTTGGATTCAAGACGGCCGTCATTTAAAGTCATATGGTGCGTTACAACACGCTCTACTTATATTTCAATTTAATTTAAGTAGTATAACCATATTGAAATGGCGGCAATTTTGAGAATTTCAAAACCAATATGCAAACTTTGATTGATGAATATTCACTATACAAAGTATTATAATTTTCCTACGAACATTGGAAGGTGACAAATTCCGGGCAATTTCTTGATCAAGCAAAAAGAATAATAATAACTAGTAATAATTGTGTTGGGATGCTAACACAAAATGTCTACCAAACAAACCTCATTGCCACTATAATCTTGAACATTTCGAAAACAATGGAAAATGGCTTCTTCTCTGAAAAGGTTAACCAATCGGTTTAAAACTTACTACCTATATTGTTTGAATGGTCCTTTATAAAGTTTATGTTTTTATGCCAATTGGTAAAATCAAAATGGATACCACTGCAGGACTTAGTTTAACATGGGCCACTATGGTGAAAAAGTTAAAAAAGCTTCTCTGAAACCGGTTAACCAATCGAAACTAAACTTTCTAGCAATATTGTTTGGATGGTCCTCTATAAAGTTCATGTTTTTTATCCCAATCGGAAATTCAAAACGGCCCCTACCGCATGACTTGGTTTAACATTGGACCCTATGGGGAAACAGTTTTAAAAAGGCTTCTTCTCTGAAACCGATTAACCAATGATAACAAAACTTACTACCAATATTATTTTAGATGGTCCTTTATAACGTTTGTGTTTTTCATGCCAATCAGAAAATGTAAATTGCCACCACATCATTACATAGTTTAACAGTGGACTCTATTGGAAAAAGTTTTAAAAGGTTTCTTCTCTAAAACTGATTAACCAATGGAAACAAAACTTACTGACAATATTGGTTGGATGGATAAAGTTTATGTTTTTTATTGCCAATTGGAAATTCAAAATGGCCACCATCACAGGACTGAGTTTAACCTAGGACCCTATGGGCAAATTAAAAAAAAAATCTTCTTCTCTATAATACCAGTTAACCAATGGAAACAAAACTTTCTAGCAATATTGTTTGGATGGTCCTCTTTAAAGTTTATTGAAAATTAAAGTTTAACATCAGGGAAATGCCATCTTCATTGCCTATAAAATCAGATGAGCGATACAGGCTTTTAAGTGCCTCTGGTTATTATATTGTAATGGTGGGAATTGTCAAGTTCCCATGGTGCCTCTGTTTTGTAATAGTAATTTATTACATGTTTTTTCAGTATTTTAATAATGAAGATGTTGAGGTTAAAAAATATGATGTTCATCTTGCTGAATATGAGAAAGCATCATTAAATGTCACCAAGAGCTTATCAGGATTAAACTTTGGACAGGGTGCAATTTTAAGTGTAGGGCTGACAGGAATGATGTGGCTGGCAGCTAAAGACATTCAAACAGGTAATATTGTGTTTTTATATTATTCCCCTATCAGTATTATTCCTGTAATTTGATTGGTCAGTGACCCATTTTTTAAAACCCATATTCCTCTGTGTTGCTGACAATATGTTGGGCCATATATATATATAAGATGTGATATGGTAAAGCAGTTAGTTCCACATACAGAAAATTAAACCTTAGACAAAAGATACATTTCATTTATTCCATTTTCAAAAAAGCAGACAAACGATATGTAATTGACCTACATTGAGGTCAGACCATTTATGAAGTCTCCTCTAATGACCAAAAATAATATAATTGTTCTACTATCTAATTGATTCTAATAAATAACAAACCTTTTTCTACCGATTGTGGGGTTCTATCAAATGTTCTCTAGACTTTGAATAACAACTAATTGTTTATAAAGAAAAATTACATTAATGTCAGCCATTTTGTTGTCAGAATACACTAAAATCAACAAGTTTTGAGACTAAAACCGGGAATAGATTTTAAAAATCTCTGAAGCCTATTAACTGAAACAAAAATAACCAGGAATATTGTTGTATGGTTCTCTATAAATGTTATGTTTGCCAACAGCCAAAAGTCGAGGAACAGTTAAAAATCCGGATATAGACAAACATACACAGCGCAACACAAAAACAGAAACAGTCTCAGTAAACCGAAACCAATAAAAACCATGGGTGTACTCGGGTTCTCTGGACGAGTAAGCAGTGCCTGCCTCTAAATAGACACCCGTCGAGTTACTCATTGTCATGTCTAGGGAAAAGTCAAATCCAAGAATAGAAAACACTACCTATGACTTAGCAAAAATGTCTGATCGTATTTGAGAGATTGGTTTCCAATAACAATCAATCAAGTCTTATGCCAATCGGAAATTCGAAATGGCCGCCATCGCAAAAAAATGACCCTATGGAAAAAAAGGTTAAGTAGGCTTTTTCTCTGAAATTGGTTACCGAATGAAAATAAAACTTACCAGGAACAGTTATCGGAATGGTCCTCTATAACACTTTTTATGGATTAACATGGTCACTATTTCCATTACAGACTAAGTTGAATAGAAAACTCTTTATGGAGAATTTTTTAAATACTGTCTTTTCTGAAACTGAAAAGCTGATTGAAGCCCATATTTTACGTGAATGTTAGTACGAATAATCGTATCCTTACTTTTTTTTGGCGAGGGTACTAATTTTGTCCCATTACTCGCAATGAAGCAGAGCAGGAGCGACTCACTCCCTGCACTTTAATTTAAAAAAAACAGTTGCATATTTATAAGCCATTATACATCTTGATATGATTCTTCAGTGTTACCAATTGAATGACACTAACCCCACTAAAACTATGGGGTGATAAGTTTGAGCCCAACTTGGGGCAAGTTACATCTGACTCCAAACTTTATTGACAAGGATGTGTCAGTTTTCCCACCGAAGGTCAGGGTTTTCTCCGGGTACTCCAGCTTCCTCCTCCAATAAAAACTGGTCGCCAAGATATGGCTGAAAAATTCCAGAAGTGCAGAAGTAAAACACCATTCAAACAAACAAACAAAATAAATTTTCCTGACTGCCTTGAAAAAGGTGAAAAATTGCTAAAAATGGCATGAAACCTTAATCTAACAAACAAGCAAATTGAGAAAAAATTGGTAAATTTCTTTGAATGTGTAGAGACTTTTTTCAGTTATAGCAATCACTTGCGCATGTGCCCAATGTACAAATTAGTTTTTTATAACATCAAAATTCAATTTAAATTTGTATTTTTAATCAGCCACTTATCATGTTCACAAAAAGCAGTTTTAAAGTTGATTCTATTTTACACATTTTGACCTCATTAGTTTGAATGTACAAAATAGGGTGAAAGTGATTGATTACATGACCTGAGAACATCTGCCTATTTCACCCTTCTATGCATTTTATTGAATTTTAATTGATTGTTTATTTTAATGTTAAAAAATCTCTACAAAATAACCTCCATCACATATTAGTGCCTTGTTTGAATTCCCATCAATTTCATCGAACATTTCACTCTGAAGCAGCCCTTACCAAAATATTTCTGTAAAGTATTATTTTCTCATTGTAGCTAAGAATTTAAGTTTGAAGTAAAAAGTATTTTTCAACGTTTAAGTTATATTTTACTTACATTGAGCTTTTTATGTGATTGCCTTAAGCAAATATAAATTCTTCTAGACAAATCTTAGTAATTTTTTTTTTAAATTAGTTTGACCCTGTGATCTTATAATATTTACTTTGTTTGATAGGTTCTATGACTATTGGAGATCTAGTACTAGTGAATGGTTTACTGTTCCAATTATCAATTCCTCTCTTCTGGCTGGGATCTGGTTATAGAGATACACGACAAGCATTGACAGACATGCAGACCATGTTTAACTTGTTAAATATTAAACCTAATATTACGGTAGGCAGATGAACATGTATTTTTTGTAGCTTACCTGGACAAAAGGTGCAGGTAAGCTGTTTCCATCAGTTGTTGTCTGTCGTCCATAACCGTTCACATAGTATTCTTCCTGAGAACTATACTTAACAGGATTTAAAAGAAACCTTGGAGAAATGGTTTTCACAACGTACTTTCTGATTTTTGTTACTTTAATGCCTCTTAATTTACAAATGTTGTCATTTCTTATTTCTGAATAGCTGGACTTTGAAAAACTTCTTAAGAACTGCTGAATGACTTGAAACCATACTAGGCATGTATGTTTCTGTTAAGGTCCTTATCAAGTTGGTTTACTTTGGTGATGATTGAAAAGTCAAAGTAGCCGCAAGGGGAAGTAAAGGTTGACATAGATACAATATCTTCAGAGTATTTGAAGTCCTAATATGTTGTAACGTGGTACAAATGATGTATTTGAGTTTTTCTTTAAAGATTCTCTTTATTTCAACTTGATTGTACCATACCGATTTGGGCAATTCTTTTTTTTTTATTAAATGGCTTTTTTTTTAAATCTCTGAAATTCTAATATTTTGAAAGTTGGCGCGATAGGTAAATGTGAGGTTCTCTACAAATATAATTTGGCAGCCATGGGCAATCCTTGTTTTTGTTGACTGACATTTACTATTTCGTGTTTTTTAACTGCAAGGCCTTGTGTATCAAGATTTTTAAGGGCCAACTCAAGATTGCCAGCATGAACAATGTTTTTTATTGGAATTTATTAACCAGGTGAACGATACAGGATATACGGAGACTGTAGTTTCTTGTTCCACGTAAGTTTAAATGTTTTCAACATAAAACTTGAAATTTCTATAAGTTGGTTTGCACACAAGTTATATTAAAACATTCAATTAAAACAGACGAATAATACATGACACACTTGTTTTGTTGGCAAGTCATAAAAAAACATGAAAACATAAAGTTATGTTTACAGTAATTTGAAAAAAAATAAGCATTTATATAAGAGTAATTGTTTCTTAACTTAATAAAGCTCCGTACAAGGTGTCATTAGTAAAAGGTAAGGATTCTTACCAGCTATTCCTTTAAATTAAAATATTTTATATAAATAAAAACAACATTCTTAAAAAATCCAAATTTTTAGCTCACGGTGAGCTACTTTTACATTGCGTCCGTCGTCGTCGGCGTCTGTAAACTTTTTAACATTTTAATCTTCTTCTCTAAATCCACATGGCCAATTGAAACCGAAATTGGTCAGAATGTTCATTGGATGGACCTTTACAACAGTTTGTGTTTTTTATTCTGGTTGGAAAACTTATGGCCGCCACCACGGGATTTAGTTTAACAAAGGACCCTATGATAAAAAGTTTTAAAAGGCATCTTCGCTGAAGCTGGTTAACCATTCGAAACAAAACTTACTACCAATATTTTTATATGGTCCTCTATAAAGTTTGTGCTTTAAACCAATCGGAAAATCAAAATGGCCACCACCGCATGACTTTTACATTGGACCTAATGGGAAATAGTTTTACAATGCTACTTCTCTGAAACCGGTTAACCAATAAATACAAAACTTACTATCAATATTGTATGAATGGTCCTCGGTCCTTCATAAAGTTTGTTTTTATGCCAATCGGAAATTCAAAATAGCTCCTACCACAGGACTTAGTTTTACATTGGACCCTATGTTAAAAAAGTTTGAAAAGAATTCTTATATGAAACCGGTTAACCAGTCGAAGCAAAACTTACCAATATTATTTGGATTGTTCTCTATAAAGTTTATGTTTTTTATGGTAATTTTAAATTCACAATGGCTGCCACCGCAGGACTTAGTTTAAAATTGAACCCTTTGGGAAAACAGTTTAAAAAGGTCTCCTCTCTAAAACCGGTTTAACAATAGGAACAACACTTACTACAATGTTATTCTTTTGGCCTTCTATAAAATTTATGTTTCTTTATGCCAAGCGGAAATTCAAGACCGCCACGGCAGGACTTAATTGAACATAGGTCCCTATGGGAAACAAGTTTAAAAAGGCCTCCTCTCTAAAACCGGTTAAACAATAGAAACAATACGTATCACAAGCATTCATAGGATAGTCCTTTATAAAGTGTATGTTTTTTATGCCAATCTGAAAATAAATAAGGCCGCCACCATATGACTAAGTTTAACATTTTTTTTAAAAGACTTCTTCTCTGAAACCGCTAAACCAATTGAAACTAATCCTATCACCAGTATTGATTGGATGGACCTCTGTAAGGTTTATGGTTTTATTTTTGTTGATATTTTTGCCAATTGGTAGTTTAAAATGGCAGCCACCACCGGACTTAGTATTACACAGAACCCTATGGGAAAAATTGTAAAAAGACCTCTGTAGCCAGTTTACCAACCTTCATTAGCTATAAAATCAGGTGGGCGATACAGGCTCTTAAGAGCCTCTGGTTTAATACTTTTAAAATAACCAAATTACTAATTGTACCTAAAATCCAGGTCCGTCCGTAAGGACCGTCCTAGTTGTGGGCGTAGGACGTTAAAAACTCCCTCAACAATTGTTTCTTGACAGAACTAAAACACATAAGAGGAAGATAAATGTTAAAATGTGTTCTCTGCAAACTTTTTTAAAATTTAAGTTTGTTTTTATCTTTAACAGTCCTTTGCCAATTGTAAATTCACATACTCTACACAAAGATAGTTACACTTCAGACAGACTGAGCAAATATAAGTTATTTTATTTTTTCGAGTTGCACAATTTTACACATCAGTGCAGTAGTATCGGGAAGCAATTGTGACATTCAATGTGACTTTTACCTATATTAGACTGTAAGAGAATAATTGTAGAAATATTACGAAAAAAGAATCGAAGATATCGAGGAGTATTCATTCGAGAATTATTCAAGGACATTTTTGACACAGAAATTACTCCATGGAGAACTTAGTAATGATGACCACAAAATTTTCTAAATGATGACTTTAATCTTTCACCCATATATTTTAATGAATTGACTTGTTATGTTACTTACGTACAGTGTAATATATTATGGCCTAATTCATTTTTAGTACATTAACGCATTTCTCAAACACCCAACCATTTTGACAAAACCCCGACACAAGTCAAGTCACTAGAGTTTTTAGCTACTTATTTCCCTGAACCATAGGGTGCATTAACACCAAATGCCATATTCAGTAAGTATTTACATTAATCATGAAGGTCTAGTACCACTAAATACTTGCCATCAAATACCAGGAGCTATTTTGCACGTAAAAAAGGAACGAGTTAACATTTATAAAAAAAAAAATCATTGGCTGTGTTCAAAGGAAGAATCATTTTTCTTTTGAGGGTTATTTTTCATATTTTATTCTAGGATTGAGCAGAATTTTGGTGGATTGTGTTTTAGCTCACCAGACCCAAAGGTTCATGTGAGCTATTGTCATCACTTGGCGTCCGTCGTCGTCAGTCGTCGTCGTCGTAAACTTTTCTTTAAAAATTGTTCTCCTCGAAAACGACTAAAGGGATTGCTTTGAAACTTTGCACAATTCATTAGTATAATGTCCTCTACAAAGTTTGCGCAAATCATGGCCTCCGACCAACCATCATGGGCTCCTCGGCTAAAAATAGAACAGGGGGGTCAAAATATAGTTTTTGCCTTACAGTTTAAAAAGTATGACCGATAAAGGAAAACCGAAGCTTCTTCAGCATCAAAAGCTCTACAAAAGTCTCCATTGGGTCGAAGTTGTATGACGACTCCTTGCAGGAGTTAATTGTCGAAATTGATGATTTTTGCCAGTTTTTCTTCAAAATCTTGAAAATTATTAGAACTATAAAAAAGGTTAGCATTGCTTTATTGTTGATGAGAGATACAAAAACGACTTATGGTCAAGATTAGCTGATTAAACGTTAAGGAGTTATTCCCTTTGAACTTTTTTTAATCCGTTTTAATTGATTTTTAAAAATCTCTGAAACCACTGAAAAGACTGCTTTGCAACTTTGTACACATCATTTGTCAAATGTCTTCTACCAAGTTTGCACAAACCATGGCCGCAGATTAACCAACATGGCCACCATGGCTAAAAATAGAACGGGGGGAGGGGGGCGTCAAAATACGGTTTTTGGCTTATAGTTCAAAAAGTTTAACAGATACAGGAAAACCAAGGGGATCCTTTTCCTTCAGCATCAAAAGCTCTACAAACTCTCCATTGAGTTAAAGTTGTACGACGACTCCTTGTAGTAGTTATTGCCCCTTAATCGTCAAAATTGATGATTTTTTTTCTATTTATTCCTAAAAATGTTAAAAATTATCAGAACTAAAAAAAAGGTTAGTATTACTTAATTGTTCAGGAGTGAGGATTGTCTGATGAAGTGTTTAGAAGTTTAGGAGTTTTCCCCTTGAATTTTTTTTTAATCAATTTAAATTATTTTTTTATTTTTTAACTTTTTAAAAATTATTTTAAATTAATTTAAAAAAAAACATATCCTCTTTAACCAATGAAAGGACTGCTTTGAAAATTTGAAAATTGAACTGTGTTCAATTATTTTGATTTATCTAGCAGGTATACTTTATTTACTATTAATTTAATCAAGTAATAATCGGCGCTAAAACAGCAGATCTACAATGATATGATAATCGCTTCCTTGGCCCTTTCTAAATGAACAGATCTCAAATAAGTTTCGGTCTTATTCATATCCATTTTTCTAAGTCCGAGAATCCTCTGCCGTCCAACTCTTTTTTTTGCGTGGGACGTCGGCGAGCTCTCCATAAGCAAAACAGCGGATTTTGCGACACCGGCCTGTGTCGGCAAATTTCATCTAGTTAAACTAGATATAAATCACTTCTTTAGATATTTTTTCTCTATGAATATAATAATCATACCTTTAATCAAGATGATTTAAGTCCATTTATAAGCTAATTTCGATTGATACCCTTACATCTGGACATTAACAAAAAGTCACGTGACATCAATCTGAATTAAGTCTAGTGCTTAAATTAGCTTGATTGAAGGTATGATGATTATATTCATAGAGAAAAATATATAAAGAAGCTATTTATATATAGTTTAACTGGACGAAAATGTTTGTTAACATATGGAAATGATGAGATTTGCCGACCCAGACCGGTTTCACAAAATCGATGTTTTGCTTATATAAAGCTCTCTGAGGTCCCACGCAAAAAAGCATTGGACGGCAGAGGATTCTCGGACTACATTTCCCTGTACATGCTCAGTGTGCAATTATTGATTTATTGCTTCCTAATCCCCTGAGAGGAGGGAACAAAATAAAATGATAAACAATCATAAGAATTGGAATTACAACATTGTAATCACATGTACATACATTAACTGTCTCTCATGTCTAGTGTGCAACAATAAAGATACCCTATGAGCTTAATGTGTTCAATGACTGACATAACATACAAAATGAAATGTAGAAATAAGTACACATTACAACTGGTCAAAGAGTAGTTCTCGCCATTGAACATATTAAAATGACAGAAACAATTCTCGCCATTTTCGTGACTATGCCGTTATGTTTCAATAGAAATCGACGGGAAAGGCTTCATGTGATAGATTTCACTATCTTTAATCCAAAACAAATTAAGATCATCTCTTTTAAAACTCCAGCTGTTCACACACACACACACAAACGGCGAGAATTACTTGACGACGAGAACTACTTGACCAGTATACGAGTCTAAGGGACAGACCATTTAACTTGAAGGGGGGGCCTTGGTTTTTTGTTTTGGTAAGAAAATTTTTTATTTTTTGAATGCGTCGTGACAGAATATTTTTTTTCATTAGGGACCGACCATTTAACTTGCAGGGGGGATGGGGGCCTTGGTTTTTTCCTAAAAAATATTTTGAAAATGATTTTTGATGAAAAAATTATTTTGGAAGCAGAGGGTAAGAAAAAAAATATTCTGGAGAAGGATTTCTGCTATATAACATAATGCTAATAATGAAAAAAAAATATTCTGCCGCGACGCCTTCAAAAAATAAATATTTTCTGACCAAAACAAAAAGCAAGCCCCCCCTTTCAAGTCCTTATTAGCATTATTTTAAATAACAGAAATCTTTCATCCATCTTCATATTTTATACCCCCCGCAAACTAGTTTGGGGGGTATATAGGAATCACCCTGTCTGTCTGTCTGTCTGTCTGTCCGTCTGTCCACATCCCTTGTAAGCGCTTCTCCTCCTAAACCGCTTGACAGATTTTGATGAAACTTTACATGAAGGAAGTACATCATATGTAGATGTGCATGAAGAATTTTCGTCACTGTCGGATATTATTCAGGGGAGATAATTGGACTTAGACTTTTAAAATATAGTATTCAGTGTGGGACCTCGTAAGCGCAACTCCTCCTAAACCATTTCACAGATTTTGATGAAACTTTACAGGGAGGAAGTACATCATATGTAGATGTGCATGAAGAATTTTGGTCGCTGTCGGTTATTATTCAGGGGAGATAATTGGACTTGAATCGAAGCGGGGATATCCCTTTGTGAGCGTGCTCACAGTCCACACTTGTTTTTCTTACCATCACCTCTGTAAAAGTTCAAGATTAAAACTTCAACAGTAAAAAGAATATAAGCTGTGGTGAAAGGCTTGCGCAGCATAGTCACCATACAGGGTAGATATGGGAGCTGGCTTACAGAAGACAAGGATATTTTGAAGAGGGGAACGGAGTTCAGGAATCGATGAAGAAAGGAAACTAGTAACTTGTCCATTAGGCGAGCCATGATATTGCAGATAATAATAAATAAAATTACCGACTCAATAACTAGCGTACGCTACTATCTAGGCGCATATAGCGTTCAAGTAGGGCCAAATGTTGTCTTGGACTTGATTTCTTGCGTTGGTATCCTGAAACCAATCGCAACGCAGCTGAAAAGGTATATTGCAAGCCCATGAAAACAGACCGGACACTGAAAAGATGGTAGAACTTTACTGGACCTCTGTTGTAGCTGTGTAAAGAAAATTTCGCTGTAGATCCGACTCTAACTAAGCTCGGAAAATAAACTTGTCATGCTTAGTTGAACGATAAAAGCCACGTTTTGACATTTATTGTAACTTTACAGAGATTGTACGTGTGTACATTCTTCGCGCCTTAATAAACGCCAGGTAATTGCTGGGGTCGGCATTTCAGACGATGTTGCGTTCTAACTCTTTAGTAATTTAATTCAATGAAACTATGAACAAAAGATACAGAAAGCACATTCTGAGTTATTTCTTTGAAATTTGATTATATCTGATACGAGGACAGTGCAAAATGTTCCAATTTAAGATTTGAAACTGGGGTTCTTTGTCGATGTATAGATAAGAAAAACTCGAAACAGCGCCATCTGTAAACATTCCATTTGTTTTGTTAGGGAGTAAACGACATGGCGAAGTTTTTCGAAACTAAAATAGGTAAATTAAATATATCACTGTCTAACTGATAAAGAAATATAACTAATATGTACATATATTTTTCTGCATATATAGGTCAGCATTATAACGTATTATTTTTACACCCAAGGTCGACACAGTCGGGGTATATAGTGGTCCTCATGTCCGTCCGTCCGTCCAAATTTGGTTACCGCATGATATTGCAAAACGCTTATATACCATTTCAAAGAAACTTTGGGATATTGTTACATATCAGGTGGGTATGAGGCCTATTGATAGTGGATCAATATTGTCAATAGTCATGGTCACAGTCGACAAAAACGTTAGATATTTTTACAAAAAAACAAAGATGTTTCCGAACATTAACTCAAAAAGTTTGCATTTGATGTTAATGAAAATTTGGGACATAGTTGCATATTAGGTGGGTAAGAGGCCTATCGATTTTGGCGAAATCCATCACATTTCAAGGTTACAGTTGCCATAAATATGTGAAACATTTTCACAACAAGAGACGTTTCCAGACAATAACTCACAAAGTTTGCATTTAATCACAATGAAACTTCTAATAGAGTTTCGTATTAAGTTGATCAGAAGTCTATCGATTTGTCGGGGAAATCAATCAAATTTCAAGGTCACAGTTCCCACAAATGTCGAGCAGTTGCCATAAAAACATTTTTACAAGAGACGTGTCCGGACAATAACTTACAAAGTTTGCATATAATCACAATGAAACTTTCTAACAGAGTTTCGTATTAAGTTGATCAGAAGTCTATCGATTTGTGGGAAAATCAATCAAATTTCAAGGTCACAGTTCCCAAAAATGTCATACATTTTACTAAAGACGTTTCCATAAATTAACTCAAAAAGATTGCATTTGATTGCAATTGAGACCAAGTTCACCAGTTTACAAACAAACGTTAAAATTTTTACCAAACAAAAATAAAATTTCAGCGGGGGTATCAGAGATCGCTGGATCGAATTATCTAGTTGCAAAAGGCAAAATGATATATCCGTAGCTATCTCTTTTGACTTTTTATGGAAGAGAAATGTCTACCCATTAAGTGCAACCCATTTTCCCTGCCTTACTCCTTTGTTATTTATTGACTTGATCTTCCTGATGAATATAGCGGGAAAATAATATATTCTATTTAAAACATTATTAACGTAGTATGTTAAACAATATTTGACTTGTTTATTATTATTCAGATTGTTTTTATTGGAAAATAATAAATTAATGCAAAACACGTTATTAAACAGACACATTAATATACAGTGTTTAAGCAGTTTTGCTTAAACACCATGATTGGAATCAAGAAACAAGTCAGAATAGTAAAATAAATTATGATCTTACAAGCATTAATAAATTGATCCAATTCTAAGAAGTCCCATTTATAATCATAACTGTAAATTTGCGTGTTGTGAAGAAAACAATAATTGTTATTAACAAAATACTGAAGTGATAACTATTTCTATGGCTTTCTATAGCTAGATGCAAATGTGGTCAGGGGCCTCGGTGGCCGAGTGGTCAAGGTAGTTCGTCTACCATTGATCACATGGTCTGTCAACACTGAGATTGCGGGTTCGATTCTCACTGCAGGCAGGGTGTACTCGACTCCAATCTTAATTGACAAGGATTGCCAGTTTTCCTACCGCAGGTCGGGGGTTTTCTCCGGGTACACCGGCTTCCTCCCCCAATAAAAACTGGACGCCATGATATAGCTGACAAATTGCTGAAAGTGGCGTTAAACAACATTAAACAACAAACAAACAGCAAATGTGGTCCACCACATTATTATGGTCCACTTTATTTGTCACCACTGTTTCTAAGTAGGCCCTTCAGCATTTTATTTAAAGTAGGCTGTATTTTATACCCTGCTTGAAAATGGGGATATCATATATAGTGACGGTGTTGTTCTCCTTTCCGTCCGTTACATCTCTTATTCTTATCTTCACAATCACCACTGAATGGATTTGATGAAATTTGTTTTGTCCCATAGACCATTGCTCAGCTGATACTGTAAATTTTGCTCGGAATAATAAGGATTGCAAAACATGGATATGCTTATACATCAGGAAATTTGCGTTATATTTAAGTGAGAGTTGCTGACATTTTTTAGTCTTGTATGTTTTGTTTTGTTTTTTTAATGTGTTTCTTTATTTTCCTTAATTATTCTGTTTTTTATTTCCCATTTATCATATCTCAGTGAAATATTTATTTTACAAGTTCCCCTGGGTATACTTGTTTTTTTTAATGTAAGAATCACCCTCCAAGATGACTAGCTGGACATGTAATGGTATCGGTACTGTTATGATGTACTTGTTAGTGTGGCTTTGGTGTGTGTATTTTATATTTGTTTACAACAGGTCTTTATCAAACGATGAAATTGTAATCTTTTACATTGATTGTTATTTTTTGTACTCAAGGAAAAGCATTTCGAAGAATATTCTAGAACTGTTAACTACGCAATAATAACTTAAAGTTAGGTCAGCTGCAAACAAAATTCAAGAATATTCCATGATTTACAGATTTCTGGAACATCCATTTAGGCGGTATATAAAAAGCACTTGGAAACATGTGTGATTAAGGTAATAACAAAATACCGAACACCGATGAAACTGTCAAAAAAAGACAATCCACAAATCAAAGTCCGACAAACCGGTACACTCCAGAATCAACAACCAACATAAAGCAACTACGGCAATGGTCCTGACTAGGTACAGGCATTTCAACCAAAATGGTGGGTTAAGCCAGGTTTTGCGGCATGCCAAACCTTCCGCTTCTATTACTGTAGAATGTGAGTTGGTTAGTTGATTAAAATAGATGGGTATCATGAATAAATTTTGCTTGGACTCATTCGAGTTGTTGCAATTTATACTGGAAACAATAGTTTGATTTCGTCATTACTTTCGAATTTTACGTTTCGTACAAGTAGATTATTCCGGACTGTTTAAGAACTTATTTTGGATATAATCTTTGAAATTACATTTATTAATTGGACATTTCACTTAGGACCTCAGTTGGAACTTCGAAAGACAGTTAAGTACATTTGTATCAAAAATATAATTAACAGTAATTATATATATATAATTAAGTTGCACTTGGTATTTGTCTTTTGTTGCATGATTTAAAGATTATATCTACCTTTAGCAGTACGCAACTCCATTAAAAATATGGTCACCTTTAAATTCCTGAAAGTACACTTTAATAAAACCACAAATCAATCACTGAGTCAGTTATATGATATTATCATTAAATTATAAATAACGAAAAGCATAAGCATAATTATGAATATTTTGTTTAATAGAGTGATGATTTTAATAATTTGTGAAAATAATTTATTACTGAATCCATCTGTATTTACCAATTTTTAAACAGAAATTTTTTTACCAAGGATGCTGCCGTCCGCAATGATGTGGTACTCTTGAAATCGTTTAAAGTCTAGTTCGATGTCTTGTTCGGGATAATCTGTAATCTAAGTCCCCACCACTGGCTATACGACGTTGAATAGGACGTCAAGAACTATTAAATTTTAAAACTAATACTATCTTTATTCACAAAACGACTATCCATTTTAAATATAGCATTGATAGCATCGAAGTCAGATGATAGAAATTAAATCTAATAAACCAAAAGCCTTTAGTTTGTAGTTTCATTTTAATCTGTTAGAAAGTGAAAAGTTGGAATATTTAACAGCTTGCTACTAATCTTACATCATGCCCAACTGTCTTTTTTGCATTGACATCATAGGAGTCTAGCTGCAAGGCACTCCTAACTGAATGTGTGTATTGTCTCCGGTAATACCACTGTGACATGTACGATGTAAGTCATTCTCAAATTGTATGTACAGTTGAAATGTGATGTAAAAAATGAATATTGTAATACATATACTAAAAATTATTTTCGTGAATTGTAAATAATCTTACAAGATATTCGAAATGTTATGTAAATTTTATATAAAATCCGAAGTTTTAAATAGACGGTATCGTTTGTTAAATTTTATAACTATAAGTGATTTGTTGGTATAAAAAACGTTCTACTTGCAGTGAATTATTATACCTAATCGACATAAAAATATAATATAAGTATAACATAAATATAACAAGCAACATCAAATGAAATACAATTAGCAGCATCGAATATATACTACTATGAATCCTATGGCAAATAGGTAGTTATATTTATTTTGACTCTTATCATGCTTTTGTTGCATATGTATAAGAAATCTTTCAGTATATATAAATGTATCCTAAATTTCCAAAAGTACACATATTTAAGGAATATGAGGGCATATTAATGAAACAAAATGATAAAACAAATGGTTTCATGCAATGACGACAAAAAAAAAATAAAAGGGCGATATAAGTAACGAGCGAGAACAATGACCCACCAAAGTAATATTATGATGAAAATTGTTTGAAAAATTCTGCTTAATGTGACTGATACAAACAATTACAAACTGATATATTCTCTTGTGTGTTGGTAATTTTATATCGATGCTTGATATTTTTCAGCGAGATTTTGCAATTAAAACAATAATGTAATTAAAACAGTCATTTATCATGCATGTATCGTTTTTGTTACTATTAACCATCCGTTACTTCAGTTTTTGCTGCCCTGAACCGAAGGTCAATTAATGTGAGCTTTCGCCATCACATGACGTCCGTCGGCTGTCGTTCGTCGTCCGTCGTAAACCTTTTCAAAAATTTTCTCTAAATCCACTGAGCCATTTTTTTAAACCTGTCCACAATCATCCTTAGGGTTCCTAGTTTAAAATTTTTAGCAAGGGTGTCCGTTGTTACTGAAAATAGAACATGGGTGTCTGTCAAAGGACGTTTTTTGTCAGTTTCTCAAAATTATAATAGTTATAGAGAAAACCGTTACTTCAAATTGATCAGCACATTGAGGTCTACAATAGTTGCTATTGGTGTGAAGTTGTATAATGGTTTCCTGTGGGAGTTATTGCCCTTTAATGACGATTTTTGACAACATTTTCAGTATTTACGATATAACTTCAACACAATAAGAGCTAGAGTAAAACTGTAAATGACAAAAATGATCAAAAATATAAGTTCTACAACTCAGTTTTATATGTCTGAAATTGTCAGATGACTACTTATATATGTTATTGCCCTTAAAAGACAACTTTTTATGAACTATTCCATTTTTGTCCTGTAACCTATAAACTATAACAGCTAGAGTGAAACTGTAAATAGCAACAATGATCGACAATACAAGCCTTACAATTCACTTATTTGTCTGAAATTGTCAGTTGACTCCTTATAGGAGTTATTGCTCTTGAAAGACCTATTTTTATTGAGCTTTTTTTTTGTTTTTGTCCTGAACTTAAAAACTATAACAGCTAGTGAAACTGTAAACGGCAGTACAAGTCCTACAATTCACTTCATTGGTCTGACATTTTCAGATGACTCCTTATAGAAATTGTTAGATGACTTCTTAAATGAGCCATTGCCATTGAATGAAATTTCCGTTTTTGTCATAAACTTAAAACTATAACAGCTAGAGTGAAACTGTAAATTGCAAAAATGATCAGCAATATAAGTTATAAAATTCATTTTATTGGGCTGAAATTGTCAGATGACTCCTTATAGGTGTTATTGCCCTTTAATGAGTAGTTTTAATTGTTTTTCATTTTTGTCCTGTAGCCTAAAAACTAACAGCTAGAGTCAAACTGTAAATAGCAAAGATGATCTACAATTCACTTAATTGATCTGAAATTGTTTGTTGACTCATAATAGGAGTTATTCCCCTTTAATGACAAGTTTCGAATGAAATTTTCCGTTTTTGGCCAGAACTTAAAACTATATAACCTCTATAGTGAAACTTTAAATTGCAAAAATGATCAGCAATGCAAGTTCTAAAATTCACTTTATTGGTCTGAAATTGTCAGATGACTCCTTATAGCAGTTATTGCCTTTTAATAATAATTTCTGGTGAAATGTGTAGTTTTTGCCTATAGCTTAAATGACATAACATCTTGATTAAAACTGTAAATTGCACAAATGATTATCAAAGCAAGGCCTACAAATCATTGTATTTTCAGAAATTGTCTGATGGCACCTTATATGAAGTATTGTACTTAACCACAATTTTTGAAGAAATGATTCGTTTTTGACCATTAACTTAAAAGCTACAACTAGACTTAAACTGTAAATTGCAAAAATTTAAATGTAGTTGGTCATTGGTGTTTCAGGTAGGCGTTTACAGGCTGCTGGGAGCCTCTAGTTTTAAATATATATTCTTATGTCTTATTTGACTAATTACCGATTTATTCTAATGGTTGAATTTTTTATAAGTATTATGGTAAAAAATATATTTTAAATTGAGGGACACAATTTCCGTTTTGCACATCTAATATTATCGCGGCGTGGATTGTATAATGTGCAAACACAAATTGTGTTATCCTTCGGTGGTTCAAATATTTTGTGTAGGTAATTTTTAAAAAGAAAAGTTCTATATGCACCTAAATGTATTTGTAAAGATGCGACATCGTATAGATGTAATTGCACACATAATTTTAGAATGAGTGTGCTTCCATTGTTGGCACTGCTCACACTGAATAGTTTTTTGGCGGGACGTTCGTGTTTAATATTAGATGGATCAGAAGCCTATCGATCTTGGGGGAATTCTGTCAAATTTAAAGGTCACAGTTGCCAAAAAGAATGTAAGAATCTTTTACAAAAAAAGAAATTACTAGACAATAACGAAACTTCGTGATATTCTTACCTATATGGTGGGTAGGAAGCCTATTGCTGCTAAAGGAATTCCATCAAAGGTCAACGTCATTAGTCGACAAAAAAACCGTTAAAAAGTTTTAAAACCCTTTTAATTTAGGCGTGGTATCGGCGATCGATTGATAAACTTTTTCAAGATATTTTTTGCCTAAGTTATAGTATGGTGAAGTCGGGCGGGCAAGCGGTTGGGTGAGCCTGCGGGGAAATAGGGTATCTTTTTTTGTGTAGTCAACTCCTCCAACAGTTTTCAACCCGGATCTCTAAAACTTCACAGAAAGGTTGCACATGTGTTGAAGTTGTGCACCTGCTATTTTGGACTTGTTCGAGGATTGTTTTCTAATTGTCCAGACTTGGGATTTGGTCATTACTCATAACATTCACAGAAGATGGTACCTACTAGTTTTATCGTGTTATCAACTCCTCCTTCTCTTCAACGTAAATATCGGAAACTTCACAGAAAAATTGCACAAGTGTTTAAGTTGTGCACCTGCAATTATGGAATTGTTCTATTAATGTTTTCCTAATTTTCCTAGACTTAGGAACGTAGTCATTTTTGAGACTAATTGCAGAAGACGGCACATATGTTATATAATTAACTCCTAAAGTTTTCAATCCAGATCTCTGAAACTTAGAGAAAAATTGCGCATGGATTGAAGTTTTTCAGCTTAGTAACTTGGTCATTTTCAGAACATTCGCAGAAGACGGTACCTATAAGCCTTATCGGATTGCCAAGCAAAGTCATGTTTAAGAGCAGGCTTTAGACCATGACGTAACTAAACAGAGCGGATCGTCAACTTGAGGTGAAAAATACCTCCAACATTTATGTCTTGTCCTTGTTGACTTATAGAAACAAATGAAAGTATTTAATGTTATAGGAGACTGCCCCTAATGGCTTACCGTAAAGAAATACAATTTCAATGACAACTTAATAAATTTAATAAAAAGCGTTGCAGTATAATTGTTAAATGTTAGAGTAACAACCTTTTTGTCATATGTGTATGACATGTTTTAATATAATGGTATTCCTCTGTTGTTTTGTACACTTATGAGATCCTAGAAGGTCTTCTGAGAAAGACAGAAGAGACACTGGCCCAGACCTTTTATTTTACATTCCTCTATATTGATGAATTTTTACCCCTTAACAATGCTACATTCAGTGACTATTAGCATTAAATCTACTCTAGTGATCTTAAAATTAAAGACAACGCGAATAAATTTAGGTCGGTCTATTATATAGACCTATTTCTAGAAAAAGGCTACAAACTTGACACCACTACAAACCTGATGATCGCAACTTTCCAATTGTCAGCTTCCTGTTAATCGATAACAACATTCCAATAACTCCAGCTTTTCATAACTTATACGTTATGTTAGATCTCGCAATCGTATTCTTATTTTAAGAATGCTCACTGTTGTTGACTACTAAGCTCAAACAAGGCATTGTTGTACCTAGGTTGATTCCTTGAGACGTGTATTGTCGTCATTATGACTTAATTGATCGTTATTGAAAATCCATCTCACAAATACGATCGATCATAAAAAAAAGTCTTTCCTTGACTTTTCCTAGACATTACAATGAATAATTCGACGACGCCTAATGAGAAATCCTTGTAAAGTAAATCTTTATATCAATTGTACCCAGTTAGATTGTTTTTTTTTTTCGATCTTAGAAGATATTAAGTATTTGACAATCAGAAGCAAAAATTGCCATTAGATTCATGTTATTTGCCCAATCAAGACAAAATGAAAAAAGGAAAACGCATCATTCTTGCGAAGTTAAGTTAAAATTTTCTTAGTGGTTTTGGATAAAATTATTTCTATTAAAGCTTTAGAAAAAGGAATCGAGCAAAGGTAATATATTTTTGTGAAATTATAAAAAGTTGCAGAAACAACTACATATCCGGAAATTATATTTAATAACCTTTCATCGTTATATGTTATATATTTGAATCAATGTGATAGTCCATGTAGTAATTGCAGAAATGTATAAATTAAAAATCACGCAAATCAATTGGCCAATTCTGCCGGAAAAATGATGATATGATGTAGCTGAAAAATTACTGAATTTCTATATGTCCTTACTTTAACTTCAATCTTATATTTTTCATTAAAATATGGCCGTTAAGTATAAATGCAATCATGTCAGACCAATTGGGAAATGTGAACATAAGTAATGGGAAGGAGTGTTTCTAAAAATATGTCGGTGTACTTATGTAAGGTAATGTTGTATTGATTTTTGCTGAACATAACTAAGTGTGTTAATATGACTGCCTTCTATTAATTATTTCTATTTTTAGAGCAAAGAAGGTGCAACAAAGTTAAATATTAGTAAAGCTCACTCATCAATCTCCTTCAGAGACGTACATTTTGGTTATGAACCTGGAAAGAAGATCTTGAATGGTTTATCATTTGATGTTCCGACTGGAAAAAAAGTGGCAATTGTTGGTGCAAGTGGTTCTGGGTAAGGTAGTATAAATGACTTTTAAAGCAGTCTAATTTTCATCTGTTTATATGTAGCTCATACATGCTCCTGTTCTTTGCAAAAAAAGAATAAGAGGATATATAAAATATCAAGAACATCATTATTGTAGTCCTTGAGCAGTCTAGCATGTTTGACTACAAATAACTGTGAGCTGGCGAAGTTGTATTTAATCAATGGTAACATATACATGCATATTCTAAGTGTATAATGAGGATAATCCAATCGGAAATATTTTCAGGAATACCTCTATTAGTTTTGCAAACGCAGTTAACTTGGTAATTATAATTATATGCACAATAATTGTCCTAAACATAATATAAATTTGCCAGAACTTCCAACAACCTGTTTGCAATTATTTCTTCAGGAAGTCAACAATTGTCCGCCTCTTATTTCGGTTTTTTGATCCAGAACAAGGATCTATACAGATAAATGAACAGACTATTCAAGATGTAAGCCTAGAGAGTTTACGTAAAGCCATTGGCATTGTTCCACAGGTAATGCTTATTCCAAGTTGCATTCTGTTTGTTATTTGATGTTGAATACAATTTATCTTAATTTACAACTCGCTGTTTTTACAGTTTTATTTGCTCTACTATTGTATTATCATCAGGTTTGCAACAGATATTCATGTTAAAATCATAGTCTTTAAATTGTGTTCATACAGTAGTTTATAAATATTACAAAAAAAATTGTTTTCGTTGATAGCTTATTTATACTGTTTAAAATTGTTTCAAAAATGTAAAATAAAATTACTGTAAAATTGTTGTATACATTTTTATTAGGTTGCCCCCTATTTTTAATGGAATAATTACAAAGTTCCAGACATAATGTACCACCACACTACTGTTCCCATTTGCCATCGATTCAGAAGTCTATGTACGTTAGTTTGCTTGCCATTTTCTTTCCACACACAAACTAACTTCATATTCAAAATATTTAGAGACACTATACCTATCATTTACATTGCACAAAACCTCTGCCACTCCAGAGGTACATCAGATGACCACAACATCATAGGTACATCAGATGACCACAACATTGTTGTGTACACAAACTACCACAACATCAGAGGTATATCTAATGATCCATCATTTATTGTGCACACAAACTACCACAACATCAGAAGTACATCTAATGACCCATTTTTTGTGCACACAAACTACCACAACATCAGAAGTACATCTAATGACCCATTTTTGTGGACACAAACTACCACAACATCAGAGGTATATCAGATGACCAATCACGTATTGTGCACACAAACTACCACAACATCAGAAGTACATCTAATGACCCATTTTTTGTGCACACAAACTACCACAACATCAGAAGTACATCTAATGACCCATTTTTGTGTACACAAACTACCACAACATTAGAGGTATATCAGATGACCAATTACGTATTGTGCACACAAACTACCACAACATCATAGGTACATCTAATGACCCATCATATATTGTGTACACAAACTACCACAACATCATAGATACATCAGATGACCCATCACGTATTGTGCACTCAGACTACCACAACATCAGAGGTATATCTAATGACCTATCATGTATTGTGCACACAAACTACCACAACATCATAGGTTCATCTAAAGACCCATCATTTATTGTGTACACAAACTACCACAACATCATAGGTACATCAGATGACCCATCACGTATTGTGCACTCAGACTACCACAACATCAGAGGTATATCTAATGACCTATCATGTATTGTGCACACAAAGTACCACAACATCAGAGGTATATCAGCTGACCCATCACGTATTGTGCACACAGACTACCACAACATCAGAGGTATATCTAATGACCCATCATGTATTGTGCACACAAACTACCACAACATCAGAGGTTCATCTAAAGACCCATCATTTATTGTGTACACAAACTACCACAACATCATAGGTACATCAGATGACCCATCACGTATTGTGCACTCAGACTAACACAACATCAGAGGTATATCTAATGACCTATCATGTATTGTGTACACAAACTACCACAACACCAGAGGTATATCAGCTGACCCATCACGTATTGTGCACACAGACTACCACAACATCAGAGGTATATCTAATGACCCATCATTTTTTGTGCACACAAACTACCAGAACATCATAGGTACATCAGATGACCTATCATGTATTGTGCACACAAACTACCACAACATCATAGGTACATCTAATGACCCATCATTTATTGTGCACACAAACTACCACAACATCAGTGGTATATCAGCTGACCCATCATGTATTGTGCACACAAACTACCACAACATCATAGGTATATCTAATGACCCATCACGTATTGTGCACACAAACTACCACAACATCAGAGGTATATCAGCTGACCCATCATGTATTGTGCACACAAACTACCACAACATCATAGGTACATCTAATGACCCATCATTTATTGTGCACACAAACTACCACAAGATCAGAGGTATATCAGATGACCCATCACGTATTGTGAACACAAACTACCACAACATCATAGGTACATCAGATGACCCATCACGTATTGTGCACACAAACTACCACAACATCAGAGGTATATCTAATGACCTATCATGTATTGTGCACACAAACTACCACAACATCAGAGGTACTTCAGCTGACCCATCATGTATTGTTCACACAAACTACCACAACATCAGAGGTATATCAGATGACCTATCATGTATTGTGCACACAAACTACAGCAACATCAGGGGTATATCTAATGACCTATCATTTATTATGCACACAAACTACCACAACATTATAGGTACATCTAATGACCCATCATGTATTGTGCACACAGACTACCACAACTCAGAGGTACATCAGATGACCCATCATTTGTTGTGCACAAAAAAAACAACTACAACATCAGAGGTACATCTAATGACCCATCATGTATTGTGCACACAAACTACCACAACAACTGAGGTATACCTAATGACCTATCATTTCTTGTGTAAACAAAATACCCCAAGATCAGAGGTATATCAGATGACCCATCATGTATTGTGTACACAAAGTACCACAACATCAGAGGTATATCTAATGACCTATCATGTATTGTGCACACAAACTACCACAACATCAGAGGTACATCAGATGACCCATCATGTATTGTGTACACAAAGTACCACAACATCAGAGGTATATCTAATGACCTATCATGTATTGTGCACACAAACTACCACAACATCAGAAGTACATCAGATGACCCATCATGTATTGTGCACACAAACTACCACAACATCAGAGGTACATCTAATGACCCATCATTTATTGTGCACACAGACTACCACAACATCAGAGGTATATCTAATGACCTATCATGTATTGTAAACACAAACTACCACAACATCAGATGTGTATCAAATGACCTATCATGTATTGTGCACAAAGACTACCACAACTCAGAGATACATCAGATGACCCATCATTTGTTGTGCACAAAAAAAACAACTACAACATCAGAGGTACATCTAATGACCCATCATGTATTGTGCAAACAAACTAACACAACAACTGAGGTATACCTAATGACCTATCATTTCTTGTGTAAACAAAATACCACAACGTCAGAGGTATATCAGCTGACCCATCATGTATTGTGCACACAAACTACCACAACATCATAGTTACATCAGATGACCCATCACGTATTGTGAACACAAGCTACCACAACATCATAGGTACATCTAATGACCCATCATTTATTGTGCACACAAACTACCACAACATCAGAGGTATATCAGCTGACCCATCATGTATTGTGCACACAAACTACCACAACATCATACTTACATCTAATGACCTATCATGTATTATGCACACAAACTACCACAACATCAGAGGTACTTCAGCTGACCCATCATGTATTGTGCACACAAACTACCACAACATCAGAGGTGTATCAGCTGACCCATCATGTATTGTGCACACAAACTACCACAACATCAGAGGGAACTTCAGCTGACCCATCATGTATTGTTCACACAAACTACCACAACATCAGAGGTATATCTAATGACCTATCATGTATTGTGCACACAAACTACCACAACATCAGAGGAACTTCAGCTGACCCATCATGTATTGTTCACACAAACTACCACAACATCAGGGGAACTTCAGCTGACCCATCATGTATTGTTCACACAAACTGCCACAACATCAGAGGTATATCTAATGACCTATCATGTATTGTGCACACAAACTACCACAACATCAGAGGTACATCAGATGACCCATCATGTATTGTGCACACAAACTACCACAACATCATAGGTACATCTAATGACCTATCATGTATTGTGTACACAAACTACAACAACATCAAAGGTACTTCAGCTGACCCATCACGTATTTTGCACACAAACTACCACAACATCAGAGGTATATCTAATGACCCATCATTTATTATGCACACAAACTACCACAACATCATAGGTACATCTAATGACCCATCATGTATTGTGCACAAAGACTACCACAACTCAGAGGTACATCTGACAGATGACCCATCATTTGTTGTGCACAAAAAAAAACAACTACAACATCAGAGGTACTTCTAATGACCCATCATGTATTGTGCACACAAACTACCACAACAACTGAGGTATACCTAATGACCTATCATTTCTTGTGTAAACAAAATACCCCAAGATCAGAGGTATATCAGATGACCCATCATGTATTGTGCACACAAACTACCACAACATCAGAGGTATATCAGCTGACCCATCATGTATTGTGTACACAAAGTACCACAACATCAGAGGTATATCTAATGACCCATCATTTTTTGTGCACACAAACTACCACAACATCAGAGGTATATCAGCTGACCCATCATGTATTGTGCACACAAACTACCACAACATCATAGGTACATCTAATGACCCATCATTTATTGTGCACACAGACTACCACAACATCAGAGGTATATCTAATGACCTATCATGTATTGTATACACAAACTACCACAACATCAGAGGTATATCAAATGACCCATCACGTATTGTGCACACAGACTACCACAACATCAGAGGTACATCTAATGACCCATCATGTATTGTGCAAACAAACTAACACAACAACTGAGGTATACCTAATGACCTATCATTTCTTGTGTAAACAAAATACCACAACATCAGAGGTATATCAACTGACCCATCATGTATTGTGCACACAAACTACCACAACATCATAGTTACATCAGATGACCCATCACGTATTGTTCACACAAGCTACCACAACATCATACGTACATCTAATGACCCATCATGTATTGTGCACACAAACTACCACAACATCATAGGTACATCTAATGACCCATCATGTATTGTTCACACAAACTACCACAAGATCAGAGGTATATCTAATGACCTATCATGTATTGTGCACACAAACTACCACAACATCAGAGGAACTTCAGCTGACCCATCATGTATTGTTCACACAAACTACCACAACATCAGAGGTATATCTAATGACCTATCATGTATTGTGCACACAAACTACCACAACATCAGAGGTATATCTAATGACCCATCATGTATTGTGCACACAAACTACCACAACATCAGAGGGAACTTCAGCTGACCCATCATGTATTGTTCACACAAACTACCACAACATCAGAGGTATATCTAATGACCCATCATGTATTGTGCACACAAACTACCACAACATCAGAGGTATATCTAATGACCTATCATGTATTGTAAACACAAACTACCACAACATCAGATGTGTATCAAATGACCCATCACGTATTGTGCACACAGACTACCACAACATCAGAAGTATATCTAATGACCCATCACGTTTTGTGAACACAAACTACCACAACATCATAGGTACATCTAATGACCTATCATGTATTGTGCACAAAGACTACCACAACTCAGAGATACATCAGATGACCCATCATTTGTTGTGCACAAAAAAAACAACTACAACATCAGAGGTACATCTAATGACCCATCATGTATTGTGCAAACAAACTAACACAACAACTGAGGTATACCTAATGACCTATCATTTCTTGTGTAAACAAAATACCCCAAGATCAGAGGTATATCAGATGACCCATCATGTATTGTGCACACAAACTACCACAACATCAGAGGTATATCAGCTGACCCATCATGTATTGTGTACACAAAGTACCACAACATCAGAGGTATATCTAATGACCCATCAGTTTTTGTGCACACAAACTACCACAACATCAGAGGTATATCAGCTGACCCATCATGTATTGTGCACACAAACTACCACAACATCATAGGTACATCTAATGACCCATCATTTATTGTGCACACAGACTACCACAACATCAGAGGTATATCTAATGACCTATCATGTATTGTATACACAAACTACCACAACATCAGAGGTATATCAAATGACCCATCACGTATTGTGCACACAGACTACCACAACATCAGAGGTACATCTAATGACCCATCATGTATTGTGCAAACAAACTAACACAACAACTGAGGTATACCTAATGACCTATCATTTCTTGTGTAAACAAAATACCACAACATCAGAAGTATATCAGCTGACCCATCATGTATTGTGCACACAAACTACCACAACATCATAGTTACATCAGATGACCCATCACGTATTGTGAACACAAGCTACCACAACATCATACGTACATCTAATGACCTATCATGTATTATGCACACAAACTACAACAACATCATACGTACATCTAATGACCTATCATGTATTGTGCACAAAAACTACCACAACATCAGAGGTATATCAGCTGACCCATCATGTATTGTGCACACAAACTACCACAACATCATAGGTACATCTAATGAGCCATCATTTATTGTGCACACAAACTACCACAACATCAGAGGTATATCTAATGACCCATCATGTATTGTTCACACAAACTACCACAACATCAGAGGTATATCTAATGACCTATCATGTATTGTGCACACAAACTACCACAACATCAGGGGAACTTCAGCTGACCCATCATGTATTGTTCACACAAACTACCACAACATCAGAGGTATATCTAATGACCTATCATGTATTGTGCACACACACTACCACAACATCAGAGGTATATCTAATGACCCATCATGTATTGTGCACACAAACTACCACAACATCAGAGGGAACTTCAGCTGACCCATCATGTATTCTTCACACAAACTACCACAACATCAGAGGTATATCTAATGACCCATCATGTATTGTGCACACAAACTACCACAACATCAGAGGTATATCTAATGACCTATCATGTATTGTAAACACAAACTACCACAACATCAGATGTGTATCAAATGACCCATCACGTATTGTGCACACAGACTACCACAACATCAGAGATATATCTAATGACCCATCACGTTTTGTGAACACAAACTACCACAACATCATAGGTACATCTAATGACCTATCATGTATTGTGCACAAAGACTACCACAACTCAGAGATACATCAGATGACCCATCATTTGTTGTGCACAAAAAAAACAACTACAACATCAGAGGTACATTTAATGACCCATCATGTATTGTGCAAACAAACTAACACAACAACTGAGGTATACCTAATGACCTATCATTTCTTGTGTAAACAAAATACCACAACATCAGAGGTATATCAGCTGACCCATCATGTATTGTGCACACAAACTACCACAACATCATAGTTACATCAGATGACCCATCACGTATTGTGAACACAAGCTACCACAACATCATAGGTACATCTAATGACCCATCATTTATTGTGCACACAAACTACCACAACATCAGATGTATATCAGCTGACCCATCATGTATTGTGCACACAAACTACCACAACATCATACTTACATCTAATGACCTATCATGTATTATGCACACAAACTACCACAACATCAGAGGTACTTCAGCTGACCCATCATGTATTGTGCACACAAACTACCACAACATCAGAGGTATATCTAATGACCCATCATGTATTGTGCACACAAACTACCACAACATCAGAGGTACTTCAGCTGACCCATCATGTATTGTGCACACAAACTACCACAACATCAGAGGTGTATCAGCTGACCCATCATGTATTGTGCACACAAACTACCACAACATCAGAGGGAACTTCAGCTGACCCATCATGTATTGTTCACACAAACTACCACAACATCAGAGGTATATCTAATGACCTATCATGTATTGTGCACACAAACTACCACAACATCAGAGGAACTTCAGCTGACCCATCATGTATTGTTCACACAAACTACCACAACATCAGGGGAACTTCAGCTGACCCATCATGTATTGTTCACACAAACTGCCACAACATCAGAGGTATATCTAATGACCTATCATGTATTGTGCACACAAACTACCACAACATCAGAGGTACATCAGATGACCCATCATGTATTGTGCACACAAACTACCACAACATCATAGGTACATCTAATGACCTATCATGTATTGTGTACACAAACTACAACAACATCAAAGGTACTTCAGCTGACCCATCACGTATTTTGCACAAAAACTACCACAACATCAGAGGTATATCTAATGACCCATCATTTATTATGCACACAAACTACCACAACATCATAGGTACATCTAATGACCCATCATGTATTGTGCACAAAGACTACCACAACTCAGAGGTACATCTGACAGATGACCCATCATTTGTTGTGCACAAAAAAAACAACTACAACATCAGAGGTACTTCTAATGACCCATCATGTATTGTGCACACAAACTACCACAACAACTGAGGTATACCTAATGACCTATCATTTCTTGTGTAAACAAAATACCCCAAGATCAGAGGTATATCAGATGACCCATCATGTATTGTGCACACAAACTACCACAACATCAGAGGTATATCAGCTGACCCATCATGTATTGTGTACACAAAGTACCACAACATCAGAGGTATATCTAATGACCCATCATTTTTTGTGCACACAAACTACCACAACATCAGAGGTATATCAGCTGACCCATCATGTATTGTGCACACAAACTACCACAACATCATAGGTACATCTAATGACCCATCATTTATTGTGCACACAGACTACCACAACATCAGAGGTATATCTAATGACCTATCATGTATTGTAGACACAAACTACCACAACATCAGAGGTATATCAGCTGACCCATCATGTATTGTGCACACAAACTACCACAACATCATAGGTACATCTAATGACCCATCATTTATTGTGCACACAAACTACCACAACATCAGAGGTATATCTAATGACCCATCATGTATTGTTCACACAAACTACCACAACATCAGAGGTATATCTAATGACCTATCATGTATTGTGCACAAACTACCACAACATCAGAGGTACATCTAATGACCCATCATGTATTGTGCAAACAAACTAACACAACTGAGGTTTACCTAATGACCTATCATTTCTTGTGTAAACAAAATACCACAACATCAGAGGTATATCAGCTGACCCATCATGTATTGTGCACACAAACTACCACAACATCATAGTTACATCAGATGACCCATCACGTATTGTGAACACAAGCTACCACAACATCATACGTACATCTAATGACCTATCATGTATTATGCACACAAACTACCACAACATCATACGTACATCTAATGACCTATCATGTATTGTGCACACAAACTACCACAACATCAGAGGTATATCAGCTGACCCACCATGTATTGTGCACACAAACTACCACAACATCATAGATACATCTAATGACCCATCATTTATTGTGCACACAAACTACCACAACATCAGAGGTATATCTAATGACCCATCATGTATTGTTCACACAAACTACCACAACATCAGAGGTATATCTAATGACCTACCATGTATTGTGCACACAAACTACCACAACATCAGAGGAACTTCAGCTGACCCATCATGTATTGTTCACACAAACTACCACAACATCAGAGGTATATCTAATGACCTATCATGTATTGTGCACACAAACTACCACAACATCAGAGGTATATCTAATGACCCATCATGTATTGTGCACACAAACTACCACAACATCAGAGGGAACTTCAGCTGACCCATCATGTATTGTTCACACAAACTACCACAACATCAGAGGTATATCTAATGACCCATCATGTATTGTGCACACAAACTACCACAACATCAGAGGTATATCTAATGACCTATCATGTATTGTAAACACAAACTACCACAACATCAGATGTGTATCAAATGACCCATCACTTATTGTGCACACAGACTACCACAACATCAGAGGTATATCTAATGACCCATCACGTTTTGTGAACACAAACTACCACAACATCATAGGATCATCTAATGACCTATCATGTATTGTGCACAAAGACTACCACAACTCAGAGATACATCAGATGACCCATCATTTGTTGTGCACAAAAAAAACAACTACAACATCAGAGGTACATCTAATGACCCATCATGTATTGTGCAAACAAACTAACACAACAACTGAGGTATACCTAATGACCTATCATTTCTTGTGTAAACAAAATACCACAACATCAGAGGTATATCAGCTGACCCATCATGTATTGTGCACACAAACTACCACAACATCATAGTTACATCAGATGACCCATCACGTATTGTGAACACAAGCTACCACAACATCATAGGTACATCTAATGACCCATCATTTATTGTGAACACAAACTACCACAACATCAGAGGTATATCAGCTGACCCATCATGTATTGTGCACACAAACTACCACAACATCAGAGGTGTATCAGCTGACCCATCATGTATTGTGCACACAAACTACCACAACATCAGAGGGAACTTCAGCTGACCCATCATGTATTGTTCACACAAACTACCACAACATCAGAGGTATATCTAATGACCTATCATGTATTGTGCACACAAACTACCACAACATCAGAGAAACTTCAGCTGACCCATCATGTATTGTTCACACAAACTACCACAACATCAGGGGAACTTCCGCTGACCCATCATGTATTGTTCACACAAACTGCCACAACATCAGAGGTATATCTAATGACCTATCATGTATTGTGCACACAAACTACCACAACATCAGAGGTATATCAGCTGACCCATCATGTATTGTGCACATAAACTACCACAACATCAGAGGTACATCAGATGACCCATCATGTATTGTGCACACAAACTACCACAACATCATAGGTACATCTAATGACCCATCATGTATTGTGCACAAAGACTACCACAAATCAGAGGTACATCTGACAGATGACCCATCATTTGTTGTGCACAAAAAAAAACAACTACAACATCAGAGGTACTTCTAATGACCCATCATGTATTGTGCACACAAACTACCACAACATCAGAGGGAACTTCAGCTGACCCATCATGTATTGTTCACACAAACTACCACAACATCAGAGGTATATCTAATGACCCATCATGTATTGTGCACACAAACTACCACAACATCAGAGGTATATCTAATGACCTATCATGTATTGTAAACACAAACTACCACAACATCAGATGTGTATCAAATGACCCATCACGTATTGTGCACACAGACTACCACAACATCAGAGGTATATCTAATGACCCATCACGTTTTGTGAACACAAACTACCACATCATAGGTACATCTAATGACCTATCATGTATTGTGCACAAAGACTACCACAACTCAGAGATACATCAGATGACCCATCATTTGTTGTGCACAAAAAAAACAACAACATCAGAGGTACATCTAATGACCCATCATGTATTGTGCAAACAAACTAACACAACAACTGAGGTATACCTAATGTCCTATCATTTCTTGTGTAAACAAAATACCACAACATCAGAGGTATATCAGCTGACCCATCATGTATTGTGCACACAAACTACCACAACATCATAGTTACATCAGATGACCCATCACGTATTGTGAACACAAGCTACCACAACATCATAGGTACATCTAATGACCCATCATTTATTGTGCACACAAACTACCACAACATCAGAGGTATATCAGCTGACCCATCATGTATTGTGAACACAAGCTACCACAACATCAGAGGTACATCTAATGACCCATCATGTATTGTGCAAACAAACTAACACAACAACTTAGGTATACCTAATGTCCTATCATTTCTTGTGTAAACAAAATACCACAACATCAGATGTGTATCAAATGACCCATCACGTATTGTGCACACAGACTACCACAACATCAGAGATATATCTAATGACCCATCACGTTTTGTGAACACAAACTACCACAACATCATAGGTACATCTAATGACCTATCATGTATTGTGCACAAAGACTACCACAACTCAGAGATACATCAGATGACCCATCATTTGTTGTGCACAAAAAAAACAACTACAACATCAGAGGTACATTTAATGACCCATCATGTATTGTGCAAACAAACTAACACAACAACTGAGGTATACCTAATGACCTATCATTTCTTGTGTAAACAAAATACCACAACATCAGAGGTATATCAGCTGACCCATCATGTATTGTGCACACAAACTACCACAACATCATAGTTACATCAGATGACCCATCACGTATTGTGAACACAAGCTACCACAACATCATAGGTACATCTAATGACCCATCATTTATTGTGCACACAAACTACCACAACATCAGATGTATATCAGCTGACCCATCATGTATTGTGCACACAAACTACCACAACATCATACTTACATCTAATGACCTATCATGTATTATGCACACAAACTACCACAACATCAGAGGTACTTCAGCTGACCCATCATGTATTGTGCACACAAACTACCACAACATCAGAGGTATATCTAATGACCCATCATGTATTGTGCACACAAACTACCACAACATCAGAGGTACTTCAGCTGACCCATCATGTATTGTGCACACAAACTACCACAACATCAGAGGTGTATCAGCTGACCCATCATGTATTGTGCACTCAAACTACCACAACATCAGAGGGAACTTCAGCTGACCCATCATGTATTGTTCACACAAACTACCACAACATCAGAGGTATATCTAATGACCTATCATGTATTGTGCACACAAACTACCACAACATCAGAGGAACTTCAGCTGACCCATCATGTATTGTTCACACAAACTACCACAACATCAGGGGAACTTCAGCTGACCCATCATGTATTGTGCACACAAACTACCACAACATCAGAGGTATATCTAATGACCTATCATGTATTGTGCACACAAACTACCACAACATCAGAGGTACATCAGATGACCCATCATGTATTGTGCACACAAACTACCACAACATCATAGGTACATCTAATGACCTATCATGTATTGTGTACACAAACTACAACAACATCAAAGGTACTTCAGCTGACCCATCACGTATTTTGCACAAAAACTACCACAACATCAGAGGTATATCTAATGACCCATCATTTATTATGCACACAAACTACCACAACATCATAGGTACATCTAATGACCCATCATGTATTGTGCACAAAGACTACCACAACTCAGAGGTACATCTGACAGATGACCCATCATTTGTTGTGCACAAAAAAAACAACTACAACATCAGAGGTACTTCTAATGACCCATCATGTATTGTGCACACAAACTACCACAACAACTGAGGTATACCTAATGACCTATCATTTCTTGTGTAAACAAAATACCCCAAGATCAGAGGTATATCAGATGACCCATCATGTATTGTGCACACAAACTACCACAACATCAGAGGTATATCAGCTGACCCATCATGTATTGTGTACACAAAGTACCACAACATCAGAGGTATATCTAATGACCCATCATTTTTTGTGCACACAAACTACCACAACATCAGAGGTATATCAGCTGACCCATCATGTATTGTGCACACAAACTACCACAACATCATAGGTACATCTAATGACCCATCATTTATTGTGCACACAGACTACCACAACATCAGAGGTATATCTAATGACCTATCATGTATTGTATACACAAACTACCACAACATCAGAGGTATATCAGCTGACCCATCATGTATTGTGCACACAAACTACCACAACATCATAGGTACATCTAATGACCCATCATTTATTGTGCACACAAACTACCACAACATCAGAGGTATATCTAATGACCCATCATGTATTGTTCACACAAACTACCACAACATCAGAGGTATATCTAATGACCTATCATGTATTGTGCACAAACTACCACAACATCAGAGGTACATCTAATGACCCATCATGTATTGTGCAAACAAACTAACACAACTGAGGTTTACCTAATGACCTATCATTTCTTGTGTAAACAAAATACCACAACATCAGAGGTATATCAGCTGACCCATCATGTATTGTGCACACAAACTACCACAACATCATAGTTACATCAGATGACCCATCACGTATTGTGAACACAAGCTACCACAACATCATACGTACATCTAATGACCTATCATGTATTATGCACACAAACTACCACAACATCATACGTACATCTAATGACCTATCATGTATTGTGCACACAAACTACCACAACATCAGAGGTATATCAGCTGACCCACCATGTATTGTGCACACAAACTACCACAACATCATAGATACATCTAATGACCCATCATTTATTGTGCACACAAACTACCACAACATCAGAGGTATATCTAATGACCCATCATGTATTGTTCACACAAACTACCACAACATCAGAGGTATATCTAATGACCTATCATGTATTGTGCACACAAACTACCACAACATCAGAGGAACTTCAGCTGACCCATCATGTATTGTTCACACAAACTACCACAACATCAGAGGTATATCTAATGACCTATCATGTATTGTGCACACAAACTACCACAACATCAGAGGTATATCTAATGACCCATCATGTATTGTGCACACAAACTACCACAACATCAGAGGGAACTTCAGCTGACCCATCATGTATTGTTCACACAAACTACCACAACATCAGAGGTATATCTAATGACCCATCATGTATTGTGCACACAAACTACCACAACATCAGAGGTATATCTAATGACCCATCATATATTGTGCACACAAACTACCACAACATCAGAGGGAACTTCAGCTGACCCACCATGTATTGTTCACACAAACTACCACAACATCAGAGGTATATCTAATGACCTATCATGTATTGTGCACACAAACTACCACAACATCAGAGGAACTTCAGCTGACCCATCATGTATTGTTCACACAAACTACCACAACATCAGGGGATCTTCAGCTGACCCATCATGTATTGTTCACACAAACTGCCACAACATCAGAGGTATATCTAATGACCTATCATGTATTGTGCACACAAACTACCACAACATCCGAGGTACATCAGATGACCCATCATGTATTGTGCACACAAACTACCACAACATCATAGGTACATCTAATGACCTTTCATGTATTGTGTACACAAACTACAACAACATCAGAGGTACTTCAGCTGACCCATCACGTATTTTGCACACAAACTACCGCAACATCAGAGGTATACCTAATGACTTATCATTTCTTGTGTAAACAAAATACCCCAAGATCAGAGGTATATCAGATGACACATCCTGTATTGTGCACACAAACTACATCAACATCAGAGGTATATCAGCTGACTCATCATGTATTGTGTACACAAAGTACCACAACATCAGAGGTATATCTAATGATCAATCATTTATTGTGCACACAAACTACCACAACATCAGAAGTACATCTAATGACCCATTTTTGTGTATACAAACTACCACAACATCAGAGGTACATCAGATGACCCATCATGTATTGTGCACACAAACTACCACAACATCAGAGGTACATCAGATGACCCATCATGTATTGTGCACACAGACTACCACAACATCAGAGGTATATCAGCTGACCCATCACGTATTGTGCACACAAACTACCCCGACATCAGGGGTATATCAGCTGACCCATCATGTATTGTGTACACAAACTACCCCAACATCAGAGGTATATCTAATGACCCATCATTTATTGTGCACACAAACTACCACAACATCACAGGTATATCAGATGACCCATCACGTATTGTGCACACAAACTACCACAACATCAGTGGTATATCAGCTGACCCATCATGTATTGTGCACACAGACTAACACAACTCAGAGGTATATCAGATGACCCATCATTTGTTGTGCATAAAAACAACTACAACATCATAGGTACATCTAATGACCCGTCATGTATTGTGCACACAAACTACCACAACATCATACGTACATCTAATGACCCATCATTTATTGTGCACACAAACTACCACAACATCAGAGGTGCATCAGATGACCCATCATGTATTGTGCACACAAACTACCACAACATTAGAGTTACATCAGATGACCCGTGATGTATTGTGTACACAAACTACCCCAACATCAGAGGTATATCTAATGACCCATCATTTATTGTGCACACAAACTACCACAACATCACAGGTATATCAGATGACCCATCACGTATTGTGCACACAAACTACCACAACATCAGTGGTATATCAGCTGACCCATCATGTATTGTGCACACAGACTAACACAACTCAGAGGTATATCAGATGACCCATCATTTGTTGTGCATAAAAACAACTACAACATCATAGGTACATCTAATGACCCGTCATGTATTGTGCACACAAACTACCACAACATCATACGTACATCTAATGACCCATCATTTATTGTGCACACAAACTACCACAACATCAGAGGTGCATCAGATGACCCATCATGTATTGTGCACACAAACTACCACAACATTAGAGTTACATCAGATGACCCATGATGTATTGTGCACACAAACTACCACAACATCAGAGGTATATCAGATGACCCATGACGTATTGTGCACACACACTACCACAACATCAGAGGTATATCAGATGACCCATCATTTGTTGTGCATAAAAACAACTACAACATCAGAGGTACATCTAATGACCCATCATTTCTTGTGTAAACAAAATACCACAAGATCAGAGGTATATCAGATGACCCATGACGTATTGTGCACACAAACTACCACAACATCATACGTACATCTAATGACCTATCATGTATTGTGCACACAAACTACCACAACATCAGAGGTATATCAGCTGACCCATCATGTATTGTGCACACAAACTACCACATCATCAGAGGTATATCAGATGACCCATCATGTATTGTGCACACAAACTACCACAACATCAGAGGTATATCAGATGACCCATGACGTATTGTGCACACACACTACCACAACATCAGAGGTATATCAGATGACCCATCAATTATTGTGCACACAAACTTCCACAACATCAGAGGTATATCAGATGACCCATCATTTGTTGAGCACAAAAACAACTACAACATCAGAGGTACATCAGGTGACACATCACGTATTGTGCACAAACTACCAAACATCAGAGGTACGTCAGATGACCCATCATGTATTGTGCACACAAACTACCTCAACATCAGAGGTACATCTAATGACCCATCATGTATTGTGCACACAAACTACCACAACATCATAGGTACATCAGATGACCCATCACGTATTGTGCACACAAACTACAACAACATCAGAGGTACATTAGCTGACCCATCATGTATTGTGCAAACAAACAACCACAACATCAGAGGCACATTAGCTGACCCATCATGTATTGTGCACACAAACTACCACAACATCAGAGGTACATCTAATGACCTATCATGTATTGTGCACACAAACTACCACAACATCAGAGGTACATCTAATGACCCATCATTTATTGTGCACACAAACTACCACAACATCAGAGGTATATCTAATGACCCATCATGTATTGTTCACACAAACTACCACAACATCAGAGGTATATCTAATGACCTATCATGTATTGTGCACATAAACTACCACAACATCAGAGGAACTTCAGCTGACCCATCATGTATTGTTCACACAAACTACCACAACATCAGAGGTATATCTAATGACCTATCATGTATTGTGCACACAAACTACCACAACATCAGAGGTACATCAGGTGTCCCATCATTTATTGTGCACACAAACTACCACAACATCAGAGGTACATCTGATGACCCATCATATATTGTACCACCACATTACTCTGCCCATTTGCCACCGAATCAGAAATCTATGTACGTTAGTTTGCTTGCTATTTTCTTTCCACACACAAACTAGTTTTATATTCAAAATATTTAGAGACACTATACCCATCATTATACCTTCCGCAAACTTGTTTGAAGGGTATATATGAATCATACTGTCTGTCTGTCCATATCCCTTGTAAGCGCAGCTTCTTCTAAACCGCTTAATGAAATTTAATGAAACTTAGCATTAACGAAGTACATTATATGTAGATGTGCATAAAGGATTTTTATTGACCTCGGATATCATTAAGGGGAGATAATTGGACTTGAAAGCGAAGCGGGGGGCGGTATCCCTTTGTGAGCGTGCTCACAGTTCACACTTATTTACATTGCACAAAACCTCAGCCACTCCAAAGGTACATCAGAAAACCCATCATTTGTTGTGCATACAAACTACCACAACTTAGGAGGTACATCAGATTTAATTTACCCCATGGATAAAATGAACAACTTTATTGCATTTCCAAGTACCGAACTTTCCTGACATTTATTATTATCCTACCTGCACTGATGGGTCAACTGAGTTATTGTCGCTACTTGGCGTCTGTCGTCCTTCTTAACTTGTCTTTACAAATCTTCTCCAAATCAACTGAATCGTCTGCTCTAAAATTCAAGAAATATAGTCAAGGTCGATGTTTTTGATAAATCAAAGTCAACATTACAATACATATTTGACTTAAGAATATGTATGAAAGTACAAAAATATAGCATTCATTCAAGTTTTTTAAACATTATTAGAACTAGAGAAAAAGTTAGCATTGCAAAGTTGTTCAGCTCATTAAGATATACAAAACCAATTTCAGGTACAATTTGTCCGAACACCCGTTTAGAAATTATGGCCCCTGCGTTGTTCATCATGTATTATATCATGCTTTCGTATCATAATAAGTTAGAAGACTAATATTGGTTGTTACATTATAAATAACCAATATTATATTATTTCGTATTTTAAAGGATGTTGTTCTGTTCCATGATTCTCTTTACAATAATGTTCAGTATGGAGACCTATTGAAGCCAGCTGAAGAGGTGTATAGAGCTGCAAAGATGGCTGAACTTCACGACTTTATACTTTTAAAAGATAAACAATGTGGAGAAAGAGGCTTGCAGTTGTCAGGTACATATGACCATTGCTTTTTCTCATCATTTTTTGTGTAACATGTTTGTAAGAGAGGTAAGCGTATGGCATATTGTTTTTTCAAGTCGTTATGTATTTGTTTTGTTTGTTTTGAATGGCGTTTTAACGCCACTTTCAGCAATTTTTCAGCTATTTCATGGCGTCCAGTTTTTATTGTGGGAGGAAGCCGGAGAGTCGTTATGTAAGTACGCCGTTACCACTTAACCTATGCCACAGGAAGGACTTGAATAATCACTCTTTTGTGGTATGATGTTTGGTTTACATAGGCTTCGCCCTCCTTCAGTGTAGTTATAATTAGTATATACTTGTAGACTTCTAAGCTAAGCACAACATCTGCTAACTCAAACTTTTATTTACAATATTTTCTTTAAAATATTAAAATATTATTGCCATTTAAAATTGCTGAAAACCATTAACAAACAAGCAAACAAATCGAAGTGCCTATAATGAGACTGACTCAAACTTTAACCTTATTTGTATGTAGATAGTTTTGTTTCAATTTTACACTTTTAGATAGATAGGTACAGTATGTACATAGTTAGCAAATGATTTAAATTCTAAGGTTTTTTCCTCAAGGTGTAAACGCCCTTATCCATTTCTTATTACAGTAATGAAGCCTGATTGGCTGAAATTTAAAAGTTTGTGGTAGTATTTTGTTCTGTTTTGTGCCGATTTTATATCCAGGCCACTGCCTTGAAACATAGATGAACAAAGGACCATATCGGGAATTTGTAAAAAAAAGTCTCTTCTCAAAAACTATTTGACTTGAGCATTTAAAATCAAAGTTTGCAAAAAAAAAGAGAATATCCTTTCAACTTAAACAAACATTAATAATATATGCATTAAGCAACTTGTAAGCACTTATCCTTGGATCAGAACTCATACATTTAGGAGTATGGACACCATAGTTGTGCTTATCATCAGGTAATTATGACCATATATATTTTAAGATGTATGCCCTTTTGAAATTTCACAAAATATATATATGAAACAACTCGTAAGCGCTTCTTCTCAGTAACTACTGAAAACAATTTTATGGAACTTGGTAAGTATGTGGTCGCGTGAGGTTCACGATCGTGCTGACTTAGGTTCTTTAATTTGTCTAGTTCTGCCTAGAACACTGGGTTTCCATTTTAATGGGTGTTTAATGAATTTGTTAGAAAAATCTAGTTTATATTTTAATGACAACTTATGATCTGAGAATGCATTTGTCATAGTTCCGTGTTGTTTTGAAACAAACTTCCTGTCGAAAAAGGAAGGTTCTGTTGTATTGCCAGATCAGAAAGGTATCGGAATATTTGTACGAGTAATGAACTTGATAATAATTTTTATTATATTTTCAGCTTCGAAACTTTTAGGCACATTTTTTCTTTACTTGTGTTAGACTCAGCTATATTGTTTTTGTAAGAATTAATTTGAAATAGTAATAACAACTTCTGGGCTTATCCTAAACTTCCAAACTGTTATGCAAGAATATGTTGTTTGAACTTTCACTGTATATAACCATGGTACTTTGTGCGATTACCATATTGACCCCTGACATTTAAATATGTTTTAATCACACTTTTGGTATCTTTTTTTACTTACATACCCCATGCTCGGTAGCATAAGTGACATAAAACGCTACAATCTCTCAAATTTTGATATCAGCCTAATCAGGAAAACTGATTTGTTAAAAATAGCGTCTGAACTCACTTAGACATTAAACATATTTACTGTCAATCTAACCTGGTGTTACTGTTTTAAAAGCACAAAATCCTCTCAAGAAGACAGAGAACAGCACATGCCCAAGATATGATGCTGATGCTTAACATGTTTTAATGAAAAAATGTAATATGAATACCGTAATATTAAGACACGTTTATTTTTAGAAAATTTAAACAAAAATAATTTTAATTTTAGTTAAAAGGCACTTGTAAATATTATCAAGATCAGAGCAGGAAAGATGTCATAAATACCAGCAATTCAGAGATCATATATTGCCGAATTTTTTTTTCATGGATTATTGTAATTCCAATGGACACCTTTTTTTAAAAAAGTTTGTGCATTATGTAATTTTTAGATAGCCTCACCCGGTGTAAGCTATGGTTAGCACTTTAGTTTGTGTCATCGTTTTGGCATGTCATCTTTAAATTGTCGTTTCTAGACTTGATTATTTCGGTTTTTTTTTTTTTAAATTGTATTAGCAGGGCCTATGATAATAAGTAATAGATAGATCAAATATACTAAGAGGAATTCAATTTGTGGTGGCTTTCTCAAAGGTTAGGGTAATTTTATCACTTGACTTATATAAAAGCAGAGGGTAGTTTTCTGTTTAATTCCTTAACCTTATTGTATTACATCGTATTGTGGACACCTATAATAGTAATGAAACAAGAATTCCTATTGATATATGCTTCCACTATCGAGATTGGAAAAAGTGCAGATTCTGGGTTGCTGGTAATATCCCCTTGAACTATACTGATCGAAATATTAAGGACTTTACATTGGGTGTAATTAGAAGCTAATTTGACATATGTCAATTTATTAGCGAATAGATTTAGCTATGAACTTATTGTGCTCAATAATTGCGTACATGTTAAATTGGACAGTGCGGTGCATACTAACATTTAGTTACGTTAAAAACATGAACAATTTAGTATCCAGCAAAAATGGTATATTTATCTCCAGGAAAATACCATCCTTAAATGTGTCCAATACTATCAAGTTGTTGCAAACTCAGTGATCTAATGTAAGGTCTTAACACGTATGACAAAAAGTAAAGTTTCAGCTATATAAGATGTATATAGTTAATTGGACTTAAATGAACAAAGAATATATAATAAAAATAACAATCGTGCTTGCTGTTCTGACTCGCCAGTTCATTTGATGACTTTAAGAACCAGTCAGATAAGACATTGTTTAATGTAACTGTCGGAAAAGAATATTTACTGTTGTACAATAGCATAAAATGTAAATGTAAAATATTTTACAATGAAGTGAGGAAAGTTGCAAACTGAAATTGCCTTTTTTTAATGACAGGTGTACTTTCTCTACTATGCTATCGATTGAATTATTTTTCTCTGAAACGCCAAGGCCGTTTTAAGTGCAATGGTTAAAGTTTAGAAAGTTCTTTACACAAAGTTTCTTATATGTGCTCAAAGGAGTGTAAAAGGACTTTTGTGTGAAATTCTTACTTCTGATTGATTTTTTTTTAATCTGAATATTTCTGGAATAATATAGGCTTAATTGCTTGCGACTTTGGAAATCAGACTTAAGACCTGGAATCCTAGAGCCGTTGTGACCTGGCGGGTAAGGTACTGCTGATGCATGTTAATTCTGAGTTGGCGGGTTAAAGCTTCGCTGCCTACATGATGTTCTCTACTCCAACATTAGTTGACAAGGATTGCAAGTTTTCCTGCGATCTGTCGGGGTTTTCACCGGTTACTTCGGCTTTCACCCCAATAAAAACTGAACAGCATGATATAGCTGAAAAATTGAAGAAAGTGGTTTTAGATCCTATGTAAATCCGGATTCTATGAGCTATGAGTTAGCTCTAAAACTACAAAGCTAAATTGATTTTAACCTTGCAGTATTTCTGTATAGAAAGCTATTATATAGAAGTTCTCGATTTAATGCCGATTTGATCAAATTATGGCCATTATAAGAATATTGATTAATTTATATTAAGAAAACCACAAATTATGATATTTTCTGCACTACAGGGACCTTAACTACCCAATGACAGAAGTGAAAATTCTAACTCAAACCGTGTTCAGTATTTCTATATTCAAACAAGTTGAATCCAAACTTTTTCAAGTTATGCGTAAAACAAGTTTGGGATGTACGTTCGTATGTTCAAATCTATAAAAGATGTTACTCTCAAACAACTATAGTGAATGAGTGAATTTTGATCTCAAACTGTGTATAATTACATTATGTATATATTCCATTGAAACTGTCGTTGAGCGAATTCGGTCACTGTGTCCTAACAAAAGCTCGGTCAATTGTCGATGGCGTAGTAATATGTCGAAAAAAAACGGATATTAACTAACATTTTGCTCTGAATTTTCCCCATTTGTTGATAGAAAATGTTGTTATCAAAATTCTATTTATTCTTTTAAAATTTCGCTGACATATGAAAACTATGCCTTCGCACATTTTCTTTATAAAGAGCTGACGAGCCTTAAAAAATACACTGCCAAAGTTCGAACAAAGTCAATACTACCATCTTAATTAAACATGTGATGACCAATTTGTACGTATGTACTTACTGGACTAAATCTATACGCCCCATGACTATCGACCGGCGGCTTCAAAATGAAAGATACTAAGAAATATTTCTCATTAATATTTTCTATTATTTGACAACTAGTAAAATATATGTGTCACTAGTTTGTTTGTTGTAATTCAGATGACATAGGCGTTAAACGTTTTTGTTCTTGCACTTTCTACAATTAGAAAAAGCCGTATTTTCTTGAATGAGTATATGATTAGTGGACGTTACGAAAGTATGTACCTAGTGTTGAAATTGGAAATAAATGAAGTGTGGTGTTTGTTTCGACTGATAATGCTAATTTAGATAGATGACTCATGACTAATCTAGTTTAAATTTGTCATCAAGAAAATATGCACTAGAAGAAACAAATGTTGCTTCACACCTGTAAACTTCAACAAGTTGTTACTGCTGCAGCATAACGCCCAGTAATGATTAGTCCCCCGCCGGCCCCGCCGAAGGGGTCTATAGGCTTGAATTCCGTCCGTCTGTCCGTCCGTCACAACCTTTTTATTCTAAACGGTTGCAGATATTGAGCTGATATTTAGTATGAGTATTAACCATCAAGATCAAGTTTGAATTTTTTTGAGGTTGGATTATTTTTTCCATATTTTGGCACTTGGAAAATTTCTTGAAAACAAACGTTTTTCCGACTTTGTTTCTATATGCTTGCAGATATTGAGCTGATATTTGGTATGTGAGTAAATCATCAGGACATACATATCAAGTTTAAATTTTTTTAGTCCAATGATTTTTGACGAAAGTATGGCCCTTGATTTAGAAAATTGTATTGGCTGGTAAGGGACAGTATTGACTGAGCAATACTATCCACACTTGTTAAAAGAAAAAGCAGTCAATGTTATTTATGAAGATTTTTTTTGTTGAAATATTTTAGGTGGTGAAAAGCAGAGAGTTGCCATAGCCAGAACGATCCTAAAGGATTCTCCTATTATTGTTTACGATGAAGCTACATCATCTCTAGACATCACTACTGAACAGGTACACTATTTTGACAACATATTTACGGGGTCATCTTTGCCCACTATTAATTATTAGGGATATATAAAACATGCAGTGTTGTTGTTTTTTAATCAATTATAGTTTATTTCTTGTCCTCTTAAAAAAAGAAACACATTGCTACGTTTTAATTTATAAAAATGATTTTTTAATCATTATCAATTATAATTTTAAATGAATTTTGAACCTTTGAAATGTACATCTAATTTTAAATGGGTTTAGCGTCTTTTCTTCAGATTTGGCATATTGCCACTTTTTGAAAAATAACTTTTGAAAAAAACATACACCGTAAATTGCCGCGAAATCTTGGAAGCGTTTCCAAAAGAAAGTTCATGATCTATTTAACCATCTATTGGTAGCGTATAAAAGGAACAGGTTTGATGGTCCAACTTGTCAAAACGTAAACATTATGCCATGCCGCGGTTAGATACTGCTACAACAAAGAAACAAAGAAACAAACATCATCATCGGCCGACTACAGACTGGAGTCTCTTAAAGTGAGGTTGCATGGACCGATAATGAGTACTATTTCCAGACTATGGCCCGATTCCGCTAGACCGGTAAGACTAATGACAGCCCAAGAAGTGGTAGACCATGCATAACCATAGCACGTCAAGATCGGTAATCCGGGTATTCCTTCTACGGAAGCGAACAGTTACAGCAACAACAACTGCAGTCCGGAAACCTTGATTGCGAAGAATCGGCTCCCAAACTGTAAGAAACGGCTCCAACAACATGGAATTAGACCAAAGATACCGTATTTTGGAACAGTTTTGACTGTGTTACATCTTCGGGAAAGAGTCAGATGGTGCAACAGGTTTAGGGTTTGGACATTCCAAAACTGCCGCAGAATCTCTTTTAGTGACTAGTCGTGGTTTCTGCTGCAGTCGAACACCGCCGACGAAATGAACGATTCGCGCAGTCATGTGTCCAGAAAATGAATAGATTCGGCGGGAGTAGCGTCATGATGTTGGCGGCCATCTCAGATGACTGAAAATTAGAACTTGTGTACGTACCACACAACTTAACGGCTCAGTGGTATAGGGAAGACATTTTCAACTACATCATCTTCGAATTATCGACCACCAGAGGGAATTGTATCAGCATTGCAATGCTAGGCCGCACACAGCTCAACTAAACAGAGACTTTCTTGAGCGGAATAACATTTATGTTTTGTAATGTCTTTGACCTGTTATAAATTGACTTTGTTTTGTGATTTGTAAAGGCAGACTTTTACTTTTGCATACAACACACATTTGAAGTGCATATCGTTCGTGTAAATTGTAGTGTTTTGATGTGCATATCGCTTATTTAAGTCTGAAAAAACCCTCTATGCGTTTCTTTTTTTAAGCATATCGTTGTATGCCTTACACAGTATTTTTTGTATATTATTCAACAGTGTTGAGTAAAGAGTTAATATAATATAAAAATAATTACTTTTATTGACAGAAAATACAAAAACAAAATTTGCATGTTTTTAAAATAAACCAAAAGTGTTGAATAAGTTTTAAAATATTATATTCCAAATAGTATTTATTCTAAAAATTAACTGCAAAACGTGCACAGTTATAGCAATATAAAATATGATTTAAAATTTACAGTAATGTATTTCTTTATTTAAACTGCTTTTGTCCAAGCTTCACAGTTCCAATTATACTAACATATGTAATCATTATTATATATCCAAGCTAAGTATATTCTTTGGTAACCTCTAAGCTTTGAGCTTTCACCTGTGCTTTTGAATCAGATTTTGTTGTTGTACAACTGCTGGAGATGATACCGACACAGAAACATTTACATCGGTATGTGCCCGAGTACTGGAAGGACATCATTTTTATGGAATCACTACCAGGCGGAACGACCACGAACAAGCATTTACCTTGCAAAATGGCAAAGCAAAATAAAGAAAGAAGTTTAGCACGTCAACTCCAACAAGGCAGAGGAAGTAACAGAATGCATCATTCAGGAGTCCGCGCACAAAAGAGACGCTGATGCAGAACAATTGACAACAGTCCTCAATATCAAGGATTCATCAATGTGATTATTTACGCCGACGCAGCATACACTCTTCTTGATTTACTGTCTTGTACAAAGTTATGTTATTATTTTTTGTTTTATTAAATTCATGGACATGTTTGAAATGGTAGTAAAAGAGATCGCCATGACTTTTTATGTTTTTTCAATATTTATCTGTCAAACAAACGATTAAAAAATATAATACTTTTATTTATTTTTCATTTAACTGAAAACTTTAAAGTTATTAAACCTATAAAACAGAAACAGACTACATAACTTTATGGTAGGTAAACCCATTGACCTTATTGGTAATTGAATTTGGGCAAACCTGGATGTAACATAAGGAAGCACATGCATATTCTTTGAGAGATATAATTCTTTATCATTATGTTTGACACAAATAAAAAGACAACATAAATTTACTTGTACCAGAATATATTATATATGTGTGCTATTTAAAAGTGTTTCTAATGCCGCAGATGTTGTGTATGAATTTAGGAATTACTTGCAGTATTGTGCAATTCATAAGGTTAATAAATTTTCATCGGGAAGCAAAGACGGGTGGCTTGTTTTATTCGCCACTGTTTCTTATCTAATGAAACAGTTCAACCAAAAATTAAAAAGTTATATTCTTGAACTATTGACGTGCAAAATTTGTTTTTTATTTTTTTTCAATCAAAAGAATTGTTATGGTAAAAATAGTCTTTTGTAAACTGATTCCATAAATTCATTGTTATGGACTACTGGCATTTATTGTATGTGTCATCAACTGTTAAACATATCTCGCACACTCTTCCGTAACTGACGTGGGAGGTTTGGCTTGTTATTCCACCATTTTTATACCCCCCGCAAACTAGTTTGGGGGGTATATAGGAATCACCCTGTCTGTCTATCTGTCTGTCCGTCTGTCTGTCTGTCCGTCTGTCTGTCTGTCCGTCTGTCCACATCTCTTGTAAGCGCTTCTCCTCCTAAACCGCTTGACAGATATTGATGAAACTTTACATGAAGGAAGTACATAATATGTAGATGTGCATGAAGAATTTTCGTCGCTGTCGGATATTTTTCAGGGGAGATAATTGGACTTAGACTTTTAAAATATAGTATTCGGTGAGGGACCTCGTAAGCGCAACTCCTCCTAAACCGTTTGACAGATTTTGATGAAATTTTACATGAAGGGAGTACATCATATGTAGATGTGCATGAAGAATTTTCGTCGTTGTCGGATATTATTCAGGGGAGATAATTGGACTTAAAGCGAAGCGGGGGTATCCATTTGTGAGCGTGCTCACAGTCCACACTTGTTGTAATGCCTGTACTTAGTCAGGACTGCTGTATTTGCTATTATTGGGTTGTTGGTTCTTAAGTTAGCCGGTTTCTTGGACTTTGGTGTGTGATTTTTCTTTTTGCAGTTTCCTTGTTGTTTTATACTGCTTAGCCAAAGCCAATTTTATCCAAAGTGGATTCATCGTTACACGATATTTCTGGTCATGCTTTATTACATTGGAAACTAATTCCCTACTTGCGGTAAACAAGATTTATCTCCCATTTGCAGAGTTATCTGTTCTTTAGAGCAGGTACTTTATAGTACCTACTGTGGGTAAAAAGTAGTTTTTCTACAATATTTTTTATTCACATATAGCAAAGCATCCGGTAAATTTATTATGATATGCAAACTAATTCTGCAGTTTTTTTTAGTTGTACTGGAAGAGTCAGTCCACAGACATTATTTAAAAAAAAATAAAAACGTGATTTTTCTCTATCTGTTCAATACTAGATACATGTTGTTATGAAAGACAACTCTTGCAAATGGGAAGTAACTCTTGTATTCGGAAAATAGGGAATATATATTATTATATAGATAGAGATGAAATATCGAATTTTCCGAGTGACAGAAATCACGGTAAATCACATGTGAAAATTATCGTTTATTTTCACTCTCGGTTTTTTTCCCGCCAAAACGTCACAATGGTTTTGTACTATACAGATATTCATCCGCCGTTCATAAAATTTATGATTAAGCATGAAAATTTTACGAAAACAATTTTGATCTATATAATAAATAGGATATTCAATTGGGCATCGTGAATATCCAAAATATGATCACTCGTGCCGCATAAAGCTTCAGATTAAACTCGTGCGCGGAACAAGTTCCGCGCACTCGTTTAATCAGATGCGTTATGCGGCACTCGTGATCATATTTTGGATATTCACTCCGCCCAATTAATTATCCTATAATTGCCAAAATTTTTGACACGTCCAATTCCAGCACCAAGCAATACTTTTTCTGGTAGTTATGTTCTTACCTATTTTAAATTATATAAAAAAACTTGTAAGCAGTATCATGCCTACATTTCTCGTTAGTTTTGTATTTTTATGAATTTAAAATAAATGTTATGTGAATACTGTATTGACCTTGTTTAACTATCAGAACCGATCGATTATTGTTATGTAATTTATATGAAAAATCGTCAAGAACAATTCTCTCAAGGCTAGATTTGCTGTCACACTTGATAAAATTTAAATCAAATGTTTATATTATTATTATCTAAGACAAGCACAAATCTTCTCAAAAAGTCTACGGGGTAAAATTAACCAAACCTTGCATTGATGATGGTCTTGACGCCATATGGAATCTTCTCTGAAAGTATGTTTGGTAACTTTGTAAAAATGATGTAACTGAAGTTGTTGACAGTATTCCTTACTTAGTCATGATTCGGCATAAAGATTGGAGACCATGTGCACACATACTTGCTTCTGATTCGATGAAATTGTTTAAAATCTGCTATTTTGTTTTAGGTCTGATTATTTTCTTAATTTGTACAAATTGTGTGTGTTAAGTTATATGCAAAGACTCCTCTTTTGTATCGATCAGATGAAAAAGTTTGGCCACAAAGCAAAGTAAAGTTTCTAGTCCAAGAAGGCGTTATTTTGTAGGAGTAATCCACGAGAGAAGGCAATTTAATAATTTTCCCGTTTCTTCATTATCAGACTCATGTTTCCAATATGGACAGTTTTTTATGGACATCTGTTAACAACATGAGTGATAGTGGTTTTCTACTACCTTTTTCCACTGTTTGTTTTAAGAGTCAGCCTGTAAAGTGGCAGTGTGAAAAGGGGATAGCTTTGTGCAACTCCTCTCTAACTGGAATAGTAATTTTCAACTTTAAAAAGGTAGAGGGGTGCTACCTACATTCTGAAATATAAAATTGTGTTACTAAAATAATTGCAGAAGGAAATGTCTTCTTTACTAAAGTGTATAGCCTAAGATTAAATATTAAGAAATAGTTATCTTTGTGACATTTTGTACTATAATCTTCCATTATGGTTACAAGTGAAACTGCACGCTGATTATTTTGGAACAAGAACAGACAGTTCCAGCCGGTCGTGCAATGTTATTTTGCATGGAAGCCGTGAAATATCACTTAAAATCATGCATATAAAAACCAATTCATTAAAGAGAATCAAAATAAAGAGTGAAATTTACAGTGAAATGTTATCAAACAATTATGGCAGATCATTGTATGCGGTATCATGTTTTATGGAACATTTACAAGTGATTAAGACCTTGACCATTAGCCTCTTGTTTCATAAAACATGATATAGCATGCACTAAGCTGCCACGATCGTTTGTATGAAATATAAATACATATAGTACGAATGTAGGTTTGTGACTGTTTTGTTTTTAATACCCAGATTACACTGGCTATTAAATCTAATTTCTAATTCACAAGCTGTTTAATAGTTTGTAGTTTAATCTCACTTTAAGCATTTTTTAAGCTATATCATGGCGTCCAGTTTTTATTGGTAGACTAAACCAGAATACCCAGGAAATCTGTCAATTAATGTTGCAGCTGAACACACTCTGCCCACAGTAAGGCTTGAAAATACTAAGTCCGGCTACGTGAGTAATAGCAGATGAGTAACTACTTAACCTTAAGCACGCGGTCACTGAAGTCCAACACGCTGTTTTAAAACTCATAAAAAGCAATATTCATTTTCTGTAATTATCGATTAGGCAGCTAGAATTTAGTAGTAGAATCATATGTAAATATGTAAATTATGGCAGATCATTGTATGCGGTATCATGTTTTATGGAACATTTACAAGTGATTAAGACCTTGACCATTAGCCTCTTGTTTCATAAAACATGATATAGCATGCACTAAGCTGCCACGATCGTTTGTATGAAATATAAATACATATAGTACGAATGTAGGTTTGTGACTGTTTTGTTTTTAATACCCAGATTACACTGGCTATTAAATCTAATTTCTAATTCACAAGCTGTTTAATAGTTTGTAGTTTAATCTCACTTTAAGCATTTTTAAAGCAGCTATATCATGGCGTCCAGTTTTTATTGGTAGACTAAACCAGAATACCCAGGAAATCTGTCAATTAATGTTGCAGCTGAACACACTCTGCCCACAGTAAGGCTTGAAAATACTAAGTCCGGCTACGTGAGTAATAGCAGATGAGTAACTACTTAACCTTAAGCACGCGGTCACTGAAGTCCAACACGCTATTTTAAAACTCATAAAAAGCAATAATCATTTTCTGTAATTATCGATTAGGCAGCTAGAATTTAGTAGTAGAATCATATGTAAATATCGTTTTATTAAATTACATTTCAGAATATATTAAAAACTCTTAGAACTATTACTAGAGGACATACAACAATTGTGATAGCTCACAGACTTTCAACTGTTGTTGATGCTGACCAAATATGTGTAATAGACAAAGGAATTGTAGCAGAAAAGGGAACACATTATGAATTGTTGTCAAACCCAACTAGTTTATACTCTGATCTTTGGACTAAATATAATCAAGAAACCCAAACTACGTCAGATCACTTTAACAGTAATTAGATTCTGACTAAGAGTAAACGATACTGTGACATCTGTACGTGGTCTTATCAAAACTGATGCACCTATGTCTTGATGTATATGAAATTTAGGATTACATTTATTCTGAAATATTATCAATGCCATCCATGGCTATATATTGTAAGGAGAGCAAGATTGAAAAAAATCTATGTATAATATTAGGCAGAAAATTTCAGAACTAATAATACCAAAGATTTGTGGATGTGTAGATGAGGTTCAACAATAAGTTTGTAAATACTACTTAAACACATAACAACAGATTTCGGTTGAATTTGGATTTTATATGTAAAAAAGCAGATTTTTAACCCTTGTAATAAATCTCATTCTTGATTGATCCAACTAAGCTTCAAGTCTGTTTTATCCACACATAAATAAGTATAATAGAATAATAGCTTTGATGCCACGGTTATTGTTGAGAAAAAGTATACATTTCGTTTAGTTTGGTTAAAAGAGGGAAGTATATGGAAACATCAACAAATTCATGTAAATAATGAATTCTTTCAACACATATTTCTTTCCTGTTTAATATGTTGTGCATCAAATAGCATTTTCCTATTAACTAATGAAAAAGTGTAATGGGCCATCAAGAGTATCGTATTGAAGAGATAACTCTTGAAATGGCTTGAAATGATATGATCATGAGCTAAACGGAGAAAATTGGGTCTTGACGTGATTATCCTTGATCGAATAAGTGACGTCTCTACGCGTCAAGCAATGTTTTATCGGCTTTCCCGTCTTAATTAGACATCTCTTGCATGCAAGCATTTTGGAATCAGCAGTAGGCCAAAACTGCTAGTATGACATATTCCGATCGAATTCTTCGTCTATGTATCCATAAAGCGTGAATTTCTTTGACGTCTTGTTAAAGACAAGAAGATAGCAGACGCTAGATATATTAATGATGTCATTTCAATTAACAACCCTAAATTAGTTGAGTTGCTTTAGAATTGGAAATTGAAGAAAACACAGAACCGGCTTCATCTACATTATTTTTAAACCTATAACATGAATATAACACCAACGGAATCTCGGCACAAAAATTTACAAGCGAGACGATTTTAATTTCAAAATTATAAATTTTCCTCATTTATGATCAGGTATGCAAGAGCTGGCAGCGAGTATACTGATTTTTGCAAATTTTTTTAATAAGTTTTACTATATATACCACTTCATTGTCAAAAAATATTCTGTATCGTTTGAAAATATGGTTGCCAATAGTTTTCCCAATTTTGAATTCCGCGTAGTGATTGTGCTACGATGATTATTGGATATACCTATTACTACCTAATGATATGTGATACCCATTCATTTTAATTAACAAACCAACACGCATACCAAGTAAAGACCATTGCTTTAGTTACTATATATTTGAAAGATGTTTAACGTGGCCTGTCAGCAATTTTTCAGCCATCCAGGTTTTATTGGGAAGAAAGAAGGTCCGGAAGAAAACCCCGAATTAAGAATTTAGTCTAGAATACCCAGCTAAGTGTCTTAACTTTTTAAATGAGCATCTAGTAAGCATTCACATACAATATGGCTTCAATCAGCTTAGCAGTTTTTACGAATACGGCATTTGATCGTTTTCCCCATATATATATATATATATAAATATATATATATATATATCTGTTATTCCTGCTAGGGTGACCATTTTGATTTGGCATAGGCATACAAGTTATATAGGACCATCCACACAATATATTCTCAAGCCTTTTTTTACTGTTTGTCCTATACTATAGGCTCTTGTGTTAAACTGTACCCCGACTATTAAAAATACTATCTTTGATTTGCATTATTGGAAATGATTTTCTTCCAACTCTGAAATTCTCCTGCAACTTGCCTCGGTGTAATCGCGTGTATTTTCTACTATGATCATAGTTTTTATAAATTAATTGAAACCTTTTCCTTACGAAAATCCAATAGACAAATTTTTTCCACGATTTCTTGTTTAATTACTTATTATGCCTCGTTTTACACATGTCTCAAATCGTATCATTTTTGTTTCGTTCGAAAGGAATTTGCAAAGGTTCGTCTGCTTTTTCTGATGTTCTATGGTATTCGGACAAACCGCGAGCAGTTTTTATTTTTTACGCCTAAACCTCTGCCAAAGCGCTTTTACTTTTCACATAAGCAGGTAAACTGTTTTGATGAACGCATATTTGTTCTTATATTGATGTTGTTGTTGCTAATTTCTATGTTTAATTATTATGTTGTTGATTACTGCAGTAGAATCAAATCCAGGTTCAAATTCTACATCATTATCTATCGGCAAAACGGAAAATAGCCAGAAAAGCAATGAAACAACACTAACCGATAGCGAAAGACAAATTATAAATTAAGTCCTATTCCGGGATCACTCTGAGTAACTCGACGGTTGTCTAATTAGAGACAAGCACTACTTACTTGTTTAGATAACTGCACCCATGGTTTTATTTGGTTCGGTTTAATCAATGTCCGTTTTTATGTTTTGCATTTTGCTTCCTGTTTTATGTGTTTTTCTTAATCCGGACTTGTAATCTTTAGGTGCTTGTTGTTTGGTCAGTTTCCTTGGGTTTTTTTTTCGTTTTATCAGTAAAGCTTTTGGTAGGGTTTGGCACAGACTTCTTCGGTAATAAGTTACATGTATGTTGGATAAAAATAAAAAAATATCTGTCAGACAGAAGCAGATTGTTGTTATTAATGGTGAATTTTCGGCGATGAAGCTTTTAAAGCCGCTGTTCCACAATGATCTTTTCTGAGGTCTCTTTTGCATTTTATTTTACTGATGCATGATAGGTATCGCCTTCAAGATACATCACTTGTCGTCATTTTAGCAGTTTTTGTTTGATCCCCTAAATGTCACAAGTGGGCACATACAAATCTTTATATAAAGAGATGATCTGATGATCTTTGTGACATGTTATAAACATTTTGGGGTCCACATTTCTAATGATGGTACCTGGGTTCAACATATTGATATTATTGTAGAAGACTTAACGTAATGCGCAAATTGAACGAAATGCGCAATTAGCCCACGACAGACGTACTTTTGAAACTATATACTTCACATACATTCTACCATAATTAGAATTTGCAGATGCTGTATGGGACAATAACGCGATGATAATAATTAAGCAAATCGACAAAATACAGAATAAGGTCGTTAGGATCTAACTAGTGGAACACGAAAAGAATCTTTTGAAACTATGCACTGCAGTATACATCTTGCTAAAAGTAATGCAATATATATATATACGACAAACTTGTGGCGTTAAGAGCATTTTATAGCTGCAGTGAATAATTATTTATATTGGTTTCGCCTCTTTTGTCTGACTTCAAATATTTTTTAAGTTATTTCTCGCCGTTAATAACAAGATCAACAATACAATGCTTGTATCTACTTGTGAAATATATACACTCACACTAGAGACAGTAGACTTTAATTTGACCCTCGCTAAGATACGTATCTAACGGGTATTTTTACCTACCTCATGCCCGTTTTACACAGGTTTGATTTATGTTTTAACTTCTCATCCGATGTGGCTAACTGTTTCGCATTTGAATTTTAATACACCTCATCATCACATTACAATTTCTCTTTCTTCATTACGTTTTATTTTCTAAATATTAATTTCTTTAATTTCATATAAGTAGTTAAAAATCTTAGTTAATTGTCACAACTGTGTTGACAAAAATTGACAAGGTCTTATATTATGTATACCTTTGTTAAACTACCACAATATGACATATATGGTAAACGTAAATCTAATATTCTAACAACGCTGATGAACAAAACAAACTAAAATATTTATGGACAGCACTGACAAGTACTTTAAGTGCACTGATTACATATCACTGACTCGTAGATAATTCCCATGATTTATATTCGAAAACTAAACAATCATATTCGAATAGATTTTTTGCTGTGGATTTTGTCGCTGTTTCAATATTTATAGAAATATGGCGAACCACGCGTGATCCTCTCACACTTTTTATGCATTATCATGGTATTTAATTCTTGCACTCAATACATCTTAAGCATATCAAATAGCACTGTTATTGAAGAAGATAAATCATTAGAGTCGTAATCATATTAACGTTTTTATGGTAATTTCTATTAAACGGGTTGTATTGTAGCAAATTGGCAGTCTAAATACAACTCTTAAAAGAATGACCGTTAGTTTTAGAGCAAATCAATAAAGTGCAATTAATTTAACAATTGTTGTATTAAATAAAAGATTAAATAATCACATCAATCATGTAGTACCACCCAATACCAAGACCTGGTACAGGGATTTGACGTAAAAATATTACTAAAAAAGTCTGTTCCCAAACTAATTTGGCATAATTGGTTGCTGACTATTTCAGGAAGTATTAGTAATTAAAATTGAACATACAATGTACTTCTTTAGTTCTACTGTATGCCACAGGCTGTTGATTAGTTAGTGCGTGTGTGCGTGTCCTATACATAAATTAATCGAGTTAAAATGGTACCTAAAATATCGTCAAAAATACCAAAGTTTTATTGCGAAAGAACTAATAAAGTGTTCAAAACAAATGTGTTATGTTCCCATGAACGTTTAAAGACCAGCATCAGAGAGGTTCTCTATATCTATAAACATCGTATAGATAAAGACATATAGAGACTATATGTAACCCAGCGGGTTTGCTGAAAGTCTTGTTACCAATTTAATATATCCATCATATGAGAAACACTCTTACTATTGTGACTTATTATGTTCTAAAGTATGCAGTAGTTTTAAAAAACAACACTAAGGCGGAGCTTAATTTGAAACTATTGTCACTTTAATCTAAATGAAAGTCATACAATATATCAAGAATATTAAATTTACAATGCCAAATGCGTGCTTTGTTTAGCCATGGGTAGATCAATTAACAGTGGCGCTTAAATTCAAAACATAAATAAAGACCAAATAATTAATATGTTAAAGAACTTGAAGCATCAAATCTCAAAAACCGTTAAAAATAATCCGACTGGGTCCCTTTGCACCTTTTAAAAAGAACAATCAAATTTGAATACTTTCATGTTGTAACCACAAGTAAATTTCGACCACTGCTGCATCTCAGGAAAGCAATTATATTTGTGTTAGAAGAGAAGGACGACTAGCGTGCTTGTGATATTCTCGAGGACTAAAGTGCAGCAGCAAGGGCATTGATATAAATATCGTCCGATACCAAGGTTATAACATTTATTTCGCCAAACTCACTTTATGTCTTATTTCAGAGCATGCAATTAACAAGTTTCCGCGTATAAGTAACAAATAGCAGCAACCATTTAAACCCTTCTTTATAGATTGCTGACGATAGCAACATTAAGAAAAACACACTGACACACGTTCAGTGCAGAAGGACTGCGTTAATTGTACTGGTTTCTTTTTCCAAAGCTCGTAAACACGAACAATAGTTTGTAATAATTCAACGCGATTTTTGTATCTAAACTAAAATATATAAGTCGTATATGTGAAAATTAAATGCTATCACCATATAATACATTCAGATAAAATATATTATAACTTCTTTATTAGACTAGAGCAACATATGTCAACAAACAGAATTGATATCCTTACAGTTAAAAAGCAAAACAATCAAAATCTTAAGATTAATACATAGCATTGGCAAGTACTTCAAGGACTATTGATTAAAAAGCGCTGAATCATACACAAACACTCTGTTTGTACTTAAAAAACACCAGTCACATTCATTCGTTATTCTTGATTGTTTGCAGACCTCATTACATAATACTATTGATCTGTGTGCAGACGTCATTACATAATACTATTGATCTGTGGAGATATGCCGAACTGCACGTGTGGTTTTATAATTTAATGTGCTCGCCGAATTAGTCTTCAATTTTCAATCCAAATAATGCACTGCAGTTGCGACGCTAACAAAATACAATACTTTATAAGTTTTGAGAGAGATACGGTATATATTTAAACCAATAATTCTAACATATGTTGCTATTTTTCGAATATATGCCGAAAAGTATTTTTTAGACAAGGAAGGTTTTTAACTTTGATAATACCGAACTCGACAACTTCCGTCTTTCAATTTAAGTAAGGCATCATTAAATGACCTACTGATAATAAGTAATACGTGCACTATAACATGTGTGCATGTATTTTTGTGAAACACGGTTTGATTATATAATTATCCCAATAAATTGCAGCATTGCGCAAATGTATATGACAACATTACTGGGTTGTATAATTGGATAGACGATCAGTATTACATGTATGCAATTAACTTATTGAAATAGTACATGTTTTTTTAATAATTTCTTCTGAACAAATGTTAAATTTAAACTTTTGAAATGGGGCTTCGTGGGAGTGTTAGATTTTAAGAGCCATTTTTATCCTTAGAACGAAACAAGTTATTATGCTAATACTTATTTCATTTCTTACACTTCATGAATCTTCAGTTTATTGCGTCATCTGGGTGTTAATTCAGAAAAGCATATAAATATAACAGTTGTAACCATTTGGAGGATTAATAGTTCTTTTTTTATTAAAAAAAAAGAATGCCCGTGAGGGGTAGTGTTGCAGCAATATTTCATTTGCAAGAAATATTTTTATTAATAACAAACGAACCAATAATATAGAAAGACTATGTCAACTATGGGTCTTTTTCGTCTTAAGTTTTACGATAGAGCATTAAATAGTCTGATGATGTTTGTGATTTACAGTTACATATAGACATATAGATTGCAAAAATTAATCAGTCAAAGTGCAATCACAAATTCGGTACTATACGTTACTATTTGGTTAATGATCCAAAAGAACTAATAATGGCAAAAATTGTGTACAAGAAGTTTGTTTTTAGAAAGGATATAAGGAACAGCAGAAGTAAGCTGATTTTTAAAAGATATCAATTGGCCGTGTATGAAATAGTAATTTGCCCTAATGCTGTATTGCATATGGGAAAACCTATACCTGTATGTTGTTTATGTAAATATGTGCATGAAACTGAGTGGATAAAATTTGGTATTTTGTTTTAATCTGCAGGTATTAAAATGATATATGTCGGGATAGCGACGCTTCTTGTGGTCTCTTAAGTATGTTCAGCATGTTACATTCACGAATACTATTGAAGGCTATTAGTCCCTAAGTTATGCTGTAATTTTGAGAGATTGCTAAGGATGTGACATATTTTGCTGGAAATTTTTTTTGAAAGTGAGATAAATGTTTTGCCTCTGATATTAAAACTAGTTGCCAGATAGATGCCAGCGACATTGCAAACCTATTCATTAAGTGGTTTTCTTTTAATCATTGAGGCTATATCAAACCTTTTACAATTTCTATAGAATAGAATAATATTGTGTTCTACCCTCAATGTATCTTGTTTTGTTTTAATTGTACAAATCTTGTTTTCGAAACCCAAAAAGGACCAAACTATACATGATGACTAATAATTTGTTCAGATTTAAACGAAATAATAATGATTTTTTTTTAAACTTGTTGCCTTTGTATTTAGCTTATTAATCGGCAGTAATAAATCATGGAATTTTTTAGCAACCCTTTAGAAGAAGAATCTAAGATGATTAAGAATAGAGCATGTTGAAGTTACGTTAAATCTAAAATTGAGGAAAACATGCTTCTTTGTACGTTAATCTTACTACAATTTCTTTATTCTTATACTTTATATCAGCGACACTTACTGCAACAAAAAGAAATATTTTACAAGTAACAGTAATACTCTTATCCTATATTTTTCTATAACTGCAAAGCACAAGATCTATGATGAAAAATGAAAAGATGTAAAGCGTTTTCTATATTGCAGAAATCTTTCAATTTATTTATGTCTACCCTATCCAAGAAATTACATCAATGTTTATAATAGGTTTGGTACCATTGCGGTATACGCTGTATTGAACTGTTACTGTGACGTACTGTTCAAAACGTTATTTGAGTAACTATGTAACTGTATACACGTCTCCACTCTATACCGATGTAGGTAATAACAAAATACCAAACACCGAGGAATCTGAGTAAATGTTAACTGAACTGAGTTGCTTATTCTATAATTGGTGCCATGACCTATGTTGAGACTTATAGCCATTCAAGGAAGACACGGAAGTGTCTTTAGCAGCTTAATCAATATAACAGACAATAAGTTGAAAGCCGAATCTTCCGCGAGTGTGTTCCGCACAGGCATTGACTTACTGGAGACGCAAAAAAGTTCTTTAAATGCTATATGATCAAATCGTAGATGTGACAGATGTCGGCGACATGGACAAGAAATGCTAGACACTGATGATTTCAACTATCGCGTTGAATCAACGATTGGCAAGAATATGGAATTACAGTAAAAGGAAATTGCCGCAAGCCAACAGTGAACACACACACGATTTATCACACTTTTTCTATGTTCTTAACTAGAATTCAAATCAAACTCGTTCAGAATTAGAAACTGACCAAACTACATCACCTTCTACAATCAAAACTTGTCCAACGTCTACCACATGTTGCCGAAGCTAGACTTACCTAGATTTGTCGGAAAACTTCTCTCTTGGCCACCTTTTTGGGACGCATTTAATACGAAAGGGCACACCAACTTGTCATTACGAATGTGCAAAATTCAGTTACTTGAGATCACAACTGAGTCATATTGAAGAGCAATGTAATTCGTGTCTAGCTCTAAGTAGCACAAACTACGAACAGCCGATATGTCGGTTTAAAGAGCTTCATACTCAGTTCAGACCCTCCTCTAAGAAAACTTTAAGATTGCAGGTCAAAGTTGTCGTGCCAACAAATGCAAACGATGACATCATACAACACTTCGTGACGACCAAGAGAAGAGGAGGTACGAACAGCGACATTATACACAACACAAGAGAGATCCACCGTTCCCGCTTTGAAGTTAAAAAAGAACAACCCACCCAAAGGACTGATGTTGACACATTTTGTATTTGAAGAGTCAAATATCGAAATTTTCGAGCCGATAACTACTGGGACATAGTCGAAAATGAGATAATAAGGGACCTACAGTTAAATCCAAACTTTGGATATCTTCTATCTGGACCGATACACAACAGTAATGTTTCCACCATATCTACAACTATTATCTTTATTCAACACAATCATGAGGAAGTCGACATTGAAAGATTCTGGAACTTAGAGTCAATGGGCGTAACTGAGCAGGAAACATCAAACAAAGTTTGTATTACAGATACGAGTCCAGCATTCAACATGAAAATGGTAAATACCTAACGAAAATACCATAGAAAGACGACTTTGAAGACCAACCTAGCTATGACCGAAATTCCGCACTGAGAGAAAGATCAACAAACTAGGCTAGAAAGTAATCCCCATACTTGCAGAGTATATGATGAAATAATGTCTGACCAGGAGGAAGTGGGATTCATAGAGATGGTCGATGAGAACGAATCAACAATTGATAAAATTTACAACATACCACATCATGGCCTTAAGAAGAATTCATCAACAACGCCTATGATAGTTGTGTTTGACCTTTGCTGCCGCGAGTCAGCCGACACGGCTAGCTTTATTGATTGCTTTAAGTCCTTTCCACCAGAAATTAATACCTTACCTGGAATTTTGCCAAGATTCAGACTGCACAAATATGCCGTTACTAGCGATACAGAAAATACATTAATTTATACAAACGGATAACTTTCAACCGATAATCATGCAAACTTTTTAAACTCGGAGTTTTGAATATACGTTTATGGTCGTCAAATAGTAGTACACTTTGCCAGCTTGGTTTAACTGAGCATTGTATATCAGGACAACAATCGTAGGACTATGGAACGACGGAAAAGACACAATATCATTCCGTGTAAGGCAGACACCAATAGAACATGCTTGACAAAACGGGACGTGTAGCGTTAATCATCGAAATTTGACCCAGTTGGATTGTTTAGCCCAGTTATCGTCTTATGAAAACTATGGAAACCAATGTTTGAATGGGACCAGCCTCTACAGGATAAAATCAGTAGTACATGGAATGATAAGAGGAAATACGAACGGTGATGACAACTGAGATTCAAAGATGTTATTTTACTGTTCGCTAATCATAAAAACAGAGTAGCGCCGATAAAAGAAACAACACTGCTATAGTTAGAACTAATGGGAGTTGTTATGGGATCAAGATTATCGAAACAACAATTATCCAGCGGCATATCAGATGACAGTTTTGGATAAAAGTACCGCAATGGCTAACTTTAACATCCGTTTGGCTTTAATGGAACGGGATTTCCGAAACATTGCACATCTCTAGTTTTCAAGGCAATAAAGATGCAGATTAGACGCATTTTATCGCCACAGTATTAACCGACGAGTCAGAAATCCACAAACCAAACTCGTGAATTATATCAGCAGTCTACCTTACTTGTCGGGAATAACTGCGTACTTATATCGTTTTGTAACTCATAACTGATGATTGTTTTCAGAATACGTAAGAAATAATAATCTATCTTCAGACAAGGATAATGATAATACACTTTAATGTGGAGGAAAAATAAAAAAATTCGACTGTTTGCGAAACAGCAATATTCCCTTATCTGTTACCTGCAAAACACCGATTTACAATATTATTAGTCCAGGATGCAAATGAACGTCGATTACACGCAGGAGTCAACAGCGCGGTAATATATTTACGTCAGACGTTTGGAATTCCACGGATTAGACAATTAGTAAGATCGGCACTTAGGAAATGTGTTATATGCCGAAATGTGATCCTACATCTGGCCCACTTCCTTTTGCCATTGGCAAACCAGTAGTGGAGATTAACTTCAAAACATTTTAAAGACCAAATTATTAAGATCGTAAAGCATCAAAATTCCAAAACCGTATACAAAATCCAACTGGGTCCCTTTGCATTTTGCAAATAGAACTATCTTGGAAATTGTTTTTTTTTCATATCACAAAGAAGCCATTATATTTGTGTTAGAAGAGAAGGGCGACTAGCGTGCTTATTCTCGATGACTAACAGTCCAGCAGCACGGGTATTGATACAAATATCGTCCGATACCGAGGTTATAACATTTAATATGTCTGACGCAGGTTATGTCTTTGTACAGAGCATGTAATTAACAAGGTAAAATTATGACTAGTTTTCGGTTATCCCTAACAAATTGCTGCAACATTTAAAACCATCATATTCATCACAATCATTTTTGTGGTTTGCTTTTGTTTTAATTGAAGGTTCAACGACAATGCAACTTAGTCATTAGTAAAGATAACAATGCGCCGTATACACATTTGTTTTCATCTAGTGATGCTGATCATGTTTATTTAAGACACAGATGGTAGAAGTTCAGGTTTTTGCCATCCACAGTAACAATTTTAAATTACCTGAACCATTGGTGCTATTTCCGAACATACAAATCGCTTTTTAAAAAGAAACATTTCAAAGTTTGCTTCTCAAAATACATCAATTAGAGCGATTTTGTGCTGATGACGAAATTTATGGTGGCATTTTCTATATTAAATAAGCATGTTAACTGAACGAGCATTCTTTACAACTCGAAAGTACTTACTATTATTATACACTCTGTTGATAATGAAGATCAGTTATGAAATATTTTTATTACTTTTCTATACCATACTAAAAATGTTTCTGTCATTTGTTCGTGTAAGGTACTACGTAAATTTCATTTGTTAATAACACATTGATTGGCTGTATGTTAAGTATTAATGTATTTAATGATATACTAAATAGTGTTTTATCTTTGGGTTTTCTTTTTATGCAAATAGGTGGCTTGCATATGTCCCAGCTTCATATCCTAATAAAAACTAGACGCCATGATATAGCTGAAAAATTTTAAACTGCTAAAACGAGATTAAAACAAACACGCTGACATGCGCTCAAAGCAGAATGACTGCGTATTGTACTGTTTTTTTTTTACAAAAATCGTGAACATGACCAGTTGTTTAAAATAATTTAACGCGAATTTTGAACTAAAATAGATATAAGTCGTGCATGTGGTCATTAAATGATATTACCATATTATACATTACTATAAAACATAACACAGCTTCTTTATTAAAATTTAACAACATATGCCAACTAAAAGAATTGATATCCTAACAGTTAAAAGCAAAACAATCAAAGTCTTAAAATTTATATTTAGACATTGGCAAGAACTTCAAGGACTATTGATTAAAAAAGCGCTGAATCATACACAACCAATCTGTTTGTACTTAAAAACACCAGTCATATTCATTCGGTATTCTTTATTGTTTTCAGATATCATTACATAATAATATTGATCTGTAGAGATATGCCGAACTGCACGAGTGTTAAATAATTTTATGTGCTCGCCGAATCAGTCTTCAATCTTCCTTCTAAATAATGCATTGCAGTTGCCACGCTAACGAAATAAAATACTTTATAAGTTTTGATAGAGAAACGGTATATATCTAAACAATAATTCAAGCATATGTTGCTATTTTTCGAATATATGCCGAAAAGTATTCTTTTAGACAAGGAAGGTTTTTTACTTTGATAATACCGAACTCGGCAACTTCCGTCTTTCAATTTAAGTAAGGTATCATTAAACGACCTACTGATAACAAGTAATACGTGCACTATAACATGTGTGCAGGTATTTTTGTGAAACACGGGTTGATTATATAATTCACAATAAATTACAGCATAGGGCAAATATAGAGCACACAATTAAAGGGGTTGTATCATTAGATATACGATCAGTATTACTTGTATGCAAATAACAGAAGAAAAACAATATTATTAAAATAGTATTTAGAAGTACAGACATATTTGACAACGTTCCTCAACATTTATAATGTTTTGAAATGGGCTTTCTTGACAGTTTTAAATGTTTAGAGCCATGGTCCCCCCCCCTTAAAAATAGTTGATATTATGATGCTACATATTTTATTTCTTACACTTAAAGAATCTTTATTATACCGTTATAATCATATGAAAGATTAATAGTTAATTTTTGTTTCAAAAAGAAGGTCTTCAAGGGGTTTGTGTTGCGGCAATATATATTTTATTTGCATTTCCAAAAAATATATATTTATTTAAAATAAACAAAAGACCTAATCACAAATGCGGTACTATACTTTACTATTTCATAAATAGTCCAAATCAACTCAAAAATTGTGTACAAGAGGTTTGTTTGTTTGTTTGTTTTTTTTTTTTGAAAGGGATGTAAGGAAAAGCATAAGTGATCTGATTGTTAAAGGTATCAATCGGCGGTGACTGAAATAGTTTGTTTGTTTGTTTGAATGTTCTTTAACGCCACTTTCAGCACTTTTTCAGCTATATCATTGCGTCCAGTTTTTATTGGGGGAGGAAGCCGGAGTATCCGGAGAAAACCCCCGACCTTTGGTAGGAAAACTGGTTATCCTTGTCAATTAAGGACTGAAATAGTAAAATTAGTAAAGTGTCCAAAATCGATATTGCATATGGAAAAGCTAATACATGTATGTCTTTTTAGGTGCATAGAATTGTCGATAGAATTTACACTTTGTTGTAAGCGACTTTGCAAACCGATTCATTAAGTAGTTTCCTTCATAAAACTTTAGGCTAAATCAAATCTTCAAAGAATAGAATAATTACACGTTCTATCTTCAGTATATCTTGTTTTGTTTAAATTGTACCAATTTGTTCTCTTAATCCATGCTGGTCTCAAATACATGTTCAGATTTGAGCGAAATAATATTGATTTCTTTACATTTTATGCCTTTGTATTCAGCTTATTTATCGGCAGTACTAAATAATAGATTTTTTGTAAACAACCATTTAGAAGTATAATCTGAGATGATTAAGAATAAAGGATGTTTGGTAATTAACAACCTTTTCATAAAAGTTACCTTAAATCCAAACATGAGGAAAACATGTGTCAATGGAAAAGAAACTTACTGTAACAAAGGAAATATTTTACAGTAATATTCTATCGTGCTCAATAACTGCAAAGAAAGATGTGTAATGACAAGGCCTTCATGAGATGAATTAAAAACCTTCAAATATAAAGCGTTTTCTAAATTACATTAGAAACATTTCAGTTTATTTATCCCTACCCTATTCAAGAAACTACATTTTGGGTATTACATCAGTTTTTATCATGGATTCGGCGCAATTGCAATTCAAATAAAACTCGTTCACAATTAGAAAAAGACCCAACTAAATCACATTCTACAGTAAAATCTTTGTTCAACGCCTACCACAAGTTGCCGAAGCTAGAGCTATCGTGATTTTCTTTCTTGGCCACCTTTCTGTGACTATTTGATACTACGGTACACACCAACCCGTCCCCAATATGCAAACAGTCAGCTACTTGAACATAGTAGGTGAACATACTGTCATTGGTAGAAGCTATATCGAAAGAAATGTACAAAGTCATGTATACCGAAAAGTCGTGTCCTGATGACAGTATAGACATAGTTCCTTTGACACCAACTGCATCTTTTCTCTAGGAAAGCCAATACGAACCATTGTGCCTCCTGTGATGGATCGCGTGATCCGTCTGAATGCACAGAACATGACACCACAGATGCGCTTTACCAGAATCAAAATCAGAAGATGTTGTACTTTAACTGCTTCTGTAATCACACAGTTTCGGATTGCAAATCAAAGTTTTCGTGCCGAACATGAAAAAGATGAGATCATACTACACTTTGTGACGAAGTCATCAAAACGCCTATCATAATTGTGTTTGTTTGTAGCTGCCGCGAGTAAGCCAAAAATTCTAGCTTTAATGATTGCTTGAAGTCCGTTCCACCAGACATTAATTACTTACATGTACCTGGAATATTGCCAAGATTCAGACGCCGTTACTAGTGATATAGAAAACACGTTTCTGCTTTCATGGATTAGACACTGGGTAAGATCAACACATACAAAATGTGTAATATACCAAAAACTGACCAGGAACCGTGTGCAACACCTGACCTATTTCCTTTACTAAAGGAATGAGTGCATGATGATGTTCCGTTTACGTCGCTTGTGTCGACCTTACACATAAAGAATGACAATAACTCCAAATCAAACGTATGCCTTTACATGTTATCATGTGCCTCTACGAAGAGCCGTTCAACTCGAGCTGATAGCGAATTTTTCCTTCGTATAATCCTTTACATAGCCTTCAGACAATTCGCATGTCTGCACGAATTACTTTGTATGGTACTACATGGAAGTTTATTACAAAGTGGGCACATTAGTTTGGAGGATTTTATCAGCGACTAATAGCATTCACGAACAATTGCCTGGAAACACTTGTGTTGACTTTGAGACTACGTACAATTTTATCCGAAGTAGACGCACAACGAATGATCGTCCATTAACTTATATTTGACAGACTCTACCGACCCAAGTTTGATTTCACCGTATAAACTTCTGTATGGAAGGCGAATCAGTACACTTTAATATCCGTATAAGTTTGCAACAATAAATGTAAAGTCCTAACAAAGGGCAGTTCAAATGCAAACTTTGCACGACGGTGTGAAAAAGTTGCACATTTCAGCCATTGATGGTAAAAGTGAATATCAAATTTATGGCGATAAAAGCTCTACACCATTTTAATCATGTAAATGGTGTTTGTGTTTGAGCGCCACTGATGGGTCTTGTTTTCACGAAACGCGCGTCTGGCGTAGTAAATTATAGTAACCTTGGTATGTGATGATATTTTAGTTGCAACCATTTGGTCGATGCCTCTGATTGAAGATTGTTAGTCCCGAAGGGTGTCACCAACCCAGTAGTCACACTTCGGTGCTGACAGGGATATCATTGATTCTTTCAGTGATATAGTCATTGTCTAAATGTAATGCCCCAAAATTTCGAAATTATTTTTATTTTCTCTGTGGTACAGGAAACAAAAAACAGGATGTCAAAGTCGATAAAGTAGTTTACGATGACACACCTAGAAGTCAGTAGAACTTAAGTATAATCGATAAGTAACGATAATTGTGTTTGTTACGTACAAGGGTATACAAACCGTCCAAATGCTAAATTTGATCCGCTGGAATTTACACCAGATGAAACTTCACTTGAGAAAGGGAGATCCAATCGTACAGCAAAAGATGACGCGATGGTTAAAAATTCATCAATGGATATCTGGCGTGAATTTCAAGTAACAATAGTATCAATTTTATATATTAATATTGACTATAATTCTGTTTTCAGTTTATGCGATTTATATGCTAATTTTATATAATTTCTTAACTTTGTCTACCCTCTTGGCATCGAGTATCATACAGGATGCGCTGTATTGAATCGTATCTAACTTTGTATACACATAGTCTCCATTCGTGACTGAGTAAACACTGATCTTGGTTGCGTATTCTATTATTTATTCGGTAATATTAGCACATTAAAACGTGTGTATCGTTAAAACGTATCTGCCGGTTAAGGATACAATCCAACAGGTTTATTAAATACTTGTGGTGAATATGTTCATTATTGTAAGGATAAACATTACAACTCTATACAGTTTACCCGTTACTTTTCTCGTTGCAATCTTATTATTTACTCAACTGTTAGTTTAACCTTTAATGTCGCCAATTAAATTTTCAGTTGTTGCATTTGGTTACTTTTTATTAAGTTTTGACAATCTTTGCATAAGTCGAGCAAGCCTTTCCCAAGTTCGACTCCATCCGTTTGAATAAACATTACGATTGATCAATTGGTAACATGATTTTGTTGGAACATTGACGAAATATTTTTTCTGAACATTTTTACAATTTATTGATCATCCCTTTAAATACTTATTTGCCATAAGCAACAATCAATATATCATGCATATATTTAATGTCATAAATCAAATACTGTACAAGAATACAAATAACAAAAAGCATTGTAAAATTATAAATTGTGAGCGACAGTGTGGTAATATGTTTGTAAGAACGTTTATATTTATATCAACACTGTGAATGATTCTCTTGTATTGTTTATGATTTACTATCTTCGATGCTAGTTATACAATTTTCAATTTTGGAAAACTGGAGAAGTAGGTAGTTCCAAAGTAATCAATGCCTTGTTCTTGACAAACATACCGTTTCCTTTTTGTAGTGGTCAATGCAAAGTTTTTGAGATCGTTTCTGTAAGGTGTTGCAGTGTACCGTTAAAAAGTATACCGGGTAGATTTCACAATTCATCAAAAGATAAGTTCTTAGATCCTTATAATTGAAAATGATTTTTTGCTGTTTTGTTTTTTTTACGTTTTATTTTGTCAACTTAAGTCCGATATGTCTAATATTGTGTTTGATTATTTGAACTGTTTTATGCCACTGTCAGCAATATTTCACTATATAATTTAGTCTATTTTTATTGGAAGAAGCCAAAGTACCCAGAGAAAACTCCCATTTAATCAATGATTGAATTTAATTTTGATACGTCTGATACGTTTACCGAATTATACTGAGAATATAAGGTAGCCAGCGTGTCATGTAACATCATCAATATGTGTATAAACCGTGTTGACTATCAAAAACTAGGCACATGATTGCATAACATAACAAATTACAGTCGGTATTGCAACTTAAAATATACAAATAAGTGGTTAAAGCTTTAAGACATTCAGTTTCGTAAGTAGAAAGGAACAAATAGAAAAGTAATTGGTCATAATTTTTTACCCATTGGAATTCCGATTACCTTCTTAATAACGCATCTTCCAAAAGTTTCAAATAATGTGTCTATCAGCGAATCTACGATACAATGAATTGAATGTTTTCCGTTGCAGCATAACTTGTATTGTTGTAACCTTAAACGGGATTTTATCATGAGGCAAGGTGGTATAAATAGTTGAAAACTCCAGGGTTCAAATTAATGAAATGTTAAGTAGAGAAAGTGATTTTTAATTGTCCAGGTATTTAGAATTTTTTTTTTGAGTCCGCATATGATTGATTTACTACGTGAATAAACAGTTACCCATTATTTTAGTTGTCCTTGTTTTACTACAGACAATATCTTGGTCAAATGTAGTAACAACATTTTTATAGAACACTTAGATAAACCTGCTATGTAGCTTTTCTTGTATCGATTTTTTTGTAGTTTTGGACAAGTATGGTAAGTCTCTTTATTGTCCACACACTTTTTGAAGGACTTATGGTTAGTCACCATTTATCGTTATTAAATGTGGTTCGTTTGGAACAAATTTACAAAATAATAAAGTTCATTTATTTATAATATTTTATTTTAAATCGAAACGGTTTAACACACAATCACAAACCGATGAAAACCTAACCTTTCCAAAGTTAAATAAACTACATATGCAGGTTCTATTAACTCTACAGTGAACTTTAGCTATCCATATAATTATCAACGATATTTATGATTACTTATAATGCTGTCTCTCCTATACGACGATGTGATTATTTGTCTAACCGTCAATTGCTACACATCTAATTTGTAAATACTCCAATCAGCCATTCTGAATATTTTTCAATCCTTATTTTTTAATAACAATTAAATAATTTAGAGTTATCAATAATTGAGCATGGGATTCTATCATACAGGTACAATAGAATACCTGTTATACAACATACAATATACAAACATAGAGTAAAAATAAAACATCAATAAAATGCCATAAAAATATAAATTGCTGAAAGACAAATTGTGGATTTGAAAGACAATTTGTAATTAAAGTACTAGACAAATTTATTGTCATGGCAACTTTAATTTTTTTCTATTTGTGAATAACGAATGTCCAACTTGACTTTATACCAGCTTATACAGCATTTCAGGTTTCCTCGTTGTACTTAAAGAGTATTTTTCAAGATGCTTTCTCCATTAAAAGAATTTTTTGTGCCACTTCTGTTAACCATTCTGAAAAAATACAAGATTGTGCGTTTGTTATTACGTATGTTTTGTTAGATTGCTTGAGAAGTAAAGTGCTGTACCCGATTACTACCCTTAAACTTTTATCCCACCACTTAAAAGTGTCAACTGACATTATCGAATACTAAAGTAGAAGTGTAAGCCATAAGTATTTAAATATTTGATTTCAATGACTCTTTTTGTCTATTTGTATTAATGTTAACGGGCGGGATGACATTTAATGTATTGTAGGGTGTTTTGTTTCGTTGCGAAGCAGGACGACCGATGAGATTTTTCATCTTGAGCAAAACGTTCTTGTGTGTGTATGATGATCAATAGGAGATATACGTACGATTAATTACATACAATAATTCACTTCAACTGAAAATTGTACGAGGCTTACAAGACACAGGCGTTAACAAATATTTAAAACCGTAAATGTTAAGCAAAACAACGTTATACGTTATGTGTTGTTTTTTAAGGTGATACCTCCGCTTTCTACTAATGCTTACAGATGACAGCATATAACCGAAATGTTTAGGAATTTAACAAGATTCTTATAGTATATGATATACAAAAATACGGTACAATAATGTCATTCGAATGGTTATTTATGTGAAAGAAACTCAGAGACGTTGTAGTAATACAAACACTTTTTCATACTCAATTTAGACAGGTGTATAAATTTAGGAATAATTATATATCTCTGATCATAATTTTCTATGCAAGAAACTAAAGATAGAAAACATGTCAAATATTTGATACAGTATTTTTTTCATACCAAACACGACCTCATAAAATTGTATTTGAAATGGAATAAACAATATTATTCCAAAAATACAACTAAATAAAGATTTTTAATGCTGCTAATTAGGCTATATTGAGCAGCCTAGATGATTTATAGAAGCAATTAATTAGCAATATACTGTATTGACTGGTGTGGGTGATTAATATGTTTATTGAGGTACATGTAGTAAGTACCTTTACAATATTTAATTATAAAGAAAATATATTGTGCACTCTTCCAACAATATATAGTACGCACCATAGCGTCCATTTTGTGTAAATCTCTTAACATATTTACCAATGAGCTCTCTAAACGGTTGTGGTTTAGGATTCCATAACACGCCAAACCAGTAAATGGGTACTCCCGCAAATAGAATAGATAATCCTATTCCCATTCTTTGCGGCTTTTGGTATATAGATAGAACAAGTGCACCAATGTTTACAATGAGCATTGAAATTGGCACGAACCACATGGTCTACAAAAGAAATGCAACATAAAATAAGGTAATCACATTGTTGGGCTTATTTTTAGAAAATATTGTTACGAAGAAAACGATTATTTATATTGTGTGTTGCAATATTTGGTTAATGCGTTGCAATATACAGCTGAACAAAGAATTTTTGCTTTTATCCGTCCTTAATATAGTTATAATAGTGTGCGATTTACATTAAACATGAAAACATCAAGTTGTTTACATTAAGAGAACATGCCTTGTATGGTTTTCCTTCCTTAGTTCTTTTCCATCCGAGGTACAGCAAACATAGAACCACAGCGATTCCCACAATTGTTGAAAATAAACTGATAAACTCCATCATGTCCGTCACTCCACCAGTATATAGCATGACAAGTCCCCAGACAAGCTGTAACGACAAACGTACAGAGTTGTATACCTAACAAATTATTAATTCATTTATATACTAAGATCAATGTAGTTAATTGCAGTAACAAAATAGTTATCATGCGTAACTTTTAAAGCTGTTAAAAAGGCTTTTCAAAGTAAGCAATTTTTCTAAGTATTTCCTTTGTAGGTGCTTATTAGTTATGGGTGGCGATAAGTTAATTTGATATATCCAGATGAAAACATACAATGCAATATTCAACCTAAAAAATGACATTATTTGATATTTCGAATTTACTACCTCAAGACATTCTTAAACGCAATCTTACAACTGCTCGTGTGTTTCTGAATAATAAGATGATTTTAGACACATTCTGTAATGACACATTATTATGGAGTTTAAAGGTAAATGTTATCACGTTAAATGAATTTTCAACCCGGGCCTTTCATCGCATAGGAAATAACTTCATTGAAAAATCGACTTAGTTTGACATCGTTGATGTATATTGTTTACAGTGTCCCATTTGGATTTAAAAATCAGTGTCTGGGGTGGTAAATGAAATCATTTTTTGCCTATATAATGTATAATCCCATGGAATCCAGCTTACCACTACCACAATAGCCGGCCATGGGGTCAGATATTTCTTGTGTATCATACCAAGAATCAATGGCATATGTCCAACTCGAGCACCCACGAACAGTAACCTGAGAAATGAAAACATAACTTTTATAACTGAGAAATGATAACATAAATTTTATATGACATTTATCTACAATGGTTACACAATTTGCCTGTATATAATTTTTAACGTTTTTCTTAAACCCTTAAAGACACTAAGAAAAACGTGTACGTAATAATAGTCTATGTTTCGATCTCTTTTAAAACACAATTGTTTATTACATTATCAACTATTTATTAATTATGCTTAAAAGATTTTACATTTCCATTGCATCTACACAGTACATTCTTTTCAATAAAAGTATAATTTTTGTCATTTTGGCTCAATATTCTAAACTGAGAATTTCTTAATAGAGAAATCTACTTAACGAGGCGACCTGAAACATTAGAAACGACATTTTCTATACGTTATAAATTCCATTATTTATAGGATTGAACACCCTAACCTCAATTATATGCTTATTTTGTTTTTCAATAGCGTGATTGACCTGGCGTATGAAGATTTTGTTATTTTTGACACACAATATAACTAAGTCTTAACTTAAATCTATTACATTTTTTTCAGAAACATCATCAGAAAAGTTTGCAATTTAACAAATCATTAATGCCAATCACTAACAAATATTTGTAATTTTATCGCCATAGATATCGAATATTGCCATTTAAGTTTATACGTGTTACATAAAAAATTTTACTACTGTGAACGTCATTTACAAACAAAAATCGGTCAACTTCATTTATCCAAACAAAAATTTATTTCAAACCCTCTACCGGAAATTATCTCGACCAACAAAAACGTATCTAAATAAGCAAATTGTATTTAAAGTTATTTTATTATGCAACATTCGTTTTATCGTCTTATTACGGGTTGATACCTGTATTGTATTTTCACCTGTGTCCTAAATTATTAACTGAAAAGTCAAATCATTTAAAAATATTTTTATCTAATCATATTTACCTTGAATGTATTTTTAGTTATGTTATTATGCAACATTCGTTTCATCTTCTTTTTACGGGTTGATACCTGTATTATATTTTTACCTGTGTCCTAAATTATTAACTGACAAGTCAAATCATTTAAAAATATTTTTATCTAATATTTACCTTGAATGTCCCATTATAGAGGCATTGAGTGCACCTATGCACGTTAGGGCCACTAAGACGGAGATAACGGCTGACAAAGGCTTGTAAACCCGTTGGATATAAATCTAAAAGAAAAACGGATAAATATTAATAAATATACAATATTCGTACAGTGTCAGAAAATATAACATTTATTTGTACGAGCCTTAGAAACGGGTAGAAATGCGAGGCTCTGCCGAGCATTTCTCACCTGTTTCGCGGCGAGTACAAATAAACTTTAGATTTTCTGACACTGTACGAATATTGTTTTTATCCTCAACCCTAAAATACATTTTATAATACTGAAAAACGTTCACTTTTAGCCGATCTATGAGTTAAAATTTTTGGCGCGCATTCTAGTGATACTGACGTCACAAACGTCGTAAACCAGAACAGAATACTAAATATCGTAAAAAGTTCGGCTACCTGTATTGAACAGCAAATGTAACGATTGCAGGATAAATTATGTAATTTAGTTACTATCAGATAATGTTCCAGACACGAGATTATGCAGGAATTTAAGGTATCCGACCCATAATTGACCAAGTGACCATAGCTAGTTTCCCGGATGTCCACTGTTTTTCAATTGAGCAGACCTCGGTAATGTTCGGCAAACATCGGAAATACTAGTTGAGTAACTAACTTTTTTTGCTCAAAACTGTTGACATTGACTCAAATTAAAATAATATATTTAAGTTGTATCATTAATTGGCAATACCTCGATTTAATAAAGGTGTATTTCTTGGTCAAAAATATAATTGAACGGTGACTTCAATTATGGGTCGGATACCTTAACATGAAACATTTTAAATAAGAAAAAGGACTCAACCTAATATTGGTCATCAAGTTTAAAAGTGCATCGACAAAATGTTCGTTAAATGCACTTTTTCTTACGCTAAATTTTCAGTTCTGAAATTCTTTTGGTTTAACTGTTTTAACACAATTTACAGAGCACTGTTAATACTCCTTCTTTTGTACATGAGATCAAAACATAGCATTATAATAACAAAATTTCTACTTACCAGCGTTACGGCGTTCGATGCAATAACTTCTGAAGGCGTCATCACAGTGAAATATGCAACATTGGCCATGACATATTTAATAGTTACCGCAGTCATAGAAATGTAGACAGATCGAGGCAAATCTCTGCAAAATCAATACATGGTCTTAATGTGATTTGTAACGGGTAAATAATATATTTAAGATATTGAGTCAATTTTTAACACTACTTTTAAAAAATCCTCATTTTGTTCTACATTCGTTTGAGCTAAAACAACTTACTTTTCGGGTCTTTTAACCTCTGCCATTAAAGTCGTCATCACTTGCCTGAAACAACATTATTTGATTATAACTTCTATATACACCAGGCACAAAACACATAATTCTGTATTAAGTATATGAAGTGCTACTATATATTAAGCGGTATGTAGTGATAATTTCCAGTACAATAGACTTATTGTTATTGATATCTAAATAATGAGGTAGACTTGTCTTTTTAATTTTTGTAAAGGGTGGGGGAGAGGTTGCTTATGATATGGTGTTAAAGGCAAAATTGACATATGTATATATGTTTTATTTAACTGTTTTCTACCATTGTGTTACTGTTGTGTTATCTGCACTTTGATATCAGTTATCGTTTACAGTTCCCGAGCTTTGGTTGGGACATTTCTCTTCGCATATCCAGTTTGAAAAAAATTAAGTGTTATTTTAAATATATAACTTACCAACCGCCATACGAGAAGATAGAATAAAATATGGCAAGCGCTAATTGTCCAGGTTCTTCCGTTGTCCCATCGAATGGATTCTGGAAATTGTCTGTATTTCCTGAAAAGTAATTGTATATTGTATGATCCGAATACAGAGAAATTCTACCAAACAAGTACAAAACATCTTAAAAACAACTGAACTTCTTCTGTGTTAGTCACATAGACCATCGACCCGTCCTGTCGAGCTTTTTGTACAACTACTTGTCATAATTATTATTTTATATGACGTTATATACGTATATATACTGATACTGCTATTTTATGGACCATAACTGTTCTTTATTTATAGTTGTGTCCATGAACTGTTTGTCTGTCCTTATTTCTAGAACTGGTCTTATATCTTGGTTAAATTGAAACAATTTGTAGCAAAGACCTGAATAGATACTCAAATTTCTGATATAACAATTCAATTTGTTTTATATTTTAAACAGTATTCGGATGCAAGATTTACAGGTGAGCGTGCTGATATGTAGAGATACCAAAAATATTAAATCATATGTGTACTCAGTATAAATTAGCTTCAAAATCAAACCTGAATTGAAGTATACAAAATCATTTTTAAATTACCTTGAGTTAAATTTATGATTCCTGAAACTATTACGATACCAAGCGCCAGTACTTTGGTACTCGACAGGAGTGTTTGCACTTTTGTCACATACTTCATGTAAACACAGTTAATTGCAACAAATGTTACTGTAATATAAAGTAATAATGATGTACAGTGTCTATGTTTTTCATATATCTGTTGCTAGAAAGTATGCAGCTCAAGTATGAAATCATTGACACATAATTATAAATTCAAAGAGTTACAGTTCATCAAAATTAGTCTTCAGCTCACACATAGCCATGCAATTTTCAATTCTAAATGAACTACATACCCGCAAAACCAATAATAACATCGTCATTCAATATCATATATTTAAATATTATTTTATATCTGGCAATTATGTAATTTAAAACATATATCTAGCACTATGCCTTTTCAGAAAGCAAGCCTTGTTTTGCAAAGGTTGTACCAACTAATACCTATTTGTTTGGGCATACCTTTTAAAACAATATCAGGCCAATATTATAAATGGGTGTGGCAACGATGGGCAGACATATTGGACTGACGTTGTGGCCAACTTCATCAAATCTATCCAGGTCCAACGTTGGTGTAATATCGTCATATCTATACTACAACTGTTTGCCATAAAATTGCCAATCTCATCATATCTATAAGCCAAATGAGAGCCTACATTCGCCAACAAAACAGAACCAACCAATACTGACCAATAGACCAACCAAGTGCACCCTATAAACATATAAGCTGCCTATACCTTCCGCCGACATATTGGTTTTACGTTGGACCATCACCTTAATATATATCAGCCAAGTGAGAGCCATCATTGGTCCATCTACATCACAGCAAAGAAGACCAGGACTCAGCCATGTACTAAATATAAACAAATTAGAGGTTAAAATACGTTATTTTTCCATGATATATAACTGGTTTTACAATAAGAAAAAACACAATTGATTTAGTTTCATTAGATAAGCTTCTTCTTACAAAGTTTGTTTGTTTGTTTGAACATCGTTAACGCCACTTTCAGCAATCTGTTGTAGCGTCTAGTTTTTATTTGTCAATCCTTGCCAATTGATATTTGAGTCGACAAGCACGTCCTGCCTGAAGTCTACTTACTAAATAAACCTCTGAGTATCTGCGTAAATGTTTGCAATAGATCATTTCCTCCTATTGTGCTCAAGGAATGCACCCGAAATACACAGTAATTATAACAAAATATCAGGAATTACAAAAGGTTCTACACCTATAAAAATAACGATTGATATAGAAAAAAATAGAGAAATGGGCATTCTATGTCAAGTTTTAGTAAGTGTTCACATTTCTATTTTGTTGTTTGATTTTTAGGAAATATTTTATTTAATTACTTTATATACCGCAATGCATATAGTGGCGTGCTATTGTGTGATACCCTCCGTTTAGATTTGAGTGTCTGTCCGTCCGTTTGTCCGTGCCCCCATTGGTTTCCAGATAATAACTTTAACGAATTTTGTTCAAACTTTATAGGTCCACGGTCAAGTTAACAATTGTCTTCTGAGACTGTAATCATGATTAGCTGTTCCTAGAGACTGAATTGTAGATCAGTAAAATATGTTCATGGATATCAAAAACAATGCTGGGTATCATTTAATAAATCTCATTATGTTTACCTTTGATTTTGAGTAAAAAAATATGTTCAATGTTAAATTCCAAGAAGCCAAAACTCAATCACACATCCTTAATTAGGTGTTTTTATTGTTAGCAACACATTTAATTGTCTCAAATCTATCATCAGAATTTTGAATATAATGTACCATTTGTTGTTTTGCATCTGTGCCACTGATGGCTGTTTCTTATTCATTAATTTATGGAGAGATGAAATTGCTATGTTGACTTCTTTTTCTGTTGGAAGATGTGTTAATCCCATGTAATTAAAGATAGACTGCAATAACTTTTTGATGAACTTTAGTTTTAAATTGCTTTATACATTTAAGGAGTTCGACTTCGATATATAAGTACTAATACAATTTAACTACATATATATGAGCAATTTTACGTATTGTGTGCACCCATTATTCATTTTTAAGATTATCCCAAGTAAACATATGTAATTACAAGTCTACTAAGTGGTACATTCTATATGATTTGCCCTTATTAGTTCAGTGGTGAAAAATTGTCATATTCAAGACAGTGATAGTTTTTAACCTAATCTTTTTAATTTTGGATTTTAAGAAATTAAATATGCACCTTGAAATTTGACATAGTAGCTGAGACTGTGGCCGAGGCTTGGAATTTCTCTAGCAATATTCTGATTTTTATAAGATCTAAGTTTTTTATGATTAGGGGTTGTGGTGATGGTGATTGTGGCCTGGGATGCCTTTTCATTCTGGACAGGGTAAACGACTTTGCATTGGATTTTCTCGTTGACTTCACTACAGTCGTTTCATTTTATTCTTTCTTTAGGAGCTTGTCATGTCTACATCTACATAGTTATTATCTTCACTTTCTTCGTCTGTTGAGCTCCCATATGTTTGGTTTGCTCTTATTAATAATGATATTGAACTATTAACAATTAAAAATTAACCCTTCATCTGAAAACTACATAATTTTGTTTAGAAACATACAGGTAACTGTAATGTTCAAATTTGCCTCAGTGATTGAAGTTGTAATAAATTGCAAAAGTTAAATGGCCGGATTGCCAAAAAAAGCGCCTTAATAAATGATGAATAATTTACAGTGTGTTTGAAGGTCTGAGTCTCTGTCAAAATAGAAGAGTTATTTTCAGAAAAACTTAACCTTCATGTATAAAGTATGCTAATAATGTTCCACTGTACAGAAAAATACGAAAAGAAGCCTTGAACAATTCCATGATGGCAGGTGCACAACTTCCATATGTGTATAATCTTGCTGTGACGGAGGAGTTGATAACATAAAATAGGTAATGTCTTCTGCAAATGTTCTGAAGAAATGTCCAAGTTTGCAACTCTGAAAAATTAGGAAAATTTTCTAGAACAATTCCAATTGCACGTGCACAACTTCAAAACATGTACAATTATTCTGTGACGTTTCAGAGATCTTGGTAAGGTAATGATCCTATTTGAATTCCGATTCGTCTTTTGAAAATATACTTAACATTAACACGTATTAAAATAACGTTACTGCATATAAGTTAGTATGACAGAATGACAGACACATGGCACATGATTACACTCTTATTGTCAGTTCTAAATTTAACATTTTGGAAGTCCTGACAAAATTCGCTTCCGATGAGCTGTCTGTAATTTAGTAGTAGTTTTGAACGGTCAGTGACAGTTTGTCCCATATTCCCTGAACCAGATGTGGAACCACTTCACTATTGTTAACAAATTCCACAGTAGCAAAGTTAGTGTCAATCCTTTCAGAAAAAAAAGCAATAAAAACATGCATTGTTTCAATTGTTATATTTCATAGCGCAGTTGAAACAAATCATTTCGTATAATATGTTCAATAAATGGCTCCATCCAGTTCAAAGTATACAAACTTGCCTCTATGATTTAGTAAACACACATTTCGCTTGAATGGTTTTTCACATTTGTTTCACAGGCGACAACGTAGTCATGATCATTGTCACTATACATCACCTTTGTTGCCTGATCTATCTATAAATGGCCTACTACCGTTTCTGCAAAAACCACTTGGACTTCATAATATTCGCACTAAATTGTACTCTGTTCCACTCAAAACCCCACATTCTCTTTACAAAGAATGTCTCCAGTCATCTGTAACAGACCTTTCGTCTACTCTGTATAGATTAGTGTCTATTATTTTAGACATTGGAATACACAGATTGTTCAAACCGGTTAACACACACAAAGATGAAGAAGAGCCTCATTCCTTTCCTTCATTACTTTTTGCTAACAAAGATATAGATTTTATCAATCTTGGTAATATCTTGCATCAAAAGTCTGTTACTTGTAAAATTCCACCAAAAACAAATTCCTATTATATCTTATACCTATACTACCCCCATTGCACTAAGAATTTTTACTTAAAAAAAGAATTGCAGGATTGTTTGATCAACGACTTCCAATCCAACTCCCCCCCCCCCCCGACTGCTTTTGACACAATTCCCCATTCATGTATAGTCCTTCAGGTCACTTGATAACTGGAGATCTTAATATTGTTGAAAATGAAAGACTCCGCAATGTGTTGTCCAAAGGACCAAAGTACTGTGAACCTAAATTTTTAACTTTAAAATATTGATGGATTCAATAGAGAACTGTGCCAGAAAATGGGCGACGCAAGAGAACCAGGAGGTTGATACCTTGTCCGAGTGGGTAAAGGCCTTGAGGTCATTGATTCAAATAAAAATAAATCGTTTAAGAAGATCTATGAGTACTAAAGCATCATAAATCTTAAGAAATCTTGATGCTCTAAAAACTTTGTCCGACATTCATGACAAATATGTTGTTGTGCCAGCAGATAAGGCCCTTAACAACCTTATTTTTATCTGCAAAAACATTACATAAAGTGTTTAACTAATAAGTTAGGCACGAACAGTTCACTGGGTAGTCCTAATTACACATTCACTGCGCTTTCAAAGGACGAGATTATTAAAAATCACAAATCTGTATTGGCATACTTTCATCTCAAGTCAAAGTCGAAGATTGTGATCTCCCCTTATTGTATTGGATTCCAAAACTTCACAAAAATCCATACAAACTGCGTTTCATAGCATGATCGTCTAAGTGTACTACCAAAAACACTATCGCAACTCCTGACAACTATTTTAACAACAGTAAAAACGGGACTTCAAAAATACAGTGACACTTTCTACTCCAGGAGTGCAATAAATGAAATGTGGATATTAAAAAAATTCAAAAGAACTGATAAACATCTTGAGGTCTAGATCTCTTTCCCATTGTAACAGTGTTAAAACATTTGATTTTTCGACACTCTATATGGCAATCCTCAAACGCAGCTTAAAACCAGGCTTAAAGATCTTATAAAACAATGCTTTTTCAAGAAATACGGAAAGACGATATCAATACCTGGTAATTAGTCATGACAGAACTTACTTCGTCATCAATGACTAAATCTAATACTAAATATACTGAAGAACAAATCTGTCGCATGTTAGATTTTCTGATTGACAACATATTCATGTTTGGAGGACATGTTTTTCAACAGACTGATGGTATTCCAATGGGTACTAATTGTTCTCCTCTCCTCGCCGACCTGTTTTTATACTCTTGTGAGGCTGAGTTCCTAGAATGCCTACTGAAGAAGTAAGAAAAGAGAGTGGCCCAGACCTTTAATTTAACATTTCGCTATATTGATGATGATGTTTTGTCCCTCAACAATGTTAAATTTGGTGACTATTTACATTCAATTTACCCTAGCGACCTTGAAATTAAAGACACCACCGATACACTAAGGTCAGCTTCTTACTTAGACCTACTTCTAGATTTAGACTCAGGAAAACTACAAACTAAACTCTACGACAAACGTGATGACTTCAACTTTCCAATTGTCAACTTCCCGTTCATCGACAGCAACATTCCAGCTGCTCCAGCGTATGGTGTGTACATTTCGCAACGTTATTCTAGATCCTGCGATCGGTATTCCGCTTTTCTAGACAGATCACGTCTGTTGATTGTTGAACGTCTACTCAAACAAGGGTTTGTTGTACCTAGGTTTATCTTGTCTCTATAGAAGTTCTATGGTCGTCACCATGACTTAATTGATCGTTATGGGAAATCAGTGTCTCAAATACGATCTGACATTTTCGCAGAGTCATAGGTAATGTTTACTATTCCTGGATTTGACTTTTCCCTGGAAATGACTGTGACGATGGAATTTTCGTAACCAATACGTAATTATTTGACAGTAATCTAATTTGTGGACGTATATATAAATATTTGATATTAACCCTGTATTTCTGATGTTTCAGAAATCCACTGGATAGATATATTATATGGTTGTCACAATACATAGACGTTTGTATATAAATTACTTTGTCATCCTATATAATATATACAAAAATGCTGAATTAGATTACTGTCAAATTAATACGTATTGGTTACGAAAATTCCATCGTCACACTATAGTACACATGTACTATGTCTATGTCTAAGATTCACCCCGGTTAATGAAGCTATATTTTTATATAGAGGATTTGGCCGAGGGGTCTAGACCGCTGGACATAGTGCAGGCGAATTGGTGCCACAGTGTCACAACGGTGTGAGTTCGAATCCCGCTGAGGGTAAGCAAAAATTTGACAGTGTTAAAAATCTAATTCAAACAGTGTTGGGCTTAATTTGTAGACGTATATATAAATATTTGATATTAACCCTGTATTTCTGATGTTTCAGAAATCCGCTGGATAGATATATTATATGGCTGTCACAATACATAGACGTTTGTATATAAATTACTTACTGTGACTGTATGACAAGTAACTTTGTCATCCTATATAATATATACAAAAAATGCTGAAATAGATTACTGTCAAATTAATACGTATTGGTTACGAAAATTCCATCGTCACACGCTAGTACACATGTACTATGTGTATGTCTACGAATCACCCCGGTTAATGAAGCTATATTTTTATATAGCGGATTTGGCCGAGGGGTCTAGACCGCTGGACATAATGCAGGCGAATTGGTGCCACAGTGTCACAACGGTGTGAGTTCGAATTCCGCTGAGGTTAAGCAAAAATTTGACAGTGTTAAAAATCTAATTCAAACAGTGTTGGGCTTAATTTGTAGACGTATATATATATATATATATATATATATATAGTATAATGAAAGTGCCAACCAGTAAACTTATTAAGTATCGGATCGACAAACATGACGATGCAGCATAAACAAAAAATGGTTTAAGTCCATCTCCAAATGAAAAAAAAATACTTTAAGCATTTAGAGTTAAACGCCACTGATGAGTCCTGTGTAGACGAAACGCGCGTCTGGTGCACTGAATTAATCACCTGTTTAATTTTGATAACATTTTGTTGTAATATTTGAGCAAAGCCAAGCGAAAGCTCGTCCCAAGGTGGGTGAATGGTTGGAGCAATGTATAAATGATTTAAAAGATTCAGTTAAAGTGAGAATGTTCAAGACCAATATTTTATGACTTGTTTAGATCATTTATTTATATTGACACTCAATGATTAAGGCCATTCGGTGGTTAGTCTGTGTCTCTATGTATATATATATATATATATATATATAGTTTCAATAAACGGAAAAACATGTAATTACTTAATAAAATTAACTATATTCAGAATTCGGTCATGTCACGCCTTTTGGTGAAAGGCTCTTCAGCATACAATTTAGAATAATTTCTTTTTAAATCTGACGTTGGTTATGTTTTTTGAATCCCATTAAACACAAACTCTTCTGGTAAAGGTTCTATTTTGTTTGCCTTAAAAATTTTAATAACATTCGGCTTTACTCCACATTAGTCAGAAACTATATCCACTTTTATAGGGCATTAACAATGCTTGTACTAAGTCAGGACTATTGCGGTCTTATGTTATTGCCATAACATATCAATATCTAATGCAACTTAACTGCTTGTAAAATTTTAGAGAATAGACATTTATAACCTTATCACAGTGAGGCTGAACTGAAATTTATATCTTTTTTTACATCTTTGGTCAATGTTATTTATATCCTCGCCAATAAAACCGTTCAATAAGATTAATAGAATATCAGCAATATATTTCAAAGTTAAAATGTAATAACCAAAAAATTGAAACTATTAACAGAAAAAGAACAAAGAGCAAGCAAGAAGATAATTAACATGCATCGAGAATGTAAGAAAAGGCAGCAAGAAAACAGACCGAACAACCATCGATGACTCAGCAAAAATCTCCAATTGCACTTAAAAGATGAATTTTACTATAACTACATAGACCCCGAGGTCAAAAAGGTCCAGGGGGCCTCGGTGGCCGAGTGGTCAAGGTAGTTCGTCTACTATTGATCACGTGGTCTGTCAACACTGAGATTGCGGGTTCGATTCTCACTGCAGGCAGGGTGTACTCGACTCCAATCTTAATTGACAAGGATTGCCAGTTTTCCTACCGCAGGTCGGGGGTTTTCTCCGGGTACTCCGGCTTCCTCCCCCAATAAAAACTGGACGCCATGATATAGCTGAAAAATTGCTGAAATTGGCGTTAAACACCATCAAACAAACAAACAAACAAAAAGGTCCATAAATTAAATATTGTATACAATTTTATTCTTTTAAATGATATTATACATCAACTTATTGTTTACTTCACACCACCCCAACCCACTTGAAAATTGTTTATGTTCTTTCTAAATGCATTCAGTCGTTTACTGTGAAAGAAATACATAATATTGTTTTCAAATAAACAACAGTTATTTAAAAAACATATATTTTGCCGTATAGAAGTCGGGTAGTTTAGGAAGCAGTTTGTTGCCCCCGTTGCATTACATACAATAGAATATGTCAACCAGATTTTTTGTAGATCTTATCTGCATTTACTTCGCCTTTTTCCATTAGACCAATGATGGCAGACTACGTTGACCGAAGGTAACTTTGCTTATCGGACCTACGTTGGACCAACTAAGAATACACTGTAAAACATCTTGGCAACAGGTTTGTTTGTGAATAAAGATGAATTAAGGTTGTGGCAGCATTAGCCCAACTAGATTCATACAACTGTTTAAGCAGTGGGATATGCATGCTTTATGTGTAAGTCAAAATACCAAAACTGCTTTTGTTTTAATTATCTTTTACTGAACAAAAACCAAGGATCAGTGATTTCTGGCATAAAATGCTGTAACGTGTGTTGGTAGCTCCATATATATTTGATTTGTTACTAGCACTCTATCAATTAAAAAAACAGTAATTTAATAAACAACTTTCTTCCAAATCCGCTTCAACTTCATCTTCTTTTCTTCCAATTACTCTGTATCTTTGCGAATTTTAACCAGTCTGTAAGTAAATGTATGACTGCCACTAGCTATAACAGTTAGTATTTCTTTCTCACACAGCCTGAAAATTACACAAATATTTTTCGTTACTGAGACAGAATTTAATTACATGAATGTAAACTATTTTTGTCACAAATATGAAGTCAGTATCATATATTGTATATGCCACTTTGTCATTTTATTTAGGTTACAATTTCAGTTGTGATATCATCACAAGCTTAAGTTATTGTTTCTATTTTTATAAGTAATTGATTCATCTTAATGTTTTATTATACAACGAATTATTGATGCAGAAAAAGGATTTTAATATGAAAATACTATATTATAATTATTAACATTTTTTTAAATTGGTTCCAAATTGTTCTGCAACTCTCTTGTCTATCGTAATAGTCATATATGCCAGTGTAAATTTGTGTAAAAACTAAAATTAGACGATTTAATTCTGTATAGAAAAAAAATAATGATTTTAACACAAACATTTAACTATGCTCATAAAACGCATATAAAATGTACATGAACTTACATCTTAACTATAAAAAACTGAACATTCTGTAGATCATTTATCCCTTGTAATTTCTAGTAAACGTGTATGCCCTTTATATGCTTCACTGTGTGCCTATCTTATTTTTGAACATTGTCCTAAATGATAGATTGCAGATGACGTCTATAAATAAAACACATCTGTTAATTCTTGCATAATACAATTTTTCCCGGATATTTTTGACTTTACTAATATTTTTCGTTTTTTTTTTTTTTTGTTTAAATAATGTTATTGGTATTAAATTAACAAACAGCAATTTCAGAAAAAATAAAACAAACAAATACTAAAGCATGCGGAAACATGGAAATATGCATTAGCACGAAGATTATAATAAACATGACTTCAATTATACATTATTAATAACTACAAACTTGAAATGTAAACATACTTACATTATTTGATTGTGTTTCATGAAATACTCCAAGCTGTTCAAAATCGCGATGGATGCGATTTCCTGACACAGATGAAGATACAAATTTGTTCAAAATCAGACTGCAATTGGATACTAACGCCCCACGTCTAATTTATACACTCCTTTTTCTAACAATTTATATGTCAACAGGTTGATTTTTAAATATATATATATATCAGATGTCCAACATGCATTGACTTAATTACCTGTTATCAAGAGTATGAATTACTGCACTCAAATTTTAATATTAATTGCACTATATATGTCGTACATATCCATTAACTTTGTATTAAATCGACAGTTGCAACAGTGACATTTATTGTGTACAATGTATGTTGGGTTTCTTTGGAACGCTAACAGATGATAACGATTGGCGCATTTTGGGTATACGTTGGAAATCAAACAGTTGGTTACCTTTCGACGTGCTAACGTTGGGCCAACATTAGAAAGCACACGGTTGGTCACATTACAATGGGACAGACGGTAGAATGCCAACCATGACAACAAATAGGCAACGTTGATGTTAACTTTGTGATGTTTGCTATTGTATTCTATTTATTAAATAAACCTAAATAAATGTTGACACTCTTTATAACTTAAAACCTTATCTTAATCTTTAATTATCTTGATCATTTTAAAAACAAAAAAGATTATATTTTTGTTTTCACTGCAAACAACGAAAATGCATCTCGATGATACCTGGAAAAGAGCTACATCATGTTTACTATTTAGACCTATATGATAGTTATTGATTATATATTATATTTAAAACAAAATAATATACTAAGCATTGGCACCATCGGTTTTATTTTAAGATAAAAAGTACTTAGCGTTGATCCAAAATTAGAGAAATAATTGTAGAAAAAAAGGAAAAATACAGAAAGAAGCAAACTTTACGTATCTTGTAACCAATTGTTATTCATTGTTAAGAAACAACGTCCCAACATAAGATCTACGTTGGCCAACCGACGACGACCCTAACTTGCGTCAATCCAAGTATATGATAAACTGTGTAATGAATTACCAGCAGAGAAGATTCATATAAAACTTTGCAAATATATACTAGAATGTACCCGCCGCGCAACTAATATTGCCGTTAGAGTGGAGCTTGGTAGACTGCCACTTTTTTAGAAGTAGTCTTAAACATGATTAAATATTTAGTTCGCTTATCAAATGATGACTGTACTGGCCTCATCTGTGATGCATATATTGAGTTCAAAAAACTTCCCTCTGAAAATAAACCATGCTGGTTCATTTGTGTAGATGAAATTTTGAGTTATTTTAACATTGATATTAATAATATAATGGGGAAATCTACACATGTTTTAAGGAGACATATCTTTAAAGCAATTATTCAAAAATATAAGAAAATATGGAATACTGAACTGTTCGGTGATAACAGGTCTGGGAATGGGGGCAATAAATTAAGAACTTATAGACTTTTCAAGAATAAATATGAGTATGAACCGTATTTAGATTGGGGGGATTATAGACAGAGGAGATTGCTAACAAAATTTAGAATTAGCACTCATAATCTAGAAGTTGAAACTGATAGATATAAGAATATTCCTTTTGATCAGATAACATGTAAATTATGTACCCAGACAGTTGAAGATTAAATTCATTTTTTGTTTGAATGTGCATTACTAAGTCATGCCTATTATTAATGAAATTATTCTTAATTATCCTAACTTATATCAACTAGGTAATAAACAGAAATTTGTGTGGCTTTTTTCTACTGAAGATAAATGTATCTATAGCAAACTTTATCTTTTACTTACAAATCTGTTTAGTGTACGGAATGTGAAACTTGGTATGTCATAATTATCTTGAAATTAAAAGGATATTTTATGGTATTATTTTGTAATCCTGTATTTCACTATTTCAATTATTTGTGTATCTAATGCTCTGCTTCTATTAGGATCACTGTACTTGCTGAACCAAAATTGTATTTAATTTTATGATTATTTTCTTTCTCTCTTTCTCTCTCTCTTTCTCTGGCTCTCTCTTTCTCATATGTTTTACTAATTACTTAAAATCAAACAAATCATTTGTACACTTTAATTCTTTATTTGATTGTTCAGCTCCTTTGGGGCGTCTTAATTGACAAATAAAATTATCTTATCTTATCTTGTCTTATACGTATAGTTGGGCGAAAGTTGTCCGAACGTTGCATTGCCTACGCAAACAAATAACCAACGGTGCAACAATATGCCAACGATGGCCCTACGTAAACATGCTGACTAGGTTACTGAAAAGAAGATGAAGAGCAAGCACACATAAGTGGCAGCGTTGGTGCAAACGGCTTTCTTCTAATAATCCTCATTAACTTATACGTTATTTACCTTCACAAAAAAATTGACTATTTTTCGAATGATCATTTAACACATAGTACGGGCACCATGCCACCTCATTTTGTTGCAAAAACACTAAACATTTATATAACTAAAAATCAACATAGTGGTTGGATACAAAAATATTAATGACTTTCGATTCATGCAATAGTATGTCAATGTTTTAAAATATTAAAAAATGCTTAACTTACTCAGTATCCATCCAGCCAAAATTTTTACAGCATTGTCCGGTGCTTCACAATCCGGAAAAAATGGTTGAAAAATATATAGTGCTGCAGTATAGGCTAGAAAAGCCCAGAAAGGTCCGGAAATCAAAACTACGTAGCCCCAAAGAATTAAAAATCCAGAAAGTGGTCCAAATGTTTCCATAACATAAGCATATGGTCCACTAGCCTTAGGTAACAGTCTACCAACCTCAGCAAAACACAGCGCGAGCATCATATTTACAAGTCCACCAACAAACCATACCAAAAGAGAAGCTCCTACAGAACCCGATGCTTTCAAGATAGCCGTCGGAGAGATGAATATAGAAGAATGTCCAGTTACGGCAATCATTATAGCTATTAAATGTACTAAGTTCAACGATTTTTTCATCCGAACATCTTTGCTTGCATCTTGTTTTTCTGTCTGAACAGATGGTATCTCTTTTTCCTCTTTGAGATTACACTTTTTTTCCTCGATACTACAAACTCCGTTGCTAGCAAAATTTTCATATTCACTAATATATGCCTTGTTGACATGAGCTTTGATAGAAGTAGTTTGTACTGGATTTTCTTTGCTTTCCACAGTGACAAAAATTTCGGCTTTTTTCTTTGATTTTGTCATTTTGTTGTCCTATTCTGGTGACATAACATTTAGAACGGTGATGTTTCAATCCGAACACATGGAGGCACTTCACTCATTATTCGTCGTTTAAATAACAGTAGAAAAACAGAATACCGCATTAATTTCTAGTAATATTGTTTAAGCGTTTCTAACAGTCTCCGAAACATAGTAAAATCGGAAATCTGCTACTTTCATTCAGATTCGGCTTGTAATCAATTACCTCGTACGTTGTAAAAACAACCTGGAAACTTTTCTGACGATACAGGTGAAAGGCTATCAGATATCAAATATTTTAAAAGCAATGTTTACCTGTCTAGCGTTTCGAGAATTCGCCGTTATCCAGACGTGACAACAAAACCTGATAACCATTTCAGCGAAGGACGATAACAAGTTGATTTCAAATGTATTTCATGGTTGAGTGATAAGAAGATAAACACCGCCCCTTAGATATTGTTACTTAGCCCTACAAGCTATTCATCTAATCAGATTACATCGGTTATGCCCGCTTATGGTCGGAAACTAATTCGGAGGCAATCGTTTGGATATAGACCAAAAATGTATCCATATGTGATGCGGTTAGCCTGCTTACATAGCATCCAATGTCATAGTGCCAACCAAATAATCCTGTGTTTCCTGGACCTGCAAATCTAAAAAATTAGTTTTCAAAAGTTTTATTTTTATTCGAAATTAGTCTATGGAGTATTTTTATATGTTAAATAAAATTTATTACAAGAAATGAATTTAATCATTTGTCAAATCTATCAATAATTATTTATTGCAAAACAAATATATGACGATGAAGACGGTTTTAAAACAGCATTAGATTACTGTATAAAGTGCTCAATCTTTCAGATTTTAAAGATAAACAATAATTTGAAGTCATTCCTGTATGATAATGACCACTGGATTGGGGAAGAGTCTAATTTCCCAGTGTGCACCACGGTTATGTTAGGGTGTATATACGCTAGAAACAACATGGGTAACAATATATTAATATATTAGGTATATAAGGTATTAACCGCATTTAGCTCGAAGGAAAACATGCAGCAAGAGTAGGGGTTGATCATTAATTCTGTAATACTACAATAGTTTCAGTTACAATTCTTTTCGGTATTTAAAAATTCGAACTTTGCTCTGTATTTCGGTATATTATATTCATATAGAGATACCAGCCATGGGACATATAAAGAAAACAGCCATGTACATGAGGCTAATTGAAACAAGTTTAGCTTTTCTAAAAAGCTAACCGTCTCTTAGCTGCAATTCCCATTTTATGGGTATTATTAAAGTATCTGTTGTTTGTAATTTATATGTAGGATAGGTAAGCAATGTACCTTTTAAGGACATTGTTTACGCTAAACTATTAACAAATGGTGCGTGAGAGATTTAAATAACTGTCGTTAGTTCACACGTGGTTTTTTGAAAATCTAATTTAATAAAAATTGACTCCCTGAACAAATGTTCAAAATGAGCGGTAAAAATATATCTTGTTCTATTTGCATCAATATCAAAACGAAAATAAAGATACAGATAATATCAGTTTTTTCCCAAACAGCTTTAAAATGTATGGAGATTTTGGTGCAATGTTGAGAGATTTTAGTGCTATGTTTACCTTTTAATAGTTAACTGACCAATGCTCTGAATGAAATAGAAGTCAATATGTGGAACGTAGCATTACTACACAAAAATACTGATTACAATCCCGATTCAACCCAAGAATATATCGAAATTTTAGTACACATACTAGTGCGATCCTGAGGTAAACCAATGAGATGACAAAGATATTTATAGATTTGGTGAACCACCCAATGAAGTAACAGATAGCCATTTACTCCGTATACTGTTCATCATTTGACTACATGTATGTATACCGTCTTCCATGGGAGACGGTAACAAAGGATTCTTAAATCATATAAACAAATTGTTGCTTGCACGCTTTTAATTTTATACCATAGTAATTTGTTGTGTTGTAAAATGTTTTCCCCTTTTGCTTATATTTTGTATCTTTTTATTTAAATGTTTATCAATATTAAGGTATAGAAATAAACGAATTGTTGAAAATTATAACATGTTTATTTTCCCTTTATATTTGTTCAAAGGGAAAATATTAAAATTAACTCTATCATGGATAGATTTGTCACGTCTCCTTTATACAAATAAGTTTGAAAAGTTGATGATAAGTTATAATTCTGCTTCTTCATGGCACATATTTTATTGTAGTTTAAAAAAAAAAATTCTCTGAACAGTTGAAACGGTAATTATTTATTAATGTATGTATATGATAATACATGCATAACCAAGAAACAATTGACGAGTTTGGAATAAGTTAACATCCTATCGCACTAAGTAAGTTTTAAATAAATGTATCATATGCCATAAGAATAAAAATAAGAAATAGTATGATATTTGACTAGTCAAAGCATTGCTACATCACCACATAAGTAACATATGTTAATGTCAGTTAATATATCTATTAAAATAATATCACAGTAGTGCCACAAATAAACGATGATGATGATGGTGAGAAAAAAAGAAAGAAAGAAAGGAATTTAACAAGTAATAATCTGCTGTTTTACTTCGAATTACCTCCCTTGTTCTGCTTTTAATATTCAGTGTTGAGCATATAATTAGATTGCTTTACTTAATAACTTTGTATTGAAGCCATTATTATTTAATGGTAAATTTTTTAACGGTATTATTTTAAAGATAAATGATACAATAATAAAAATATGAATAAATATGACTACCTATTCCCAGGTTTTTTTTTTAAACATGCATGATGTTCATATCCTCTCTATATGCCCAACAAAAACAGATGAGAAAGGGGTAATTTCTTTAGACTTGGTCAATCATAATAGTTTTACTTTCAAAAATTCATTTTTTATTTTCATCTACAATTTGTGGAATATAACTTCCAGTCAAAAAAAGTTACAAACAAAAAATCACTATTTAAAAGAAGTGTGTGATACGGGTATTCATAATAGGCAATTCATAAGTGCTTAATATTTGGGGAATCTGATACCACAAGAATTTGTAAAACAAAGCAAGTTGTTAATGCAAAATCATTAAGGTAAAAATAAAGTACTGAACGGTATGCTATTTTGTCAAAAAAAAATTAAAATAAGATATATTTAAACTGATATATCAATTTTAAAATGTGGTTTTAACTTGAAGACACGTTTTGTATATAACAGTAAAAATGATTTATTTTTATTTTCTTCTTTTCTTCTTTTTAAATGATAGACAAGACCGCTTTTAGAAAAATAAAAACATGATGCTCTCTATTACGTTATTGGTTTTAATCATGCCGAAACCACAACGCCTAGTTGTTCATATAGACTACATGTATCTATACAATGCTTAGTCTTTTATTTAAACATCGTCAGTGGACAGTCAGTATTTCAATAATATTAAGCGGAAACATGGCAGTATGGATATCAAATTTCCTGAAACAAGTGGAAATGTTTCCAGTTTATGAATCCATACAAACATTTCTGTTGGTCACGGAATAGTTTAGGTCGTACACCACGTCTTCTAATACCAGTTTTCTATCCGATCTTCTGAATTCTAACCAGGTATAACACATTCCGTTCTAAAGGAAAACTGGCTCATGAAAAGGTGGAAAACCGTGCAGCACAAAATACTCCTAGCTAATCAGATAAAGCTTTCTGTCTTATAACCTTACAATGTTCAACAAAACACAATCTCCTTGCAAGAATACACTTTTCACAGTTTTAATGTACATTGATATGCGATGTGATATACGATTGTCGATTTACAAGTGCTCTTTGAAGTCTTCGTGGACAATCTTCAATAAAATATTGGGCATAAAATCGCCCAGTTATGACATACCACAATTACTGCTTGGCGCAAGATTAGTCTCTTATAATACTGACATAGCAAGCTGTTTTAAGTACTGATGTGCTTGATTCAGCCAGTTAATTAGTATATCCAACAATTATGGACAGCTATAGACATAAGAGTAGTTTTTTGTGACAGTGGTAAGGAATTGTGGATCGTGCGGATAAATTCAACATGTTTTTTATCAGTAAAAGTGAAAGTTTTCGAAACGAATTAAATTCTTTGAATAAATTGGATACTTTAGATTTTCTTTTTGCGGACGTCAAGTTTGAAATTGAGGCTCTTACAACACTCTCACCAGTTTCAATTGTCGAAGTCAGAAAAATCATCATGAACTCATTATCTAAGTCATGCGATTTAGATCCGATGCCGACTTCTATTTTGAAACATTGTATTGAGGACATTCTTCCTGTGATTACTCACATCATCAACGTGTCACTTGCCGAGTCAACTGTACCGGAATCATTTTGTCAAGCAATTGTCAGACCGCTGCTCAAAACAACGGTGCTTGATCGTGAAGTACTCAATAGCTATCGACAATTGTCGAATATACCTTTTGTTTCAAAACTTTTGAGGAAGATTGTGTCTGCTCGTCTACAATTACACTTACAGCTTAATTCTTTATATGATGATGTAAATTCGGCATACCGAACTGGCCATTCCACAGAGACTCCTATTATTGCGCGTACATCACAACGTAACTTTCACCCTTGATCAGAACTGCTGTGCTGTTCTATTAATGCTACATTTTTCCGCAGCCTTTGACACGATTCATCACTGATAGCTAGACGCAAAAAATACGATCACATTACACCAATGTTGATCGATCTCCATTGGCTGCTTGTTCAATTTCGATGGCAATTCAAACTTTTAGTATATGTTTTTAAAGCACTTCACGGCAAAGCTCCATTATATCTGCGAAATCTTTTTATAGTTTACAGACCTGCGTTCTGAAAACACCATCCAACTTCATGTGCCAAGAGTAAAAACTAAGATATACGGTTTAGGGAGATTTGACATGGCAGCAGCCACTTTGTTGAACAATCTTCCCGGTGATTTGACAATTTTGGACAGTGTTTTAAATCTAATTTGAAGACATATATATTCAGATTGGCATACCATGATTTCTTATGATTTTTATGTTAACGAAGATTATGTCATCGTAAATTTTTATTCAGAGGTATTGTGATTTCTTTTATTATGAATTCCTACAGTGTGTTCCTCTTAATGTTTTATGATATTATTTGCTTTTCATATTTGTTGGTGAATATTTTAGTGGCCTTTGATATTTTTTCACGCAAGCTAACTTTTGTCTTTTAATATTTTAGTAACTAGTTCAGTACTTTATCTTCGAATTGTTACAAATGTTCTATAATTTTGTTTTTAGCTTTTAGTTATTAAGTTCTACTGCATTTAGGTAATTTTTAAATCTTAAAGTAATTTAGCATTTTTTTCCTCGAAGTAATTTTTATGTATGTATATATATGTTTTGCATATGTTTTGTATTTTAATGGATTGTAAAGCGCTTAGAGCAATTTGTAATTAGTTAATGCGCTATACAAATATACAAATAATAAATAATTAGACCGCGTATGACACAAGGAACTCTTATTTAAACTCAAAAGTAACGGTGTAGGTAACAACTTTTCAAATTGGTTTAAAAATAATCTGTCACGGAGGGAACAAACGGCGGTATTTCTGAGTAGACGGCTATTACTGCTATAGTCCCCGGGGCTCTGTCTTATGTACTATTTTCCTTACTGTATATTAGGGACATTGTAGAAGAATTGAAGCATGTATAATGCTTTTTGCAGATGCTACAAGTTTATATATAATAACAGAGTCCCCAGAGGTTGCTGCCGATATGATCAACAGTGATTTTGAGCAAATTTATCGCTGGTCAAACTAATGGTTAGTTAAATTTCATCCGCAGAAAACCGAAACATTAACCGTATTTTGGAAATCAGTAAAGCCCTCAATCTACATAAATATTGACAAGCATAATATTCAAGACGTTTCCAGTCATAAACATTTAGGCCTTGAACAATGTTCTTTTCTAATATACGCTCAATATTAGAATATGGCGATGTCAGATTGCATAATCAACAAATATCTAATAAATGGAAAAGAGAGCGTCCAAATAGAAGCTATGCGTATTGTCACGAGGGGGACACAATTATCGTATCGAAAGCACTGTGTCCACTTTTGACTACATACAACTATTGCACATCATACTGACAGGATGTTTCTATTTTAGTTTAAGTGTTCCAAGGATTACAAGCGGATGGCCTTATGATGCTCTCGTCAATGATACTGACAGTTACTCTGGTATTGATCATCATTTTGTGTTTTACTTTGCATTTAATTTAACGGACGTAGAGAGTGATTTGTCGAAGGAAAATACTGTTTGGATATTCCTTATCTGACTCATGCGTTTGTTTTGTGGTGGTATCTGATTGCACTATGATACTACGCTGGTATGTGGATATGTTGCGTTCACATGTGGAGACTTTAGCAAAATTGTCTTGTTTATTATATGCAACGACCCTTTTGCATTTTGGTCTATATCATTTGTATTTGCTTGAACTGTTTCTTTTTAATTGCTGTTGATTGAGCGTCTGCGAGTTCAATAGTTTTCCAATGTGTTAAAATATTTAATAAATGGTTTAGTGTGGCTATCGTACGGCTCTTATATTTGCTGTTTGAACGGTAGTTTTGAGTAACCTGGGACAAAATTTTGTTATCCACATTTGTAATTTAGTGCAACCTGTCTAGCCTTATTTATATCACCGAGCGGTTGTAGCGTGTTGTCTGTTGGTTACCTGATTATACTCGGGAAAAGTCTATCAGTTTATATTAACCTCTCGAGGTCAACGCTAATACCACTGTTCTACCTATCAATTAATGCTACAAACTATACACACGATACGAAACAAGAACCAAAATGTGAGTAGCCCGAACCCAATAAAAGCCATGGGCGCACTCAGGTGCTCCGAACGAGTCAGCAATGCCTGCCTGTATATAGACACTTGTCGAGTTACTCTATAAGCTATCTGCTAATGACCTATTTTAGTATATAGAAAATAAACAACAGCACCAATATCAATAGTCGCTCTAACAGATTCTAAAAACCAATACAAAAATAGACAAGATATAACATCACAGCCCAGGTTCTTACAACCTATGTCCTATATGACCTTCCTTTATCTTATATATATATATATGGAGCAAAGCAAAGTAACAGCACGGCACGTCCCCGGCTGGCGGACTTGGGAAGCAACTATTTTGGGTTAAGTTGGAAAGGAGAAATTTCAAGATCAATATGTTACGACTTGTTTACGTCATTTATTGATATTGACATTCAATGACTAAGGCCATTCGTTGGTCAGTCTTTGTCTAAATTTTTGACAAGAAACACCGTCATGTGTATCGTTGCATAATCTTCTAGACTTGTATATTATTTTTTGTTTATGCTGTATCGTCATGTTTGTCGATCCGATACTTAATAAGCCTGCTGGTTGGTAGACTCTTTAGACTTTTATATAATATTTTGAACTACCTGTATTGTGTTTTTACACGATCCCAGTGGACTTATATTATTCCATCACCGAATGAAAAAATACTTTAAGCATTTAGAGTTAAACGCCACTGATGAGTCTTAAGTAGACGAAACGCGCGTCTGGCGTAAAGAATTTGTCAACTTGGTAATTTTAATTACATCTTGTTGGAATATTTGAGCAAAGCAAAGTAACAGCACGGCACGTCCCCGGCTGGCGGACTTGGGAAGCAACTATTTTGGGTTAAGTTGGAAAGGAGAAATTTCAAGATCAATAGGTTACGACTTGTTTACGTCATTTATTTATATTGACATTCAATGACTAAGGCCATTCGTTGGTCAGTCTTTGTCTAAATTTTTGACAAGAAACACCGTCATGTGTATCGTTGCATAATCTTCTAGACTTGTATATATATATATATATATATATATATATATATATATATATATATATATATATATATATATATATATATATATATATATATATATATATATATATACATATTAAGATTAATATGTTATGACTTGTTTACGTCATTTATTTATATTGAAATTCAATGACTAAGGCCATTCGTTGGTCAGTCTTTGTCTAAATTTTTGACAAGAAACACCGTCATTTGTATCGTTGCATAATCTTCTAGACTTATATATTATTTTATGTTTATGCTGTATCGTCATGTTTGTCGATCCGATACTAAATAAGCTTACTGGTTGGTAAATTCTTTTGACTTTTATATAATATTTTGAACTACCTGTATTGTGTATTTACACGATCCCAGTGGACTTATATTATTCCATCGCCAAATGAAAAAATACTTTAAGCATTTAGAGTTAAACGCCACTGATGAGTCTTAAGTAGACGAAACGCGCGTATGGCGTAATGAATTTGTCACCTTGGTAATATTGAATACATCTTGTTGGAATATTTGAGCAAAGCCAAGTAACAGCACGGCACGTCCGCGGGTGGCGAACTGGTGAAGCAACTATTTTGGGATAAGTTGGAATGAGAAAGTTTAAGATTAATATGTTATGACTTGTTTACGTCATTTATTTATATTGACATTCAATGACTAAGGCCATTCGTTGGTCAGTCTTTGTCTAAATTTTTGACAAGAAACACCGTCATTTGTATCGTTGCATAATCTTCTAGACTTATATATTATTTTTTGTTTATGCTGTATCGTCATGTTTGTCGATCCGATACTAAATAAGCTTACTGGTTGGTAAATTCTTTTGACTTTTATATAATATTTTGAACTACCTGTATTGTGTATTTACACGATCCCAGTGGACTTATATTATTCCATCGCCAAATGAAAAAATACTTTAAGCATTTAGAGTTAAACGCCACTGATGAGTCTTAAGTAGACGAAACGCGCGTATGGCGTAATGAATTTGTCACCTTGGTAATATTGAATACATCTTGTTGGAATATTTGAGCAAAGCCAAGTAACAGCACGGCACGTCCGCGGGTGGCGAACTGGTGAAGCAACTATTTTGGGATAAGTTGGAATGAGAAAGTTTAAGATTAATATGTTATGACTTGTTTACGTCATTTATTTATATTGACATTCAATGACTAAGGCCATTCGTTGGTCAGTCTTTGTCTAAATTTTTGACAAGAAACACCGTCATTTGTATCGTTGCATAATCTTCTAGACTTATATATTATTTTTTGTTTATGCTGTATCGTCATGTTTGTCGATCCGATACTAAATAAGCTTACTGGTTGGTAAATTCTTTTGACTTTTATATAATATTTTGAACTACCTGTATTGTGTATTTACACGATCCCAGTGGACTTATATTATTCCATCGCCAAATGAAAAAATACTTTAAGCATTTAGAGTTAAACGCCACTGATGAGTCTTAAGTAGACGAAACGCGCGTCAGGCGTAATGAATTTGTCACCTTGGTAATATTGAATACATCTTGTTGGAATATTTGAGCAAAGCCAAGTAACAGCACGGCACGTCCGCGGGTGGCGAACTGGTGAAGCAACTATTTTGGGATAAGTTGGAATGAGAAAGTTTAAGATTAATATGTTATGACTTGTTTACGTCATTTATTTATATTGACATTCAATGACTAAGGCCATTCGTTGGTCAGTCTTTGTCTAAATTTTTGACAAGAAACACCGTCATTTGTATCGTTGCATAATCTTTTAGACTTATATATTATTTTTTGTTTATGCTGTATCGTCATGTTTGTCGATCCGATACTAAATAAGCTTACTGGTTGGTAAATTCTTTTGACTTTTATATATATATATATATACAAGCGTCTAAGTATTGTGACAACCATATAATATATCTATCCAGCGGATTTCTGAATCATCAGAAATACAGGGTTAATATCAAATATTTATATATACGTCTACAAATTAAACCCAACACTGTTAGAATTAGATTTTTACACTGTCAAATTTTTGCTTTCCCTCAGCGGGATTCGAACTCACACCGTTGTGACACTGTGGCACCAAATCGCCTGCACTATGTCCAGCGGTCTAGACCCCTCGGCTAAATCCGATATATAAAAAATATAGCTTCATTAACCGGGGTGAAACGTAGACATAGACATAGTACATGTGTACTAGCGTGTGACGATGGAATTTTCGTAACCAATACGTATTAATCTGACAGTAATCTAATTCAGCAATTTTGTATATATTATATAGGATGACAAAGTTACTTGTCATACAGTCACAGTAAGTTAATTATATACAAACGTCTAAGTATTGTGACAACCATATAATATATCTATCCAGCGGATTTCTGAATCATCAGAAATACAGGGTTAATATCAAATATTTATATATATGTCTACAAATTAAACATTGTTAGAATTAGATTTTTACACTGTCAAATTTTTGCTTTCCCTCAGCGGGATTCGAACTCACACCGTTGTGACACTGTGGCACCAAATCGCCTGCACTATGTATATATATATTTATATTACCGGCATACTTGTCTAATAGCTCGATGCTCCTAGACTACGACAAATAAGCATAATGCTTATATGCCGCCTATGGTATAGAAACGGAATGCTTCTATACCACCATCCCTTATGACACAGAACCAAGCTTGTATTCAACTACGTTATTTGCAGACTTAATGGTCTGAGAGGCTGAGACAAATCTACAAAATCAGACGCTGTAAGCTCTAGCTCTGTGAATTAAACTCTACCTATATCGCTTACAAGCTTATAACTCCCAAGCTTTACTTGTAGGTTCCGTTCTATGTCCCTACTTACTTCGACAGCCGTTCTATCTCGTTCATTCTTCGCATTCAGAATGACAACGATTGGGCAATCTGCCCTGGTATTTATACACCCTTACGGATTATTCCAATTTCATAGGACGATTCTAACCTAGCCTTCTAGCAAAGGGGTCTTAATACGAAGGACTAACTGCGTCACTGTATTACTATTGCTACCTAACCTGCATTTTAATATAGCTATTCACAATAAATAAAATCATCACATTAGAACACCTTTTGCAAATTTTCTCAGTCAATACCGAATTCATCTAAAAAATGGACCATCACTCTGTTTATACTACGAAATTTATAGACCTCTGTTGTGTGTTGTTCTATTGTTCGAAAAAGTTTTTAAACACTTTTTTGTGGCATCATATGTTTCCTCAGAGGCTACTTTTCTGCATCGTAAATTTCATATGCAGTTTCAGTTATTTACTTTAGAATTAGATCCCTTTTGTGACCATCTATGTTGATTTTGAGTGTGAATTGTCAAGTTGGACTAACCGTCTTTTCCATTTAGGACAGTCATAGGATGTTTCTTTCATGTCTGATAGTGTGTAAGTACGCTTGCATTAATGGTTTTACCTCGTCCCCAATTTTATGGGCTTTCCATGTAGAAGATACTTGAGAAGCACAGTGACGGAATATCAGTTTTGTACGAAGAAAGATTACTCCAATTTAACAAGTATACTTTAAAATTCTATAACAACCTTTCAGTGTAAATAATAAAAAGACTATATACAACTGCTTATTACCAATTGTTTTAACGAAATGGAATTGGCAAAGCATTCATTTTGCTATTTGCTTATTTACAGCCATATAATGGTCAAGCAAACACATTTAAAACAATGTAAAAAAAGGTTATACAAAACGGTAAAAACAACTAGTAATAAAAGAGCAGCTGACACACATGAACCTCATCATATCAAATATAAAGTCAAATGTCAAGGAAGACAGCTATAATTTTAAGATTTAGGTTTATTACATCTATAGTTTGATATAAAGTAACTGTTATATTTATTAATTTCTTTAAGAAAAATATTCATTTACATAAACAACTTTACATTTAAGAAAAAGGGCTATTCATTTTCTACTTCATTACAGATTTGGCAAGTTCGTTGAACCTTTTGCACATCTCCCTAATTCAAGTGCATATGATCACATACACAAAATTTAGTTATTAACTGAAGGTTTTTAAAACTTCATTCTAGGTGGAGATAAACTTTCATTTTAATATCAGACTTAGTTTACAATAAACTAAGAATACAGAAATAATAGTTGGACTTAAAAGTTTATAAATAAGTCTTTAAACTTTTTGGAGAGATGCTAAGGTTTTATAAATGGTTTATTAAGAAAAGTAAATGTTGTGACTGTGACATCCGCTTCAAATTTTGAAAGAGCCCTTACCTTGTTTTTTTTTAAATTAACAAAATGCTACTTTAATTTATTAAAAATTATTTCTTACATCATCTGAAGCATTGTCAGAAATATTAACAAGATATGTTTGTGCAAGCAGTATGTTAGCTTTAACTTCATCAGTTGTCGGAGCGAGCAACAGAGAACGGAAATAAGTTAACAAACAATAAATCAATTCGAAAAAGATGAAAAAGGGCAATTATTTTGACTGCCACTGGAAAATTAGAACAATAAAAGGAGACAATAGTAATTGGAATGGAATAAATGGGTTAGCTATGCAATACTAAATATCATTAAACTGAAACGTTGTGGCATTTCTTAAAATTCAAGTCATCATAAATATGGCATTTGTTATGATTTTCGTAAAGGTTTACATTAAAATGCATGATGTATTTAAAGTGTGTGTGTGTGTGGTGGGTGCGTAGGTGTATGGACAAAAACAGCCAGAAACATTTGAAAACTTGCTCGTTGTTTTTGGTCAGCTTGATCAACAACATTGTGGCTTGTCATGATTGATGGCCAACACATTTCAACTTATCTAACAAGAACAAATATTGATTTATCAAGAATTAACCATTATTAAACTACATTAAAATGGCAGGAATAAAATTGTGTATGCTTTTACTAACATTATTTTGTAAACAAACGACCCGGCGCCATGTTTTACAAGACATTTTGAATTTTTCAATCACCGATTATATTTCAACTATTGATTAATACTGTGCCATATAAATCAAGTGACGCACAAAACTATCAGATCAGTTAATTCTTTTATTATTTAGAAAGTGTTACATTCAATTTACAAAAATCTAAACCATGCCTTTTCTCCTGACCTAAGCAATTTTTTTCATAGATGGCGCTGGTTCAACAGATTTTTTTACATACGGGTAAATTTTACGTCGCTAAATTGACCTTTATATTTCATTTCGGGTGTTGCTGTCCTACTGTAAAAACGATCTTATACGTGTACAGTCTGCAGAAGATAAGAGTGGGAACTATCGACAGGTAATGTATGCCTAGCTTACATTTTTAAGATATTTCCATACTAGATATTTGTTTTGTGCATTGATAAAATCACATCAGTTGATGACTTGCCGGTTCTCTAGTTTTCAAGAGATTATTTTACGCTTGTCTTTTCATACAAAATCCACAATGTACACAACCTTATACTTGACAAACGTTTGAAAAGTCCATATTGCATGTTTTCAATTAACTACTAAAATATTCACTTATATAACATTTAAAATGTCTGATATATTTCAAATAACCAGTCAAATCCGGTTTTGGCACGACTCCTACCTGAGTAGACCAGATTATGACAAATATTCAATTCACATCCTGTATTAATTAGGTCACATTATGAACGTAACAATTGTTTTGCCTAGTTTATTTGTAATTTAGAAGAAAGATATCATTATGTGATGATTTCTGTATTGGCCTAGTTATTGGTTCTCCTCGACCAGCCTTTTACCAATAACTAAGTCAATGCATAAATCATAACGTTATCAAATTGTAACAATCCCCTTATTTGTAATTTATTGCACGCTATTCATATCAAAATTATGACATTTTTGTAGATAAAACAAATCCTTACATGATGTATAAATTGTTTTACGAAGTCGTTCCTGGAACAAACGATTCCTACAAATTCATGTCTCACTTTCTCCTTAACGCACACCTCTCTTTTTAAAATGTGTTTAATTTTAATCGTTAAGTCTAATTTTTAATCTTATTCCAAAAATGTTATTCAACATGTGTACGATCGACAGTACGCATATTTCAGACTAATACATTTATGAGATGTTATTGTTTATAAGTAGCCATAAAACAAGAACGGTAAACGCTACTTAAACGAATACGCAGTATTTACTTATGACTAAGGTGGAACAAACCGATCTTTCGTTTGTATTATATAGATTATTTAATAAATGAATTGCATGGCGAGTTCACTTGGGAATTCTACTTACACATCCACTACGCGATAAAAAGTTTAGATTCTTGAAAATCCCAAAGCCTTTAATAACCATATCAAAGTGAAATATTGTGATTTTCCCTTCCTGTATTAGATACCAAAACTTCACAAAAATTAATACAAACAGCGTTCCATCGTCTAAATGTACCAAAAAACGTCTGTCAAAATTGCTTACCTCTTTTTAATAACAGAAATGAAATAGAGTCTTTAAAAGTACACGTAGTGACACCTGCTACTCCATGAAATGTAGATATCAAAACGTTCTTAAGACCTGATAGACATTTTTAGGGCCGCATTTCTCCTAAAATGTAACAGCATTAAAACTTTTAATTTTTTGACACTCTTCACGGCACCCTCATATGCAGATTAAAACGAGGCCTGAAGATCTTAATAAAACTGCTTTTTTAGAAAACAAAATGAGACTATATAAATACCTGGTTATTAGCCATGAAAGAACTTACTTCGTCATCAATGAATCTAAATCAAATAATAAATATACTGGAAACCAAATCTGTCAAATGATGGATTTTCGACAACATATTTTTTCAACAGACTGTTGTTATTCCAATTGATACTAATTGTGCGCCTTTACTCGCAAACCTGTTTTTGTACTCTTATGAGGCTGAGTTCTTAGAAGACCAGAAGAAAAACACTTGCCCAGACCTTTAATAACTTAATTTCGCATTCCGCTATTTTTATGATGTTTTGTCGCTGAACAATGTTAAATTTCGTGACTATTTGAATTCAATTTATCCAAGCAAAGTTAAAATTAAGAACACTGCCAATACACTTATGTCGGCCTCTTACTTAGACATACTTCTAGAAATAGACTCAGGAAAACTACTAACTAAACGGGATGACGTTTTATTTGTCACTTTCTCTTCATCGGTAACATATCAGGATCTCCGGCGTATCGTGTGTACATTTTACGTCTTATACGTTATGATGGATCCTGTGATTTTCTAGACTGGTAAACGCAGTTGACTGCTGTTTTTCAACAGACTGTTGCTATTCCAATGCGAACTAATTTTGCTCCTCAAAGAAAAGACACTGAACTTTTAATTTCACATTCCGCTATACTGATGATTTTTTGCCCCTCACCCATGCTAAATTTGGTGACTATGTAATTACCCAGCGGGCTTGAAATTAAAGACACAACCAGTACACTAAGGTCATCTTCTTGTATAGACCTACTTATAGAAATAGACTTCGGAAAACTGCAAATCAGACTCTACGACAAACGTGAATCTTCAACTTTCCAATTGTCATCTTCCCGTTCATCGTAATCAACATTCTAGCAGCTCCAGCATATGCTGTGTACATTTCAAAACTTGTACGTTATTCTAGATCCTGCGATCCATATTCCGATTTTTTAGACCGAGCACTGATGTTGACTACTAAACTACTCAAGAAAAGGTTTGTTGTACCTAGGTTGATTTCATTTCTCCAGACGTTCTATGGTCGTCACCATGACCTAATTGATTTTTATGGGAAATCAATCTCTCAAATACGCTCGGACATTTTCGATGAGTCATAGGTGGTTTTTGCTAATCTTGGATTTGACTTGTTTCTAGACATGACTATGAATAACTCTACAGGTTTCTATTTAGAGGCAGGCACTTATTACTCGTCCGGAGCACCTGAGTGCACCCATGGTTTGTTATGGATTTGTTTTACGCACTTTTTTGTGTTGCGCTGTATACGTTTGTTTACATCCGGATTTGTAATTGTCCCTTGACTTTTGGCTCTTGTTGTTCGGTATATTTTCTTTGATATTTTTTTTTATTTAAACAAGGTTTGTTGTATCTAAGTTGATTTCATCACTTCAAATTTTCTACGGTCGTCAACAAGACTTAATTGATCATTATGGGAAATTCCTCTCCCTAATACGATCAGACATTTTTGCTGAGTCATAAATTTGTGTGGATTTCACTTTTTCCTAGACATGATAGTTAATTATTCTATAGTTGTCTGATTAGAGACAAATGCTATTTACTCGTTCTGAGCACCAGTGTGCACCCATGGCTTTTTTGGTACTGCTAAAGCGCTTTCTGTACTTATGGTTTGCGTTTGTTTTGTGTGGTTCGTGTTTGTCTTAATCCGGATTTGTAATTTGTCCATTGACTTTTGGCTCTGATTGTTCTGTAGGTTTCAAAGCTATTTTTCTTTAAAGCCATATTACTGATATATATTTTTATCTCTTTTTTAGACTAATAAGTCTATATTTAATTTTGACTCATAAATTTCGTAGTTTGTAGTACAAATATTGAATTGCATGCTTCATTGTTTGTATTATACTAACATGAGTTCCTAAAAGGCATGCGGAAGAAGAAAGAAGAGACACTAGTCCACATTTTTCCTTTCACATTCTTCTACATTAATGATGTATTGTTGCTGAACATTGCTAAATTAGACTGACTATTTGCATTAAATCTACCTTAACGAGCTTCAAATTAAAGACATTGGAAAAAACTCATTCATTTTGACGTTTCGTGACTTTTATCATCTTGACCACAAACAATAGTAAAGATCCTATTTATATGTGTGTAATAGTTATCGATATGGTTATTAACAATAAATTTCATCAATTCAAGGCAGAGTTTTACAATAGGTCACCTAAAATGTACGACACATGAAGACCTAAGAAAGTATTAACGTTTTGGTCATGGTTTCAGTTTTGCATCTATTATGGAGAATATCTACACACATGCCAATGTCAAAATAACAAAAATCTTGACCTTTGACCGTTTTAAAGGTCATGTTCAGTTTTTTTAGTTTAAACATATTTTATTTGCTCAAACATGCAAATTGGATAAGACACAAGTTAATCAAACTTATGAAGTCTTCTCCAATATACAGTATGTTACAAAAATATATTGATGGAGCAGCAAACATTGTAATACAATACTAATTATATTATGTTTGTTGGAGACATAACACAACTTTTTGATGACACATATTAAAGGCAGAATAGAAAAAGGAAATTAAATAGAGAAAAATTGATGTGATGGGATGATGAGTGTGATTTCAAATCCTTGTGAGTAATGATTCAAACTATGGGGAACCTTTCTGACCCTTTGACATACTCAAATACAGGCTAAAAGACTTGTTCATTCTGCTCATTAGACAATTGCGAATTACCAGATGTAAGAAGTTCTAGATTTATTGGACAGTAGATTGGCAGCCACTGAAGATTTTCAAATAATATATTTCTAATATTAGCATATCTCGAACATTCAAAGAAGTAATGATTTGAATCTTCGCGGTCGGATCCACAGCGACAAGATGGATCAGATATAATATTTACCCTGTATAGGTCATAATTCAATATTGATGCTGAATATCTTAATTGGGTTAGGACAATATTTAGTTTTCAATGACCATATTCATAATGCTTTGGAACACTTCTATGTGAGTTCAAGTTCTTTAGTTCAGATTTAAACTTTAAAAAATAGAGTTAACATTACGGATTGATAGATCCAAACGGTTCCACTGTCGTATAGTTGATGGTATGAAGGATTCTTCAGTCAGGGATAGTCTACAAAAGGGAGTCATAATATTGTTACCATTACGCAAGGGATAAACTGTCGTGCTATTGTAGGCGCAATTAAGTTACAGAGATATGCTGGTGCGGAGTCGTGCTGTATATTATAAAACATTTGTAACTTCCTGCGTTTCCTGCGCTCATCCAAAGACTCCCACCCAATTTCAGTAGAGATATTTATTGCATTGGTAAAAATTGGTACGCCCGTGACAATTCGAGCAGCCTCAACCGGTAATTGTTCAAGTTTATTGCAGTAGCCTACTCCCATGTTATCCCAAACTTCACATGCATATTCAAAAAGTGGTCTTATAAACACTAAATATATGTTTTTTCGAGTAAGTTTATATTTCAATTTCATAGTACATTCAGGTGCTTTGAAGCACTACATACAATATTATCAATGTGTGTATTTCACTTAGCATCACTGCTGAAGGTAACAACTAGATGTTTATGGAGTTTAGTGACTGGTATATTAATATCATTTACTGTAAACCTCATATCTGGTGGCATTATATTTGAAAATAACATGATTTCGGTTTTTTCGGGATTAAATGACCATTTTTGTGACCATTGGTTCAGCTTTTTCAAATCGTGATCAATAACAGTCTGAATCTGTGCAGGATCATGACTGGAATAGCTAAACGACGTGTCATCAGCAAACAGTCTACATAGTGAAACAAGTTTTTCAACTATATCATTGATATATATGATAAATAATAAAGGAGCTAGCACCGACCCCTGCGGAACACCAGCATACACATTACAACGCTCGGACGAAAATTGTTTGATTACTCCTCTCTGTTGCCTATTATTCAAGTAGCTTTTAAACCATTGTAATAAATTTTCATTTACTCCATACGATTTAATTTTATGTAATAAACCTGTATGCCAAACTGTATCGAAAGCTTTGGAAAAATCGCAGAAAACAAAACAATTTATTTCCTTCTTCTCTAGTGAATTTAAAATACAGTTGTATATTTCTAACAGCTGGTGAACTGTAGAACAGTTGGGAAGCCAGACGGTATTGATATATTAGATTATTTCTTTGCATGTGGTTGAATACATACTTATAAATAACACGTTCCATTACCTTGCCGACACAGCTAATAAGCGAAATTGATCTATAATTAGACGGTATTGAACTGTCACCCTTTTTGAATATTGCAATAACATTTGCAATCTTCCAACCAGATGGGTATTTGCATTGCTGTAGAGACTTATTAAAAATCAATTGAAGAGGAATTGCAACTTTTTCTGGACAAAGTTATAACATTTTGTGGCTTATTATGTCTGACCCGGATGCTTTATTGGGTTCTAGAGTTTATATAATGTCAACAATTTCTTCTGTACTGATTAATATGTCGTGAAGTTGTATATTTGTCCTCAGTTCAAAATCAGGAAGAATAACATTTTCGTCAGTTAGTGTTGAGATTTGACTGAAATAGTTATTTAAAAGTTCACATTTCTCGTCGTCCACGTAGACATCATCTCCTTGGCTGGGATTTTGGATGACATTTTGAAGTGGGGGTAAATTACAACATCCTTTATTTGCTTTTATTAACATGTTCATAATTTTCCAGTAAGTCTTTGGGTTAATAGCCTTATCTAATATAATATTATCAAGATTCTTTTTAAAATTTTCCTTTGCAGTTTTTTCAAATTATTTACTTTGTTACTTTGTTTTTTATATTTTATTAGATCTGCTGTTTAGATTTAAATGCTGTTTTTCTTAATCGGTCCTTCTACGAATTTCTTTTCGAAATTCGTGGTTGAAGCACGGTTTATCGTTATTTCGAATGGTTACCATTGTGGATGGAATGCTCTCTCTTGCGATTTTAAGAAATTCGTCGGTGAATATGCTGCACATTTCATCGACATCCTCAACCTCAGAAAGAAGTCCATTCCAATTTATAGAACCAAGTTTTGTAGAGAATTGTTCAATATTTGTTTTATCGTACAACCATACTTGTCTCTGAAATGAATTAGATAAATACTTTGGGCAGTCTAAGAATAGTATTGGCGAGTCGTGATCACTTACGTAAGGAGGTACTTCATAAACGTCATAAAAAACAAATACTGAATTGCGTCGCTTATGATAATTGGGTCAAGTAATGTCCTACTATGATCCGTTTTCCGTGTGGGCATACTGATTATGTTCGTTAAATTGAACAAATTCATAGTATCAATTAATTTATTATTAATCATTAAATAAATCAGAATTAAAATCCCCCGTAATCACAATGTTTAATCTCATAGCCCAATTATATTGCATGATTTAGTCGTGTCCAGTAGTCATTATCCGTCCATTCGGATCGATAAGAACAACAAAGTAAAAATAGTTTACCTTTACCTTTTATTTCTACCCATAATGATTCAAGTTCAGTTATAACCAATAATGAACGTAACATGTCAGTATATGTTATTGTTTCTAACTATCAAAATTTACAATATCTTCCGTTGTTCGAGGGAAGATAACTCCTTTAAAAGTCAACTAAAATCAAGACCTTAACAAGATTTACATTTGGTCACGGTTTTCATTATGTATCCTTTGTGTTTAAGGAGAAAATCTGCACAACACAATGTCAAAAAAATGATAATGTGGCCTTTACTTTGATATTTTTTCTAATATACATTAGCAGGGAATAATGTCAGAACAGACGAATTATATGGCGTGCTTTGGAAAGGAAATGCGAGAGAAAGAGTTTACGCTGAAAAACGGAGTAACCTTTTTGAACCACGGCTCGTTTGGAGCTGTGCCCAAAAGGATCCAAGAGGCACAGAAAAGGTGAAAAAGCTTGCCTATTCATAACTGTACATAGTTAAAAAAAAATTTATTAATTAAGTCCATCCTTTTAATGGAATTAATCGGTTAATGATACTAAGAACTATTGCGAGGGTGTAGAATCAAATAGACAAATGTTGAAACAATAACCAAAGAAACAATAAAGTAAAGAAAAGAAATGTGGGACTACTTCAGAATATGTGTTAAATGATCTTTATATACTGTACATTCACTTTTGTTGTCAGAATCATAGATGAAATATACAGTTGTCCCGATTTATGGTACCGTCAAAATCAAAGGCTGAAACAAGACGAGGCATTGAAGTGTATTGCTGAATTTGTAAATGCAGACCCTGAAGATGTGGTCTTCGTTAAAAATGCTACAACAGGTACTTTATATTATATCAAAGTAACTTGTTTAAATACAAAACAGCCATGGTTGATAAATCTGGGGCAATTATGTATAAAAGTATGCTTTTGTTACAAGAAGTAAAAACAGCCTTCTAATTGGTTGAATGGTTGATGATCGGCATACTGCAGGTAGGTGATTGCTATGTTGTCCAAGATTAAGGGATAATGTGACAGTATTATAATCTAACGAAGTAAAAAAAAAACTCAAATACAAATAAAAAGACATTAGTTCTGAGAATAAATGTGAAAGTCTTTCCACTGGTCTGTAGTCAGGACTTTTTCTCTGTTGCTAAGCTCAAACAGCTTAAAATAATATAGTTGCTAAGGAATTTTTATAACGGTTACCTTGTAGCTATGGTATGATCTTGATCCACGACATTTGACCTTAAGCTCAAATTAAAGCTCTGTTTCTACTGATCATTTAAAGTTTACAATACAATATACTATATTATCTCTTACAGTTTCAAGTTATAAGCCAAAAAACGGTTAACCGAAAAGTGTAAAAGGCCTGTACGTCATAAACAGCTCAACTAACAGTTTTAGACCTAATATATCGATAGAGGTAGTGAGAAGAGTATTTTTCTATTTATTGTCTACTTCTATGTTTTACGGGTTTCGAGTTGCAATGAAAACAAGATTGGATGCCTAGCGTCGAGGTAATTTCGGAACTTTTGCCTTCAGATCATCTTTCAAGACCCTACGTGTTTTCGACTTACAGTTTTTGGTGATAAGCGGAGTCATTGAAAAATTCAAGGGGAGCCTCTGCTCGTCATAAATGTTTAGCCACATATTGTCACAAACTTAATGTGTCTCAAAATATCCTTAACATTTCTGACTTTTCAGTTTTTTTCGATATAGTTGTTCTGATAACAAGTCTGTTGGTGTTTAGGAGATAACTCTGTCAAGAAAGATTTTTCGGTTTCGCAGTGTCGACTCTAGTCTTTGGGTACCCAATACGTGTCGTGAAAGACAAAAATATGTCGCGTACCTATTAAATACATGTCGTTTGTTCTTTCAAAATTGGCATGCGTGTCTCTAGTCAGGTAAGATTATAGCCTCAAAATAAGAGAACTCAAAACGATGTTTTGCATACTGGGAAGGTGTCTAGTATATGTAAATTTAAATGTAAATTCCATCTATGGATAATTTGTGTGAATATTGGAAACACCTATTACTGAGTAGCGTTAAATGATACCCATTTTAATCAACAAACATACTACAGTAATAGAATCGGGAGGTTTGGCGTGTCTTAAAACCTGGTTCAACCTACCTTTTATTTTGAAATGCCTGTACCAAGTCAGGACCATTGATGTAGTTACTATATATCTGGTTGTTGTTTCTGGAGTTTGACGGTTTCTCGGACTTTGACTTGTGGATTGTCTTTTTTACATTTTACTCGGTGTTCGGTACTTTCAAATTACCTTTACTTGCTATGGAATGTTTATAGCTACGGTAGTTACACAGTTTGCACACTTCGATTCCATTTTTTATGTTTTTTTGTTGGTGATTTGGAAATTGTTAGTGATTTATGATTGCACATCGTGTGGTGTGCAATAAACGCCCATATTTATTCATATTGTGTCAAATGCTGACGACTCACCGTATCACGGCGGCAACAACAATAATTTCAAAGATAAATAGGACATTATTTTATTACAGTTATTTTCCAGCTGTTTGGGTATTCATCGTTCTTTAATAATGTAAGAAAATGTTTTTCATGTAGATCGAAATGATTTTTATTCAATATATTACGAGTAATGGCACTGAATTAGGCTTCGATAAAAACTGGACAACATGACATTTCTGAAAAAATGCTAAATGTCATATAAAACCAAAAAACAAACAAACACGCGAATCATTTTGGAATCAATAAAACGTTTACTATTATTAAATTCAGAACTCAATCCTTTGACGTCTTCTTTTCAAAGTAGAATTGGTTTAAGAGAAATTACAAGTTGCCCTATCATAGGCAGCTCTTGTGTACTATTATTGTCAAAAAAACAACGAATTTTCTGCAAATTGGCACAGCTATTGTTAATTGATATTGACACCTATCTTTATTTAAATTTGCAATGTGGCACACCTACGGCTATTTGACAGAATTATCTTTAGTTAACACTGCTACGTAACACAACTAGCGTTATTTAAAATGTATATGCGGCACACCCATTGTTATGGACCTAACAATCCGTGTATTTACATTGTGAAGCGGCACAACTAGGGTTAATTGATATTGCTATGCGGCATACCTGGGTTTATTGACATTTTTATGAGTTAATTGGCATTGTGATGCGGCACAACTAGGGTTAATTCACATTGCTATGCTGTTAATTGTCATTGCTAACCCAGGGTCAATTGATATTTCTTAACGGCACAAGTAGAAATAATTGAATTTTGTATGCGACACATAGGCGTTAATTATCATTGTGATGCCGACACCTTGTATCAATTGACAATGTTATAAAACACATTTGTTATGGACAATGCTATATTCTTCACTTGCATTGTACCGATTGTATATCATATGTTCGAGGTGAATTAATTAATTATTAGATTTGTGTGTATTCTATCTATCAGTGATTTTAATCTTTTATATACTACCTATTTTTACAGGTGTAAATTGTGTCTTGAAGTCTTTACATTTTGAACCTGGTGACATCATTCTGTGCACAGATAACACCTTTAAGGCTGTGAAAAATACATGTGAAGCAACTGTAGAATTCCCGCGTTTTAAAGGTATGTTTCAGTGTTGCTTTGTGTTATAATTTGTACCTCATCTCTTTATATACAGTTGGTATGGTCAGATAATTACAAAGAATGAACTATTGACAGCTCTTCAATATACATACATTCATACATACATGCAATAAGACAATATAATAATAATAACAGGTAAAAATTTATGAAACGGTGAATGATAAATCAGCAATAGGTATGAACTAAATGTATTTGAGATAACCAAAAATGATTAATCTTCTGAACCACCCATTCCAGTAGGTTAATACAACCTAATCCTACTATAAATTATGATTATATGCAGAATGTAAAAAGTGTGGATTTGTTCATTATGTAAATTTAAAATTAATCAAATGTAGATATAAACGTAATTGTAACTTTTTCAGATGTACGTACAGACTATTTACAACTGCGATTTCCAATTCATAACGAGGATGAAGTGGTAGAAATGTATAAAGAGTACTTGGAAAAAAATCCGAACGTCAAAATAGCTGTCATTGGTACGATTCTATACATATAACCCCTGCCTCCCATTCTTCTAACAAGTATAACTTAAATATCTAGTAAACTATTCTGACATTATCAACAATACATTATTAAAAACAACTCTTTTAATACTACTAGTAGAAAAATAATGGTGGTGCATGGAATTGGAGAAATAATAAGTTTAATCCAAAGTTTGGCAAACATCATTATCGTGCGGTTGGGGAATCATCCGACGATTAAATAGAAAATAATCCTATTTCACAAATAACACTTTATTGTCAAACTATTCAGTAATCAATATCCTACAAAAACCGTGACTCTGACGTCTCTCTCTCTCCCCTCCAAGAACAACAACCTCCAAACCAAAAGCGGAAAAACCCTTACTTTCCGGAATGACAAACTATTTCACACCCGACACAGACAACTACAATTCAGATATACAACATCCCCCCTCCAAAGAAAAGAAATTTTCAAATTTCTTAAGTAGTTGTCGATTTCGGTGAGAAAACTATTTATAAAAAGAAAAATAATGAAAGTGGTCACATTTTAAATTAAAGGCACAGGTGCTTCAAAATTATCGCCTCAAAAATATGCATATAGGAAAATAGCGGTACATTAGTATTGCAATACCTTGATATATGAATATATGGACTTAACCCTTGAAAGGCTAGCAGAGACCTCCTACTCATAAAGAAATATTCCTACAACAGAGTAATAATAAATAGAACTAACGCACACGGTTTCGGATATCGCACTCACTCACTCAAACAAGCAGTATCATTACAATATTGTAAAAAATTAAAAGGTTTTGAATCTAGCACATTCAACCAGTCACATTCATTTTGACAGGCTCTTCAAACCGCTCATGTTCACAATAATTACTTGCACGTATAGCATACAGTATAAGAACTATAGTTGAAATTAAACCATAGCCTACAATTTTAAGACAGTGTGATCATCATAATACTCAAAAATACAAGAAAAACAAATTAAAAGTTATTTCAAATCTGCTCACATCAAAATGTTACGATTAGTCCATCTGACCCATGGATCCGTAAACATAATCCCTGGCGATGCAACCATCACGAAAAACAAATTTAACTGTCCCTGTTGCCTTAAGTCCGCCTCCAGTCCCGTACCTATTGGCGATGCAATCATCACCACGAAATCCAAAACAAATCAAATCACTGAATACAGTCATATAATGTATAATGTATGCGGCGATGCCACTATCACCAACATCGAGAAAACTTTCGAACTTAACAATTTAACACAATCTCCGTGTTGAAACGAAATCGCAATAAAATTCCATTTCACAAAAAAAACGTTTATGCTATCATCACCATTCGTAATTTTACGGATACAACACTGCACATCTAATCAATTAAAGGGGGTGGCCGGGCGAGCAGAAGATCCTGAGCTTTGAGTGGTAAATCTTTTAACGAACATCAAATAGCATTTTGGGATGGTTCGCCCACTCGCTGTAATAAATAAACAAATGAATTATCTAGTCTTTTCTTAGCCAGAATTCGTTTTATTTTCAATTGATCATCTTTTCCAGATTCTGCCTGTGTGATCGAATCTGGGTCCACATGATTATCATCCCTAAAATCGTATGGGTTTTTTAACAGTCCGACTAGACCGTCGTCTGTGCTTGACATTTGTCTCATGATTTATAATTTTTTGCTGCATTATCACTAACAGCGGAAGTTATTTCCGAGTCTGTAAGTTCGGACGCTCTTGAGGATTCTGATTTATTGGCATTTTCAAAGAAGTGTTGAGGATTGGGTTGTCGAATGTGTGCCACTTTAAGCCTGTTTATATGTACCGGTTGAGACAAAGTTTGCTTTCCTGTCGGGTCTCTTAATTTAATTAAAAGGTCACTTACTGTTTCGTGCGCAACATATAGCCCAGAAAAGATAGGCTTAAGTTTACGACCTTGTCCCGTTGGAATATCGTCCATATACACAAAATCGCCAACTTTGATCTCGATTTCAGGAATTTTCTGATTTTTCGTTGCTAGCATTTTAGATTTTGATATCTCCAAATTGTCCTTCACTGTGTCGCGTATGATTTTCAAGCGTCCCGTGAATTCAGTCAAATAGGCATGAATTGAAGATGGCAATCCTTTAAGTTTCATGTTTGGTAACATATTTGTAAGTGGGAAGTTAGGTCGCCTACCGCAAATTACTTCATAAAGTGAATAATTTGAACTACTGTTGACACACGAGTTCATTGAAAATACTATTGCCGGAAGTAAGTCTTCCCATTGTTTATCCTTCTGTACGAAAGGGATAAGCCGCTCGGCAAGTGTTTTATGTGTCCTTTCCACCGCACCCATACAATGGTGAATAAAACTTGGTGCAAAATCCTGAATAACCCCAAGATTTTACAAATGTACTTAGTGTATTTTTCGATGAATTCTTCCCTGATCGGAAAAAATTGTTTGACATACGCCACATTGACAAAACAGTAAAAACAAAGCATTCGAAACTGTCAATACATCTTTATTCCGAATCGGAACTGTAAATAGAAGTTTTGAAAACATATCCACAGCTGTAAATATATATATGTTACCGCTAGGTGATATCGGAAGTGGTCCGTATAAATCAATTTCCCAGGCTTAAATGGTTCGCAAGGTGTGGGAAACGCTGTGATCTTCGCTCTAGTTTTAACATTTGAAAATTTTCGGACTTGACATTCATGGCAAGATAAAACATAATCCGAGATCACTTTTGGAAAATAGAAAAATTCTTGTAGTCTGTCTAAAGTGTTCTGAACCCCGCAATGTACACCCATAGGTGAATCAGTAGCAATGCGTAAAATAGTATCTATAAGTGAACCAGGCACTACCAGTTGATATTTGTTAATACCAGCCGTTCTCTGTTTGTTTGGTTTAACGGAACGGTATAAAATATTTTCAACTAATACATAATCAGATATTTCAATCAACAGGCGTCTAGCTTTCTTATTAGAATCCGGTAACTTATCATCCTTCAAATAAACAATAACATGTTTCAGCTCATTATCCTCTGCTTGCAATGCAGATATATTCGTGCCCTTAAGACCAAGTTTACAAAAGATAGTGCTATTGGCCATATTTTGCATTGGGTCCATACCTACTTGTAAATGTTGTCTTTCATTCTGTTTCGTAAATTGCTTGTTCCTATCGGTAGTTATCTCCGGTGTTTCGTCAGTGTCTGCGTCATATGCGTGATCGACTTGTACCGCTTGTGCTATTGGCTCCGAAATAGGAAGATGTACTATCTGTTTGCTATTTTGCTCTTCAACATTTTGTTCTGATGAAATATAATCCTTTAAATCCGCTCCGTCTGGAAGAGTTATTTTGCCTAATGACTCCGTAACAAACGGAAAATACGGGTCGTCTTCAGCTGGACTCTCTGATAATTGCGCGGCCACCTCCGGGCACCGAGAAAGGGCATCTGGCAGCTGCATTTCTGACGCAGCTTTATATTCAATGTCAAAATTAAATTGTTGGAGCAGGGAAAGCCATCGCTCATAGATGGCGCCCTTGAACTGTTTTTGGAATAAAGGTTGTAATGCCTTGTGATCACACTCAACTGTGAATTTCGTACCACGCAAGTAATCATTACAATCAAGTATACTGACGACCATGCCTAATAGCTCGAGTTTAGTGGGTCCGTACGACTGTTGCAAGGAATTTAAACTCTTTGACCCATACCGAACTATTCTGGGTTTAATTTCCGGGTCTCTCGGATCAACCTGGTATAACATATAACCTATACCTAATGAAGATGTGTCAACGGCAAGTCGAAAAGGCCATTCATATTTCGGAAATTGGAGAATCGGTGCAGACGTTAAGCGTTGTTTTAATGTATTAAACGCACTTTGCTGGTCGTCAAGCCAACATAATCTAGCATTCTTTCTCAAAAGTCGAGTAAGCGGGTTAATGATAGAACTAAAATTCGGAATAAACTTCCGGAACCAGTTAAACATACCAATAATTCTTCTTAGCTCCTTTACGGTACGTGGCGGTGGAACATTAAGCACGGCATCAACTCTGTCAGACTGTGGACTAATTCCATCCTTAGAAATCTGATGTCCCAAGAAAACACATGAATCTGCCGCAAATTTACATTTTCGTGGTCCAAGTTTTAACCCGGCCTCTCTGAAACGACAAAATACTTCATTCAAGTCCGCAATGTGTTGATCAAAAGTTGATGAATAAACCAGCACATCAACCAGAAAACATAAGCACGTATTAAACTGAAGACCGTGTAAAACTTTATCCATTAGAAGTTGAAATGTATTTGGACTTGTTTTTAATCCCATGGGCAATCTAAGAAACTGGTAAGTACCAAAGCACGTATTAAATGCCGTATAACGAAATGATTCTTTATTTAAACCCATTTGGAAGAAACCGGAAGTGAGGTCTATCGATGTCAAGTAATTCGGTGTAGAGTCTGAAAATGATTCGGTTAACTTTTTGCAAATTCGGTATTGTGTATCTAAAATCCTTAGTCTGAGAATTTAAATGTCGGAAATCGCAAACAAAACGAAAATTGTGTGGGCAGCTTTTATCGGTGGAATTCATGCGTTTAGAAACTGGCACCACGGGGCTTGTTATGGGCAGATCGTCAGTTTCCTTAACGGGAGAAATAATTCCCAGCTGTAGCAGATTGTCCAAATGATGCCGTAATACCTCCCGTTTCTGTGGTGGAAGGCGATACGGTTTCTGATGTTTTCCCACAAAATTGTCTTTTAAAGAAATGTTATGCTCCACTAAAGTTGTGAACCAAAGTGCAAGGTTGTCCTCTGTAACAAAGATGTCTTTGTTTTTGAAAATGCACTCCGCAATTGTGTCACGCTCTGAATCATTTAATCTATCCGATATGTCGAATTCTTCTTGAATTTTTCGAATTTGTTCCCTCGGTACCGAGACACTGGTATCGGAACCTTGTTCATTAAGTGTCACGTGTTGTACTATAGGCCTATTTTGCAGCCGGAAACGCAATACAAGTATGATTAGAAGTAATAATTTCAAATTCTGCTAGCGTTTTTCCTCTATAAACAGTTATTGGGTTTGGGGTAGTGTTTAATATACGAACTGGTACCTTTCTATTTAACTGCACTGTAACCAAAGTTTTACAAACCATCAAGCCTTTCCCTAGGAGGTGTTTAGCATTACTACAAATGCCGTTTAATCCTCCCGAGACAAAATCCGGTAGTTTACCCCAAACTACAGTTTCGGTATTTGGCTGCAATATAAAACGTTTACAAGACACAACTTTTACTGACCTAAAATTATATGTCCCGTCACTGTAATCTAACATACTTTTTTCTTTGTGTAAATATCCTTTTCCCAGAATGAGCGGACATGATGTATTCTGCAAAACGTAAACCTCAATCACACGTTTACCTTGTAAAACATCCATTGAAATTTGAGCAGTTCCAACTACGCCAATAGAACTATTGTTTGCTAAAGAAGATATTTGTTGAAATGATACCTTAGCACTTTCCGGAAGGGACCGAAATAATTCGAGACATTATGTTAATTGAACTGCCACCATCCGCCAAGGCAGCAACGCTTAAATCACCAAATTTTACAGGTATATAGATAAAAGGACATTTATCGTCATCACTGTTGTGGAAATCAGAAAAATTCTCGTTGGCACTTATTTCTGCTGACCCGGTTGACTGTGCCTGTCCCCCGGGGAATTCAAGTTTCCCGATCGGCTATTATGAAATGTCTTGCATGTAAGCGCAACATGTCCATGCTGGTTACAAAGTTGACACGAAGCATCACATATATTGCCATCGCCATTCCAGTTACATTCTTTTTTGTTATGACCGTAGCCCTTACATCGATAGCACTTAACATATTGATCGATCTGATTGGGCAGACAAAGGATGTTGAAAGTGTTACATTTGTGGCGGGTATTGTGATGATCTAGTAGATTCTTGACTCGTAAAACGGGAAAATTGCTCCGTAAGAACACGAATGTGTTCCTTCAGTTCGCCTATTTCTGACTTTTGATAATTCGGTTGCGGTTTCGTTGTTCCCTTTGAAACTGCATTTAAAGAAATAGGATGTTCGCGGTACCCGTATGCATCTGCCATTTTTGCCGCTGTTAGAGCTTGTTGTAAATCGGTTGGTTTGCCGGCCGTAACAAAAAATGCCATACGATCAGGAAGACCACTAACAAACTTTGCCAAAATCTCATGGTCTGGTTTTTGAAGTAAACTACCCTTTTCCATCAGACTACTATAAATCTTCCAAATTTTGACCAGGTCTCAAACATAATTGGTTAAACATTTCACTCTCCATGAGTACGGCCGAACTTTGCCAATTAAAGTTAATATATTTCTCGCAAAACATAATTTCAACCAATTGCCACGATTCCCTTGTCGTGTCGCTAAGCGAGGAAAACCAAGTTAATGCAGGCCCCTTAAGCTGCAAGTGAAAAGCAGCCACACGACGCTTATCTGACAAGTCATTTAATAATACAAACGATTGAAATACATCCATAAAACGTTTTGCGTTTTCTTGTGGATAGCCGTTAAACTCTCTACATTTCCCTATGTAATTCATGACGGTTCTACGTGTCGAAATTGTATGCGATACAGGATTTAAAGTTTTCAAACTAGGAAAATCTACTTCCGCTTTGGGGGTACTTGTCAAATTAATAGGAGCAGGTGTTTGTGGTGTTTGCACATCCGGTAGCGGAAAACTTGTGTTTTCAAAGAGAACGTGCGAATTCGGGAAATTTTCACTATTAAAGCAGAGTTTTCACGAATTTCGTTTTCCTCTAAAAATTGATCACCTAAAACTGAAAATGAATCCTCTTCAGTTTCGGTATCAGATAACGGGTAAAATTCAAGTTCACTTTCTAGATCAGAAAAGTAGTTCAAGGTAATTAAAAATTGTCATGTTGATATTTAGAAAGTAAATATTGGTAGTATTTATGGCTAGTTTATCAAGAGGGCGAGGCAATCCCCGCCGAAACAAAATATACAAAAACACTTTACGTGGAATGGCGAGGCAGTCCTCACCAGGCAACTCTCTAAAACATGGACACACCTATTTAATATTAAAAAGGCGAGGCAATGCCCACCTGGCAACTCCCCAGAAAACAGATACAATTACCTATGTTTACAATGGCGAGGCAATCCCCACCACACAAAACATTTAATTTTATTTTAAAACTTATTTACAATCTGTAGCAATCAATTTGCAAAGTTGTAGTAGCCAATATTTAGACAGCACAGGACATGGGTGAATTCCGTCTTGGTATAAGGCACAAAAATTGTAAGAGTATCTACTGACAAGGACACCTTTCTTATCTCTACCACGCTTGCAGTTGACCAAATCCAATGAAAATCTAGGTGAACGTTTTTTAGTTATCCGGTTGGTGTCTCTAATAAAACGATTTACTTCTTCAATTTGGTCTTCTAATTTTCTGTCAAACTTTTTAAATTGTTCTACTTCATACAAAGAAAATGGCTGTAGTTGATGTTCTGAATTCCAATATAAAATAGAGTATGGAGGGATTTCAAGGAAAACAACACCCACTGTTTCAAACTGGCTAGTGTAGTTGTATATATTTCGCAAATTGTCAATAACAGTTTTGACGGCTGAATTATTTGTAGTCGAAGTAAGATGAATAAAGCGATCTGCCCTGTCTTTGGTGGTTAAATTACAATTACCAATCCACACATACAATACTATTTTGGGATGTCTTTGTAGTTCCTTTTCTAAGTGACTTTTTAAAAATTTGACCCTATCCTCACACGTGGTCCCTGGTTTACACCACCAGATTATGTCCTTTTCAAAGCCAATGTCCACGTGTTGTTATAGGCGCAAGCCTTTACTGTCCGAGAGAATAATCGGTGTCTTACTTATAACTTCATATTGATTAAAAGTTTTCTTTAGTTTGCCAATTTGTTTTTTAATTTTTGGTACACTCATTGGAAAATAGTAGATAAAATTTAGAAATGCGTCACAGGAATCTATTCACGTGGTTCCATAAAACGAAAGAAGAAAGCTCCAAATTAAACTGCAATTTCAGTTCTCCACCATATTGTGCGGTTGGGGAATCATCCGACAATTAAATAGAAAATAATCCTTTTTCACAAATAACACTTTATTGTCAAACTATTCGGTAATCAATATCCTACAAAAACCGTGACTCTGACGTCTATCTCTCCCCTCCAAGAACAACAACTTCCAGACCAAAACCGGAAAAACCCTTACTTTCCGGAATGATAAACTATTTCACACCCGACACCGACAACTACAATTCAGATATACAACATCATCTACTCTTTTTGGTTTGTCATAAACTCTAGACCGCAGATCTATTATGTGCAAAACTAATTTACCAGAATTCCTATTGATATTTTCTCATATTTTTTATACTAATATCAATATCAGAGTTAAAGATTCGCGTTCTCTTACGTTAGCTAGATTCGGACAGAATCAGAAATGCATCAACCATGTTTCGGATTCAAGATAAATAAGCACGGGCGTATCAATACCATGAACCTTTAATATAAACGATAGGAATATTGGGAACTTCTAAGTAATATAAATCACATGAATACCAGCAACGTCTAGGCAATATAAAAAAACGAATACCAGAAACGTCCAGTTAATATAAATGACATCGAACGCGTTTTTTTAGACTTTTGTAGGACATCAACATGAAGGTAATATAAATAACATCGAACACGTTTTTTTTTACTTTTAGAGGATGTTTTCGTCAGCAAGTAACAGAAATTCCAATGGGTAAAAACTGTGTTTTGGCAAGCAATAAAATCTGGTTTAACCTTCGTTACTTTTGAAATGCCTGTACCAAGTCAGGACAATTGCTGTAGTAGTTATATATTTATATTTGACGGTTCTCACGTTTGCCGGTAATTTGGACTTTGATCGGTGGAATTTCTTTTTGGCAATGTCCATGGTGTTCGGTATTTTGTTATTATCGTTATTAAATATTCAACCTTCCGAGTTAGTGATAAATTGGAAAAATTAAATCTCAAATGGAGAATAAAAGTCATGACAAAATCGAGTGTAAGATACAAAGCACTATGCGAAAATCACTAAACCGCTTCTGGTAAATGTTACCTTCATGTGTCTTGAATAAAAATCTTTCAATTATAACAAAAAATAATCAGAAGGCTTAAGCGTTAAACATCTTTTAGATCATATTACTAGTCCATCGGCCATCAAGATGCCGGTCGAGAAATTGGTTGAAGTATGTAAAAAGTTTGGTGTGATGAGCTTGATAGACGGCGCTCATGCTCCTGGACAGATTCCACTTGATATGAGACAGTTAGATGCCGATTTTTATACAGGTATGATAACGGACGAGAACATCTTTAAACCAATAGACACCGTCCAGAATTAATTGCTTTGAACCTTTTATTATTTCAAAAATAACATATTTAGCAGATACAGTTATGAAGTACATTTCGTAAATATAAGAAAACCACATAAGACATATAGTAATTAGGATGAATTATTTTATATTCTTAATACATACTAGTATTTAAACTGGGACTAGTATATGTGTTCCTAATTTTTGCTTGTTTGAATGTTGTTTTAGCACTTTCAGCAATTTTTCTGTTATATCATGGCGTACAATTTTTATTGGTGGAAAAAGCCAGAGTACCCGGAGAAAATCCCCGACCCTCTGTAGGAAAACTGATAATCCTTTTCAATTAAGATTGGAGTCGAGTACACGCTGTCCGCAGTGAGACTCGAACCTGCAACCTCGGTGTTGATAGACCATGTGATCAATAATAAACGAACTACCTGAACTCCTCGACCATTGAATATTATTAACTTAGCTCAACGTACAAAACCTGGCAAGTCATCTGTATATGGATTTGAATGTTTTTGGTGTCAAATATATTGTTGTGGACTCATATTTAATGAACTTATGCATATTATAAATAAAAGAATTTGCTGAGGACATAGACGTACAAAGTATTAAATCAGTTATTTCTTTTACACTTATTTGTTTTTACCGCAGGAAACCTCTACAAGTGGTTGTATGCACCCACAGGCTGTGCAATTCTTTACGTCAGAAAGACGCACCAGAATTGGATACGACCAGTTGTGACATCATTTGGTCATAAGGTCGATTTCCAGACTGACTTTTTTTACCAGGGGACAGGTGGTGAGAGTTCGTATTATGTTGTGCCTGAAGTTCTCAAATTTTACGATGAGATTGGAGGATATGTAAGTTATGTCGTATACACGTATTTTGATTGATTCATTGATTGTTTGATTAAAAAACCATAAACAAATTATCCTTAAATGAATAGCACTAAAGGGCAGAGTATTTTGACTTCCAGATAAACAAATTGGTTTAGGACAGAAAATATGGTCTTTTGTAACGAGTTATAACGAACTGATTTGTGGGTTGAGCACTTAAAACCCTTCAAGTGTGGTCCCATTCGGCATCTATACTTTTAATCACAACCACAAACCAATCCAGATAAATCCAGAAGGTCAGTTTGGTTACATCAATCACTGTTGTATAGCATATTTTCAAATTTCCTACGTTCTAAAATTTTTTCTTGCAGCCTCTGCATCGGCAATAATAAAATGTCATAAAAGATACCAATGGTAATAGAACTTGCTACGCCAGATGCGCGTTTCGTCTAATTTAGACATCAGTGGCGCTCAAAATATTTGTATACTTTTTATCACCGACATTTAAATCATAAATGAACATGAATATATGCATTTATTATTGTTTTAAACAAAGGAGCAAATTCGAAAATATACAGATGATTTACTTTGTGAGGCGACTGATCTCTTGGTGTCATCATGGAAAACAGAAAAACTGCCAATACCAAAGTCGATGGAAGCTCCTTTCATGCGAATGGTTGAGATGCCTAAACTGGAGGGTTTATCGACAGTGGTAGGTTTTACTTCTTAACATACCTTACCTCATGCTATCGTCCAAATATATAAATTCCATTTATCCCCGTGCTTATTTGAAGTATTTAAGTGAAGCAGTGTCTGAAATGATCTATTAACGCATTTTGATATGATGTGTTAAATTATAAATTGCTCTGGTTTACAAATTAAATAGAGGCGACAACAGCATGCATAAAGACGTTATCAATTAATTAATAAAATTTCCATATTTATATACACGTCTATGAATAAGTGGTCAGTCGTGCGGTTGCATTTGCCTTTACCATTGGCACGATTTTACACGGGGCGAAAGTTAGAATTCATCAGAATACGGCGAAGTGTTATGGAAATAGCTTTTTATGCCTTACTCAAACCAATTTTAGTTTTTAAGGTATTGGTGTAATGATATGTATTAAAGATGGATAACTTTTAGGCAGAGGCAGAAGAAAGAATAGTCGTGAACATCCTCAATCACAGCATTGTTTCTCAGATATCATGTGTAGATGGTAAAATATACAGTAGACTAGGATGTAATATCTACAACGTAAAAGAAGACTATCAAAGGCTTTGCGAACTGGTTCTTAACCAATTAAAATGATTCTGTAACAAAGTACGCCTAATGGTGCATACAACTTTTTTCTCTCAAAATTCAGAGACGTTTCCATGCCGTTTAGACAATGACTGTGAAAAGAAGACTGCTTAAAGCATTTCAGTACCATTACATTTGCAATTATATGCATACAAAATAAGAGATAAAGTAGCATTACAGATTTTTACCTGGACTTTGTTTTAATTTTGTAAACAAAAATCACATCTTTTGTGTCATATATGTATTTTACATGCGTTTCATATAGAAATCCACACATGATTCACATGTATGATATGCAAAACGTGTGCAGCTTTAATTACAGATTAGGTAGAAATAAATTGTTTGCATCTTGTGAGCTTTGTTTAATTATAGATATTTTTGGATTAACTGTACTAGTCAGGGAATAATTCTCGCGATTAAAATGACAGAAGCAATTCTCGCCATTTTGGTGACTGTGCCATTATTTTTCCATTAAAGTCGATGGCAAAGGCTTCATTTGATTTATTTTACTATCTTCAATCCAAAACAAATAACGTTACAGAAACAGTAAAAAGATCGGGTGGCGAGAATTGCTTGCCGGCGAGAACTACTCCGTGACCAGTAGACAATTTGAAAGCAAACGGGACAATGTTTTATAAACGTTGCATTCATTTTGTTGCAACTCTGTGCACAGGACTGTATTTTACTTTTGCAACGACTTCATCTGAAAGCATGTAGTTAAGATGTTACTGTACTACATGAAACATATTAAGTAATGCTTTGATGTAATTGTAAGGTTTTTTTAAATAACAAAACTGCAAATGTGTGTTATTCAAAAACAAAACTGCTGGGATATGGATATTCCCTAATTTATTCATTAACCTTTTCAAATAGATGACGTGCTACCTTACCCACTCGAGAGGCCTGTCTTTAGAATATTTGAATTATATGTCTTTTCATGTATCCTTTTTATTTTATAGTATTCTTACTGAAAAATGCACGTATAAAATAGATACATAAAAAAATGCAATTATAAAATAGATAAAATGCAATTTTTTGTACTAAAATACATTTTTCCTTTCAAAATGGGCAATAGGATATGTATGATGCATTTTGGAAATATTTATGTGACATAAAAACTATTTTGTAAACCTCGTTACATTAGAAAATAAAATTAGTTCGTGAAAGAGTTGCAATTATATACATGTGCTTTGGCATGTTTAATGAGAACAAATTTTGAAAACATCCACTGACATACTAAATGGCAATTGGCCTTGTGAGAGGGTTCATTCAAACCAGGTTATTATTTAAGGTCGGACACAATTATAGCATATCATGTGTACAATTTGTTAAAACTTGTACGTTTTTTTTGGTTCAAAACGTTTGTTAACTGTAAATGAAGATTTGTTATATATGTTTGAAAATGTTTTAATTTTTTCTTAAATCAAATGTGATTTGACATTACAGTTTGGCAGTGGCGAGAACATTTTGACTTTTTGCCTTGCAATATACTTTTCATATATTACATGGAAAACACAAATTATTGTAGATGTATATTGTTTATTTTAAATTTTATTTTGATATATTTTTATATATAACATTAAATATAAAATATAAAATATAAATATAAAAAAATACGTTTGAATTTTGTTTTGAAGTGACTACTAAACTTCTCAAACAAAGATTTGTTTTACTTATGTTGATGATGTAATCGCAGAAGTTCTATGGTCGTCACAATGACTTAATTGATCGTTATGGTGATCAATCTTTCAAATACGATCGATTGGACATTTTCGCTGAGTCATAGGTATTCTTTCCTATTCCTGGAGTTGACGTTTTCTTAGACATCACAATGAGTAACTCGACGGGCACTGCTTACTCGTCCAGAGCACCTGAGTGCACCCATGGTTTTTGTTGGGTTCGGTTACTCACTTTCTGTTTTTTGTGTTTTTGGTTTTTTTTACGTTTTATATGTTTGTCTATATCCAGATTTGTAATTGTGCCTTGACTTTCGGTTCTTGTTGTTCGGACGGTTTCCTTTGCTATTACAAAATCCATTATATCAAACCTTCTGATTGCTATTTATATTTATTTATATTATATTTATACAGATGGCTTTTACTTTCGAATCGTATCTGTCCAGCCGTGTTTATTATGAGTAATGTGATGGCAGCTGCATATTCTGCACTTATATAGATTTCAATATTTAATCATTTTAACATAACGCTTGTATTTAACATATGTTGTTCATTTATTATTAGCACGTGAAAAATACATGCATATATATACGTTAATATTCACAAGTGTGTAAGATATGCTGACGACGTTTGTGAATGACATGCGTGCTACGCATGTGAAACACGTGAGTGGAAAACGCACATTTATCCCACATGTATCACAAACGTGAAAGGTATGTGACCTGATACTTTAGTCTGATTTTTCTTAGTAATCCACAACATACCTTTTTGAAGTGTCAATAGTATGTGAATGTGTGAATAGTAAAGGGTACTTGTTTATATCCTAGGATAAGATCTAATGTAGGTTACATCGGATCATATTTATCCGCTTTTGAATCTATTGCAGCGTTTCTAGGCATCTCTCGTAGTCGTCGAGGGTGTAAGCATGTCTTCGTCACTGATGTGTTCCCAAGTGAGCCAGTGGTTGAAGTCTTGCTTGGATAAGAGTCAAGTCTCCCTAACTTTGCTTCGCAGTCATTGTAGTCATAGGGATATATGCCTATTGCGCACCAGCAACTCATAGCGGTCGCCGCTTAAAACTTTTCCTTACTGAAATTCTGTGCTAATGTCTCTAGCGAGTTGATCAAGAGCCTACATGAGTGAAGGAACAACTGCATTTCTAATTTTTTTACTTTCTTTGCTAAGTTGATATTACCCTCACAGAAACCTAGCTCCTTTACAAACACATGGGAGTAATATCCGGTCTAATTGTGGAAAACTATGGTAAGAAATCGTAGAGTTAAAAGGCCAAGTTGTCAGATGATCGTTGTCTCAAACTTTGTCTCTTCGCAGTGCTTCACCGCAGACGTGGCAGTCCTTGCTGGCGGTGAAACTCTTCTTGTTATCGTCAGTTATCACCTTGTCTTTCTTGTTATTCCCCAATCTTCTGTTCCATGCGCTACACAAAATCCTTGGCTGATTCGGGTCCTTGGACGAGCACTGGCTGTTTGTAAACTCCTGGGGCATACCTGATACAATAGAAATATTATAATGTGTGGAGCTGATACGGCCTTTTACAGGCCTTATATTAGTCTTCCTGACAGGTTTCTATTTTCTCGATGATGCATTCAACATTGATAGTAAGTTGGACTAGCTCGTTTGTAATAAGTAAAGCATACGCTTGATCCTGTTTTAGGCAACGTTATCTTCTCATGTTTTTTTCAGGTTCAGTCATCTAGGATGTCATGTCTCGTGTTATAGGTTGAAATAACTCTTAACTCTTAACATCAAAAAAACAGATACAAATTACATTTTAGTTATATATTAATAATTACAGTTAATTACACTTAATTAATTACCAAATTACAATAAAGAGAATCATGTTAACGTAACTGTCTTTCAAAGTGCAGTCAGTGTCAAAAATAAAATGTGCATTCATTAAATGTAGTTCCAAATGTTACATCAAACATCCGTGGAATATGTTGAATTTCCAATCTGTCCACATGTGCGAAAGGGTTCATCCAGTAGTAGCAAAGTATCCAAACAATTTTTATAAACTATTTAAGGATAAAAAAGTCCGACAAAACACAAAGATTTGTTGTAAATAATATAATGTAAATATGATATACAAATAAATTCAATTCCACATTTATAAGTACGTCATAACACCAAAAATTTGATAAATGAAACAAAAATATAAATATACATGCATAACAGTTAAAGGCTCAGAAGGTTCCATAATTCTGTATATTATTATTTCCTAGTTTACTTAACATTTATATTCTTAATTCCTAATTGTAAACAAAATAACAATCAAAACAAGGTTACAGTGTAATTATTTTATAAAGATTTGCTGTAACAAATATACAATACACATATAAGAACTAAAAAAATCTAAAGTAAAAAAAAAAACAGGGCCAAAATAATAAGTACCTCATAACACTCGAGAAATGAGACCAGTATCGAGGACTCGAATTTGTGACCTGATGTTTGAGAACTCAACAGCAGAGACAACATTTTGATTCTGCAATAGTGCTGTTTATCGGAACCAGTAAGGAACAATAGATCTACATCCTTAGTTCCAGTTATTATTAGAGGATATACTTCTAGCTCTTCTTCTTCCTTGCCATTCTTCACTCCGTCAATTCCATGCATATTTACATTGAGGTCTTCGTTCAACGTTTCAAACTCATCAATGACCTTACTTCATTGAAACTGGAAACTTAATGCCATGGAATTTTAACTAATTGGATACTGTTAGTATTACAAACCGTGTGTGTTGATATTAATGCAATGTCCTCAAGATGAAAGGTCGATAATAAGTAGCATTTTTTATCTTTGTTTTGGACATTCTCTGTTCCATTCCTCTTGGCGAACTTTGGAAAGAGATATATGAGCTTCCTGTGAGGGGCTTGAACACTTACATGGTTGTGTATTTTCGTATATGTTTGCTGGTATTCTGCAAAACTCTTAGACGTCCTGCACTATAAAGTTATCCAACCGTATGTCAGAACGTTCCAAGATGGTAGTCTGTTTCGACCGAAGTATGTAGTGCTATATGTAATATCACCCTTCGCTTGATTAGTCATGACAAATTCTACTTAGACATATGTCATAGCACTTTCAGCTCCTACGTTGATGGAGCTGTGTCTCACTTTTAAGGTCTCTAGGTCGTTTGATTTTTGGGGGAAGAATTTCGACGGTGCAAAACAGATTGAATGCTGTCCGCTTGTAACTGATGGCAATTTCAAAGCCCCCCTTACACTTCTCAAAATGAGGTTTTCCTCGTCTCTTCGCCAAAGCTTTTAGCTGTCATTTGCTGTATACTTCTGTCCGCTTGAGGCAATTTTCATGTTTTCTCCTCATCTCCTCGATTAGCTTTACCAAAGCGTCAATTAGTATCCTGCTCGATTCATTCAAACCGTTATTCTTGTCGATCTGCCAAAGTTGCCCTTTGTATATCGTATCACTGATGTTACCTCTACGCTGTTCTAATTCACCTGATGTCTACTGTGTCTCCAGCACCTGTCTACTATCATGCTCTTGCAGAATGCTCCCTCCGTTACAATAGTGCAGCGCAAATTTCTGGTGCTTTGATTGTCCATTACGCACATGGACGGTACCTTCCTCCCCATTGCTGTTCTTGCACCAGGTTTCATCCATGATCTCCATTTTGGGATGATCACAGCAGATCTTGGGGTTGAGCTTCGCTTTGGATCCGTCTCCTCTTTGCTTTCAAATTCCTCTACATTGTCTGTAAAGAATTGGTCATATTGTATGATGATATGCACGTTGGTCCTACCCTTACAACTAGCACCGCTTAGTTTTTATATGAACTATTAATTGCGATAGAACGAGGCGGTATCGTGTTGATTATTTTTTTGTACTGAAATAGGGCATAACACGTCTTTCTCTGCTAGTGATCTCAATAAACATTATCATCTGATTGTCTTATAATAATTACAGTATAAACACAGTTTATATAATATACAAGCAAGTTGCATATTTACAATAGTTCTATTGTGTTAACATAGGTTTCTCTAAATCAGTTAATGTATTTTTCAGTTTAGAATATTTTATTCTCTTGGTGATTTCAATCTGCACTGGCTAATTTTTCTCGGTTAAACTTTTGGTTAAAACAAATAATATATTCATTATAATGTTACCACAATTATACAGAATAAGTGGGAAAAAGCTGACCGTTACTACTGTAAACTTAGAAATTTTGGCGCGAGGGTATTTTCGCTAAATTCGCTAAATAACAACGCTGCACTATTTAAATATGCGTCATACCTTGATGACTTCAATTTTATTCAACATAAACTTACACAGTATATTCTACATTCAACGTGAAAGTAAAATTGTTTACACGCATGTGCAGAAACAATAATGAGGCTCAGATACGGATAACTACGGCTGTATGCGCATGTTTAAAGAAATATGTTTCGTTCTAAATATTTTATGGCATTTGATTATCCACTTAGCGTGCATTGATTTCACTACCGTTGTACTTAAGTCTATCTTAACATGAACATGAGATCGTTCTTCGTCGTTTTTGTCCTTCAAATGATTTGCAAAGTCATCAAAATACCATAACTTGAATTGTTTTTTTTATGTCTTCTTTGTACCTTTTACATGTTTTATTGATTGTTTGGTCTAACGGTTGCAGTTGATCGGTACAGCTTGATGGTACAAAAACGTACCTTATACCGACCTTTTATAAGTGATCACAAGTTTCACTCCTGTTAGCCTTAAAGACATGGAATATAGCAAGTGCTGTTTGATCGTTTTTAGATACATGTAGAGACTCTCTCACTGTTTCAACGTAGGAATTAACACGTTCTTAGCGTATCGAATCGTTGTTTCTTCTGATCGCCAGTAGGATTCAGTATAGGTAATATCCCAGTCACCGGTAAATGTTATCATAGGATGCAAGCATCTGTTCTTCTTGCGTAAATCAATTCTGGCGGCAACAGATGACCCGAACAGAAAAGGTCGTTATTTGTCTTTTATTACCTAATCCTATAATTTTTACTTGTTTCGATCCCTTTAAATCGATTGTCCATTCACTTGTCGGTAAAATGTTCAGTCCTGAAAATTAAACAATGACAGTGTAAAATCGATAAATTGACAGACAAATATAGCTGTTAATCAACAAAATTAGCAGGTAAATATAGTTCACACAAACAAGTAGATTTATTCATTTGTTTACTCTATTCAATAAATGACATTGTTATAGTACTAAAACATTTTTTAACTAGAGCACTATTATATTCCGTTAGTTTACAAATTGATTATATATTATTGATAAAGAAAAATATTGAAACATACATATTTGGTCCCCATTTATTATCAATTCATCTGGGATATCATATGTCTCCACAGATTAGTTGATTCTATCTAAATATTCAACTTTCTCGTTTTCAAATTCTTTCGGTAGATGTTTGATTCCCTTAGTAGCTTTCCTTGTTTTGAAATTAAGTCTGTCTAAAATGAACCCAGCCCATTTCCGAAAAAGTTCAAGCTTTTCCCATATTCAGGGAGCATTGCTTTATTTTTATTCAAAAGTACACCCCTCCCAATGCTCTGGACTATTGTAGTGTCAACCACCATCTTCTCTAAGAACACGTATATAGTCACACACTTCCTTGTGTAATTCTTCTCCGAGAATTTTTGGTCTACCAAATTTTCTTTATTGTTCTTTGATTGAATTAAAATTTGACGCTTTGAAAGATCGAACTGTACTTTCATTGACTTTCTGTCCAAAAGTTGACGAAAAATATCGGACTGCCATTGCCGGACCATTGTCAATCGCGGATTATGGCATTTTGCGGCCGGTGTATACTGTACATACACCACTTTTCCGCTTCTTTGAAGCTCCCGGAGTATTGACCCATATTCATTTTTGACAAATTTATTTAACTCCTAGCATAATTTCTGGTTTTTTTTTCGGGTGTAAAATGCTTTTCAGTACCCGGCAAACAAACTTTCTTTTGAGTTTTAGAGAGCCACTGACGGAGCATCTTGAATCGCCGACACGCTTACTCATTATTCATTTATCCCTTGAGGCACCCTTATGATGTTAATCGGTTAAAGAAAGATAACTTTTATTTCACCTCAGCAATAAACGATAACTCGTAAGTAATCTAAATATAGGGGTCATGACACTAAAGTGGGCCAATCAAATTAAGAACATATAAGAAAATAGGACTTAAAAATAAATAGTCCTGTTTATCTTATTGTATTTTAAAAACTGCGGAATGGATTTTAATGAATGAAAGTTTTTCTTGAAGATGAATATATTGCTATATTCTAATGGTGTGTAGGATGTCTATGTCACATTTGCTACATGACCTATTAACCAAGATTTTACGAAAATAAAGTGCTATTTTAGAGTGGGGTTTACCCCATATGCTGGTTTTCTCTTATAAGACTTAAAAGTGGTAATGAGATTTTGGGATTTCTGGATATATATATATACCTAAAGTTGAACTTGACCGACACTATAATTAGTGTTTTCACATCTGTAATACACACGCACCATTATTTGATATTCCTTCCCTTAGACTGAATATGGTTTTGAATGAAAGACTACAATCCATCTACACAGTTTAAGCATATTTGGGTAAACAAAATTGGTAGTGTCAAATTTCAGCCTAAATATGATATTATGTAACATTTTGTATTTTTTTTTTGTCAATAAACACTGTAGAACAGTGTGTTTCGAGTTAAAAAAGAATATTGTTTAATTGTTTTTCAGTCGCAGGGAATTCAGACAGTCTAAATATTATGTCGCAACGACATCTATGTTGCCACACATTTTTAATATGGTGCCTATTTTTTTTTATTTTTTAGATGCGGATTTTATCAGTTAATACTAAATGACAGAGCCATACTAAAATTGCTCTTTTTGGAATTTTATTATTTGTTGAGGTGCAATTCTATCTTCTTGAGTTACAAGAAATATGAAATGGCATAGTATGAATATTACTGATATTAAAAGTTTATAAGAGGTTTGCCAAACTTCATATTGCAGGATTTATGGGATACAAATATGATGTATGATTTTCTAAGTACTCATTATGTTATATTATAGTGGAAATGTGTGATAAATATTGATATTCACATCTGAACATAGGAAATTGAATATATTTCAAATAATGCATTACTTGATCTGTAAGTACCAGTTTCTGATGATTAAGTATGGGAGGAGTCCTTGAATCTTTTTCTGCAATTCTCCAAAACTGTTGTATAGAATGCAAATTTTATTTAAATTTAGTAAAAAATCTTAAAGAATTGAATTAGTGTTTTCACACCTAAACTAGAAAATAGTCTCAGCAAAAATATAGGAGATATCTGACCGCAAAATTTACCCCCACGCAAATTGTTCGACTCACAAAATTGCGAAAATAACACCCGCGAAAATGTCCACGTTTAAAGTAGTTACATACGTATGATATAGATATTATTTGAACCAATGGTAGAAAATTAACTGTTAAGTAATATTTGTCTAGTTATTAAAAGAATTTCTTTTTTGCTCACCTGAAGCACACGGTCACATGAGAAATTTTAGCACGTTGCGTCCTTTATCGTTAGAGTCGTCATCATCGTCTATAAACTTGTACATTTCATTTAACAATGGACGCCACCAAAGGACCTAGTTTTGCAAGATTTGAAGTTATTTTATGTTAAAAAGGTATTAACATTTAATTGCTAGTCAAGCAAACGTTTACATGATTTAATATGAATGAACATTGGAGATAACTTAAATGTTATTATTGTTTGTCTTAAAACATTCTAATAATCATATTAACCTTGTTACGATTTGTTCCATGTATCTGTTATATATGCCTTCAACCTTATATATATATCCCTTAGGTTGCTATCTAGAACAAACCGATATCATTTGCAAGTTAAGCACGGGAGCTATCTGTGTTTCGTGCACGTTGTGCAATAATGACATAAGATAAATCTCTGATTGAAGCACCTAACACCTGATCTGTTCTCGTCTGAACATTTCAAGGTGAAGAGATATCACAGCAAATTAACCATAATAACATCATTCAGCAGATCGGAAATACAATGACAGCGCTTGCCGTTTTGTTTTTACCATTGGTCCTTGCCGCTGGCCCACCGCTATGCTGCACCAGTACAAAATTCACTGCTATTCTGCTGGAACTTGGTGGATATGTCCAGCCGATCATAAATATCCCAACCCCAATAGATGTAAGTTTTTATATTTTCCTCATATAAAGATATTCTAATCTTGTGTAGTCACTAATAACTAAATAGTGAATATTAAATGCTAATAAGATCTTGTTCAGCATATAGCGCTTTATATACACAAAATGTTTGTAGTATGCTATTATATGGTGTTATTTAATGTGTTTGAATGGACGTATGTTATGTCCAAGGGACGCTGTATTGTGTCCCTATGCAACATAATACATGTCTAATATGAAATATCCATTTAAAGCACATTTATTAACCAGACGTGTAACTTGTAGCACTATTTTGTCTTTGACCAATACAGCTACACTCGATTTAGTACGGCATCCATTAGACGTAATACAGGTTTAATTTGAAACGAATACATATAAAAAAATAGCATATGCTTTAACCATTATTCAATTGTGTCTATTCAATCTTTTTGTTCTAGCTCATGGCAACAGTTTATTATGACTATGATGACAAACTATTGAGAGCAGACAGGAATGTACCACGTGAAGACGGAACTATGGAGCGAATTACAGTAATATCCAATTATAACCTGGTAAGTTCACTTTGTTAATATAACAATGTAGCTGAGTGGACTATTTGTAGATAATGAGATTTATTGTAGCTTTTCACGTCTAAGGTGTGAAGTAGCAATACGCGTTGTATCATTATAAATAATGATACATTAAAGTATACAGGTTTATGGCACGTCTTTATATGGTTGTGGCTGCCTGTGCAAATAACACTGCGTTAAGCGGTAAATGTAAACAGTGGCTTTGGATGATGTATAATGTTTTTGAACGACCTATTTTTTACTTATAGTAACCATAAAGATCTCTCGTTTTTTATTACAAAACATTTTTATCGGATTCACGTGGATACTGTAACAAGTTAAGTATTTTTATACGTATTCACCTACCACTGATCCCAGGGATGTCAACACTGACAAATGTTGCGAGTTCGAAAATGACTTAGGTCATGATATTAATGGCTCCAACCTTAATAGGCCTGGATTGCGAGTTTTCCTACTTGTGCGTACAGCCTTTTGGTAAATTGTTTTCGCATTGATATTACTAGAAGTTGAATGCAGTATTTTAATGACACTTGTAGACATTAACTTTTACAGAAAAAGACGTATACCATCGTTGGAGGAGCGTGTCAAGTTACGAATCAAACTGAACCAATAACACCTAATTGTGTTCCGGGTAAGTCGTTTCATAACCTAAAGTTAATTCTAATTAAAATTCAATAATTCATTTGTTTCGATATAATGACAATAGAAAAAGGTTGGAGGTAGCTAGTGAAAGAATTATTTTTAATTAGATTGTGTAAATAGTTTTGTCGACTGGTCAAAATGCCTTAACTAGACGTAAATATGTTTCTCATTGTGTCTCTTTTGCCATCATTTTTCTTTTTTTTTGCCTTGAGTTGTTTTCTCTACTTCATATATTTCTTTTTTATTGCAGCATTGTGTTTGTGTGTTTTAAATAGTGTTTTAAATGGTCGCTAAAGGGTATCAAATTTTGTGACTGCCACTTGAAAAGTCTGGAGTATTGTGTAAGGGTGAAAAATTTCGTCTTGTAGCGGCTACAATGCGTCTCTTCGTTTTTTTCGAAAATAACAACAGGGTCTCTATCGTGCAAGAACCGTTATGCTCTTCATCTTCATCTCCGCCATCTTGGGACGCGTAGAGCAGCTCTGAAGGTCGAACCCTGGGATCCCTTCCCAGTAATAAAATTTACATGTATTTCTCAAAGGCTAGGGCTAATGTGTACATATGTCATTGAGTAACTGTAGAAAACTAAATGTGTATTTTTATGTAGAATGTAACATTATGTTTGTCGCTAGTAACAACGAGTGACGTCACATTATTTACAAAGCCAGGTTTTTGTTACTCAATGTATGTCGTCATACCTGAGAGCATGTATTATTAAAATTAGTATTTATTTTTAAAACATCTTCAAAACATGGACCAGTATAACTTGGAGTTGTTAGAGTAAATACCGTGATATTTTAATGTCTTGTTAGTATTGTAGAATATGGTTAGTTTACAAGCATATTTGTCATTTTTGTTTATATTTTTATTGAATTATAGTTAAATGTATTTGTTTTAGCCAATGCTACGTTTGTTGCAATGACAAAGATCGGTTCATCGGATAGAAGTTTTTTGGTCCATACCTGGAGGTTAGGTCCAGTATCAAATGTGACAACTAAGATCACACTTACCGTTAAGCACTGCATACCGTTTTCCGTTTCCACATTTGGGATGATAAATGGAGGTAGTAAAACTACACTACTTTGTTATATGACGCGAACTTAAGCACTCAAACAACAGAATATCTTCGAAGCCAAAAAGAAATGATAACATTTTGCAAGAGGGAGATAAACCAGTTTTATGACAATTTGATCAATTTACATTTAAATAGTGATATTTGCAGCAACAAATAATATGTTTTGTTTTCTCTTACACGATCAAAAGTAGTTTGTTCCGTTTACTGGTGCAAATATTAAATAAGTGTCTTGGTTAGATATTAAATGATTCATATCGGTCTACATAACAATTTTTTGCTCTCTATGGGCAATAAATAATTGTTGTTTCAGTAGGTTAACGTTTGGTTAGACTGACTTAAGTCTTCCATATTTATTATTTGTACCAATTTTCACAACTAGCTGCAATTTCTGTACTTTTATTTATGTTTTTAGTAATGACAGAAGTCAGCTACCTGTTTATGAATTTTAAACATAGTGTACCAGATAGAATCTTCACAGTTCCAGATAGCTGTCACGAAACTGTGGTAACTATACAAATACAATACAAAGAAAGGAGAAACATCAGATAGCGGCATTGAAAACTGATTAGAAAATGTACTTAAATATTTACGTGTCTCATTGAGTTGTTTCATTTTATTTAAGCTGCCATAATATATTTATAATAATTAGCTGTTTGTTTATCCGTAAGTTATCGTCATCTGCATTGTATAAATTCACAAATAAGGTTAATACAACTTGTCCTATGTGTCAATTATGTAGATGATGTACGTTTAATGATAAAACTAAATCTCTTTTTATTGCTGTTAAGAAACTGGATATTAAGGTAATTTAAACATTGGTTTGTTTCAGCATGGACCTGTTGTTGGAAGATCCATCCTCAAGTCGATGTTCTTACCATGAGCGCTGTTTGGCATGTACTGTTGTTTCTACAAATAAATTCAAATACCATAGATCGTTGATCTGTTGATGGATTGATGCGTTCTGGTGAAATATTCGGGTTATATTCTTGAAAAGCACATTTATAGAAGCAATTCATGTTTGAGACATTAAGGCGTCTTTATGTTATGTTTTTATTTGAGATGTGTATGAGTCAGTATGATGGGGTTTTAGCTGAATTGGTCTTTGTCGTATGGGGTAGTACAAAAATGTACCTTCGGCAAGAAATTGTACCCTGTGTAAATTTAGAGTATCCCAGATCGAAATCTCGTTGGCAGTGAACTTATTTTTTACGTGACGATCGCGATTTAACAGATTCATAAAATAGTTCTGAATGGAGATCACTTACGCTGAATTGGGCTTATTCTTACAATTTCTCGCAAAACAAACGGCGAGGTACATTTTATTATACAAGTATGTACCCGAGGAACATTTTTGTGTACAATTATGTACCCGAGGTACATTTTTGTAGTACCCCATACGACAAAGACCAATTCAGCACAAGTGAACGTGTTTTGGTAATGGTTTTTGCGTGACAAATGAAACTGCCTACTGCGTATGGTCCAGCTAATGTTCCTTTTGTAGATCAAGAAAGGTACTTTTTGAAATCAACAATTATTTCCTTGCGATATTCAGCGTTTTGAAATGTGGCGGTTTTTTCATTTTGATAGGGCGATTTTCCGTTGTAAAATTTGACCTAAACTAGAACGGAAGTGTACGTGAGGAACAATCGATTGTTGTCTATTTGGGTAAGTTCGTCTGCAGTTAAGACGGGAAAAGACTCGCGGTTTGTCCGAATAACATTGAACGTCACGAAAGAAGACGAACATTGGTAAACAACGCAAGGTCACTTTAGAAACAAAAATGACCGACTTACTATGTAAAGTTTCAAGGACGATTTGTAGCAAGTAAACAACAAAGGCATAGTATAAAACATGGACGGTTATCGTAACTTAACTTTTTCTACTGGATTTTTGTAATAAAAAGGTAAAATATGGAACAATAAAAAATGCAAGCAAGAAATTCACTCCACGGGAGTGTGACTTGCTGTATAGGATATTTAACTTATTCTTAAATAGTGAACATTAAAAGGGGATCTGTATCAATAAAATATTATCTTAAGCAAAACATTCTGATGTATGTTATTTTGCTTCTGATTTCGCTATAAAGTGACCCAGCCCACAAGTCTCCTAAATACAGCCTGTTATTTTTTTTGTGTAATTCCATGTATTTGTTGTTCTTACACATTCACATGGTACAGTTTTTCTGTTAATGAAATACACAATTGGTCTGTTTGTGTAAATAACACCGTAAGTAACAATTTATTGTATTAATGATTAAAAATGTCGTCTGCTAGTAGTCGAACAACTTGATCTATCTACTAGTAATATTTTTCAAAAGTTCGTGGACGAAAACATTGAAGATGAGATGTTCCACCATCTTAATGAATCTGATTTAATAAGGTTGTGCGTTGAGACAATAGGTGACCGCCTGCGGCTGAGAGACGCCATGAGAAGATCAACATCAACAGCAACGAGGAGTGCCACTCCTGGTAACTATGATCGGCCTGCAGCAGGTTCCTCAACAGAAGGTTCAGAAATTTTACTTGGTAATTTTGCATGATTTTTGTAATCATTAAAAAACAATAGAAAAACAAACAAAAACTATATCTATAACGATTTCAAATAATCAGTGATTAACATGTGACATGTTAACGACCAAGATTCAGTCTCGAAATAAGTTTGTGCTACGTTTGCCAGTATTTGTAATCAAAACACACCCCCCCCTCCACGAAACTATGGATTATTTTTTACTCTGTTCTAGGCCTTAAAAAGGGATATTCGACATCAAATTCATTGAAATTCATAAAAAAATGTATTAGAAAGTTGATATTAAAAATCCAGAGTTTCTGTTGGTTTTTTCTTTAATTTTTTTTTTGTTTTTGTTTTTGTTTTGTTTTTTTTTTTTTTTTGAGGTGGGTGTTGTTTTGATTACAAATATTGGCAAACGTTGCACAAACTCGTTATTTCGAGACTGAATCTTGTCATGTCTTGACTTAAAGATTGCGACATATTGGTCGTAAAATTTCTACTCAACATAATGTTGTATCTACTGAATTTCGTCGCCCGCAGGTTCACATTAGGTACTTATTTAATGGGTCTAACTAATTCGCTAAGACTACCAACCTTACCAGTAAATATGTAATTCCAATAAAAACTTCAAAGAATTTGCGAATTTAACATTTTTTAGACGTTTTACGCGTTTCAAATTGATTACGCGCCATTTGTTTATTTCACGGATACGTCTGCTTACTGGAAGTGAACAATGAGAAAAACTAAAGTACAACGGCCCAAAATGAAAAATCGTATCCGCTTGATGAACAAACATTTTTAATTGATTTGAATCTTACAGTTCTTACAAAGCATATCATATCTTAATTATTTTCGTTGATAAATATATAAGCTGCAATTGCAATTGAAAGAATAAATATAATTAGTCCTTATTGGTTTCATGATAATTTCTGTCGATGGATGTCCCATGAAGCAGAAGAATTATTTCTGGGTTAAATGTAATGTTATTCTATTTATATTCTTTGGACATTTTTTTCCCAGACAAACATGTCCTGGGCCCGGTTTCATAAAACATCTCAAATGTGAGAATTTCATAGCATCATAGCTCAACTCAAATATTGGCCAATCAAATTGCTGGAAAATTCAAATTTGAGGAAAAAATCAACGATTTGAGGAAAATCTCAACTTGAGAAGTTTTATGAAACTGAGGCCTGTTCATAACAAAAAATAGTTACGGATATTGTATTCAATAACTTAATGTATGATGTTTATGTCTACATCTACTAGTATACAAATATTTTTTAGTTAATCAATTGTTATTTGTTAATACCTTGTATGGCTTCAAGTACTGAAATAGATAGAAAAGTAGTTGCTATATCTGGTCCTTTTTCAATGATAGTAAAGGTATGTTTTATGTTATTGCTTACCGTTAATAATAACAAAAAAGAAAGAACAAAAAGTGAATCCTAGTGTGTTATGGTTTAAAAACATAAGAGAAATAATCTTAGAATTATAAACAATTATAAACAAATTGATGTAAATAAAAGAAAACAGTATGTGACAACTGCAAAATTAGGTATTTTTATCGTCTTCCTGACATCGGTCTAGTGTCTCCCTATCAGGGATTCATTTCTTCCTGTTTGGTTGTCAGGGACAAGTCACTTCTCCCTACCTTTTTAGAGTGTGAAGACCCCTGATTAACTATATTTTTACTACATTAGGTCCTACATGAATGATTAAATATTATTTTGATAAATTAAAATAAAATTTGAAGGACCTGGTGTATAAAACATAGATAAGAAAATCTTTATAAATATTGTGTTGTTGACATTTCAAACAATAAAAACAATGATCATTTAATTTCTTTTTAATGACATAAGAGCAAAAGTATTAGGTTAGCTCCAAGAATTCTTGTAAAAAATAAAAAGTTCCAGGAAAAAAAAGTTGATTATTAACACTTGAAAGTGCTCCAGGAAATACCCAGAATGCAGGATTTTGCAGTTTTCCCCAGACCCCCAGCCGTAGAAAGCCCCTCACTACGAGACTTGGTCTATGTCACTTGCAGTAGGTCTATGAAGGTTTCAAAATTCACAGAACTCTTGTCTATGATATCCAAAATTTTAATTTCTAACACAGTATATGTATATCAGGTCAGTAACCATGGTATTTGTAAATAAGGTAAGTAACTATGGTATGTATATGATGAAAGTAAACATGATTATATGTATATAAGGTAAGTTACCATGGTCATAATATAAGGTAAGTAACCATGGTATTTGAATATAAGGTAAGTAACCATGGTATATGTAAATAAGGTCAGTAACCATGGTTATATGTATATAATGTAAGTAACCATGGTACTTGTATATAAGGTAAGTAACCATGCTATATGTCTATCAGGTAAGTAACCATGGGTATATGTATATAATGTAAGTAACCATGGTATTTGTATATAAGGTAAGTAACAATGGTATATGTAAATAAGGTCAGTAACCATGACTATATGTATATAAGGTAAGTAACCATGGTACATGTACATAAGGTAAGTAACCATGGTTATATGTATATAATGCAAGTAACCATGGTATATGTAAATAAGGTAAGTAACTATGGTATGTATATAAGGTAAGTAACCATGGTATATGTAAATAAGGTAAGTAACCATGGTTATATGAATATAAGGTAAGTAACCATGGTATATGTATATGATGTAAGTAACCATGGTTATATGTATATGATGTTAGTAACCATGGTTATATGTATATTAGGTAAGTAACTATGGTATATGTAAATAAGGTAAGTAACCATGGCACATGTACATAAGGTAAGTAACCATGGTTATATGTATATGATGTAAGTAACCATGGTTATATGTATATTAGGTAAGTAACTATGGTATATGTAAATAAGGTAAGTAACCATGGTATGTATATATAGGTAAGTAACCATTGTCTGGCCCTTTAATCTTTAAGATGTTTTGTAAGCATCTCTTGCTAATGTGAAGTTTCTGTGTTGTTTTTGTTGTTTTTGTGTTTTGCAGATGCATAAATAGCACTGACTTACATTTTAGTTAAATAAAGCAATTGTATTCTCTTGGAAATATTTGTTGATGCCCACATTGGTCTTAAGCTCTTGAATAAAGAAGATGCTTAACTGATTCCGTACTTGTGTCTTTTCTGATCCACATCATTGCCAACTATGCTGTCTAGATATAATCTCATCTGCATCTTCTAATTCTTTTCTTAGATAGATCAGTTGTGTTTATGTGCAGTTTTTGTTCTTCCATGATTTATTTTTAGTTCCAGATTTTGCCTTGTTGTTCATGTTGTTCTAGTATTGCTTTTTTAGCCACCTGATTAATGTGATGCATTAGTTGTTTCCATAATCCAATTTACAGCTAGCAGAAAAAGAGCCCTGTTAATATGATGAATGGTTAAATTAGTGTATTGTTGTGTATGGCTTGGCAGGTGCTTGGCTCATACGTTGATCTTAAAATATGTAGAACAGAAATTTTGCTGGAATGCCATGATGTTGTAAGAGTTTCCAAAATGATGCTCTATCAACATTGTCGAACGTTTTTTCAAAGATGACAAAGCACAAATATCGTGATGTGTTCCACTCCAAGCTTTGTTCAATAATGATCCTAAGAATAGTTATTTGTCTGTGCAGGACCTACCTTGCTTATCATGGAGACATAAATCAGCTGCAGTTTTCATCCTTTCTGGCAAAATTTTGTTTAGGATTAGCTGGCAACTGACAACAGTATAAATCCTCTCTTTTTTACATTCTCTTAGATTATCCTTTTTTGAAGGTTTGTTATATATCCATGCTTCCAATCATTTGGCATGAGTGAGACTGGACCATTCATTGAGTCTGAAATGAAAAGTTTAAGATTGTGCATACTAACCCTCATCTCTAGGTGGTCCTAATTTAAATCTGCCATTGTCCTGAGCTGACACATATCTCATATCCTCCATTTCAATGGCTGTATTTCCTGTGATGTCATCAAACTTCTTGACAACCCACCAGCCACCTATAAGTACACAAATAAAAACAAAAACAGTTAAGATTAAAAAAAGCACAATTATATCATATGCAGTTAAAAAGATATGCAACAACACAGAATGATAAAGTACTGGTACACTGTGCTTGATTTCTGTTAAATCCTCTGGCTCCATCCATCAATACTGATAAGAATGGCCCACAAAAGATCTGGCTCCAGCCTCACTCAAAATCTATCTGAATGGGCAAAATCCTCTGGCTCCAGCCTCAATCAATCTGAATGGTCCAACCACAAGTGTGGACACAGATAAATGTCTTACCTTCATTCTGCATCAGTAACGAAAAAAATTACTTCATGAGCAACATTTAAATAGCATTAATTTGTCATCATATAAAATATATAATGCATGGTTACGAGAAACTGACCAAATTTATAAACTTAAGTTTTAAGTCACTGGACTATAAAACTATCAAGGTCAGGTGACACCTACCAGACTGTCATCACTCATGTATCTTTCATCAACAACCTATATACTAAATATAGTCATTATATCATGCATGGTTATTCAGGAACTGACTTTATCCAACAATTTTAACGTAGTCACTAGACTGTGACATTGAGATAAATGTCAGGTGACACATATCACACTGTCAAGTACCTTTCATCAGCTACCTATATATAAAGTAAATATTATCATCCTACCATGCATGGTTACTGAGGAGTTGGCTTTAACCAATAACTTTAACGTAGTCACTGGACTGTGATAATTGAGGTCAAGGTCAAGTGACACCTTTTAGACTGTCATGTACCTTTTATCAGTAACCTACACTACAGATCGCATGGATTCTTAGTTCCCACGCACCCACCATGGACGTAGGCATCCTGTGGGCATTGGTATCCACTCATCTCCATGACCACTGAGCCCCGCGCTATTGTCTGGTGTCATGTCCATGTTTGCCAACCTATACATGTGAGCGGATTGTATACGTTCAACTGAGTATGGATTGAGGAATTTAGAAACGTCTTAAACCATAACTGTTATCAAATTTGACAACAATGGGTATTGTGCCTACCATGAAACCCATGGCATGGAGTGGGCTCTTGGCCCACTGTGGGCATAAGATGGGGGCTCCGAGTGGGCACCTGGGAAGCGGAGAATCCACACGATCTGTAGTGTATATACCAAATATTCTCATTCTACCATATATGGTTACTGAGGAACTGGCATAATCCAATAACTTTAACAAAGTCACTGGACCGCATGAAATTGAGGTCAAAGTCAAGTGACAGGTGACGGACTGTCAGGTACCTTTCGTCAGCAACCTATATACCAAGTATTGTTATCCCAGCATGCATGGTTACTGAAGAACAGACTTAATCCAGTAACTTTAATGCAGCCAATGGACCAAAATACAACATACCCAGAGCTGTATTGCTAAATAATTTGCATTCAATTGAACTAGAATTAATGACCTTGATGTTAATACCAAATTTTTAAGTTGTTATTTTTTCACTTGTTTAACAATATATTCAAGCTACTCACCGTTAAAGATACATGTAAATTATAATAGGGCTGTGTATTTATTGATTTTTTTAAAAATGACAAATTGCTTGTATTATTGTATCATCCGATTGTTGTTACTATTGTGATCGCATAACCCTTGCAAATACTGAAGCTCGCATTAATGTCTGAATAAATTGCCTTACATTTCATAATATCCATTTGGTCACTAATCCATGCATTTTTATGTTATCTAGGTTTAAATATTATTTGCAGGACTTTAAATAGACAAATAACTGACACATTAATTCTCACCTTCTGCATGTTTGATTGTTACAGAATTCACAGAGCAAAAAAAAGAATCTGTTGAATGAACAATAATGTAAAACAAACATAAAATTGGGAATTCAAAGTAACAAGGTGCAAACAATTTTGCTGCCTTCCTGCAAAAAATTACTTTCAATACAAATTTATGCCATTACAACATATTCATATGAGTTTCTCATATTCCAAAATATCAGAACCACCAAAATACCATTTTTTTCTAGCCAAACTGTGTGTGGAAACAAAATTAAAGTACACTATACTAGTACCATGTCTATCACCATCTCCTCTGTCTGGCTTTGGAGCCTCTGCTTCAATATCGTCATGTTTCCTCTACTTACGCTTCTTGTGTTTATGTCTACAATGTGCAAGTTTTATATAAATAATACAGCCTTTGAGATTCGTCATTAATTTATACATTAAGTTTACTATATTTCAAACCACGCTTCAATGAGATGTTGAACCCCTTCCATAGAACACGCTGGTCAATATTTTGGGGGTGTATAATACCATTTATAATACCTCATACTTGCAAATGCTTTGGATTTTGCCCGGAATCTCCGGAATTCTTTTTCCAATGTTCGGGCTGCTGGGAAGGTCGTTGGAATCTCTGCGATTTCGTGCAAAAAAATAAAAAGTCTAAATTATTTTTAAAATTGTGTTAAAATACATGTAGCTTTTCCTTATCCGAATTAACAAACTGCAGGCAAATGTTAGCATAAAAGACTTAATGTACTCTGGAGACCCCTAAAATACCCAAGAAATACTCTAAAATTGTTTTCGGAAAGTGGGTTTTTGACACCACCAGACCCCATGCGGATATTATCAAGAATTCTACCAAAACCTGTTGGCAAGTATGCTACAACTAATTGTGGACAAATGGATATTATCTTGAGGCCAATTAAAACAGTTTATTTGTTTGTTGTTAAATTGTTACTTTTTATTTTTTTTTTATTTGTCTATAAACGAATTTGTCTTATTTACCAAAAATAATTACACTAATTTATTCTGTATAATAAAACGATTGATTACTGCTTAATTGGTTAGTGGTAGGAAATAATGAACCCCTCGACCTTGGTCAGGTGACTTCGAGTACAGGTCCTGGGGGTCTATTATTTCCTTCTATTGACTATTAAAGCAGTAATTAATTGTACAATGACATGCTAGTCAATATTTGAGGGGTTTATAATACCATATGACATGCTAGTCAATATTTAGGGGGTGTATAATACCATATGACATGCTAGTCAATATTTAGGGGTGCATAATACCATATGACATGCTAGTCAATATTTAGGGGGTGTATAATACCATATGACATGCTAGTCAATATTTACGGGGTGTATAATACCATATGGCATGCTAGTCAATATTTATGGGGTGTATAATACCATATGACATGCTAGTCAATATTTAAGGGATGTATAATACCATATAACATGCTAGTCAATATTTACGGGGTGTATAATACCATATGGCATGCTAGTCAATATTTAGGGGTGTATAATAATACCATATGACGCGCTAGTCAATATTTAAGGGGTGTATAATACCATATGGCATGCTAGTCAATATTTAGGGGGTGTATAATACCAAATGACATGCTAGTCAATATTTAGGGGGTGTATAATACCATATGACATGTTCGTCAGTATTTAGGGGGTGTATACCATATGACATGCTAGTCAATATAAAGTGGGTGTATAATACCATATGACATGGTAGTCAATATATTTTTTAAATCAGAATTTACTGTTTGTGTAGTTTTACAGAAGGCCAATGAAGCCATATTCTGCATGTCCTATTGCTTTAGAAATGTTGACACAATCATCATTCTTGCACTAAGACAAAGAGTTTTGACATGTATTGAGGTTGTCAGCAATAAGGCAAATTATGATACATATAAATATAAAATCTTCGTATAGTATCCCCCGTATACGAGGAATCATGCAAATGTGCCACTACAAAAAAAAGCTTTTTGTCGGCATGGACAATATTGACCGCAGCATCAGTTTTAGGTGGTTTTAGGTTGTCCAATTTAATGTATTTATCCACCGCGAAATGGGTTCATGGACAAAACAGTTGGCATCTTAAATACAACATTTGATCCTCATAAATATATAACTAAGGATCCAATTGTCATACTATGGACCAGTCTAGTTTTAATTTTAACAAAACGTGGAAACCAGATCACTTTGTTCGATTACTTAATGACACTAATGTCGACATATCTACCATTGAACTACAGTTTGGGTGATTTTCTACCTTTAAGGGTAGAACAGGTACTAATAAATTAATAAATAAATAATTTTCATCATTAAATTTCAACAATTGTATTTACCTTTCTAGTAGGTGAAAAAATGTTACCTATCGGTAAATAAAACATAAAACATGTACAACAAAATTACACCGACTATGAGTCACAACAATCTTTTTTTAATTTTTTATCATCATAATCTGATAATTACAACAAATAATTATCTTTTTTTTCTTTCTTTTGGCTGAAGAAAATGCTTCTTGTCGGTAAATAGTGGGACCAATAGTATGTGGCTAATGCGTGTTCCATGTATGTATATATAGTTATGTTCTTAGTGATTATATAAGAATACAAAAGCATCCAAATTTACAAGTAAATATCTTTACACAATAAAATGTAATAAATTATTTGTACTTTTTGTCTTTTTGTCCTTTCAATTTAAGTTTTCTGCCTTTGACAAAAGAATGTGAATCAGCCATCCTTTGTTTCCTTCCTCACGTTTTATACCAAGATTGCAAGAGAACCAATTTAGCCAAGATTCCTACAGCAAGTACATAGGCCATATTTGAATTAAAAACAATAAAAGATATATTGCTGTTCAAAGTGTTCTTGAAAAATTCTTCTATTCTTTAGCCCTACCCAATTGAAAAATTGCATGTGTATTGAACATCTGTTCGCAGACATCAAAAGAATGAAAATTTGCATATTTGTCACTGCACCTGCACTTTTAAATGAGAAAACAATATCAGAGTTGTCAAACAGACACCTTTTAAATGCACTTAGCCTTACATTATACTATTGGCCAGCCCAATCTATGCTGGCACCCTATGATCTTGAGGATTTCACTAGCTGACCATTCCATCTTTTAAACTATGCCATGTTGTCCCCTAAATTGTTTAAATGTGGCTTCAAATTAACAGGATAGTGATTTTAGACAAGAAACCTATTAAGCAAGTACAAATAAATGAAAAAAAATCAGTTTAACCTGTTTTATACCTTCACTTGGGGCGAAATAAAAGTACCGATATTTCTGTCAAAGGCTGTTAATAGCTCTAAATTCCACAAAAAATCCTACTTCAGTAAAGAAAATGAGTTTTCTATGGTAAATTGGTTATTTTGAACTTAATTATGCCTTTACAAGCCATCTGTTGAACAGATTTTGTTAAATCTTGTGCACAATAATCACTTTTATAGACAATACATTAACATTTTTGGCTAATTTTTGCATATTTGGGACTAAAATTTAAAAAAAATTGAACTTATTCCTATTAATTTACTTAATTGTGGCCCTAAATTCAGCAATTTGCGACAAAATCTAGCTTCCAGCCAAAGGGTTTCATTGTGATGCCAAAACTGTGGGAGAAATTGATCCAAAGTTCAAACTGAACATTACGGTTTAAAACTTACCTTATTTTGGCCCAATATTTTTATCGCAATTTAATTATATTCACATGGATATGCCCAGTTCATTGCAAAAATTAAAGATGACCATACAGAAATAAAGTTAAAATTAAATAAAGACAGAAGAACGCTTTCTTGTGATTTTTTGTGGGTTTTTTTATATGTGTATGTAGGAAAGATGCAAAAAGTGCTGACTAAGCAGTTTGTATAGTGTACATTAGACAATCCTTTTTTTTAAATACTGCATTCAGTTAGTTTTAATAGGAGATACCCCAATCTAAGCAAAAAATAACCTTGATCTACTCTCATAAATAAAAACCCACAAAACATCATCAAACATATAGGTAGAATGGTAGTAAATGTTTTGGCTATAGTTGAAAGTACTAACATTTCTGTGATTTGCATACCTTTTTAACATTGATCAGAATTTATCTGTTCTAGGAAGTTAATACACTTTCATTCAACATTAAAAAATATATGCCATATATATCCGTGACCAATTCCTTTTTTCGCTAGTTAGAACATTTTGAGATGCTCCCACTTTTACATGCGCTTTCTAATGCAGTGAATGTAAAAATACTACATTGTTTTAAAAATTACCAACATTTTATCTTGTAAGGTCTGAGAAAAATTTTACCACTTTTTAAAACTTTATTTATGCAGGAGCTTACAAATTGTACACATGTAACCACTATTGACCAAATCAGAACTTAACAAAGTATTTAGTACTGTACTTAATGTAGGGTATACAATCCGGCAACCTGTTACCGGTACACATTTACTACTGTTATACCTATAACAACCCTGCAATTAAAAAAAACCGAAACAATCGGGTAAAAGAAATCCGGAGCACCGAAAAATTGTTGAGTCATGTTCTTCGTCTATTTGGACAAAATCTAATGTTTAAAGATTGCTTACTTACTTATGGGGGTTTTTAACGAGACTGATATCCCCACAACCAATATATTCTTTGTTTCAATTAATACTTCGGTTTGAAATTTATCATACACTAACGATTTACGGTATGCCAATTTCATGAAAATGTCTCAATTTGTTTGGATAAAAAGAATCAACGAATAATTACCTGCCCAAAAGCTGTATAAAACTACTCATTACACCAGTTCTATCCGTGTACTCTGAAAAAAGACATATTTCCAGGTAATGCCTTTGAATATGGTTCGAAAACGAATAATTTGTGGAAGTCGCAACCTGCGCTCGAGTCTGCTGTTACATGGAATGGGCATGATGGATGTTGAGTTCTAGCAGGGATAACATTAACTTTTTAAGTAGAAGGAGAGGGGGGTGCAATTCGAAAACGTGTGTTAAAAAATTCAAAAGACCTGATAGACATCTTGAGGTCTGTCCCATTGTAACAGCATTAAAACATTTGATTTTTCGACACTCTATACGGCCATCCCTTATACGCAGCTTAAAACCAGGCTTAAAGATCTTATAAAACGCTGCTTTTTCAAGAAAAATGGAAAGAGACGATATAACTACCTGGTAATTAGTCATAAGAGAACTTACTTCATCATCAATGACTCCAAATCTAATACTAAATATACTGAAGACCAAATCTGTCACATGTTAGATTTTCTGATTGACAACATATTCGTCATGTTTGGAGGACATGTTTTTCAACAGACTGTTGGTATACCAATAGCTACTAATTGTGCTCCTCTCCTCGCCGACCTGTTTTTGTACTCTTAAGAGGCTGAGTTCCTAGAAGGCCTACTGAAGAAGAAAGAAAAGACTCTGGCGGCCCAGACCTTTAATTTCCCATTATGCTATATTGATGATGTTTTGTCCCTCAACAATGCTAAATTTGGTGACTATTTACATTCAATTTACCCTAGCGAGCTTGAAATTAAAGACACAACCAATACACTAAGGTCAGCTTCTTACTTAGACCTACTTCTAGAAATAGACTCAGGAAAACTACAAACTAGACTCTACGACAAGCGTGATGACTTCAACTTTCCAATTGTCAACTTCCCGATCATCGACAGCAACATTCCAGCAGCTCCAGCGTATGGTGTGTACATTTCACAACTTATACGTTATTATAGATCCTGCGATCGTTATTCCGATTTTCTAGACCGATCACTGCTGTTGACTGCTAAACTACTCAAACAAGGGTTTGTTGTACCTAGGTTGATGTTATCTCTCCAGAAGTTCTATGGTCGGCACCACGACTTAATTGATCGTTATGGGAAATCAGTGTCTCAAATACATGTACATGATCTTTTTAAGCGTTATAATAAAAAAAACTCTACCTCGGTGGTTAAGGTAGCAGTAATTTACTATTCATCATCGAGGTTGTCGTTCCAAATCCGTCAATAGACGGATGGACGGATTGGGAACCATTTGACTGATCTGACTGATTGATAACTGATAGCTGACCGATTTAGGAACGCTGACGGATTGCCAAAAGTGTTGCGTTTTCAATTTCAAGTACTGTAGCACTAATAAAGCAGGATCCAGCATTTTCAAATAATGCCTGTTCCTGATATATCCCAAACTGTATGTTATAGAAGTTTTGTATATTACGGAATGTTTAAGTACTGTGTATACTGAGATTTCTTCGTGAAAAGTTTTAGAGAATATTTTACAACACTCTTTTCTCTAACAGGACGATGTATACAAATAATTCAAATGTTTGTTGTTTGTTGTTTGTTTGATGGTGTTTAACGCCACTTTCAGCAATTTTTCAGCTATATCATGGCGTCCAGTTTTAATTGGGGAAGGAAACCGGAGTACCCGGAGAAAACCCCGGACCTGCGGTAGGAAAACTGCCAATCCTTGTCAATTAAGATTGGAGTCGAGTACACCCTGCTTGCAGTGAGAATCTAACCCGCAACCTCAGGGTTGACAGACCACGTGATCAATAGTAGATGAACTACCTTGACCACTCGGCCACCGAGGCCCCTGATTCAAATGTAATTATATTACAAAGGTTTAGTGTAAACGAACATAAAGTAAAGATTTAAGGCCAAACAAATTAATACAGTAATAAGAACCTCATAATACTTTAACGTTTGGAAAAAAAGATTAAATAGCATGAACAAGTTTTAAATACATACATTTGAATACATGTTAAGCAAAAAAAAAGACTCCAAAAAGCATCAGCTGTAACATTATCTTTTAGTTTTTATATGTAGAATAGATATATCAGGTTCCTCCAAATAACAAACTGTAACTAGTCAGCCTCTGGTTTTTATTCTTCATTTTCTCTAAAAACCTGAGAGAATTGCGATCTGTAAAAATATGAATGTTATGAAAGTATACACCTAATATACAACAAAGTGTTGCAATGCTGATAATAATACATAACACACTTTTTAAGAGTCGAATAATTTGTTAAGGATTGTAAAAATCTAAAACATGTTTTTGTAATGATCAGGTGTCTTCTGATGTAACATAGATCCAACCCCAACATCACTTACATCAACAATAAACAATTAAATGGCTTCGAAAAGTCTTGTGTGATTGAAACAGGTTTAGTTTCCAACAGTTCTTACGATTATCAAAAGCCTTGTGACAAAAAGGACTCCAGTCAAAATTTGAATCTTTTGTTATATGTTGAGGTGCAAACTTTTAACAAATGTTTTTATAGAGGCCAATCATTCCAAGGAATCACACGAGTTTCGTTTTATTGGGATTCAACTGCCCTTATCAGCTTTGTACCCCAAAAAATCAACAGTGGTTTTACAAAATTTACCATTATAAAGATTTACAGCAAAGCAGCTGTATGCAGTACATTAAAGTATAACACAGATGAACGAAATGCTCATGAAAGCTATTGATAGAAACATTAGGATCGTCAATATATCCAAACAACAGTATAGATATTTAATTTCAGTGTTAATCATTTTTTTTAAAATTACTTTAAAACTAAGTAAATTCCAAGCCGAAAGGATAACCTTATACTTGTATAACCCATCCGGAGTTACTAACGCAGATATTTCACCGTACCTGTGCCAAAGGTACCTGCAATTAGACTTTTAACAAATCAAATCAAATTTACTTACAAATTTGGCATCCTCAATTTTATCAATGTCGTTATCTATTTGAGGTATTGGTAATGAATCTGATTTTGAAAAACAGAATTTACTTTTCTAAAGTCACTTACAAAACAAAATGTTTTATATCATTTAGACACTGAAATACCAAGAGAGTTCCGTTTAACAGCGATTGGTTCAATTATATTATTCTCTATTTGATCTCAGATTTCATGGCCCCAATTTTCAAAAGATTGCGTCTATACGGATGCTGATAGATAAGTACATCATCTCTAACATCATCATGGCAAGCATTTGTTGATTTACGGGGCACATTCGGTAACACATTTTCGAAAGATTACGCAAAACGTTTTTAATCTTTTTTCAGAATCTAGATGTGCAAGACAGAATTTGTCAAGTTATCAAGTCTTTAAATTGTTCTATCCAGTGTTGGATTAAATGTTACAATTGAGTCAGCTATTACCTTCTTCCCCGATATGCCATTACCTAATAACAATGCAATACATTTAAAAGGAACTTTGGATATACACCCTCAACCACAGGTCCAGTAATTATATCTGATATTAGATAAATACGATAAAGGGTTAAATTATTCAGCCTAAATTCAAGTCATTCAAAACAAAGTCAACAGTAGAAGAAGTGTCAGAAGGCAAAACAACTTAAAATAACAAAGTCTGACAAGCGCCAGTGTCACGTAAAATATAAATTGGTTCAGTAGCAGAATTATTAAATAATAGCAACAAATTCATATGAAACAAGGGGCTTAAAATCTCTTAAAAATATTCACGAAAGGTTGAACTGACTCAACAGATTGAATTCATGAGCGTCGTATATCCATTTACTTTTGGTTTTTGATTGTCTTTCATTATGCTTATGTAACCTAAAATATTCATAAATCATGTAATCAGTTTTTCTTACAATAAGTATAGGTCAAAAATTGTTTTCACAAGAGAATACGACTATTGACTCGACAGAACTGGATTACGTTGTGGTTTTGACGGGTCTTTTGTTCAGACGTCACACGTTCGTAACGACTATTATGTATCTACCAATGTGACCACTGTAAATGGATCTTGAAGGTTTTTCGGTGTGTTAGACTATAATTATTTGCGAAAAGTAGCGGCATCTCTTAATGTTTTAATATGATGCCATCTAAATAAGTTTCAAATATAAATTTACACAATGCTTGAACTCTTCTAACAACATAACTTCTCTTAAATATTAAACGTTTTTAGAAGAGAGCGATTTGTTTGTGACTCAAACTTTTTACAAGACTCTTTGTCTTTAAACTCATTTACAAACAATTCAGGTTTCAAAATTTTTTTTTTAACAACGTCATAATCATAATTGTTCGAAATTCTTCATATGTTTTCTATTTTTGATATAATGACTTTTTCACGCAGGGAGACAACTTTTGACCACAAAGATTCCTGTAATTGAGATATATCGGGTTATCTCCCTGGCAAAAATGTCCACATGAGCTACTGCTATAACTTGACGTCTGGCGTTGTCGTCGGTTATGTTTTCAAAAATCGTCACGGAAATCCAATTAAAACGAAATTAATAAAGGTTGTGGTTGCTGTCACCAACGACCTTTTGAAATGACCGACATGACATAGAACATTCGCATCTGCACGACATAGGACATACCCATCTGCACATGGTATTAGAGTCGTTGCTCTGATATGACTATTTTCCAGATATTTGTGTGTTTTTTGTCTTTCATAATGAATAGCTTTTACTATATAGAGGAAAATATACATTCCAAAACTTGCCAGTTGCTTTACTTCAACAAAAAAGGAATGTATGCAACCAAAGCTGCACTATGTGTTATTCACTGAATAACATTAAAGTACAATTATTAACAAACGATCATTTAAATACAATTGAAGTATAATTTCTTCACATTATCATCAATTCTATTATCGACTCCGATCTCTTCTAGGCATGTGTATATAAATGTCATGATATAGCTGAGTAATTGTTGAAACAAACAAACCTAATATAAACTCGACAACCATAGAAAGGATTTCCAAAATTAATAATCGTACATTATACAAACTTTTTAGTTATCATGTTTATTGTTTAAAGATGTCAAAAAGACAACGAGGTACCTGTCAGTGAGATGAATTTAGTACAGAGGGAACTCCTCAAGTCAACGAAGGAAAAAAAAGAAAAACTGTTACAAGAACATAAGCAAGAGGTTACAACTGTCGAATTAGAATATGACATGTTGAATAAAGAAAATGAAGACATAATGATCGATTTCAAAGAAAACTCTAAGGGAGATGAAGAGAAAATTAGCAAGCTGCAAGACGATTATGAAGTTCTCCATTCCACGTTTGTACTACAATATTATTAACAATACTTATAACAAAAAATAATATTTATATTTATATAATATATATATATATATATATATATATATATATATATATATATAAGATGAAAAGTTGAATACGGATGACCTAATTAGATTATTAAAAGTCGAATTAAGTCAAAAGAGAAATGTAACAAACTAGAAAGAGAGATTAAGAATCTTACAATAACGTATATGTCAACGAACAAACATGCAGAAAAACACACACACACGCATACTCAATATGCTGAAAAGAGTATTTAGACATATTCAGAACGCGAACAGGTTAACAAACAATAAATTAATACTAAATTGAGATGGACTAAATTATGCACTGAAAAAGTAGGGGCTACAAATTTATCCTTTTGTTGTGATTTCAACAAGCCTGCGTCTGCGACACCTGTAAAAAAGGTCTTGGAGTGCAAGGTAAAAAAAGAAGTCTATGTGAACGGCAGCTAGGCTTTGACAAAACAAAGGCTATGAAAATATATACTTAATCAACATAAATACATATTATCCTCTATTGGATTAAGTGTAACTGTTTATTAAGTAATTTCTATCTTTTATTGTTTTTAGATCAATAATCCACGTTTTGCTTTAATAGTGCTTGTGGTATACAATAACGATTTTCGTTTTATTTTTTTTAAAGATATTTGTCAGAAAAAAGAATGCACCAGCACAATGACCACGAACTTAGGCAGCTGCGAAACGATATTAGAATATGCCAAAAGGAAAAAACACAACTCGAAAAGGCTCTCAAAGATCAGACACAGAACAGCCTAGAACTGCAAGATAAATTACGGTAGATAATTCTGACTTAAATGAATATTATTTACACTATTACCAATATATAAATGTACATAGAGGCATAGAAATTTGTTGAAACTAAGGGGTATCAAAGTAAAGGTTTATATTTTCTAGCAGTTTTTACTGACTATGGAATTTCTACCACTACTTTTCCTGCTTAAAAATATGCGTACGAATATGTCGATTATTTATCGACTTCTTAGTCCATTGTGTTCACGAAGTCGTCTGCTTATTTCAATTTAGCTTTTATATTGCCAATTTTCTTTGCTTGAAAGTTTCGAGTACATGTTAAAAGAAACATTTTATGAAAAACAAAAGTATTATGTTCGACAGAGATTTAGAATTAGAAAGATCAACGTGCTGATCACGTGTCAATGTGATGAATATGATAGAACTGTGTTTAAGCTGAAAAAAGAAAAACAAGAATTACAAGATAAGTAAGTGAACTTTAAAAGGCGTTAACATGTTTAAATTTATGGATACCTGTATCGTAAAGGAAATGCAGAGTTTACATATTGTATATTGTATTCACATACTGTTTGTTTTATTTGAAGAATTTTTTTCATGTTCTTGTAGGCATGTACTCGAATGAGCACATTTGTAGATTTGTCGTAACGTTTGCGTAGTTTATTTACTTGAGTTGACTTACCCTGGGTTAACTGCCAGGCACACTACGGTTGTGTTGCAACAGGGAGGAACTTCTCTTCAGGAGCACGTGGATTCACTGTTCTTTCCTTACGAGTTCGTGTTACTGGCACATGTTTGTGTGTTGTTTTGTTCTGTGTTGGTTAATGGTTTTTTATTAGTTTTTTTGGTCTATGAGATTTGATTGCCCCTTTGGTATTTCTTGTAAATAAAAAAAATAAAACTTTGCGTCATTTATAAAGTTTATATATGGCCATAATGTACACAAATCACTCAACAAAAAACCGTCATGCAATTAGTTTGCTAATCACTTTAAAGTTAACATGTTTATCTCAAAACAAAAATAACTGAACAATAATTATATGTAATACAATACAAATTTTATAGTACAGGTAAAAAAAAGTCTAAATCGTGGAATTATACAAAAAGTTTTATATAAAGTATTTATCAACCATGTAATACATCACAAAATGTATAGTTTGATCAGGTCATTTCTAGAGTTTTAAAGTATAGGATCTTACATTGGTACGAGTGGATTATCGGATTTCTACAATCGAGATAGTTAAATTATGGAAATTTAAGTTCGAGCCTTATCGAGATAGTAAAATTTCCAAAAATTAACTATCGAGATTGGAGAAATCCGATAATCCAAGAGTACAAATGTAAGATTCTGTTTCTCTAATTTTAAAAATGAAGTACTACGTCAGTGTTTGCGGTATTGTAAATGTATGATGATGAGCCTTGGTTACCTACAGAAAGTAAGTGTACTTATTTGTCTTAATTTCAGATACAAAGTCAAAGTTGAACTACTTCAGAAAGCTGCCAAAAAAACCAACAGCTTATTGACGATATTGATCAGCTTAAGTCCAATATCATTGGACATGTACAGGAAATTAAGTCTTTAAATACTAGCATAGAGGTTATGAAGGAAGAAAAGTAAGAGGTTAAACTAAAATCAGTATCTGACCTAAAGCAATGACGGAACAATGACATCTAACCTAAAGCAATGACGGAACAATGACATCTAACCTAAAACAATGACGGAACAATAACATCTGACCTAAAACAATGACGGAACAATGACATCTAACCTAAAACAATGACGGAACAATAACATCTGACCTAAAACAATGACGGAACAATGACATCCAACCTAAAGCAATGACGGAACAATGACATCTAACCTAAAACAATGACGGAACAGTAACATCTGACCTAAAACAATGACGGAACAATGACATCTACCTAAAACAATGACGGAACAATAACATCTGACCTAAAACAATGACGGAACAATAACATCTGACCTAAAACAATGACGGAACAATGACATCTAACCTAAAACAATGACGGAACAATAACATCTGACCTAAAACAATGACGGAACAATGACATCTGACCTAAAACAATGACGGAACAATGACATCTAACCTAAAACAATGACGGAACAATAACATCTGACCTAAAACAATGACGGAACAATGACATCTGACCTAAAACAATGACGGAACAATGACATCTAACCTAAAACAATGACGGAACAATAACATCTGACCTAAAACAATGACGGAACAATGACATCTGACCTAAAACAATGACGGAACAATAACATCTGACCTAAAACAATGACGGAACAATGACATCTGACCTAAAACAATGACGGAACAATGACATCTGACCTAAAACAATGACGGAACAATGACATCTGACCTAAAACAATGACGGAACAATAACATCTGACCTAAAACAATGACGGAACAATGACATCTGACCTAAAACAATGACGGAACAATGACATCTGACCTAAAACAATGACGGAACAATGACATCTGACCTAAAACAATGACGGAACAATAACATCTGACCTAAAACAATGACGGAACAATGACATCTGACCTAAAACAATGACGGAACAATAACATCTGACCTAAAACAATGACGGAACAATAACATCTGACCTAAAACAATGACGGAACAATAACATCTAACCTAAAACAATGACGGAACAATAACATCTAACCTAAAACAATGACGGAACAATAACATCTAACCTAAAACAATGACGGAACAATAACATCTGACCTAAAACAATGACGGAACAATAACATCTGCTATAATTTTTTCTCTTTGTTTTACAAAAACGCCCTTTAGAATGGAGTGAAGCACTATCCGAGCTTAATGGGGACAGTAGAACAAATATTGACTATCTACGAAACATTGTAACGGTAACTCTGTCTTAAATATAACGTAGTCTTAAATACGATCTGACATAGGTAGTGTTTCCTATTCCTGGATTTGACTTTACCCTAGACATGACAATGAGTAACTCGACCGGTGTCTAATGAGAGGCAGGCACTGCTTACTCGTCCGGCGCACCTGAGTGCACCCATGGGTTTTATTGGGTTCGGGTTACTCTCTTTCTGTTTTTTTTTTTTTGTTTTTGGTTTTGTGTTGCGTTTGTCAATATCAGGATTTGTAACTTTCCCTTGACTTTTGGCTTTTGTTGTTCGGTCGGTTTTCTTTTCTATTTTTCATACTAGATCTGTGAATACTAGGAGGTGAATTTTCATTTAAAGGTGCATATGTGGACCTATAGTTAAAATGGAATTGTTTGGCTGTATACCAACTTATATTAAGTAAATATCTACGCATCAAAGTCTACATTTTCCCAATATTAACTCTTTTTACCTTCATAATCAGATGTTTCATATTTTCCATGAACATGTTGTAGAAGACGATATAATATTTTTTCTATGGTACATAAGACATTCTACCCTATAAAAATCGATAACAATGAACACAGTCGTAAATCATTATAGAATTCAAAAACTTAACCAAATAAAAAACAGCGAGTGACGCAAAACAGTTGTTGTTGGTAGTATTTCAGGTTATTTTAAATACACATTACTGGAAAATTGTTTGTTACATGTTATGTGTAAAAAGTAAGTGAATCAAACTAATACATTATACTGTCCTTTTTTGTTTTTAGGAGTCATATTTATTTGCAAAAACATCAGCAGAGAAATATTTGGAGAATCTGGATAATGCAATACTACAAATAAACAGATCTGTACAGGTGAGGATGCTTATAGTTGTTTTGAATCAAACAACGACTGAATTCGATGTAACAGGTATTACTTAAGAAAAAATTAAATGTTCGAAAACTAATGCAGACATGTTTAGAGAAAATAGATTGTAAAATCCTTCATAATTGCATACGTTGTAGGTAAATAATGCACATTCGGATCTTAGCTTGAGTAGCGCGGTGGATCCAGATTTGCCGGCTTGATTTTTTTGTCAACATTAATTTGCGTTTTGTTAAGATGTTTCGGTGTCCTGCTTTGCATATATTCATATTTGAACGTCACTAAAAATAAATTGATTATTTCCAAAGAAAAGAAGATGTAAATACATAATTAAATATTGTAAATTGATATGTTCAAACAAATGGCAGTACAATGAAACTTTATATATTTTAGGTAATGAAACCAAATATTATTAAGATAAACAAAGATCACAGACGGATTATTACAAATTATCTAGCAAAAGACCTTCACGAGGTATTTAGTATAGCAATGTTTATATATTTTGTATTTTGTCATTAAATATATGATAAATACTGTAAATTGAATACACTAGCAATCACAGAACAAATATGCATGCAAAGCCTTGATGTGAGTAATTCTTAGCAAACTTAGAATGTTATAAGTTGTCATCATGACTAAGTTAACCGTTACAGAGTAGCTGTCACATACGAATATTGATTTGTTCCGTTATTCGTAACCACATTTCCTCCTTCTGACCGTATTATGACTATACATAGATGTGACTTATTACCAGATTTTATTCTGAGTGATAAACCGGTTTTCAGGCATGGTACAAGAGTAGCTTACCCTTTCGGACTCCGATCTTTTTTTTTTGTTACAACTAACAAAGTAACTGTCTCTTATTAAGTTATTTTAACAAATACAATCTATTTTCAAACGTGGAAAAGTGTCTTACTAAAATTTATTTCACTAATTAGAACACAATCAGATTAAATGCCGCAAGAAATTTCTACAATTGATAATTTGCATACACATTATAACGGTTTTAAAATATGACAATTAAATTTGAAAACAAATATTTTACAAATATTTTTACATAAAACATGACGTCAGTTTATTGTAGCAAAACTTCCTCTTACATATCAGCATAATTTAGACTTTTGAAACACGCTATTATTGTCAGTTACAGTATGAAGAACTTAACAACCATAACTTGATAACGTTATGTATTGTTTAATATTTATTTTGTAGTCGTTTGTGTCTGGATCGCAAAAATACATCGGATGTGGCCCTCATCTAACGAGTTTTATGAAGAAACTGGTTCCTCTATGTTTTAAAATGGTTCTTCACGACCCCCCATTGGTTCTCTCTACACAAGAAGAAGGTATCATTGATCCAGCATGCTTTGAACCACACCAAGAATTGAGTTGAGAGATGAACTGTGTTATCTGGCCAGCGCTTTATTTGCACGAAGGTGGGATTGTCCTGTGTAAAGGAATTGCAGGTGGAACAAAATAAAATATTATCCGGGTACTCCGGCTTCCTCCCCAAATAAAAACTGGACGCCATGAAATAGCTGAAAAATTGCTGAAAGTGGCGTTTGACATTTGAAATTTTTAACAGAGTGTTCTAGATGTAATAGAATCTATTTTTTCTGTGCCTTACAGTAACGGCCTTGCTCCACAAGTTGGGTAATATATTGTTACTATACGAAACCCTTGCATCCAAGCCTTCTTGTTGTGGTTATTTAACCCAGATGATGACACTACTACATATATTTGTTTCCAGTTTTTGCATTCGGACGCGCATGCATGGTAAAAATTTCTAGTACAACACATCAATTTGATACCATAAAGATTTACTAACGGAACACAGTCAAGTCACTGTTATAGAATTGTATCCGTACCAACAAATTAAAATTGCACAGTTAAGATGATCGGTACATTTCTTCAGAAAAAACACAGCGTAATTTGAAATAAGTTCAAGTTAGCGTTGAATTATATTTGTGGTCGAGTGGGAAAGGTAGTTAGTCATCTTTGTTTTACCTGAAAACACTATGCTGGCAGGCTAAAGTCTCATTGATGTTAGTGTGTCACCAAGTAAAAATCTGGACGTCAAGATATAAATTGCTGAAAAATAGCAAAGTAAAAAGATCGATCAACAAGAGCCAAAAGTCAAGGGACAGTTACAAATCCGGATATAGCCAACCACAACAAAAAAACCAAAATAAAAAAAAAACAGAAAGAGAGTAACCAGAACCCAATAAAAACCATGGGTGTACTCAGGTGCTCTGGACGAGTAAGCAGTACCTGCTTCTTATTAGACACCCGTCGAGTTACTCATTGTCATGTCTAGGGAAAAGTCAAATCCAGGAATAGGAAACACTACCTATGACTCAGCGAAAATGTCAGATCGTATTTGAGACACTGATTTCCATAACGATCAATTAAGTCATGGTGACGACCATAGAACTCCTGGAGAGATAACATCAACCAAGTAACAACAAACCCTTGTTTGAGTAGTTTAGCAGTCAACAGCAGTGATCGGTCTAGAAAATCAGAATACCAATCGCTGGATCTAGAATAACGCGTATGTTGTGACATGTACATGCCATACGTTCGAGCTGCTGGAATGTTGCTGTCGATGAACGGGAAGTGACGTTAAAACTCCATTGAAACTGGTCTTTTAAATCTTCAAAAGTCTCCATATCTATAAACTCGTATCACACGCAACAAATCCCACCGCTGCCACCAAAATGCATGTTAAGTGCATGAAGTTGCTCCCACGTGCCAGCTTTGTCGCATTAAGTTGGATTAGTGCCGAGATTATTTCTCCGGATTTGTTCGGTTCTTGATAGCTAACTCAAGATGTTATTAGTTATTATGATAGTAGTGTAAAACCTTAATAGACATACAAAGATCTAACTTGAATAAACTTGTCGAATGATCATAATGCCTAATTTGTTTATATGACACTGCCATAACTCAATGACATCAAATATTCCAAGTTTTGTTGATCTCGGGTGCACTGCCTTTTGATCGTCTAGTCTATTAAGTAACCCTCTGACTCTCATTCAGAGACAGATGTTCGACAGCCCACGGAAACGAGATTTTAACGCTTGTCAGGCCCATTTGTCAGACAAGACAATCTGTCGCAAACTTATTCAGACGGCTATCAATCCATTAACTCGAATAGGACAATATACTCCTTAATTTACCTAACTGTTTTTGTAAATACTATGCTGCCAAAACAAATAGAAAAGAAAAGTAGAAGTACGAGTTCAAATTGCCACATAGAAATCGACCTCCTGGAAGTAGTGTCATAAGGGGGATTCTGCCACATTTGCCATTTTCAAGGGGAAATCCTGCATTTGACCCCCCACCCCCGACGGCGAGATGCAAACGGGGAGTGTTCCTATTGACGCATAATAAATCGAGTATGGCATATGTATACGATGCTAGACAAGTCGCCCCAGAGGACAGTCAACACACCAACCCCAACCCCCCAGATCGAAAAATTACATAATAAAACTATTGAATTTAATGGTATGAACAAGGATAAATACCAGGATTTCTTCTTAGAGAATGAACAAGATTTGGAGGATACCACCCCAACACCAATCCAACCCCCTCACAGCAGTGCTGCGATAAACCCAACGTGAAACAGTGGAATTATCATACCGAGATGTGTCAAAACTGCGGCGCGGAGTCATTCATTCTACGACTAGAAAACCAACCAGGGGAGAAAAGTCCTTGTGGATACCAACTGAAACGAGTGAAAGAGCACTTCTGTAAGAGCAAGCCTGGAGTCGACGGTCGCTGCACGAGACATGTGAATCTACCAATGGCCATAGCGCAGGGGGAAGAAGACGACGGGAACATCCCCATCGGAGGAAAAATCGTGGTAAAAGAGACCATGAAGATTCTCCGACAAAAAGCTAAGGTTAAGGGTCTGAGGGGATACAACAGGAATAGTAAAGAAACCATGGTAAAGCTCATAGAGGAGAAAACCAACCGCAAATTAACCCGCGAGTAGGTCTTCAGCAATAAGCAGCACAGAACATTCGCGAAGAGCCGCGGTGTCGTTAAGTACTCCCGGCTCCGGAGAGAGGATTGGTGTAATAGGACATCAAAAGACATCAGAGGAGGAGGAAATCAAAGTAACTGATCGACGCCAAGCACTGAATGGCGTATTTGGCACGGTCGGCATCGAATCTGTAAAGCTGCACGACACGCCGGAAGAAGGATCCGCCATAACCTTCCGCGACTACAAGAAAATGATGAGAGTCCCATTCGTGATCTATGCGGGCTTTGAGTGCTTCACGGAGAAGCTCAACAACTACCAGCCGGATCCATAACAATCCTACACGAAGGCGTACCAACTACAAAGACCCTCGGATTTCTGCTATTGCTCACGCCGACTTCAAAGAATCGGTCTTCTACTGTGGGGAGGAGGCGGCCGAAAAGTTCGAGCAGTGCATGGAGGAGGAAGTGCGAGCAATTGTTAAGCTATACACTGAGACGAAACGGACTTCCACATTTGCAATGACGCATTGAATGGGGATAAGGTCTGCGTCCACGACCATCTCACCGGCAAGTACCGCGGGGCTGCACACAACCAGTGCAATCTGGAATTCCAGCTCCCAAAGCACGTCCCCATCATCTTTCACAACGAGCGGATATGATGCCCACATATTCGTCAAAGAGCTAGGGAACACTGCAGGTAAGATCAACTGCATCCCCAATACAGACGAGAAATACATCAGCTTCTCAAAGCTGGTGAATGATGGTCTGGCGATGAGGTTCATCGATTCGATGCGCTTCATGCTTTGCTTGTTAGATGCCCTGGCCAAGAACCTCACCCCCGACAAGATCAAGACCGTGAAGACGGGATTTGGTGACCGCCACGAGCTGATATTTCGTAAGGGGATATTTCCCTACGATTATATGGATAAACCAAGCTCCCAACCAAAGAAGTCTCCTACAACACACTCTCCGGAGAGTATATGAGTGATGAGGACAATGCACACGCTCAGAGAGTCTGAGAGGTCTTCGGGTGCAAGATCATGCGCGATTACCACGATCTCTACTTCGAAACCGACGTGCTGCTGCTGACCGACATCATGGAGAACTTCCGTTTTTTTTCCAGCATTTTAAGCTTCATCCTGCCCACTACTACACCTCCCCCGGACTATCATGGAATGCTGCCCTCAAAACCACTGGAGTCAGATTGCAGCTGTTGTCCGATCCAGACATGCTTTTCATGTTCGAGCGAGGAAGCAGAGGAAGGGTGGCCATGATCTCCCACCGCCACGCCCGGGCCAACAACTCTTACATGGAAACTTACGATCGCTCCAAGCCCACTAAATACCTTACCTACCTCGATGCCAATAACATCTACGGGTGGGCGATGGCACAGCCCCTTCCCACGGGAGACTTCGAGTGGATGGAGCCGGAGGCGATCGAGGACGTCTTGAGGTACCCCGACGATCACGAGTACGGTGCCATGGAGGAATGTGACCTGGAATCCCCGCATGATCACGACGCCCATAACGACTACCCACTCGCGCCGGAGAACGGTAAGATCAACAAGGTGCGCATGCTAGTGCCTCATCTAGGTAAGCGTGAGAAGTATACGCTCCACTACAGGAATCTCAAGCTGTACTTGGAGATTGCATTCAGCTCACCAAAGTCCACAGGATCATCAGGTTCAGGCAATCCCCATGGCTGAAGCACTACGTATGAACACTGCTCTTCGAGCCAAGGCCACGACTGACTTTGAGAAGGATTTCTTCAAGCTCATGGTCAACTCAGACTTCGACAAGACCATGGAGAACATTCGGAAGCGGGTCGACGTTCGACTTTTTACCACCGAGAAGCAGGCCCTGAAGCTCTTGGCTATGCCCAACTTCGATCGCTGGGTCGTCTTCACAGAAAACATGGTAACCGTTCACATAATGAAGACCAACTGAAGTTCGATAAGACGGTCTACCTGGGAGCCTGCATCTTGGACATCTCGAAGTTCCTGATATACAACTTCAATTACGGATTCGCGAGGAAGATGTACGGTGACAACGCCTGGCTGCTCTTCACCGACACCAACAGCTTAGCTTATGAGATCCATACCGCCGATTTCTGCCATTATCGAATCTTAATAAATGAGTAGCATACGCGTGGACCACCTAAGTCTCTCCCACAAACCCCTCTCGAATGTAGATCCGGAGCAAGCCGTGAGGAAGCTGCACATCCCACACTTGAGGGGCGTCTTCATGAGAGACGACTTACCACCCAAGCCCAGTTCAATCGAGTGTGGCATCCTAAATCACAATGACGTCGATGGCCGCGGCACGCACTGGACCTGCTGGTACAAGCACGGTCCGGTCAAAGTCTTCTTTGACTCATTTGTTCTTCCACCACCCAGGGAGATGGTTGACAACTTACGACCCGAGATTCAATACAACACCGATAAGCTGCAGCATCGCTGGGACGTGGCGTGTAGTCACTTTTGCCTGTACGTACTGAAGATGCTGTCGGCGGGGAGGTCGTTCGACATTGTGATATTCTCGTTATAAATAAAAAGATAAGTTTGGATCTCACGCTCTGGTTTCAAGACAGCGATATGGACGACAACCCCATCGTCAGCCTGGGATCACCACGAGAGTGGTCGGACGCTGTGACGAAACACTGTGTTAATCTGCAATTGAAAGATGGTCAGAAGGATATCGTTGAGCTCTAGGCAAAGTTCCAAAAAGTCTTGAGAGCGCTTGAGGAAAAGGAGAAACGCTTGAATGGCATCGAGAAAGATGTGGCAAAGTGCATGCCCACGACCGGCGGTAAGATGACTGGCGAGATTGTTGACCAACGCCAGTGACGAAAGGCTGGTATGCAAAGAACTGGCAAGACTTGTTCTTAAACATGCAGGAGAAGATAAACGCTGCAGAATCTAAATGTAAAACCCTCGAAGATAAGATGTTTGATAACCAGGAAAAGATAGAGGCTCTTGAGATGTATGTGAAGCTCAAGCACTCCACTGAAAGGATCGGCTGACGTTCGGTGAGTGATCGATGGGTTGACCTACTCTCTCAACTTTCTGGTTCCACTGCAGAGACAGAAAAAATTGGAGAACTATTGAACCTCGGAAGCCTTCACCAAAGAGTTGAATGTCTTGGGATAGCCTCGCCATTTGACGTATACTTCTCGATGCAAATGAGGTCTTGGGTGGTGTTCTGGAGCAGCTCGGGCTCGTAGAAAGATCCCTGAATCTCCTCGTCGCTGAAGTCCTTGAGACGATTAGTAGACGGTTGCGTTCCTAAGACCATGGACACGGTCAACAATTATTCTGTCCAGCGCGGAGTGTATCATTTCTCGAACAAACCCTACCAACTGGTGATTCGGACTTTGTCGTCTACTTTGAATCGCGGTGACTGCATGGGTGGGAGATCTCCGTATAGGTTTTAGAAGACTTTGGTTTCGTTCTCCAGTGGAAGTCATCTTGATAGAACGGTGCTTGGTGGTATTATAATGATGGTCCAGATCTCTTAGCGCATCGATATAAGTTCGCGTAGAGTTGGCAGAAAGGTACTTAAACATCTTCTTCTTCATGGTCCGGTTCCAGCATTCCGCGACGCTCGACTTCTCTTCGTTTTCGGTGGAGAGGAGCTCGACGTCGTGCTTCTGGAGAAGCTCCTTCATCTCCTTGTAGAATTCCTTACTTTTGTCCGTCCATAGCTTCTTGTGGATGCGCGATTTGAACCCCGCTTGTAAGGCATCGCGCACTGTGACACCTTCTTATCTTTGAGCGGCACTAGCCACCCGTACTTGGAGAAGACATCGATGATGCTCTGGATGAACTTATGGCATTTGTTGTCTCAAGAGAAGGCATTCATATCCACGAGATCGGACGCCCACGTTGCATCCACACTACCAACCACCACGCGACGCTTCTGAAATTTACGCCGGACAGGCTTGTGCAGTTCCTCGGCTAGTTTGTCCGACCAAAAGAACTTTTTTAACCCCCAATCTAAATCGCGCTTTGTTGCCGATGATGGGCTCGACGATGCTACGGTCCATGCGTTCGCGTGCGGTGGGGTCGGAAATGGCGTCGAGGGAGGCAAAAATGGCCATGTCACACATGGAGTTGCGCACGGCCGTATCCTTGTGCTTGGCGTAGCAAATATCATGGTGATACTCGGCCTGATCGACTCTATTGATAGGTTTCGACCAGTCTTTGGGGGTACCATCGGCATTCAGTCGATTGGCGAGATGGGTGAAAATTGTGACCAGGGAGATGCATCTCTACGGGCAGCCGGTTGATCAGGTTGTTCACGAGCCCAGCACCCTCCTCGGACTGGATGAACTGAGATTTCCTAGAGCCGCATACAGCGCAGATACCTTCCTCGCCGCCCGTTGCTGGTAGAGATCACTTCGCGGCTATTCTTCTCCGTCTTCTTTCTGCGGCGGGCGCTAGGAAGAGGGTTCTCAAAGGAAGATATCCGGAATACTCTCCATCAATGATACATGGCCCTACTTGTTCATCGATGTGGTGGAAGAGCTGAAGCTACCGCCTAAACCAAGCGGTATCTAAGCATTCTCCTTTGAGCAGGGAAATGATATGCAAGACCCTCGCGAACTCGACCCCACCCGCAAGAATCTCATGGTCTTCGACGACTTGATGCTGAGCAAGCAGAGCAAGTGTAAAGACTACTACATGCGAGGTCGTCACAACACTTTGGACTGCTTTTAACTCTGCCAAAAATACTTCAAGCTGCCGAGTCAATCGATCCGGAAAACGCCAACTTCATTTGCCTCTTCGAGCAGATGTCAAGAACCGCAATCACATCCGTCGAGATCACTGAAATGACCTCACCAAAGAGCAGTTTACGTCCTTTGCGACCACTGCTGGTCTGAACCCTACGGATTCATGACCCTCGATCTCACGAGCCCCAAGGCGCTAAAAAATATCGATGCAAATTAGACGAGCTCTATTTAGTCTACGATAAAATGATGAACTACGCATCTTTGATGAACCAGATCGAGCTGGAGATAGGTAGACCTCCATCCACCGTCGAGGTATAGGAATACCTCATAGATATGCACTTCAAGCTTCCCCTATGGTTAGATAGGTGCCAGGGGTGCTCTGCGGATCACTATTTTGGCCGGTACAGTGTAAGTGTAAAGCAGAGATCAAATTTCCCACCGATTTATGCCTCCCCTGCGTCTGCCGGCATATATTGGGCGAAATTCGGAAAGTGTAAGTGCCTCTCCCATCATAACAGTGAGGATGGCTTCTGCATTAAGTGTGGAGTCCAGCCCTTTTATCAAATCGATATAGTCGGAGTAGATTTTGATGCCCTGAATGCCGCTCGTGGTCTGAAAAACCGCGCCATATCCACCCAACGGCAATATCCGGTCAAGACGGTCCTAGGACACCAGTGCACGTTTCTATGCCAGCCGGGTAGTGATAAATGCAAAAGACTCTTGAACCTATCGACAAAGAGTCCATAAGCGCCGCAATGCATGGCCAAGACAGTCCAAGCTGCCAGAATTCGCCACGGTCAGGCGTCAAAATCCGGGTTCGGTCAAACGCTTAGAGAAGTTCGGTCAAACGCTTTGAGGCGTTAGGTCAAACGCTAAGGGGCGATCAACAGCGATCGATGTTATGATTAAATGACCTTCATCAAGATCACCGACCCTAAGCAGCGTGAGGCGCTCGCTAGGGAATTGCAGGATATCAAGCGTAACATACAGGCTAGCAATATGCACCATCTCGACAATATTGGATTAGACTGAGATTTATCAAAGTGTTCAAATCCGTGGTGAAATTACCCATCCATTACCCAATGAACCACCTCATGACACCAACCTAGGCCCCCGGGCGACTCAGTATCTGTAGCTCAGCATGACTCCAGCAGGTCGGAAGTTCTGCGATGGTTCCGACATGATCTTAGGACCTGATGGCCCATTTAAGAATATTCCACTGCTCGGCATGCTCCTATAAATAAATGGATGATACCAGTCGTATCACATGCATGGAAGAAGAGCTCGCCACAGAAATCCGGAGGTATGAGCATGCTTTCAAGATCTACAACCGTTTGGATAAGGTCATCTCCATTGTCCAGGGCGGGTGTTTCGTAGGCAGTCTACTGCCGACCAGTGGTACCATAGAGTCTGCCCTGACTGGTGGGGGTGTTGTGGCATCCTTATCTCAAATAGTATCCCTAGCCTGCCGATGTGAAATCGGTACCTTAGTCATGTTCTTGATCTCACGCCGAGTCTTCAAGAAGAAAAAGAAGAATCGAGATACCTTGCGATTAGCCAAGTCATACAAGTCCCAGCTGGCAAGTGAAGACGGTGCTCCTGCAATCTGTCTGAATAACAACTACGTTGAAAAGATCACCTGCGTCAGCCTTCTACCCCATTAAGCATCACGAGGCTACGCCGCGCTCCCCGATCATTAAGAACTCTCCAGATCAAAGTGCCAATTGACGAAAAAAAAATTCCCAATCCGTTTTGGATTGGAAAATTTTTCCGTTCCTCCCCTCCCCCCAAGAGATTTTTTATTGCACCCTCATTTCCTCACCATATCGTATGAGAGGTACTGTTGATTGCACTTCTTGCTCTGCTTGAATTCTGTGCTCCGAACAAAAGCTCCTTGCAAGGGATCCTTCTCTTTGTTGAGCGTGGGGCATGTCCACACTTTGTGTTTCTGTCCTAGTATGTCTTTCAAGGTGAGGAGTTTGATTTTTCCAAACTTAGCATCCACTTCAACCACTTCAAAGATCTTATAGATCACCACAAAGGCAAGTTCCTCCATTTGTAAATTTCCTGATTCTGATCCTCCAGCATTTCTGAAAGGCGTTGAAACTGATGAAGTCATCTGGGATTATGTCAAGGCGATCTAATTATGTTTCAATATTTTAAGCACGTCCAGAACAAAATCTTAATATGAACGATAAGGACGTTACATTCGTTACACGTACAGCATGATTTTATTTCTACATTAATGTCTTTAAAACATTATGCATGTAATTAAATTTAAGATTGCAAACAGAATAAAATAATTGAGGTAATTAGAGAGTATCCCTCTTCAAGTTTTCATTATAACAAATATTCACAAATTTCACAAATTTCTGGTCTAAGCAGAAAAAGAAGTGACAAAATCGTTTCTAAATAAAATATAATATAACAATGAAAATAATAATCATAAAGAACAAAAACGATTATGTTACATTATTCACAGTCAAGCCACAACATTTCTACTTCAAGAGCAAAATGTAAAAAAAACGAAGATGTATCTCAGCCCACTGACTAAATGCGGCTTAAGTAGAGACAAACAACATAGAAACGAAAGCAAAACACAACACAACAGGTTTTGCATTTAAGAATTGAATGCATTCTTTTAAAGTTTCGTTGACGCATGAAAGCGTTGACATAAGCACATTTTCAATGAAGCGCTTACATTCATGATATAAATGTGCTTCCGTCAACGCTTTCATAAGTCAACGAAACTTCAAAATAATACATTCCATTCATATATTTACATTTTATTTCATTTAAAAAACATGCCGCTGTCCTTATTAAAATCGTGCACAATATATTTTTCTTGATTATAATTACTCATGGTTGTTTGTTTACCGAGAACGTCGACAAGGAAGCGCGTGCTCTCTATGGCTTCCAGCTTCATTGAGAAATGCTAAGAATGATTCTACGTCATCTGTAACGGAATGAACCAATAGAAATCTATGATATTGACGAAGGATACGTAATGTAAATATTCATTTTCATACAAATGAGAAGACATGAAAAGGCTGAATGAAGTAACAAATACCACATGCTATTTTAATTAGTAAAACTAATTAAAGGCGCGGACGAGTCTTTTTTTCTTGTAACCTTGGTTTATCGCGAAGGAACAGGTGACGTTTTCAAAAAACAGTTTACCTGCTGTAAGCTCTTGCATACTTTATCAATTAAGAAATATAGATACCACAACATAAACACCTACAATAAGCAACAATTTAGTTTACTTTGACTTTAGAAATAATGTCTTATAAACACAGATTTTACATCAAAGAAAATATCCACATTTGTTGAGGTCTACTTCAAATCTCCAATGACAATAAAGATGCCACCTCCCGATTTTGTGTAAAACAGATAATTTCGTTTCAGATTCCCTAAGCCATTGCATGTTCACAATCAGAGGTCATTATCCTATCGTGTTCGCAGAGCAAAAGTAACTGAACATGCATGTGATTAAAAATTCAGGAAAAAATCTGTCTTTCAGATTATGCTTCATGCATATAACACGATGCAGGAAAGGTAACAGTTAATTTACATGCAAAAAAGGTAGGGGTGTCCACGAACTTTGTTTCAGAAACTTACCTTGAACTTTTTTGGCACTTTTTTCTACTTTCACTTCACTTGATTTAGTCAGCTGTTACTACATTACAACAACAGGAAGTCCTTCCACAGTCAATAATTTTGCCTGAAAAAAAATTGGGGTTTTTTTGGTGTACAACTGCTGCATCTTTCATTTGAACTTGCAATTTTATTCAGGCATGAAAATGACAAAGCAGCAAAAAATTTAAAAAATTGAACTGTTTTTTTAATTCCCTCCATCTTTTGACATGCACAGGAAATCACATTAGTCAATAGGACAATGACCCCATCAGCTGTCATGTGATCCACTCGACTGTGAAATAGTCGATTTGCACCTCGAAGGTGTGCGATTGTTCGAAACGAACTATCTTGGCGACCACTTTTCAGCTTTAGCCTACAGCTTTTCGTATTTATTAGTTGTCAACAAAATTTCAATACGATATGCTAGATTTATTTTTAATGTGAGGTATATAAATATTGTGTTAGAAAGGCGGTACATACGATGTAAATTTCGAAATAATTACATAGTGGACAGCTTAAGAAACATATACAAAACAATACAAAAGATATCGAAAATATCATATGACAGCAAACGTAATTGTAAATAAATTTTGTAACAAAAACCATGTATGTGTTTTCCTTTTAGGGACTTGTAAGAGTACTTTTGTGTCGAAACTAATGAAATGTGGATTAAAAAATAAATTGATAAATAGAAAACTGGTAAGTATGTACATTAAAACAGGTAAGTATACACTCAAATAATCAGAATTAAACTTTACTTAACTTTTCTACGAATATGTAAAAATCAATACATAAAAATGAACACTTTAACGTAGAAAAGAATATTCCAGGGTGAGTTTCTATTAAAATAAACAAATCGGAATTAAAATGACATTTTTACGGTATTGCATTTAATATCTTGTTTATAAGGTTTAATATTCTACACAATATACCATACAGTAAAAAAATACCAATCAAAATGGGCTTATTGGTATATGCTCGGAAAGGCGTCTAAAATTTATCTAAAGTAAACTTACGTAAAAATATTATACGTGCACACACGTTTCCTTAGCACTCAAAAAACAAACCTACCATATTGGTCGTAATACTTATAATTCAAAGCATCTCTATGAAATAATAATCAAACAAAATGAAAGGTTTTGCAGTCACCGATGTTTTTCTTGAACATCTCGAAAATGTCAAATAAATAAAACTAATAAAAGATCAATTTAGTTTTATTGACTGCATACTGTGTTTCTTTTTTTAATAACTGTAAAAAAATTACTAGTTTTCCAAATTTCAAGAAAAGCATCGACACATTTTCCTTATTGAAAAGGAGTGGGCTCTTTTTTTTAAAAAGCAACTAAATCATTTAACTTCAACTTCAGAATTTTGTTAGCCTTGTATGACATATTAGCATGATTAAAGGAACTAAAATCATCACATATTTATACGTAAAATGTGTAATTCTGCATATAGAATAAGAGATCCATTTCTTACTAATGAGACAGCATGGATCCTATTTTAAGCCCTCTCAACCTTTGGCTGACATGACAATTTCACTTTACTTTTCTTGTTAAAATGTATTCTAAAGTTAATTAACGTTCTTACGTTCTTTAAAATCATCTGTACATTTGTGATAAATATATAATAACATCTTTAATTTCATATCTGCCCTGAGATCTTACTTTGAACTATAACTCCTCTCGGATATATGAGTCTCAGGAAGATATTTGGGAAGATGTAATAATCTATACCTATTTTAGTATTAGCTATATACATCCGCAGTGTCTTTCTAGATAAATGAAGCTATGGCCAATAACTTAAATCTTAAATGACATTTACAATGATATAATCGTCTTTATAGTTTTGTATTGTATATTCTGTTAAAAAAGAACTTTCAATAGAAATATTGTTCTTTCTTTCTGATTTATTTGTAAAATAATTTTTAAAATTCTATCGTAGTTTGGATAATAATAATAAAGATAACATTAAATGTTAATACGAGATTGACTCTAAACCACACAAACACTTGGCGTAGTTCTTTTTATACCGAGACTGCCTTTTAAGAGGTGAAGTGTATTAGGTGACACGTGGTATGTCAGTTGCACGTTAAATTACAGTCAAAATTAGGTAGACAGCTTAGAATTTTTGTTGCCGTTGTACAACAATGTTTGATGGTTGATTTTTACAGTATGTTAATTTCGAGTGAAATTACCACTTTATCGAAGTTTAGTGTTCGCGTTCATTTACAGTCACACATGCAGCATACAAACATTATATTAGAAGCTCTTTTGATACATGTAGTTAATGTGTCACACAGTTATTTTACACTCAGTTAAATCGTTATATGAACATTTTGTGAAAAAGCTGTATTCTTATCACACAATTTCTTGGACAATGATTGTAATTTTCCATTTCTTGACATTGTGAATATTTTAGAATGAATGAGATCCTGCTAAACCAGTAGAAAGTGGCCATAAATATGTCCCTCCACCTTTACGTAATCAATCTAAGAAAAATAGCATGTAAACCGACCGAACAACAAGAGCTTAAAGTCAAGGGACAATTACAAATCCGGATTAAAACAAACATATACAACATGAAGCAAGAACGAAAAAAACAGAAATTGAGTAACGCGAATCCAATAAAAGCCATGAGTGCACTCAGGTGCACTGATTTGAGAAGTGAGTGACTGTCTCTAATTAGACACCTGTCGAGTTACGCATTGTCATGTCTAGGAAAAAGTCAATCCAGGAATAGAAAAGACTACATATGACTCAGCAAAAATGACCGATCGTATTTGAGAGTTGGATTTCTAATATCGATCAATTAGATCATGAAGAATTTCTGAAGAGATAGCATGAACCTAGGTACAACAAACCCCTGTTTTAGTAGTTTAGTAGTCAACAGGAGTGACCAGTCTAGAAAATAGGAATTACCGACCGCAGTATCTAGCATAACGTATACATTTTGATATGTAGACACAATATGTCGGACCTGCTGGAATGTTGCTATCGATGAACGGGAATATAACAATGGAAAAGTTCATCACGTTTGTCGTTGAGTCTAGTGTGTATTTTTCCGAGTCTTTTTCTAGAAGTAGGTCTAAGTAAGAGGTCGACCTAATTGTTTTGGTGGTGTATTTAAAGTTCGGTAGGGTACATTAAATGCAGTCACCAAATTAAGCATTGTTCATTAGACAAGATATAATTAATACAGGGGGATGTGAAATTAAATGCCAGTGTCTTCTTCAGCGGGCCTTCTCGGCACTGAACTTAAAAAAAAGTACAAAACCGGTCAGTCGGCGCGGAGAGGAGCACAATTAATACCCATTGTAATATCAACAATCTGTTAAAAACTACATGCTCCCAACATGGCAAATATGTTTTCAATCAGAAAATCCAACATTTTAGAGATTCAGTGTATTTATTATCTGATATATAGTCTAAATAATGACGTTCTGTCACGGCTAATTACCAGGTATCTACATCGCCCTGTCGCGCTTCTTTTGAAAAATCAGCGTTTAATAAGATCTCTGGTCGTAAGATGCACACGGAAACGGTCAGGCAGAGCCACAAACACATGAAGGATGCAAACTTTAACCAGAAGTTACGAAGTGTGCCCCGAGTGATAGCACAAACCGTCACGCATTTTATGTCAGCCATTACTCTGACTTACCAGAACAACTGAGTATTTTTATGACCCTGGCTCACCGCGTCCAAACTGGACACTGTTTCAGTCCTCACCGGTTAAACTACCAAGTAAGCGAAGAACATCAATGCACGCTGCATGACGTGGAATGAAATAGGCAAATTTATTGTTGGTCCAGAGAGTTGTATTTAGGTACTAAAACATATAATCGACATATATATATGTATTACCTACTGATGATTGCATGTTACTATGACTTAACTTTCTGGTCAAAGCCAAGGTTATTTTATACTTTTTCTCTAGCATTGTGACGTGTTACGTATGACGCTAGGGCACAAGAGTCGTGTCCCATCGGTAAGTAGTATTACAGTCCAGGAAAAACTTGAGATGCCACCCTTTCTGTTTTTGTGATTTGCAAAACAAGAAAAACTGTTCAAAATATGTTGTTGAGCCATCAGAGTCGGATACTTGTCTATTAATACCGCGTGGTTTCTATGACTCGTTCACCGAATCTTGGGTACGTATTGGGGATGTTAATAATAAAGTTGTAAAATTGGTCCAGTGATATATATATCGGCGAAATATTCGAAGCCCAGGGCAGCAGGTGATACTATTATACTAATAATGTCAATGAGCAGAAACTGACTGAACATTTACAACAGCTTTATGATGAATCGTACACCTGTTTGACTAAAGATCAGAAAACTACACACATTATTGAACGCATTTTCGCACATTTTGTAAGGAATGAAGTGATCTTAATACTTTTTATGAAATAGAACACGAAATTGATATCGGTGATGTTTGACCGATAACGCAATAAATGAGACGAGTTCACATGTGCTTTCCAAGGAAAAGGGGCATCTAGAAAGACAACATCATAGAAGCCTCACATTTGGAGTGAGCTTCCGCACCATTTTTGATTATTCATGAAATTCAGCTATCTTACATTTACACTCCATCCTCAATAAAATAAATAAATGCCATGATACAGTTGAAAAATTGAGGAAAGTTTCGTTAAACACCATTTAAACAAAAAGACTATACTTAGTGCTTTATTTATGTATCTAATATAATTATTCTGAATGTTAATTTCTAAAGTATCTTGGAAGTATAATGAAGTAAACGTTCAAGTTTGTAATAATCCTCTTTAATTATTAAAATAAAATTAGCTTGCCTCCATGCATGCTAGTAAGTGAAATGCTTTGTAATTTCTTAAAATTCTGTTGGCTGCTTAGTGTATATGAATTTTTTTGAAGTCTTCAATATGTTTTTACTTGGTGGTGTGCATTTGTGTGAATACATAATATATATATGTTTGGTGTATGATATTTTTATACACATTTTTTTTTTTTTTTTATAAACTTTAAGACAGGTTTTGTCATCTGCGTGTTAATATTTTAATCTAATTCCAAATAAGTTTAAAGTCTACAATGTAGTCAATACAGTTTTTCTTCTTCATTTTTAAAACTGTTCTGGTATCTGCGTCAACTTATTCATATTGATATTGTCTTTAGAGATCTTGATTCATGATCAGTTATGTTGTCAGTTTACAGAAGATTACAATTTAGTGCATTATTAACTTAATTCTTATATGTATATTAACAATTTTTAAACCATTGTTATTTAGAAGTGTGAATAGCACATTGAATAATTAAGGATTATATACTAAGCACAAAATACTAGTGCAGAAACGCTTATAATCACGCCTAAACCCAGCATCAATTATACAAGTTAGTAACTGTGTGCTATCAACTAAGGTGGTCAATTTCGTGATAAGAATGCGTATCGGTTGTATGATACACAAATACAGCCTTTATCAGTGTCAATGCAACTAGAGGTCGATATATTTAACTTGTATTGACTAAAAAGACAGAATATATTTTTATATTAGTAATGACATCAAAGTCAAGACAATTAGCTGATTGTTAGACCTAAACATTTTTTATTTCATTCCGCGATAAATGTGCAATTCAATTAACAGACAGCAAAATTATGAATTTAAAATGTATTATTTAAATGAATGTGTTGATGCTTAATTGATTTCTAAATTCGGTCTTCATCTCAAAATCAAAGATTCTACTCTCCCTCCTGTATTGTATACCAAAACTGCACACACATTCAAACAAACAGCAGGATCGTCTAATCTCTATCGAAATTTCTGACAACTATTTTGACAGCAATATAACAGGCCTCCAAAAAGTACAGTTACATTAACTATCACAGGAGTGGCATAAATGAAATACTAAAATATTCAAGTTCTGATTGCCATCTTAAGGTCTGGATCTCTTTCCCATCGTAGTAGCATAAAATCCTTTGATTTTTCTACAGGACCATCCGCCATACACAGCTTAATACAAGGCTTAAAGATCTTATTAAACGCTGTTTTTTTTCAAGAAGTACGGAATGATTAGCCGTGAACGAAATTACGTCATCATCATTGAATTTTAATCAGGTAATCAAAAAACACCACACCAATCAGAGATCATGGTTTGTTCGCAACCAGTACGAATCCTTACCAGTACCCAAGGATAATTTCGTATGAATTTCTTTTTTAATTTTGCCTTATTCACTTTTAATCAATTAAATACTTTTAATAAATACATCAAAAACTGTTTATCACCATACCGTTAATGTCTGTTGTGAACACAAGAGTCGCACAATTTGGACAAAAACTAAACTGAGTTAAACTTTGTATGCTTTGAATTTGTTTGTCTTTTGCAAACGATGTAGTAATGTTTTTTGCCTGACTATTGTACATATAGAGTGAGCAGGTTTATCGGACTTTTACTTATGGATTGCGATGACTTCACCTTTCCAATTGTCAACTACCTGTTCATCGACAGCAACATTCCAGCAGCTCCAGAGTATGGTGTGTACATTTCACAACTTATACGTTATTCTAGATCCTGCGATCGATATCCGATTTTCTAGACCGATTACTGATGTTGACTGATAAACTACTCAAACAAGGGTCTGTTGCACCCAGGTTGATGTTATCTCTCCAGAAGTTCTATGGTCGTCACCATGACTTAATTGATCGTTATGGAAAATCAATGTCTCAAATACGATCTGACATTTGCGCTTAGTCATAGGTATTGATTCTTATTCCTGGATTTAACTTTTCCCTAGACATGACAATGAGTAACCCGACGGGTGTCTAATAAGAGGCAGGCACTGCTTACTCGTCCAGAACACCTGAGTGCACCCATGGTTTTTATAAGGTTCGGGTTACTCTCTTTCTGTTTTTTATGTTTTTTTTTGTGTTGCGTTTGTCTTTATCCGGATTTGTCCCTTGACTTTTGGCTCTTGTTGTTCGGTCGGTTTTTTTTTTTTTTTTTTTTTTTTTTTTGCTATTTTTGTCTTTGACAGTTTTCTCGGTGTTCGGTATTTTGTTATGACCTTCATGTTTACTTCTAGATTTGAGCTATTGGGTTTCCCGAATTTTGCTATAAATGCATTTTTAGGGATGGGTCTGAATCTTTGGACGTCCGGGACATTTGTTAATGGTACAATTTACAGCAAGTTTCCACTGTGTTTTGGAAAGAAATTCACCATCAAGTATAAAGTTCATTAGATAATAATGCAAATCATATTTGAACAGTGTGTTGATGATATCGACAATGAATCCAATATATCGTCGTTTGTGGTTAATAAATGAGCAAAAAAGCCTATATAAAACTGATTTTGGAAAGATATTTATTATCTAACGTTAACAGTTTCTGTAGGAATATAAGGTTCTTTTGTCAAGACATGCAACTATTGGGTGAAGTCCGAGTAAGCTTTGACACATGTCGGATTTCGTTAATGGTTTTAAGTCAAGTTTGAATATAAAGAGTTGAAATTGGTTTAGGGTAGCGATTTCTCTAGATTTCATGTTCTGCTAAATTCAAATGGATTTTGGAGCAAGAACATCGTGATACAATTACATCAGTGGGGTTCATAAAAATTTTGTAAATTAACATACTTAAAAGAAGAGACTGTATATTACACTTAATAAAAACACGACTGTAGGCTAACAGGTTTATAGCTGTCTGTAGATGTTTAACATGTATTGTCATCTTTATAGATTAGAACAATTAAACCACGTTTCCATGGTGCAGAAAAGTGTCCTTTGAACTATCAAATGAAACAATGTTAAACATCACGCAACTCATACACCTCTGTAACGTAAATGCTCATGTTGTAGTCTATTATATACAGACGCTTTTCTTAATTTCAAGACAGTTCGCTGTCGATGGTATTGTAGGAGTCGTCTTTTTAAGCAATTTCCTGGTATATCTTTGAGGATGCTGGTTTAATGTGTTTTGTCATTAACATGCAGCATAAAAATATCAATTAATAGTATAATAATTGTAGTCTTTAAAACGGTCAATATGAAAAATAATGACATGAGATAACATATCGACCTCCAACTTCATTGTCGTCGATAGGTTCTCATGTCGATATTATTTCATATCGACCTAATTTAAAGGCTATAATGGTATACCTAATTTAAAGGCTATAATTGTATAATATACACATTTGTACATTGTCAGAAAATATATAATTTATTTGTATGAGCCATAGAAACAGGTAGAAATGCGAGGCTGTGACGAACATTTCTCTCCTCTGTTTTGCTGCGAGTACAAATAAACTTGATATTTTCTGACAAATGTACGAATATTCTACTTATCCTGCAAACATAAAATACATTTTAGACTGAAGAAAAATATGAGAAGTGAACTTCTAGCCAGTTTCAGACTTGAAATTATCGGCGGGTATTCTAGTGATACCCTGCCCAGAAAAACACATCGTTTAAATTACAGTTTTGGAAGCGAGGGGCCTCGGTGGCCGAGTGGATAAAGTAGTTCGTCTACTATTGATCACGTGGTCTGTCAACACTGAGATTGCGGGTTCGAGTCTCAATGCGGGCAGGGTGCGTTCGACTCCAATCTAAATAGACATGGATTGCCAGTTTTCCTACCGAAGGTCCCGGGTTTTCTCCGGGTACTCCAGCTTCCTCTCCCAATAAAAACTGGACGCCATGATATAGCTGAAAAATTGCTGAAAGTGGCGTTAAACAACATTCAAATAAACAAAACAAACTTGAATGAAGCGCAACTTTCGTTTGTCGATTTCGGGAATAATACAGTGTTCGCCTATATAACACATATGCGATCGGGTACATTAACTATAGGATTGAACACGATTTATCCGAAGCCTTTATCGATATGTTTGTGAGTGAGTTGATCTTTTTAATATACCGACAAATCCATGGAAAACGGTATTCGATCCTTATAATTCTTTAAAATTGCATTAGGAAATTAATTTGTCTAAGGTATTCTCAATTCCATGTTTCTTTTGTATTTTGGTTGCGGGATTTACCTGACGTATGAATATTTTGTTGATTTGTACGTATAAAATGTTATTCCACAAACCACCTTTTGATTCGAATAAAAATGAACACATAATTTAGCTTAAACTTTAATCTATAACATTTTTGTCTCTCGAACGACAACAAGAAAAGTTTTAAATTTAACAAATCAATATTTTCAATTCATCAAAAAAACTAATATTTCTTTATTTTATCGCTGTAGATATTGAATGCCACCATCATTGGTTACAAGATATTGAATGCCACCATATTAGTAACAGAAATTCATTCCGTTTAAAACTTTTACCAGAGGTAATCTTGTTCAATCAAATAAAAGTGTTTCTAAATTTGCATATCATATTAGAATTAGTTAGCAATAACACTGAACTCTTAACTTAAGCTCTGGAATAGATTTATATAAGTTTTATATACATTATATATCAGATTTATTCCAAAGAGTCTTCAATATGTGTTTATTTAATTCTGACATGCACTATAAGTCCTGACTATAGATTAAATATAGAGTTTAGAGTTATTGCTAAGTGTTGGACTCTCTGAGATGAAACTCTCAGTTACCGGAATAAGTCATGTCTTTTGTTACATTTTTGACATTATTAGAAAATGAAAATCTTGCTGTTGTGATTTACGTAATGTAATGTTTTTTCACCTACAAACTCTGTAAAACTAAATTTTAAAACCTTTTCAAATAGCCTGCGTACGCATGGAAGAATGGTTAATGTAACGAAAAGATGAAGCTACATAACGGAACGACAGAAGACCTAACCGTACTGTTCATAAAGAAAAGACGATAAAACATTAGGAAAAATAAAACTTCTTAACGAAAAGACGACAGATACCCGTAAAAAGGGTAGTTCATAAAAAAAGCCGAGAAAACATAACGACACGATAAAACTACATAACGAAAAGACGGAAAACAAACCTAAAGATGGAAGTTTAGAAAAAACACGAGAAAACAAGGAAAAGACGGAAGACAACCGTTAAGATGGAAGTTCGAGAAAATATAATGAAAATGTGAAACTACATAACGAAAGATAGAAGACAGCTGTACAGATGGAATTTTATAATGAAAAGACGAGAAAACATAACAAAACGATTAAAATACTTTACGAAAAAACGTAAGACATAACGGTAAAGATGGAATTAAATAAAGAAAAGACGAAAAAACATAACGAAAAGAGGAAACTACATAACGAAAAGATGAAAGACATAACCATAAAAATGGAAATTCATAAAGAAAAGACGAGAAACGATAGATATAACCATAAAAATGGAAGGACATACAGAAAAGAAAACAAAACGAAAAGATGAAACGGAAGACATAACCGTAAAGATGGAAGGACATACAGAAAAGACGAGAAAACAGAACGAAAAGATGAAAATACTTCACAAAAAGATAGATTACATAATCATAAAGAGGGATATTATGTGTCATAAAGAAAAAAGGTTCATAAGAAATGACAGAAACTACAGAACGTTATGGTATGATGAAAGTAATGTAAAATCAACTAACATTAGACAGTTTTGGCTGTCCATATAAGTTCCACTTGTGATAACAATTATCTTCCTTGTCGACAACTCCCCCGACTGATGACAAACAATACTAAGGTAGATTAATAAACAATTCGTGGCAAAATATTAAAATTATTATATATATATATATATATTCATATTAGTTGAGGTTTTTTACTTCAAGTTTTATTTATTTGATGTTGGTGTTTTACTTCCGTTTTCAATACAAGCCTATCAATAAAATATAAATAAGCAAAATAAATATGAAACACTTCTATTTTTATTATTTACTTTTAAAAAGTTTTATTGTACCGAATAATAAATTGAAGATTTTAATACAACCGCGAAATTTTCTAGTTTGTACACGTATATTGTGATTATCGGCTGTTAGCGGCGTCGCCATCGTCATCGTCGTTGGCTAGTACACTGTTTCGTTTCAGGGCTCTACATAAGATTTTGAATGCTTTAAGCTTTTTTTGTTGAATATTCGATGGGAATAATTGTCAGATTTTTTAAAGAGTCTTAAATAATATGTGTACATTTTTTCCTGTCTTGTCTTTATTGTTGTTATTAGGCTGGAAGGGCAGCACTTTTGTTTCTGATTCGGTTTCTCGTAATTGGCCACCTTTATAATATAATTGAAGTTTCCGCCAATTTTTTGTATTGTTCACTGGGCACTATTTACCTCATGAACAAATACAAATAATAATAATTGTAAATGTCAACAACTTAAAATAAAACCTATGTACACGTTAGCAAGAGTTTGAATAGCTGATTGTCGACGCAGATGACTACTAATTCGTTTGATATTTTATACGTGAAAGTTAGTATGATGTCAGCTCTTCAGTTGCCATATGCTACGCAATTCAAGGTGTTGCATCATGTTATTAACGCTAGATGTGTTATAATAGCGGTTAGTGACGTACTTAGCAGCTATTCGTTGCAACTATTGTTTTGTTTATGTCGTTGATATAGTAGTCCGATACAGAACAAGCATACTCTAGTGATGGTCTTACTAAAGACTTGTATGCTTGTTCTTTTACAGTTAAAGAGTCTTGTTGCTTTGTGGGCGACGTTGTTTACATGACTTTACCGTTTGAAGCCAGATTAGATAGTAACCACTAGTTATTTTGCTTAGTCCACATGTTATATTTTGTCGCCGTGTATATTTTATTGGTGTTTTGATTTTTGTTATTGATAGCACATTATTTTTTAGGCTGAGATATGTTCCATTACGTTTTTTACATGCCTAATTTATCAAGACCTTTATAGATTGAGTGTATTGCAGCCTGCATTATATTTGATTTGTTACGGCCACTTGTTACGGAGCAGTGACAAAACTTATGTTATCATTCACACTTAATTTGACTTGTAGTTCTAAAACTTTTGCTTTCTCGATTCACCTGGTGGTATTAAGTGGTCTGTAGGTTCTGTAGGTGGATCACATGTTTTCATTGGAATTCAAAACTCCAAGTTCACTTGGGCTATCCTATTTCCGAAATTATTTATTGTTTGATAAATTGTTCTTGTTCGCTGGACATCAACTAACCAAGAATTCTAGTAAGTGGGTTTTTTCTACAGAAAGTTGAAGAAATTTATATCATTTTTCTTTTTTACAGCGCATTTGTAAATCTTCTATTAACAATGGCATGTGCAGAAGTAGTACAAGAATCATTGCTTGTAGCAGCCATTGATTTCGGCACCACATTTTCTGGTTATGCATTTCAAACTAGAGAGGATTTTAAGGAGGATCCCTTAAGAATACAAGCATTTATCTGGACTACTGGTTCTAATGCAGGATTGTCACTGAAGACCCCAACGTGTGTCCTCTTTGACCCTTCACAGAAGTTTCATTCCTTTGGATTAGAAGCAGAGGACAAATATACGGAACTGGCTCAAGGAGATGACCATCAAAATTGGTATTACTTCAGATGGTTTAAAATGAATTTGTACAGAACCGAGGTAGATATAATTTAAAAGTTATTATTGTTGCAGAGCCCAAACATGTTTTGTATGATAAAAGAAGTTTCCATTAATTAGCGTTTGTCTTACTTATCAGTCAATTGAAACAATGGCTTGTCAATCATAGTAATTTAAATATTAATACATGTTTTCAAAAGTAAATAAAAAATATTCACAAAAGTAAATACGTGTTTGTATGTTAAAATAAATATAACTTCATAACATATGTATTAATCAAAACTATTAAAAGTTATTTAAAATCATGTCAAAAGCATTATTATAGACACATACATGTATTTTTAAACTTTTCAAGTTTTTGCTTATAAAACGCCTCTTTGGTCGGGATCAACAAATGAGCTTTGGGATGGCCAAGTTCTTTTATAAGAACTTCTGATAAAGTGGCATCCATATTGCTTGATCACTATCATAAATCATTAGGTAATATCTTGATAGTATCTGCTTGCCAGCATTATCTTTCACAATGTTTCCACTTTTCCGTCTATATCACTTTTATTCCTGCAACTCGAATATGACACCAATTTTCCTTTCAGCACAAGAATTTGCGACAACTAAGTCAATTTTAATTTCAAAATTATAAATATAACATAACTTGTGCAGCAACATTCCAGTTTCTTCTGTCTATATTGTGTTTATATTTCTCAATTGAGCAGGGGGCTCGGTTGCCAAGTGGCTAAGGTAGTTCGTCTACTATTGATTATTTGGTCTGTTCATTTTGCTGGTCTCACAGCGGGCAGGTGCAATCGACTCCAATCTTAATTTGCCAGTTTTCTTGGACGCCATTATATAGCTGAAAAATGGGTGAGAGTGGTGTTAAACCGTATTCAAACAAACAAACAAATTATATTATTGCAGATATTTTTCCCAATTATTGGGATGCGATGAATTTGATACACCTATAACTGACTAGTGGTCTTTGATACCCAACCCTTTTCATCAACACACCAACTCACAACACTGAAGTTATGAAATTATGAAAGCGGAAAGTTAAGCAAGCCATAAAACCTGGTTTAACCCACCATTTCTTTTGAAATGCCTGTACCAAGTCAGGACCATTGCTGTAGTTACTATATTTTTTGTTGTCGGTTCTCAAATTGCCTGGTTTCTTTATTTCGATTTGAGGATTGTCTTTTTGGACAACTTCCTTGGAGTTCAGTATTTTGTTATTATCTTCAATTATATGTAACTTAAGCAACAACTTCAATTACATGCATTAAGTGCTCATATATATTTTTAGGCCATTCCGCGTGACTTAACTCTAAGGGATGACCCGGATAACACTTACCGGCCATAAAAGTTATTTCTGAGAGCATAAATTATCTAAGAGAACATTTGATGAAACAACTAATTAACAAAGGAATATTAAACCTTATTATTAAACCTAACGAGATTTCTTGGGTATTAACTGTTCCTGCTATATGGAGTGATGCTGCCAAACAGTTTATGAGAGAAGCAGCGGTCAAGGTAAGAAGTGTTATAAAAAACCGTTGAATTTTCTATCATCCAACCTTGTTTAGACTTTGCGTGGGTATTGAAAATCTATTTATATATTCAATAAATTGAATTTCTTCCATTACAACCTCAACTTTCCGCATTTTACTTTCATTTTGAACAAATATATACGTGATACGTGACTTTCCCTCTACGCGCGCTAATTTATTGATGTACCCATCTACGACAAAAAGAGTGTACGAATGTGTAAATATAAAAGACAATCTTTTATAATACCTGGAGCTACGTAATACTACGATAAGGGTATCACCTCTGCCACACAATCTTAAGCTTTACATAATGGCTGCTGCTAGATGCCCAACATTATTAAAAACACATTTTTGATAATGTACTGCATATATAACTAATAAGCTCGTATGGTACATCTATCTAGTACTATATGCTGTTTGTAAACAACGATCCTTTTCCTGAAACTAATCTCAATCCCGAAGAAGTTGTTCCAAATTTTTATACTAGTATCCATGATGTTTTGAATATACCTTAATTGAAAAAAAAACATACCAAATGTAAACGCAACATATGCTTGATGTTTCGTTTTATTACGTTTTCTTTAATTCAGATTAAAAATAATAGTAGAATCCCGACATCAGGTGTGGCAGACATGCTATTTAGCGTAGTATTATGAAGTGTGAAACGGAACGCAAATGACATCGCCTCTGAAGTCGTAATGTGTCTTGTTTCATTAATCAGCTCATATAATGCTTTGCGTTACTTAGACGGTACATTAGTTTAGAAATGACATTAACTGATCTAGATTAAAAGTAAGAGGACTATTTTAAACGACAAAGATATAGAAAAAGCGATTTATGCATAATATAACCGTACGAAATCCACTGTTTTGCATATGGAGCCCTCTTGAAGTCTCGTGTTAACAGCAAAGTCTTAAAAAGATGTTGGACGGCAGAGGGTTCTACATTGTCGTTTTAAGAATAATTAATGGTTCATTTTCCTTCCTATAATTGTGTCCTGATAGATGTGAACATCTGCTCATTACCTGACTCACTGTTTTTTTAAACAGAAACAAATGGCTTATGAGTAATTACGTTCTCATGTGCTAAAATCTTGGTGGACAAACTTTCTTAACTTTCGCATGTAGATAGTTTACTTTAACGACTATCCTGAGGCAAGGATTTTCCGCCTTCCTTTGACGGCATTGTTCGTTTAATCAAATAAAGGTTTGTATTGTCCATATTACTGACAGAAGTATTGCTCGAGGCTAATGAAGATGACAAGTGACCAGATTTTCTACCCATAACCACTGAAAAACGTAGGTACAGCCATCTTGAAAAAAAATCTAACAAAGAAACAATAACACAATTTAACAAAATCCCTTAAAGAATAGAAAAACACTCCACAAAAAATGCTTCTTATTCCAAACAGCAAAAAATTTCTCTCAAACAAGAATACAAAATAACCAAAGAAAACTTTAATCAGAGCACTGAAAAACACGTCCTATCCCTACCAAGGATAAATACGTGTTACAGATGGGAAGCGTTATACTACCCACAAGAATTGACAATTTGTAGCTGATATTAGTCATATTTGTTACAGGGTGGCATTCCAAATAGGCAGTTAATACTAGCACTCGAACCAGAAGCAGCATCAATTTTCTGTAAGCATATACCAAGTGAAAGAATGGTTGTTAGCGACCAATCTTGTTTGGATGCTTTTTCAGCTGGAACCAAATATCTTATTCTGGACGCTGGGGGTATGCACATTTTTGTTTATTTTCTAATACGATGTACATATATGTTTATTTTTCTAATTCTCTGTGTATTTTTATAATTTTAAATTTATAAAATAGTTTTTTTCGTAATGGTTTCTTCTTAGATGGAATTGTCCATGTTTGTTTAGACTAGTGTTTCTACCATTTTGATATTTTATGACTTGTATCCTACAATAAGTGTTAATTATTTTTAGGATCATACATTAGAGCACAATAGTTAATTAAAATAAAGACGTTAAAAAATGATAATGAAACACTGAGTTTGTATTAAAAAAAGAACAAAAGCATATCTATAGCTATGTTTATTTGTTGATAATATGCAAGAACTAAGATTTATATTTAAAGGTGGTACCATAGACATAACTGTTCAGGAAGTCCAAGATGATGACAGTATCAAACAGCTGTATATGGCAAATGGAGGGGACTGGGGAGGGACCAAAGTAGACCAAGCATTTGAGGAACTTATACAGGAAATAGTAGGTGCACCAGCCGTTCAGCAGTTTCGAAAAAATGACAAAGCTGGTCATCTTGACCTTCTCAGAGAATTTGAGATAAAAAAACGGGGCATTAAACCTCACCAGACTTCGAAAGTTATGTTCAGATTACCAGTTTCCTTAAAAGAGGCACACGAAAAACTAAATGGATGCAATATAGAAGAATCACTGTCTCGATCATCACACATAGTAACATTAGATAGAGACAAGCTTAGGATGGAACCAGACTCGGCTCGTAAACTCTCTAAATCTCCTTGCGATAACATAACCAGTCATCTTTTAAAAATATTTGCTGACCCCAAAGTTAAAGGCACGAACACAATTTTAATGGTAGGCGGGTTTTCAGAATCACCCATGTTACGTAATGCGGTTGAAAAAGCGTTTCCAGACAAGATAATAATCATCCCTCAAGAAGCTGGACTGGCCGTGTTAAAGGGAGCAGTATTGTTTGGATTTGAGCCAATGATAATTTCAACAAGAATATGTAAAGCAACTTACGGAATTAAGACTAACTCACAATTTGAAGAGGGCAAAGACCCAGAAGACAAAAAGGTTCTAATAGAAGGTGATGTGTGATGCTCTGACCGCTTTCATAAGCATGTTGCAAAAGGCCAACCAGTTGGAATAAACGAAGAATTCGAAGAAAAAGTGTGCGTTCCTGTCCAATCAAATCAAACTGCCATGGGAATCGAGATTTGGACATCAGAAGAGAAGCCAAACCCACGATTCACCTTTGAAGATGGCTGTAAACGTCATGGTAAGCTTACAGTTCAAATGCCTGATATAGCAGGAGGAACGAAACGCGAGATTGGAGTAAAGATGATTTTTTGGCAAAACAGAATTGGAGGTTAGGGCTACGAATAAACGAACTGGTGAGGCGACAATTGCCAAATTTGATTTTTTGTGTTAATATTGAATGTGTCAAGCATGCAAAGCATAAAGATGCCTTTATTATATTTGGATTATGTGACATTTAAATCATATATAAATTACTAGTCATAAAATGTATACACAAAACGATAATATGATGTTTATTAAAAAGTATAATTAAAAATAAAAACTTTTTTTTTCTCACACAGTTTTGACAGAGCAACGAATCTAGTACAATTTGACTTTGATGTGATCTTTAGATAAACACACCCTCAATGTCCGGTGGGATCGGACTTTGTCGTGATCTACAGATAAAACACATCCTCAATGTCCGGTGAGATCGGACTTTGACACGCTCTACAGATAAAACTCATCCTCAATGTCCGGTGAGATCGGACTTTGTCGTGATCTACAGATAAAACACATCCTCAATGTCCGGTGAGATCGGACTTTGACACGCTCTACAGATAAAACTCATCCTCAATGTCCGGTGAGATCGGACTTTGTCGTGATCTACAGATAAAACACATCCTCAATGTCCGGTGAGATCGGACTTTGACACGCTCTACAGATAAAACTCATCCTCAATGTCCGGTGAGATCGGACTTTGACGCGATCTACAGATAAAACAAATTCTCAATGTCCGGTGATATCGGACTTTGACGCGCTCTACAGATAAAACAAATCCTCGATGTCCGGTAAGATCGGACTTTGACGTGATCTACACATAAAACAAATTCTCAATGTCGGGAAAGATCTTACTTTGACGCGAAATACAGAAAAAACAAATTCTCAATGTCCGATCTGATCGGACATTGACGCGATCTTTATCCTGAGTGAGTTATCGCACTTTGACGCTATCTATAAAAATATAACAAATTCTCAATGTCCGGTAAGATCTGACTTTGACGCGAGTTACAGATAAAACAAATCCTTAATGCCCGCTGAGATCGGACTTTGACACGATCTACAGATAAAACAAATTATCAATGTCGGTGAGATTGTACTTTGACGCGATCTACAGACAAAACAAATTCTCAATGTCCGGCAAGATCGGACTTTGACGCTATTTATATCTTCAATGAGTTGTCGGACGCAATCTAATAGATAAAACAAATCCTCAGTTAGTTTGGAAATCTCATGTGATCAATGTGAAATTCTTCCACTTTATCGATCTATACTCTGATTGTCCTCATATCAAAGAATACCCTGATAGTCCTCATATTTAAAGTTCTTCAAAGAAATTATTCCTTTTATACAAAAAGGGATATTTAGTTTCAGTATTTAGTTCCAGTTAGACATACATGTTGTATAACCTACTCTGTTGAGACCCGCTTTGATTCTGCATTTAAGACAAGATATTTTCAAAATATAAATGGGTACGTACCGACTTTCTTTGGTGAAGCAGAATATACTCGCCCTGTCGAAATATTAAAAAGTTTTGAATAAAAATTTGAAAATTTATTAATAAATTGAAGATGAATTTCAAACAGGACATTAATAAATTAAAATGCACAATTAACAACCACGACTCGCCAAAAATACAAGCGATTTACCTTAATAAAAAGTTTCATAATACCAAACTAAAAGGACATGGTATTTTTCTACCTTGCATAATAAACGGCGTTAAAGTGCTTTTTATTATTCTATATGTCCCATTCTGGCAATAACCTAGGCTGAAAAGGCCTGCTGTAATGGTTTCTATATAAGGCTAACTTCTCAAAGCTACAACACAAAATTATTATACATCGAAATATTAGGTTATGTGTTCAAAAAAGCTTCTTATAAGTAAGCCATTATTTTCTGCTGCTGAATAGGAAACTGCTTTAAATAGGAATTGTAATATAATGGATGAGGTCTTCACTTCGGCTTCCACTGGGACTTATAATAGAATAGATGAGGTCTTCACTTCGGCTTCCATTGGGACTTACAATAGAATGGATGAGGTCTTCACTTCGGCTTCCACTGGGACTTATAATAGAATGGATAAGGTCTTCACTTCGGCTTCCACTGGGACTTATAATAGAATGGATGAGGTCTTCACTTCGGCTTCCATTGGGACTTACAATAGAATGGATGAGGTCTTCACTTCGGCTTCCACTGGGACGTAATAGAATGGATGAGGTCTTCACTTCGGTTTTTACTGGCACTTGTAATAGAATGGATGAGGTCTTCACTTCGGCTTTTACTGGCACTTGTAATAGAATGGATGAGGTCTTCACTTCGGCTTTTACTGGCACTTGTAATAGAATGGATGAGGTCTTCACTTCGGCTTGCACTGGGACTTGTAATAGAATGGATGAGGTCTTCACTTCGGCTTTAATTTGGACTTATAATAGAACGGATGAGGTCTTCACTTCGGCTTCCACTGGGACTTGTAATAGAATGGATGAGGTCTTCACTTCGACTTCCATTGTGACTTATACTTATAATAGAACGGATGAGGTCTTCACTTCGGCTTCTATTGGGACTTATAATAGAATGGATGAGGTCTTCACTTCGGCTTCAATTGTGACTTATAATAGAACGGATGAGGTCTTCACTTCGGCTTTCACTGGGACTTGTAATAGAATGGATGAGGTCTTCACTTCGGCTTCCATTGTGACTTATACTTATAATAGAACGGATGATATCTTCACTTCGGCTTCCATTGGGACTTATAATAGAATGCATGAGGTCTTCACTTCCGCTTCCATTGGGACTTATAATAGAACGGATGAGGTCTTCACTTCGGCTTCCATTGGGACTTATAATAAAATGGATGAGGTCTTCACTTCGGCTTCAATTGTGACTTATAAATGAACGAATGAGGTCTTCACTTCCGCTTCCATTGGGACTTATAATAGAATGGATGAGGTCTTCACTTCGGCTTCCACTGGGACTTATAATAGAATGGATAAGGTCTTCACTTCGGCTTTAATTGGGACTTATAATAGAACGGATGAGGTCTTCACTTCGGCTTCCACTGGGACTTGTAATAGAATGGATGAGGTCTTCACTTCGACTTCCATTGTGACTTATACTTATAATAGAACGGATGAGGTCTTCACTTCGGCTTCTATTGGGACCTATAATAGAATGGATGAGGTCTTCACTTCGGCTTCAATTGTGACTTATAATAGAACGGATGAGGTCTTCACTTCGGCTTCCACTGGGACTTGTAATAGAACGGATAAGGTCTTCACTTCGGCTTCCATTGGGACTTATAATAGAACGGATGAGGTCTTCACTCCGGCTTCCACTGGGACTTGTAATAGAATGGATGAGGTCTTCACTTCGGCTTCCATTGTGACTTATACTTATAATAGAACGGATGAGGTCTTCACTTCGGCTTCCATTGGGACTTATAATAGAATGGATGAGGTCTTCACTTCGGCTTCCATTGGGACATATAATAGAACGGATGAGGTCTTCACTTCGGCTTTAATTGGGACTTATAATAGAACGGATGAGGTCTTCACTTCGGCTTCCATTGGGACTTGTAATAGAATGGATGAAGTCTTCACTTCGGCTTCCATTGTGACTTATACTTATAATAGAACGGATGAGGTCTTCACTTCGGCTTCCATTGGGACTTATAATAAAATGGATGAGGTCTTCACTTCGGCTTCAATTGTGACTTATAATAGAACGGATGAGGTCTTCACTTCGGCTTCCACTGGGACTTGTAATAGAATGGATGAGGTCTTCACTTCGGCGTCCATTGTGACTTATACTTTTAATAGAACGGATGAGGTCTTCACTGCGGCTTCCATTGTGATCTGTAATAGAATGGATGCGGTCTTCACTTCGGTTTCCACTGGGACTTGTAATAGAACGGATGAGGTCTTCACTTAGGCTTCCATTGGGACTTATAATAGAATGGATGAGGTCTTCACTTTCACTGGGACCTGTAATAGAATGGATGAGGTCTTCACTTCGGCCTCCATTGTGACTTAAAATAGAACGGATGAGGTTCTCACTTCGACTGGGACTTGTAATAGAATGGATGATGTCTTCAATTCGGCTTACATTGGGACTTATAATAGAATGGATGAGGTCTTCGCTTCGGCTTCCATTGGGACTTATAATAGAATGGATGAGGTCTTCACTTCGACTTCCATTGTGACTTATACTTATAATAGAACGGATGAGGTCTTCACTTCGGCTTCCATTGGGACTTATAATAGAATGGATGTCTTCACTTCGGCTTCCATTGGGACTTATAACAGAATAGATGAGGTCTTCACTTGGGCTTCCACTGGGACTAATAATAGAATGGATGAGGTCTTCACTTCGGCTTCCATTGGGACTTATAATAGAATGGATGAGGTCTTCACTTCGGCTTCCATTGGGACTTATAATAGAATAGATGAGGTCTTCACTTGGGCTTCCACTGGGACTAATAATAGAATGGATGAGGTCTTCACTTCGGCTTTAATTGGGACTTATAATAGAACGGATGAGGTCTTCACTTCGGCTTCCATTGGGACTTATAATAAAATGGATGAGGTCTTCACTTCGGCTTCAATTGTGACTTATAAATGAACGAATGAGGTCTTCACTTCCGCTTCCATTGGGACTTATAATAGAATGGATGGGGTCTTCACTTCGGCTTCCACTGGGACTTATAATAGAATGGATAAGGTCTTCACTTCGGCTTTAATTGGGACTTATAATAGAACGGATGAGGTCTTCACTTCGGCTTCCACTGTGACTTGTAATAGAATGGATGAGGTCTTCACTTCGACTTCCATTGTGACTTATACTTATAATAGAACGGATGAGGTCTTCACTTCGGCTTCTATTGGGACTTATAATAGAATGGATGAGGTCTTCACTTCGGCTTCAATTGTGACTTATAATAGAACGGATGAGGTCTTCACTTCGGCTTCCACTGGGACTTCTAATAGAATGGATGAGGTCTTCACTTCGGCTTCCATTGTGACTTATACTTATAATAGAACGGATGATATCTTCACTTCGGCTTCCATTGGGACTTATAATAGAATGCATGAGGTCTTCACTTCCGCTTCCATTGGGACTTATAATGGAACGGATGAGGTCTTCACTTCGGCTTCCATTGGGACTTATAATAAAATGGATGAGGTCTCCACTTCGGCTTCAATTGTGACTTATAAATGAACGAATGAGGTCTTCACTTCCGCTTCCATTGGGACTTATAATAGAATGGATGAGGTCTTCACTTCGGCTTCCACTGGGACTTATAATAGAATGGATAAGGTCTTCACTTCGGCTTTAATTGGGACTTATAATAGAACGGATGAGGTCTTCACTTCGGCTTCCACTGGGACTTGTAATAGAATGGATGAGGTCTTCACTTCGACTTCCATTGTGACTTATACTTATAATAGAACGGATGAGGTCTTCACTTCGGCTTCTATTGGGACTTATAATAGAATGGATGAGGTCTTCACTTCGGCTTCAATTGTGACTTATAATAGAACGGATGAGGTCTTCACTTCGGCTTCCACTGGGACTTGTAATAGAACGGATAAGGTCTTCACTTCGGCTTCCATTGGGACTTATAATAGAATGGATGAGGTCTTCACTCCGGCTTCCACTGGGACTTGTAATAGAATGGATGAGGTCTTCACTTCGGCTTCCATTGTGACTTATACTTATAATAGAACGGATGAGGTCTTCACTTCGGCTTCCATTTGGACTTATAATAGAATGGATGAGGTCTTCACTTCGGCTTCCATTGGGACATATAATAGAACGGATGAGGTCTTCACTTCGGCTTTAATTGGGACTTATAATAGAACGGATGAGGTCTTCACTTCGGCTTCCACTGGGACTTGTAATAGAATGGATGAGGTCTTCACTTCGACTTCCATTGTGACTTATACTTATAATAGAACGGATGAGGTCTTCACTTCGGCTTCTATTGGGACTTATAATAGAATGGATGAGGTCTTCACTTCGGCTTCAATTGTGACTTATAATTGAACGGATGAGGTCTTCACTTCCGCTTCCATTGGGACTTATAACAGAATGGATGAGGTCTTCACTTCGGCTTTAATTGGGACTTATAATAGAACGGATGAGGTCTTCACTTCGGCTTCCATTGGGACTTATAATAGAATGGATGAGGTCTTCACTTCGGCTTCAATTGTGACTTATAATAGAACGGATGAGGTCTTCACTTCGGCTTCCATTGGGACTTATAATAGAATGTATGAGGTCTTCACTTCCGCTTCCATTGGGACTTATAATAGAATGGATGAGGTTTTCCCTTCGGCTTCCATTGGGACTTATAATAGAATGGATGAGGTCTTCACTTCGGCTTCCACTGGGACATAAAAGAATGGATGAGGTCTTCACTTCGGCTTCCACTGGGACATATTAGAATGGATGAGGTACTTCGGTTTCCACTGGGACTTGTAATAGAATGGATGAGGTCTTCACTTCGGCTTCCACTGGGACTTATAATAGAATGGATGAGGTCTACACTTCGGCTTCCATTGTGACTTATACTTATAATAGACCGGATGAGGTCTTCACTTCGGCTTCCATTGGGACTTATAATAGAATGGATGAGGTCTTCACTTCGGCTTCAATTGTGACTTATAATAGAACGGATGAGGTCTTCACTTCGGCTTCCACTGGGACTTGTAATAGAATGGATGAGGTCTTCACTTCGGCGTCCATTGTGACTTATACTTTTAATAGAACGGATGAGGTCTTCACTTCGGCTTCCATTGTGATCTGTAATAGAATGGATGCGGTCTTCACTTCGGTTTCCACTGGGACTTGTAATAGAACGGATGAGGTCTTCACTTAGGCTTCCATTGGGACTTATAATAGAATGGATGAGGTCTTCACTTTCACTGGGACCTGTAATAGAATGGATGAGGTCTTCACTTCGGCCTCCATTGTGACTTAAAATAGAACGGATGAAGTTCTCACTTCGACTGGGACTTGTAATAGAATGGATAATGTCTTCAATTCGGCTTACATTGGGACTTATAATAGAATGGATGAGGTCTTCGCTTCGGCTTCCATTGGGACTTATAATAGAATGGATGAGGTCTTCACTTCGACTTCCATTGTGACTTATACTTATAATAGAACGGATGAGGTCTTCACTTCGGCTTCCATTGGGACTTATAATAGAATGGATGTCTTCACTTCGGCTTCCATTGGGACTTATAATAGAATAGATGAGGTCTTCACTTGGGCTTCCACTGGGACTAATAATAGAATGGATGAGGTCTTCACTTCGGCTTCCATTGGGACTTATAATAGAATGGATGAGGTCTTCACTTCGGCTTCCATTGGGACTTATAATAGAATAGATGAGGTCTTCACTTGGGCTTCCACTGGGACTAATAATAGAATGGATGAGGTCTTCACTTCGGCTTTAATTGGGACTTATAATAGAACGGATGAGGTCTTCACTTCGGCTTCCATTGGGACTTATAATAAAATGGATGAGGTCTTCACTTCGGCTTCAATTGTGACTTATAAATGAACGAATGAGGTCTTCACTTCCGCTTCCATTGGGACTTATAATAGAATGGATGAGGTCTTCACTTCGGCGTCCACTGGGACTTATAATAGAATGGATAAGGTCTTCACTTCGGCTTTAATTGGGACTTATAATAGAACGGATGAGGTCTTCACTTCGGCTTCCACTGGGACTTGTAATAGAATGGATGAGGTCTTCACTTCGACTTCCATTGTGACTTATACTTATAATAGAACGGATGAGGTCTTCACTTCGGCTTCTATTGGGACTTATAATAGAATGGATGAGGTCTTCACTTCGGCTTCAATTGTGACTTATAATAGAACGGATGAGGTCGTCACTTCGGCTTCCACTGGGACTTGTAATAGAATGGATGAGGTCTTCACTTCGGCTTCCATTGTGACTTATACTTATAATAGAACGGATGATATCTTCACTTCGGCTTCCATTGGGACTTATAATAGAATGCATGAGGTCTTCACTTCCGCTTCCATTGGGACTTATAATAGAACGGATGAGGTCTTCACTTCGGCTTCCATTGGGACTTATAATAAAATGGATGAGGTCTTCACTTCGGCTTCAATTGTGACTTATAAATGAACGAATCAGGTCTTCACTTCCGCTTCCATTGGGACTTATAATAGAATGGATGAGGTCTTCACTTCGGCTTCCACTGGGACTTATAATAGAATGGATAAGGTCTTCACTTCGGCTTTAATTGGGACTTATAATAGAACGGATGAGGTCTTCACTTCGGCTTCCACTGGGACTTGTAATAGAATGGATGAGGTCTTCACTTCGACTTCCATTGTGACTTATACTTATAATAGAACGGATGAGGTCTTCACTTCGGCTTCTATTGGGACTTATAATAGAATGGATGATGTCTTCACTTCGGCTTCAATTGTGACTTATAATAGAACGGATGAGGTCTTCACTTCGGCTTCCACTGGGACTTGTAATAGAACGGATAAGGTCTTCACTTCGGCTTCCATTGGGACTTATAATAGAATGGATGAGGTCTTTACTTCGGCTTGGGACTTATAATAGAATGGATGAGGTCTTCACTTCGGCTTCCATTGTGACTAGTAACAGAATGGATGAGGTCTTCACTTCGGCTTCCATTGGGACTTGTAATAGAATGAATGAGGTCTTCAATTCTGCTTCCACTGGGACTTGTAATAGAACGAATGAGGTCTTCACTTCGGCTTCCATTGTGATCTGTAATAGAATGGATGAGGTCTTCACTTAGGCTTCCATTGGGACTTATAATAGAATGGATGAGGTCTTCACTTTCACTGGGACCTGTAATAGAATGGATGAGGTCTTCACTTCGGCCTCCATTGTGACTTAAAATAGAACGGATGAGGTTCTCACTTCGACTGGGACTTGTAATAGAATGGATGAGGTCTTCAATTCGGCTTACATTGGGACTTATAATAGAATGGATGAGGTTTTCACTTCGACTGGAAATTGTAATAGAATGGATGAGGTCTTCACTTCGGGTTCCATTAGGACTTATAATAGAATGGATGAGATCTTTACTTCGGCTTCCATTATGACTTATAATAGAATGGATGAGGTCATCACTTCGGCTTCCATTGGGACCTGTAATAGAATGGATGAGGTCTTCACTTCGGCTGACATTGGGACTTATAATAGAATGGATGAGGTCTTCACTTCGGCTTCCATTGGGACTTGTAATAGAATGGATGAGGTCTCCACTTCGGCTTCCATTGTGACTTGCAACAGAATGGATGAGGTCTTCACTTCGGCTTCCATTGAGACTTGTAATAGAATGGATGAGGTCTTCACTTCGGCTTGCACTGGGACTTGTAATAGAACGGATGAGGTCTTCACTTCGGCTTCCATTGAGACTTGTAACAGAATGGATGAGGTCTTCACTTGGGCGTCCACCGGGACTTGTAATAGAATGGATGAGGTCTTCATTTCGGCTTCCATTGTGACTTATAATAGAATGGATGAGGTCTTCACTTCGGCTTCCAATAGAATAGATGAGGTCTTCACTTCGGCTTCCACTGGGATTTGTAATAGAACGGATGAGGTCTTCACTTCAGCTTCCATTGGGACTTATAATAGAATGGATGAGGTCTTCACTTCGGCTTCCTTTGGGACTTATAATAGAATGGATGAGGTCTTCACTTGCGCTTCCATTGGACTTATAATAGAATGGATGAGGTCTTCACTTCGGCTTCCATTGGGACTTATAATAGAACGGATGAGGTATTCACTTCGGCTTCCATTGGGACTTATAATAGAATGGATGAGGACTTTACTTCGGCTTCCATTGTGATATGTAATAGGATTGATGCGGTCTTCACTTAGGCTTCCACTGGGACTTGTAATAGAACGGTTGAGGTCTTCACTTAGGCTTCCATTGTGACTTATAATAGAATGGATGAGGTCTTCACTTTCACTGGGCCCTGTAACAGAATGGATGAGGTCTTCACTTCGGCCTCCATTGTGACTTAAAATAGAACGGATGAGGTTCTCACTTCGACTGGGACTTGTAATAGATGAGGTCTTTACTTCGGCTTCCTTTATGACTTATAATAGAATGGATGAGGTCTTCACTTCGGCTTCCATTGGGACTTGTAATAGAATGGATGAGGTCTTCACTTCGGCTTCCATTGTGACTTGTAACAGAATGGATGAGGTCTTCACTTCGGCTTCCATTGAGACTTGTAATAGAATGGATGAGGTCTTCACTTCGGCTTCCACTGGGACTTGTAATAGAACGGATGAGGTCTTCACTTCGGCTTCCATTGAGACTTGTAACAGAATGGATGAGGTCTTCAGTTCGGCTTCCATTGTGACTTGTAATAGAATGGATGAGGTCTTCACTTGGGCGTCCACCAGGACTTGTAATAGAATGGATGAGGTCTTCACTTCGGCTTCCATTGTGACTTATAATAGAATGGATGAGGTCTTCACTTCGGCTTCCATTGGGACTTATAATAGAATGGATGAGGTCTTCACTTGGGCGTCCACCAGGACTTGTAATAGAATGGATGAGGTCTTCACTTCGGCTTCCATTGTGACTTATAATAGAATGGATGAGGTCTTCACTTCGGCTTCCATTGGGACTTATAATAGAATGGATGAGGTCTTCACTTGCGCTTCCATTGGGACTTATAATAGAATGGATGAGGTCTTCACTTCGGCTTCCATTGGGACTTATAATAGAACGGATGAGGTATTCACTTCGGCTTCCATTGGGACTTATAATAGAATGTATGAGGTCTTTACTTCGGCTTCCATTGCGATCTGTAATAGAATGGATGCGGTCTTCACTTAGGCTTCCACTGGGACTTGTAATAGAACGGTTGAGGTCTTCACTTAGGCTTCCATTGTGACTTATAATAGAATGGATGAGGTCTTCACTTTCACTGGGCCCTGTAACAGAATGGATGAGGTCTTCACTTCGGCCTCCATTGTGACTCAAAATAGAACGGATGAGGTTCTCACTTCGACTGGGACTTGTAATGGATGAGGTCTTTACTTCGGCTTCCTTTATGACTTATAATAGAATGGATGAGGTCTTCACTTCGGCTTCCATTGGGACTTGTAATAGAATGGATGAGGTCTTCACTTCGGCTTCCATTGTGACTTGTAACAGAATGGATGAGGTCTTCACTTCGGCTTCCATTGAGACTTGTAATAGAATGGATGAGGTCTTCACTTCGGCTTCCACTGGGACTTGTAATAGAACGGATGAGGTCTTCACTTCGGCTTCCATTGTGACTTGTAATAGAATGGATGAGGTCTTCACTTGGGCGTCCACCAGGACTTGTAATAGAATGGATGAGGTCTTCACTTCGGCTTCCATTGTGACTTATAATAGAATGGATGAGGTCTTCACTTCGGCTTCCATTGGGACATATAATAGAATGGATGAGGTCTTCACTCGGGCGTCCACCAGGACTTGTAATAGAATGGATGAGGTCTTCACTTCGGCTTCCATTGTGACTTATAATAGAATGGATGAGGTCTTCACTTCGGCTTCCATTGGGACTTATAATAGAATGGATGAGGTCTTCACTTGCGCTTCCATTGGGACTTATAATAGAATGGATGAGGTCTTCACTTCGGCTTCCATTGGGACTTATAATAGAACGGATGAGGTATTCACTTCGGCTTCCATTGGGACTTATAATAGAATGGATGAGGTCTTTACTTCGGCTTCCTTTGTGATCTGTAATAGAATGGATGCGGTCTTCACTTAGGCTTCCACTGGGACTTGTAATAGAACGGATGAGGTCTTCACTTATGCTTCCATTGGGACTTATAATAGAATGGATGAGGTCTTCACTTTCACTGGGACCTGTAACAGAATGGATGCGGTCTTCACTTAGGCTTCCATAGAGACTTGTAATAGAATGGATGAGGTCTTCACTTCGGCTTCCACTGGGACTTGTAATAGAACGGATGAGGTCTTCACTTCGGCTTCCATTGAGACTTGTAACAGAATGGATGAGGTCTTCAGTTCGGCTTCCATTGTGACTTGTAATAGAATGGATGAGGTCTTCACTTGGGCGTCCACCAGGACTTGTAATAGAATGGATGAGGTCTTCACTTCGGCTTCCATTGTGACTTATAATAGAATGGATGAGGTCTTCACTTCGGCTTCCATTCGGACTTATAATAGAATGATGAGGTCTTTACTTCGGCCTCCACTGGGACTTGTAATAGAATGGATGAGGTCTTCACTTCGGCTTCCATTGGGACTTATAATAGATTGGATGAGGTCTTCACTTCGTGTTGTGTGGTGTTTACGTGAAATTTGTTTATAGCTATGCACAGTGTCCTACAAATGACTCGGGATCTATTGCTGTCGCGACCTTTAGCGACTCTGTTCCAGTTTTGTTGATTAACACGGCATGTGCCACTTGTAAAGAAGAACGTGTTTTCCCATTCCGGTCTTCCACAGTTTTTACTGAAGCTTACGCTTTTGCCCATTGATTGCTGTGTGTTTAGTTAATTTTAACAATATATTGACCACATACATGTGAATAATTTCTTTTCTGTAAACAGTAAAACACAATAATATAATCATTCGAATTCTTAATTACACGGTTATAGTGTAATATTTTAATTGTAATTTACGGTAAGCTACACACAGAGTCATAAGGTTAATATATAGCACTAAAAGAGATAAAATGGGATAATACCAAGAAAATATCTTCTTTATAAAAACCATTACAAATTTATAATTCTAATATTTCTCGTTTCCTTATTAACATTAAATAATCTATTAATGTTATCATGGCAATGATTGTTGAAACCTTATATTTACAAATTACAAATTACAAATTACAAATATCTTTATTTCCTAGTCATAGGGCCCATCAGAGCACGTTAATTAGATAGTTACATTTTTTTCAAAACAGAAAAACATCAATTGCAGAGGGCCAGCCTTTCCAATATTCATGTATAAAGAGGGATAACTCTAAAATACAGTAGTACATCATTTAAGTGACAATTAAACAAGTATTAATAATAATGAAAATAATAGACATATAACTATTTATTTAATCTGATTCTGACTTTTGCTTATCTACTGCTGACTTTAAGAAAATGCACAAAGAATTAACAAAAGTAGTTTCCTCATTAGACATAATCCATATATAAAGTTGTTCGTTATTTAGTGTCTTAAGATTTGGATAAATTTCAAAGTAACAGTTTAAAAATGATTGACGATTCACTTTATGTTTAGAGCACTCTAGCAGATAATGGAGTTCATCTTCCACGTTATTCATATTGCAATTCTGACATAATTTTTCTTGTTTTGGAATGATCTCTGGTTTTCCAAGATTGTTAATGTGTCGCTGATAGCGCCCAGTCTCAACTCTTAATTTATGGTTACTTATACGAAATTTTGTCAGTGTTTTTCTATTATCTGAATGTAATGAAGCAGATAAATAATTTTCTGTATCAAAGACAGTTTTATGAAGGAAAAATGTGCAGAGCTTGCCATCTTTGCCTAAATAAGATAACTTTGTTTTATCCCAAGTTTTGAGAAAATTTTGCTTCAGACAATTGTTTAATAAACGCTTATAATAAGCATGTTTCCAATTACTTATATTTGAGACAGTAATATTAAGTTTTTCACAATAAAAGCAATGTTTGAATACCATTTACAATGGCTTACATTTCTTTTATACATCTCTTTATATTCAATGAGTGCACAGTTTAAAAGATGTGAAGGAGATTTTTCAAGTATGTAGTAGTACATGAATATAGATTTTAATACTTCAATATATAATGGGTATCGCCCAAGTTCTGATAGAACTCCAATATTTGTTGTAGTTTTTGAGACTCCAAGTATATATTTGCAGAATTTATAGTTCAGTTTTTCAAAGTCTCAGTCCTTAAAAATTTCAAACAAGTCGAGATGTTTTCTTTTAGAAGTAATATTGAGAGTGGCCCAATTTTCACTTCCATATAATACTATTGGTCTTATACAATGATCAAAAAGATGTAACAAAGTCTTTATACTAGGTTGTGTAGATTTCATATCTTTGTATAATTTAAAACATGCCTTTAAGCTTTTCTGGAATAATTGCTTTTTAGCTGCATTAAATTTGCCAGTATTTTCAATAACAATTCCTAGATATTTATATTGCTTTACACTTTTTCTAAATCATGATCTCCAATTTAAAGTTTTCTTTAATGACTTTGCCATTATTGTTAAATATCATAATTTTAGATTTATTAGGGTTCACCGCAAGGCACCATTCGTTGCAATAGTTAAAAAGATGGTTTAACTTATTTTGAAGACCTGTTTTTGTTGATGCAAAGATAACAAGATCATCTGCATAGAGTAGATATGGTATTTTTGTGTCATTTAATATAACTTGATCTGGTTCACTTTCAAGGATTGGGGGTAAATCATTAATAAAGAACTTAAATAGATTAGGACTTAAGACGTCACCCCGTCCTACTCCGACTTTTGCCGTAAAAAAATTGTATAATAATTATCTATCTTTACACATAGTCTATCTTCTGAGTACATTGATTTTAATATAGTATAAAAAAGCTGTTAATAATGTACAATTGTAACTTATATTATATATGTATAACAGTGTCAAATGCTTTACGAATATCAATAAAGCATGCATAAATTTTTTTATTTCCTAATTATAAGTATTTTTCAACAATACATTTCATAACAAAGATATGGTCCGATGTTCGAGCTTTTTTTAGAGAATCCTATTTGTGTCTCATGAATTATCTTATTAGAAGTCAAATCGGTTGTTAAGTATTAAATTAGAGCTTGCCAAAAGTAAGTATTGTTGATTGCAATACCTCTATAGTTTTCAGGTTTATCTCTGTTCTCAGACTTAAAAATGGGACAAATATAGCTTTCTGACCAGATCTTCGGATAGATACCGGAGGAGAAAACAGCATTAAAAAGTTTCAGTATAATCTTATTAGTGTAGGATCTTGCTGCTTTCACCATTTCATTGCTGATATTATCAAGACCAGGACTTTTGCCAGACTTTAAGCCATTAAACGCTTTGTTTAACTCCGATTCTGTTATTTTGTAATCAAGAATACTAAAACTACTTGTATTATTCTCTAACGATTTTAACTTTTCTTCTATTTTTTAATTTAATTTGATTTACTTTCTTGTATTGAGGTAAGATTTGAGAAGTAGTTAAACCATGTTTCTCCATCTATATGGTTTTCAGTTTTTACAGATGTGTCATTTCGTAAGTTGTTGGCGAGTTTCCAATACTCTTTTGGGTTATCAGTTTCTAAATTTTCAAGTGTTTTTAATATCATATTTTTGAATTCCTGTTTCTTTTGTTTTCTTAACTTAACATATATTTAATATGCTTTGAAGTATGATCCACGAATCAGAGGATCTTTAGGAAATTTATTCATTAAGACTGCCTTATCACTGACATATTTTTTCATGTTATTTATATCATAATCAAACCATTTTTTGTCTGTCTTCTTTTTCTTCTTTTTCTTAATTTTTTTATTTACATACTGTATCAAAGAGAGAATGAATTTTATTTATTTTGTTATTAATGCCTTCATAACTAAAGCTTATTTCCTCTGACAGAGTGAGAATGTTGTTAATTTCACTCTCGACCACCGGTAAGTAAACCCTTTCTGAAAACTAATAAGACTTTCATCATTCCAGACATAAGATGGTGGAAAATCTTTCAAATTTTTGTTGATACACTTCTTAGTTTCAAAAGATGCTAAAATTTTATAAACAAGATTCTCAAATTCATATATGTTTTGTAATTGTATTCGATATCCAACATGTTGTACAACTGTATGTTTGCCTTGTATGGCGAGGACATATATAGTCTATGCCTGCTATCCAATCCTGTTCATTCTCTTGAATAAATCTGTTTAAACTAGTGTTAGAAAGGTAGTTCCAAATATACGACAGGGCTTCGAGTATTAATAAATCTGCATTCAACATTTGAGGGCCTCGGCGGCCGAGTGGTTAAGGTATAAAATTGATAACTAGTATGAAACTGAGTCCTCTTACTTGTTCAACCAGTTCCAAAACTTTGAGATTACCAATCTTTTACTTCTAATTTGTAATGGAGTGCATGCAAACATTATTTTTTATGTCCTCTAACTTCAAGATAAAATGTTTACCGCTTTTATATAAAAATTTAATGCTAGAGTTCCGAGAGAACAAAATTGCATAATATTAGCGAGATTGTCCTATCAGAACACAATATGGTGCAGAATGTAGAGTATACAATCTGGTAACCTGTTACTGGTACTCATTTTATTAACGCTAAATAATATGTGATGGCAACCAGTGTGTTAGTGATTTGCGGTTACAATGTTGGAAAAACGGCAATGACCGTGAAAATGGTTCTCAATAAGTAAAACAATATATAGTACATGTAGTGTGTAAAGGTTTAGAAATGAATCTCCGTAAAATTATAATACGTTTTTATAAATGATCGTATAAAATAATTTCCCCTTGAATTTAATCTCAAATTGTAAAATGTAAATACAAATAAATAACCATGATCTCAAATGATTTAAGATAGTAAAGCTGTATATCAAATAATGCCAAGAACGCATTCGCGAGTATGTGATACGCTTAGTGTTACCATACGCAGACGACACTTATGAACGTATATTAGAGTATGTGGTACTCTTCGTTTTACTATGCGCAGACGACTCCTAAAAAGGTAAACGAAATTATGTGCAACTCTTTCTGTTACTATACGCAAAGTAGTAAGCAGCCTTGTAAAAATGCCCAAAATACGTTAACAGAAAAGATCTTGCACCCCCTTTCAAGGGCTTAACCTTTATGTATTTGTTTATTTTGTATACTGGAAATATGTTTGTTTAAATGTTGTTAAACTCCAATTTCAGCAATTTGTCAGCTTTATCATGGCGTACAGTTTTTATTCGGGGAGGAAGACTTGTCAATTAAGATATGAGTCGACCGCATCCTGCCTGCAGAGAGACGTGAGACTCGAGCCCACAATGTTGATAGACCACGTGATAAATAGTAGACGAACTACCTTAACCCCCTAAAATATAAAATTTTCACTTGTGTCAATTGCAGACCGTTGAACAATGAACATGTATATATAGTGTCATTGTTTGCAATATAAACAACTCAAACCTTTAAAATATAACAATTAAAACTTTATTGAGGGGGGGGGGGGGCAAGATCTTTTCTGTTAGTGTGTTTTGGGTTGGTTACTGTTTTTTAGAAAATAAAACAACTGTTAACTGTTTTTTTTCTAGCTGTTATCTGTTTTCTTTAAAATTGACATTGTTGTTAACTGAATAAAAATCCTATTCGCTGTTAAAAGTCAGAACACTGTTAACTGTTTTACAGATTTCTCTCTGTTATTCCCTCTAAATTTCTCAATTCTGCTGTTATCTGTTTTAATTTTTGAATTCACTATTTTCTGTTTTACTGTTTTATCATGTAACGCGTTATCATGTTGTAAAATTCACTGTTATCTGTTTCGGGAAGGATAAAACATTGTTAACCTGTTAATGGACCCACTCTTGACCCCCTCCCCCTTTTTATTCGTATCACGTTATTCGTATTAACATAAAATACAATAATTATCTCGACATTTAATATTTTCTTTTCAATATTTTTACGGATTTGCTAATTTTTACGGTCGGAGCAATGTTAAACAGTTTAATAGTAAATTCACCCTTGTCTTAGTTCTGTAAAAAAAAAAACTACGTTTATTAGAAAAGTTTCGTTTCCCAAATAAGGTATGGCAAATTATGAACACATAATATACAGTAAAATCAATATTACCAGTTCTAAATACATTTACCTTCCTGGTCGACAACCGTCCATGACAGTGTCGTCTAACAGGTATTAAAGTAGATAAACTGGAAATTATCACAGGTTAAAGTTAGTAAATGTTCAGTCTATTAATTGCATTTCATGGTTGTCGTTTTTATTTTAACGTTTTTGTTATTTTTCGGTTAGTAGTAATACTACTTTCGTTTTCAATATGAATGCCGACACACAAGACACATTTATAAGTATCAGTATGTCGATTCTGTTTGTCTTTTCATTAACGTGTAGTTTTGTACATATATGTCTTGTGTTTGTGTATTACTGTGTTTTAAATATGAACTCAAATATCATTAAAGGTAGTTTGGAAAATGAAAATCTCGCACATGAATCGTACTCAATAATATTACTGATAAAATTGTCGTGGATTTCAAGATCAATTCACGAATCAAGTGCACGGAATATAAGCAGACATTTTCGTCTGTTTGGACCTGTGCGCAAAGGGATATAAAATAACTTATTATTTACATTTAAAGGTTATATTAAGAGTTTAAAACTTCGACGATGTCGAATGAATTTTTATAACTTAATAAATACCACTCGTTCCAGGAAACAGTTAAAGGTAATTCCCTCTGCAGGGTGTGTTAGCAATTATGCATTACACTCCAAGGATACAGTTTAAACTGCAGGGGCGGATACAGAAAATTAGGCTAAGTGGGACGAAATTCGGCAAGGGGTCAAGGTCCCCAGCAGGTCCAGGGCAACGACCTGGCGGGGAACTAGGTGGCGAAGCCCCCGTTAAGGTGGTAAGATTTAAGCAATTAAGAGGGTGTTGAGGACTTTAACATTTAAAGGACGTTCTGACGTTATTACAAACCCAAAACCTGTTATCATTTTAAGAAAAGCCCGGATGTCCGGAATGAAATATCGAAATGATCCCGAGGAAGGAATATGTATTATTTTGGGAAAGAGTGCAATACTGTTCTCAAATGCAGATTTAACACACTCTCCCTCGCTCTTTCTTTCTCTCTCTCTTTCCTCGTGTTTTTTGCTCACTCTCTCTTTCTTTTCTTCTTGTTTAAGGGGTCGAACGTCCTCTCCACCCCCTCTGGATCCGCAACTGAAATGAGTACACTGTAATCCACTTATAGGAGTCAGGCCAAACAGCGTATGTTGTTGGCTGTTACAATTCACTCCACTTCTGAGAAAGGTCAAACATGATATTATGTTGTTGGCTGTTACAATTTCCTCCACTCTATGCAGACATATTAAACAGCTGCTACAATACACTCCACTTATAGGAGTCAGGCCAAACAGCGTATGTTGTTGGCTGTTACAATTCACTCCACTTCTGAGAAAGGTCAAACATGATATTATGTTGTTGGCTGTTACAATTTCCTCCACTATATGCAGACATATTAAACAGCTGCTACAATACAGTCCACTTACAGGAGTCAGGCCAAACAGCGTATGTTGTTGGCTGTTACAATTCACTCCACTTCTGAGAAAGGTCAAACATAATATGTTGTTGGTTGTTACAATTTCCTCCACACTATGCAGACATATTAAACAGCTGCTACAATACACTCCACTTACAGGAGTCAGGCCAAACAGCGTATGTTGTTGGCTGTTACAATTCACTTCATTTATAAGAGTCACGTCAAACATGGTTTGCTGTTACAATTTACTCCACACTATGGAGACGGGCCCAACGTGGTATGTAGTTGGCTGTTACAATTCACTCCACTTCTGTGATACAGGTCATATAAGGTATGTTGTTGGCTGTTACCGTTCACTCCACTTCTGGGAGACTGGCCAAACAGGGTATGTTGTTGTCTGTTACAATTCGCTACACTTCTAGGAGACGGGCCAAACAGGGTATTTTATTGGCTGTTACAATTCACTCCACTTATAAGAGACAGGTCATACAAGGTATGGTTGGCTGTTACAATTCACTCCACGTCTGGGAGACAAGTCAAACAGCGTATGTTGTTGGCTGTTACAATTCACTCTACTTCTAGGAGACGGGACATACAGGGTATGTGTCGGCTGTTACAATTCACTCACTTCTGGGATACAAGTAAAACAGCGCATGTTGTTGGATGCTATTTTCAATTCACATTTGGGAGATAGCAAACATGGTATGTTCACGTAGGTATGTTGTTGGCTGTTACAATTCACTCCACGTCTGGGAGACAAGTCAAACAGCGTATGTTGTTGGCTGTTACAATTCACTCCACTTCTAGGAGACGGGACATACAGGGTATGTGTTGGCTGTTACAATTCACTCACTTCTGGGATACAAGTAAAACAGCGCATGTTGTTGGCTGCTATTTTCACTTCACTTTTGGGAGATAGCAAACATGGTATGTTCACGTAGGTATGTTGTTGGCTGTTACAATTCACTTCACTTCTAGGAGACGGGTCAAGCAGTGTTTGTTGTTGGCTGTTACAATTAACTCCACTTTTTAGAGACGGCTGTTGCTGGCTGTTACATTTCACTCCACTTCTAGGAGACAGGTCTAACAAAATATGTCACTGCCGGCAGGGTGTACTCGACTCTCAATCTTATTTGACAAAGATTGCCAGTTTTCCTACGGGTACTCCGGCTCCCCCCCCCCCAATAAAAACTGGACGCCATAATATAGCTGAACAATTGTTGAAAGTGGCGTTAAAACACCATTCAAACCAACCAACAAACACATGGTTTGTTGTTGACTGTTACAATTCATTCCACTTCTAGGAGACAGGTAATACAGGGTATTTTGTTGGCTTTTACAATTCACTCCACTTCTGAGAAAGGTCAAACATGATATGTTGTTGGCTGTTACAATTTCCTCCACTCTATGCAGACATATTAAACAGCTGCTACAATACACTCCACTTACAGGAGTCAGGCCAAACAGCGTATGTTGTTGGCTGTTACAATTCACTCCATTTATAAGAGTCACGTCAAACATATGGTATGTTGTTTGCTGTTACAATTTACTCCACACTATGGAGACGGGCCCAACATGGTATGTAGTTGGCTGTTACAATTCACTCCACTTCTGTGATACAGGTAATAGAAGGTATGTTGTTGGCTGTTACCGTTCACTCCACTTCTGGGAGACTGGCCAAACAGGGTATGTTGTTGGCTGTTACAATTCGCTCCACTTCTAGGAGACGGGCCAAACAGGTTATTTTATAGGCTGTTACAATTCACTCCACTTATAAGAGACAGGTCATACAAGGTATGGTTGGCTGTTACAATTCACTCCACGTCTGGGAGACAAGTCAAACAGCGTATGTTGTTGGCTGTTACAATTCACTCCACTTCTAGGAGACGGGACATACAGGGTATGTGTTGGCTGTTACAATTCACTCACTTCTGGGATACAAGTAAAACAGCGCATGTTGTTGGCTGCTATTTTCACTTCACTTTTGGGAGATAGCAAACATGGTATGTTCACGTAGGTATGTTGTTGGCTGTTACAATTCACTTCACTTCTAGGAGACGGGTCAAACAGTGTTTGTTGTTGGCTGTTACAATTAACTCCACTTTTTAGAGACGGCTGTTGCTGGCTGTTACATTTCACTCCACTTCTAGTAGACAGGTCTAACAAAATATGTCACTGCCGGCAGGGTGTACTCGACTCTCAATCTTATTTGACAAAGATTGCCAGTTTTCCCACGGGTACTCCGGCTCCCCCCCCCCCCCCCAATAAAAACTGGACGCTATAATATAGCTGAAAAATTGTTGAAAATGGCGTTAAAACACCATTCAAACCAACCAACAAACACATGGTTTGTTGTTGACTGTTACAATTCACTCCACTTCTAGGAGACAGGTAATACAGGGTATTTTGTTGGCTTTTACAATTCACTCCACTTCTGAGAAAGGTCAAACATGATATGTTGTTGGCTGTTACAATTTCCTCCACTCTAGGCAGACATATAAAACAGCTGCTACAATACACTCCACTTACAGGAGTCAGGCCAAACAGCGTATGTTGTTGGCTGTTACAATTCACTCCATTTATAAGAGTCACGTCAAACATGGTATGTAGTTGGCTGTTACAATTCACTCCACTTCTGTGATACAGGTAATAGAAGGTATGTTGTTGGCTGTTACCGTTCACTCCACTTCTGGGAGACTGGCCAAACAGGGTATGTTCTTGGCTGTTACAATTCGCTCCACTTCTAGGAGACGGGCCAAACAGGTTATTTTATAGGCTGTTACAATTCACTCCACTTATAAGAGACAGGTCATACAAGGTATGTTGTTGGCTGTTACAATTCACTCCACGTCTGGGAGACAAGTCAAACAGCGTATGTTGTTGGCTGTTACAATTCACTCCACTTCTAGGAGACGGGCCATACAAGGTATGTGTTGGCTGTTACAATTCACTCACTTCTGGGATACAAGTCAAACAGCGTATGTTGTTGGCTGCTATTTTCACTTCACTTTTGGGAGATAGCAAACATGGTATGTTCACGTAGGTATGTTGTTGGCTGTTACAATTCACTTCACTTCTAGGAGACGGGTCAAACAGTGTTTGTTGTTGGCTGTTACAATTAACTCCACTTTTTAGAGACGGTTGTTGCTGGCTGTTACATTTCACTCCACTTCTAGGAGACAGGTCTAACAAGGTATGTCACTGCCGGCAGGGTGTACTCGACTCTCAATCTTAATTGACAAAGATTGCCAGTTTTCCTACGGGTAATCCGTCTCCCCCCCCCCCAATAAAAACTGGACGCCATAATATAGCTGAAAAATTGTTGAACAAACACATGGTTTGTTGTTGACTGTTACAATTCACTCCCTTTTGGGAGACAGGTCAAACATGGTATGTTGTTAGCTGTTATATTCCACTCCACTTTTGGAGACGGGTTAAACATGGTTTGTTGCCGGCTGTTACAATTCACTCCACTTCTAGGAGACAGGTAATACAGGGTATGTTGTTGGCTGTTACAATTCACTCCACTTTTGGAGACAGGTCAAACATGGTATGTTGTTGGCTGTTACAGTTTACTCCACTTCTGGGAGGCAGGATATACAAGGTATGTTGTTGGCTGTTACAGTTCACTCCACTTCTTGTGGACATGTCATACAGCGTATTTTAATGGTTGTTACAGTTCACTCTACTTTTAAGAGACAGGTGAAACAGCGTATGAGCTGGCTGTTACAATTCACGCCACTTTTGGCAGATAGTGCAAACATGGTATGTTGTTGGATTTACAGTTCATTCCTCTTCTAGTAGACAGGTCAAACAGGGTATGAGTTGGCTGTTACAATTCACTCCTCTTCTAGTAGACAGGTCAAACAGCGTATGAGCTGGCTGTTTCAATTCACTCCACTTTTTGCAGATAGGTCAAACATGGTATGTTGTTGGCTGTTACAATTCACTCCACTTCTAAGATACAGGTCATACAGGGTATTTTGTTGGCTGTTACAGTTGTCAGAAATTTAGCCGGTGATACTTATAATCACAGGGAATAATATAAATAACCTGTTCTAAAATAAGTAGTATCAGCGACCACTTCGTGGACTTGTAACTGTTAGGTCTTCTTTGTCAAAAGACGTCTTCACAGTTCCGTGGGTAGTTTACAAGTCAGTCAGTCAGTTCCAGAAACTAGAGGGGTTCCGAAAGTGTTCTGCTTATCTTCCTCCTTAAGATGGCGCACTCCGACACAGTTAACTCCACTTCTGGGAGACAGGTCATAGAAGGTATGTTGTTGGCTGTTACAATTCACTCCTCTTCTACTAGACAGGTAAAACATGGTATGTTGTTGGCTGTTACAAGTCACTCCACTTTTGGAGATAGGTCAAACATGGTTTGTTGCTAGCTGTTACAAGTCACTCCACTTCTAAGATACAGGTCATACAAGGTATGTTGTTGGCTGTTACAGTTCACTCCACTTCTGGGAGACAAGTCATACATGGTATGTTGTTGGCTGTTACAATTCACTCCACTTCTGGGAGACGCGTCATACAAAGTATTTTGTTGGCTGTTACAGTTCACTCCACTTCTGGGAGACAGGTCATAGAAGGTATGTTGTTGGCTGTTACAGTTTACTCCACTTCTAGGATACAGGTCAAACATTGTTTGTGTTTGCTGTTACAATTCACTCACTTCTGGAATACAAGTCAAACAGCGTATGTTGTTGGCTGTTATTTTCACTTCGCTTTTGGGAGATAGCAAACATGGTATGTTCACGTGGGTATGTTGTTGGCTGTTACAATTCACTCCACTTTTAAGAGACGGTTGTTGCTGGCTGTTACATTTCTCTCCACTTCTAGGAGACGGGTCAAACTAGGTATGTCACTGCCGGCAGGGTGTACTCGACTCTCAATCGTAATTGACAAGGATTGCCAGTTTTCCTACGGTGTACTCCGGCTTCCTCATCCAAGTGTATTTTATTGGTTGTTACAGTTCACTCTACTTTTAAGAGACAGGTGAAACAGCGTATGAGCTGGCTGTTACAATTCATCGCACTTTTGGCAGATAGTGCAAACATGGTATGTTGTTGGCTGTTACAATTCACTCCACTTCTAAGATACAGGTCATACAGGATTTGTTGCTGGCAGTTACAAGTCACTCAACTTCTAGGAGACAGGTCATACAAGGTATGTTGTTGGCTGTTACAGTTCACTCCTCTTCTGGGAGACAGGTCAAACATGGTATGTTGTTGGCTGTTACAATTTACTCCACTTTTGGAGATAGGTCAGACATGATATGTTGTTGGCTGTTAAAATTCACTCCACTTCTAAGATACAGGTCATACAGGGTTTGTTGCTGGCTGTTACAAGTCACTCCACTTCTAGGAGACAGGCCATACAAGGTATGTTGTTGGCTGTTACAATTCACTCCACTTTTGGAGATAGGTCAAACAAGGTATGTTGTTGGCTGTTACAATTCACTTCACTCCTGGGGGACGGGTCAAACAGGGTATGTTGTTAGCTGTAGCTGTTCTGGGAGATACATAAAACAGGGTATGTTGTTGGCTGTTTCAATTCACTTCACTCCTGGGGGACGGGTCAAACAGGGTATGTTGTTAGCTGTAGCTGTTCTGGGAGATACATAAAACAGGGTATGTTGTTGGCTGTTACAATTCACTTCACTCCTGGGGGACGGGTCAAACAGGGTATGTTGTTAGCTGTAGCTGTTCTGGGAGATACATAAAACAGGGAATGTTGTTGGCTGTTACAATTCATTTTCCTTCTAGGAGACAGACCAAACAGGGTAGGTATGTTGTAAGCTACCACAGTTTACTCCACTTCTGGGTGACAGGTCAAACAGGTTATTTTGTTAGCTATTACAATTCACTCCACTACAGGGAGACAGGTCAGAAATTTATTTTGTTAGCTGTTACCATTTACTCTACTCCTGGGAGACAGGTCAAACAGGTTATTTTGTTAGCTGTTACAAGTCAATGCATTTCTGGGAAGCAGGTCAAACACGGTATGTGGTTCGCTACTACAAGATAGCAGAAAGAATTGAAGACACTAAGGTGTATTCATGAAACGACAAGGGCACACAAAACTATGGGGTTCAACAAAATAATGGGCATCAAGAAAACTGGGAAACACACAACACCAAAACCATACAATTGAGTAACACGAACCCGTCTTAAACCGGAGGTGAGTCCAGGTGCCCCAGAAGGGTAAGCAACTCCCGTGCCACGCGTGGCACCTTTCGGGATTTTATTTTATCGTAAGGAAAGTTTGTATAATCAGTCGAAAAATCGAAGGTTTTGAAAGATGAAATTTCAGATGTCGATCTTGATTTTTAATTGTCCTAAAGTCTTTCAAATCCACTTATAATTGATATTGCTTCGTGAATAAACAGTTCACATTTTTCATCTTCACTGCAGGCAGACAATACCTTAGTCAACCGTATTGACAAATCTTTGGTACAGCACGTATATGAGGCATCTATGTAAAGATTGTGTATGTAATTTTGGAACCCAATTCAAGTATAGTTAGTCTTCATACGCTTTGTCGTAATAAATATTCAAAGAAGTCATAAAGGACTAATCGTTATCCAGGATTTCATCTTTGTCAAATGTACGTTTGTATGTGGAATTAACAGAGTCATCCTGATGCCTTTTAAATGAGGCATTCATAGTTATGTGACTTGCATACAAACACGATGTTTTTAAAAGCCTTGTCTGCAGGGACAACACCATATTTGTCATAGATGGAAGTGAGGCATCTCATAGCATTCTCGTTTTTAAATACATATTTAGGTCGATCAGTAATGCAATGGATACAAAATACAGGTTCTTCAGAACTTGATACATATGCAGGTGCTGCTGAAAAGTTGCCGCACAAAATTTTGAAAATTCACAATAGAAACATAGATATAATCCATTTTGTCGTAAATTTTAGTTCCCTGCTGACCTTATTTGTCAATTTCTAGTTGTCGATCGAGTTATGAGGCATCTCGTACTGTCTGATTTCAAGTTCAATGTGGGTAGATGCGATCAATATAGTCACCAGATTAAGGATTGTTAAAGGAAAGCACGTAATCAATATATTGAACATGAAATTGAAGGAGAGATAAAACATTCTCTAGTGTAAAATCCGCCTCATACGTATAGTCGTGCAAGTCACTTCAGTGTTTTTTTTTTAATTTATTGATAAACTTGATTGATAAGAATTATCTATGTTAGTTTAATTTCACATTTTCTTTTCAGGCAGTCTTTTTCATTCACTGCATCTTAATTGTTACGTTCAAATAAATGGCTTGTGCAGAAGTAGTATCGGAACCATTGCTTGTAGCAGCCATTGATTTCGGCACCACATTTTCAGGCTATGCATTTCAGACCCGTGCAAATTTTAAGGAAGATCCCTTAAGAATACATGGATTTACTTGGACTTCTGGTTCCAATGCAGGATTGTCACAAAAGACTCCAACATGCGTCCTTTTCGACCCGTCACAAAACTTTCATTCTTTTGGTTTAGAAGCAGAGGACAAGTATGCTGAACTAGCTCAGGGAGATGACCACAGAAACTGGTATTACTTCAGAAGATTCAAAATGAATTTATACAAAAGTGCAGTAAGTTTAATAAAAAAGTGTCCCTCAAGTATGGTAATAACAAATATAATACTGACACCATTTTCTTGTACTCTATGTCCGTATATAAAGAAGTTCTCAGTTGACCGGAGGGTACATGTCGATTCGTCCATAGTCTAATTCGTCCCAGTTCTGGTCAATTTTTCCATATCCAATTTGTACCAACCTTTCTCACTATTCTTTCAATTGCAGTAATGATTGATTACAAAATATTGGGGGTTTTTTGTTTTGTTAAAAAATATATGAAAAATCGTGATATATCTTAACGATTTCATAAATGCATGTTGATTGACTTTTCTTTCTGAACGAACTAAATAAAAGATTTGCATTCCCTGCTTACATGCAGCATCTGTTTGAGAATAGAAAACTAGGTTAAATATAACCCAAATCTTTCTTATACATTTGTAGGACATACCCCGTGATCTACCTCTAGAAGATGATCAAGGGAAAAACTTACCAGCCATCAAAGTTATTTCTGAAAGTCTCAATTATCTTAGAGAACACATGATGAAAGAATTGAGCAGGCAAGGAGAAGCTGTGATTCGACCTAACGAGATAAATTGGGTATTAACTGTTCCTGCCATTTGGAGTGATGCTGCTAAACAGTTTATGAGGGAAGCAGCAGTTAAGGTAAGCTGTGATCAGATCAAATGAGATAAACTGGGTCCTAACTGTTCCTGCTATATGGAGTGATGCTGCCAAACAGTTTATGAGGGAAGCAGCAGTTAAGGTATGCAGCTGTGATAAAACCTAACGCGATAACTCATGGCGGAGGACGCATGGTGTTGACGTTTCCCTATACATACTATTAGTATTTCTATCTTATAGGTCAAAAACAACACATTTTTTCGTCGTCCTAGGTACGTGGCATTGTTGTGTCCGTTCCATGATAGTTGTGCGTATGTGTTGAAGTAGAAATTGAAGGCTACTGTATGGTAAAACCATTCTAAGACGTAACAATTTATATTTAAACAGGTATTTACTTTTTTAACCCAATACAACCAAATACAGTAGTGGATACATTTTACATGTTAAAACGGATGCACTATATCCGCCATTTGTTCATCAATATACATATATGGTGTGTTTGAATATCGAATATGTGTACTACAAAAGCTGTGGTTATTGTTCGGCGTGCTTTCAAATAAAGTTTTGCAAATGATACGTCACAAAAAACACTTTTAAAACCCTAGAGCTGGGGTTCCCAGTGCTCGACCCACAGAACATCCCAGTGTGTCCCAGTTGACAGATAGGGGAGACCATCTCTTTGGGGGTTGCCAGGTCCTACAACGGAAAGCCTGGCCGCAGACCGTAGTGGGTAAAGTGTTTGGAGAGTGCCACGCTCCTTGCACAATAAAATACTCCTTTTGTAGATTTCGAAAAAGGTGTAGGATCATTGTAGCCGCTACAAGAGGCTAAATTATCCGTCCCTACCCAATACTCCATACGTTTCCAGTGGCAGTTAAAACTGTGCTCCATGTGTGCCATTCCACAACCTTTGTGTTGATTTATTGTTTGTTCGTCCTGAATATAGCTGAAATACTGCTCGCCGGAAGTAACGAAAACATCAGATGAATTAATCAATCAATACACGTTAGAGCTTTTAACAAAATACACATGCATTAAAGATGGCTACATCCGGGAACTATATTAGTTGACGATAATAAGACTTCATATCAAAATGGGTATAACTGTAAGGAGCAATGCTGCCATAAGTTATATGAAGTAAGTATCAGTTAATGTAAGCGGTTAACGTGATAAGCAAGGTTTCAACCGTTCTTGCTATATGGAGTGATGCTGCCAGCAACTACCAATAAGTAAATTACTTTCCAGCAGACACGATTCTTGCAAAACCTTAACTGTTTTAAGCCAATCGGATCGAGCCTATTAGAATTGAAACAAGAAACCTAACAAATCATAAACTGTAAACTTATATGACGGTTGGAGGTAAAACATTAATATACAGTATGTAGTACGTACTCGAAGGAAACAAAGTAGTCTAAATATTGCGCAAACCTTTCAGTATTATATGTACTTAAGAGATTATGCAGAAAGTAAAGATTTCAAACTGCATCTAAAGATCTTGTGATATTTCTTGTCCTTTTCTAACTGGAGAATAAATTATATTCCAGTGAAATAAAAAACTGAATAAATAGAACCTTCCTACTCAGCAAAAGTAATATGCACTCAGTTGTAAAGAAACTGTAAGACAGATACAATTTAATAATAATTGACGAAAGCTATACCGTTTGTATATCTTTGTTCCTATTTGTTGTAGGCTGGCATCCCAAACAGCCAGTTAATGTTAGCACTAGAACCAGAAGCAGCATCAATTTTCTGCAAGCACATTCCAAGTGAAAGAATGGCTGTTGGTGGTAAATCTACTCTGGATGCCTTTTCACCTGGAACCAAGTATCTCATTTTAGACGCTGGCGGTATGAATATTATTCGTGTTTAATGTTCTTACAATGTTTGGTATTTATGTCATGTTATATTATTTACGATATGCGTACTTGTCGTGCACTTCTAAAGTTTAGCATAAGAAAACCATTCTTACTCTTTTATTTCATTCGATCTATAGATTATCAGCTGTTACGTCTTTTCACTTGTATTAAGTTATATGGAATTGATCCTTCAGGTTTATAAAAAAAACTTCAGCATCGTTTTTTTTCATTTTAATGTGGACTTCAATTACAGTACAGCAAAACATTCCTTGAGTTATGTTTAAATTTCAACAGGACGAATATTCAGATTGTTTTCGTTTCTTATCTTAAAAAATGTATTAAAGATACTAGCTTTAATATAGTAAATTAGTTCAAAATCCAACGAAGTTTCAAGACAGATCACTGATAAACGCTATACGAAAAAAAAAGAAGTAAATGAAAACAAGAGGGGAGACATACCTTTTACCCAAGAATATTTGTTATCATCTGTGTATCATCAGCACTTAATGAAAAAAACCAACTCATGATTGTGACCATCATACATATTGGTCGCAATCATGAATATATATATCACACGTTTAAGTCCTTTAAATTCGAAGACTGACGTGAATGAAATTCTGCACACAGTAGAATGTTAATATACATTGAACATAATAATTTTCACAATAAAATTTATATTTGTTATAATACATAATCTCTAATATTCATAATAAAGATAATTTTTCATATTTTCTATAAATAATAATAGCAAATACTGAGTAATAAGACTTGTCTATCAACTTTGGCGTTGCTACTGTTGCTTATGATCATTGTGGACATTTTTTCTTTAGTCAGTCAATAGACGTGTGAGAAAACTGCATACAAAGTTACAATCTTGCCAGATTGCCAAGCATTGAACAATGTACGAATAATTTGATAATTTGTATACATGTTTAAGATGTTTTTCTAATTTATGCATTCTGGTGTTAACATAAAAAAGAAATTAAGCTATTAATTGTTTAGTCAGTTTGACCATTTATATCAGACTCTTTCAACAAAGAAGTATTGCAATCTTAAGGCGACGGTGTGCGCTGAAATCTTTAAAGTTCATGTCCGTTGCAACAGCAGCCATTATGTTACGACATATTGTATTTTCTAGTTCTCGCTCTTTGTATTCCAGTAAAGGTATAACGGTAGAAAATGTGTACCATTATCAGGTTACCAGATTATCTCCCTACATTAACTACAACACTGAATACTTCGCACTTATCAACAGCTCCCACATATGATGAACTGTAACCCAAACCCTAACATTGGGGTTATGCCTTTTTTTGTCTTAACTAACTGTTGTTTTTCTTTTTTTTATAACCTCTGATTTTTTCTCCATTCTTCATTATGGGGAGAGCTCTTCGATTTTGACAGACTGTTCCACACGCATGAGTGTTATAGTTCTCCTACAGTCCTGTAAATAAATCTGGACTGAAAAAAATATGTCGATGTAAACATGATACCAATTAGATTTGAAAACTCAAGACAAGATTTCAATACATAGTTTGCAAGACCTTGGAAATGCCTATCTTTTATTCTCCTGTTAATCTTACAGTATGACATTCGACGACTAAGATTCTGCCAAGGTCAACATTTTAATATCCCACTTTTAAAGGTTTAGCAGTGAATTACTTTATAAAGACAGTCATAGTAATGATTATGCTCATTACGGCAGAGGAACATGCCCCTTTTGGGTTATGAACTCTTGATTTTTTGGAACCTGTCTATGCTTTGAGAACAGTGCCTATAAAGTACGACATGCATCTAATAATATAACCTACAACTTTATAATTAGAGTGACAAATACGACAGTTGGTCCTGAAAGCATCGTCGGCGGATGAATGGTACATGCATATAGAACACCTTCTTTAAATTTTAAATTGAAACTATTTGACATGAATTTTGACTAACATATAGAGATGAGATAAATGTTGCATTATACAGTTCTAAAAATTTAGGCTTGCTTGAGTGGGATTTAATGTTACGTTCAGCAATTTATTTGCATTTATTGTGGCAGGAAGCCGAAGTACCCACTGAAAACCACATACTATCATTGGCAAACTTGAAATGATTCTCAATTAAGATTGAAGTAGAGTACACCATGCCAAAAGTTTAACTCGAGCCACTCACCTACAGAGGCCTCTCAATCTTACAAGGAATAATTTATTTTAAATTTTAATTTTTTAGAAGCTGATGTAATTAATTATATTCATATGGAATTTTCCCAGGGTGTACTCTAATCTTAATTGACAAGGATTGCCAGTTTTCCTACCGCAGGTCGGGGGTTTTCCCCGGGTAATCCGGCTTCCTCCCGAAATAAAAACTGGACGCAATGATATAGCTGAAAAATTGCTGAAAGTGGCGGTAAACACCAAACAACCAAACCAACCAAAAACTTAATCCTTGTCACATGGTGCGACAGTGCACCTGAGTGATATTGGGAGATTTCAATAAAAATAGCATGGACATAGGGAGCTGGTGTTATCTATTGGTGAGGATTGCTAACTTTTTTTTCTACTTGTTTTTTTTTAAATATGTTTCTTTATTCTTCTGAATTATTTTGCTTTAGTTTTTTTAATTTCCAATTGCATGTCAGTAAAAATACGTGGATTATAATCCAACATGACGCTACTCATTTAATACTTGAAAATACCTTTCTATCGGTGCAGGCTGCACTTTGATTTATTTACCGACTTAATTCTAAATATCAAAAATTTCTTCATGGTACTTTCTGAATATGCCGCTTTGTAGCTAACCTCTCAATTTTAAACCATGTGTCACGTAAAAAAAGACAATCCTTCAACAACCTGCATCTTTGATACTGAACAAGGTTCATAACCAGTGTATCAAGTCGTTGGATTTCAGTATCAAAAAGTAAATAAGTACTAAGTACGAAATATTTTAACATAGGCTATTTTGTTCTTAATTTTAAAGAAACAACATAATAAATTAATCAAAGAATTAAATTACTGTGCTAAGTATCCCCAAACTTCTATAATAACTATTTCTTACAAATATTTTTTCTCTCAGTCATCTGTCTCTTTGTCGGGTATTTTGTTATTACCTTCATTGCGAAAAATATTTTTTTTTTCTTTTATATGTATTATTATTGTTAGCAAATTTTGCGGGCTTCACTGTTAGCTTTCTTGAGTAACATGGATCTGGCAACTACGTTTTTTTTCTAACAAAATCTTTTTCAAAATTCAGGTTTTTTCAAAACGCGTTTCCCACTTTTTTCTTTTTAAACAATTGATCTTGACAATATGGCATAACTTGTGTTAATAAAAGAACATTATTTTTTTATGATATATTAGCACAGACTCCCGTTAAACTGGGAAAGTAGAGAAGACGTAGAATAATAAACACTCTTCAATACAATTTGTAGACATTGCGTATCAGAATATCAAATTAAATTATATAAATTTAAAATTAAATTTTAACTATTTAATTTTTCTTTTATAAATTATTTCATACCGGATATATTTTAACACAACTTAAATTATGAATCCTATTGGAACGATTATTCCTTTAACTGAGTTGATATATGCGTTCCTTTCCCTTTTAAATAGATTTACCGGTTTCTTCAGAGCATTAGCAATTGTAATTTTTAAATGATTTGTATGTACTAGAAATGTTACATCAATATTATTCTTCACTTTGACAGGTGGTACCATAGACATAACTGTTCAGGAAGTCCAGGATGATGGCAGTATCAAACAGCTGTATATGGCAAATGGAGGCGACTGGGGAGGAACGAAAGTAGACCAAGCTTTTGAAGAATTTATACACGAGCTAGTCGGTCAACCAGCAGTATATCGATTTCGCGATGAAGATAAAGGGGGTCATCTTGATCTTCTTCGAGAATTTGAGATCAAGAAACGAAGCATTAAACCTGATCAGACTTCAAAGGTAACATTTAAGGTCCCTATTTCCTTAAGTGATGCTTATCAAAAAGAAAACGGAGGTGATTTAAAAGCGTCCATATCACAGTCATCGAAACGCGTTGCTTGGGTTGGTGACAAGCTCCGGATGGAACCAGAATCTGCACGTGAGCTTTTCAAATCTCCTTGTGACTACATCACAGATCATTTAGAACAAATATTTTCTGACCCGAAAGTTAAAGGAACAAACACAATTTTAATGGTAGGTGGGTTTTCAGAATCACCTATGTTACGTGATGCGGTAGAAAAGGCGTTCCCAGACAAGACCCTAATCATCCCGCAAGATGCTGGACTCGCTGTTGTAAAGGGAGCAGTATTGTTTGGATTTGAGCCAAGGATAATTTCAACAAGAATATGTAAAGCAACGTACGGCGTCAAAACTAATTCACCATTCCAGAAAGGTCTTGACCCAGAGAATAAAAAAGTAATTATAGAAGGTGATGTTTTGTGCTCCGACCGCTTTGACAAACATGTTGAAATACAGCAGGCCGTTGGGATAGATGAAGAATTTGGAGAACAAGTTTATGTGCCAGTCCGGTCTGACCAAACATCGATGAAAATTGAAATTTGGACGTCGATACATCCCAACCCCCGATACACCTCCGATCCTGGTTGTAGCTATCATGGAGAGCTTACGGTTGATATGTCTGATACAACAGGGGGAAAGAAACGAGAGATTGGTGTCAAAATGATTTTTGGAAGAACTGAACTACAAGTTCGAGCATTAAATAAACGAACTGGGGTTGAGACAACTGCAGAATTTAACTTTTTGCGTTAAAACTGGAATTAACAGGATTTAAAATAACGTAAATTAATGTAATTATATGTGCCTATTGAGTACATTTTAAGAACAGAATGTATGAAAGACGACTTTCTCCTTTAAAATTAAAATTATATCCGACGGCCGACCATTATAACTGTTATTATTAAACTTTAATATGTCTCTTAGATACTTGGTTTTGCTTCAATTTTTGATCACCCGAATGAAAGTCTCGGTAAGCTATTACGCTCACGTTTTGTGCATCTTTCATCTATGTATTTATTTCAATCTTTTTATACAACGATATGTTTTATTTTTTGTTTAGTCTTTTAGAGGGGATTGGAGTTTAGTGTATCATGGACAAACATATATAAAACGCTCATAATAAAAATTGCGTAAAAGTTAAATATAGATGCAAAGATATATATTCGAAATTAAATACAACAAGGACAAACAAAATAATGGGGAGAAATGCTACTCTCAGTCTTATGTAATAATTATTTATAATATTTTGGAATTACTTCATGAGTTTAATTGTAGAATGTCATCGTTAGAGGATGGATTAGAATGGTGATCAATCTATGGAAATGTTATATAAAGATTTTAGACCTTGAGTGAGGCAGAACGGATTACGATTTGATTCTGTTGCCACTAATTCGGAAATAACTGTATTGTATTTGAAGATTTGCCGGCATCAATTGGTGATTTGATGGTCGGAAATTGAGTTTATTGGCGACGCGTAAGCGGAGCCAGTAAACGGATATTTCCGACAATCAAATCACCAATTGATGCCGGCAAATCTTCAAATACAATACAGTTATCTCCATTCTAATGCTATTTAAAAAACTAAATTAACTGATCAAAAATTTTTATTCGCCGGAAATAACGTCTTCGCTTGCGTTAAAATCTGACGGCATCAATCGTGGAATTGATGCCATCAATTTATTCGCGTTATCCAATCAGAATTGACGTTACATCAAGAAATGCATTAGAATCGGGAATAGTGGATGCATTTAAATATGCAGAATAAGATCCACATCACTTAAAACTAACTTATGCTGCCTTTTTATTGCAGTCATATCATTATTTGATATAAGATTATCTAAATGGGTAAAGAACACAACGTCAAATTCCTTATCGAGATTAGCGATGTAATTATACCCCCCGCAAACTTGTTTGTGGGGTATATATATGAATCAACCTGTCTGTCCGTCTGTCCACATCCCTTGTAAGCGCAACTACTCCTAAACCGCTTGATGAAATTTAATGAAACTTAGTTTTGTTTGTTTGTTTGAATGGTGTTTTAACGCCACTTTCAGCAATTTTTCAGCTATTTCATGGCGTCCAGTTTTTATTGGGGGAGGAAGCCGGAGTACCCGGAGAGAACCCCCGACCTGCGGTAGGAAAACTGGCAATCCTTGTCAATTAAGATTAGAGTCGAGTACACCCTGCCTGCAGTGAGAATCGAACCCGCAATCTCAGTGTTGACAGACCACGTGATCAATAGTAGACGAACTACCTTGACCACTCGGCCACCGAGGCCCCTAATGAAACTTAGCATAAAGGAAGTACATTATATGTAGATGTGCATGAATGATTTTTTTTACCTCGGATATCATTAAAGGGACATAATTGGACTTAAAAGCGAAGCGGGTGGGGTTATTTCTTTGTGAGCGTGCTCACAGTCCACACTTGTTTATTTTGATTCTGAGACTTCTAATAGTGCAATGATAAATTTACAAGTAACCGTCATTTGCGCCAGATATGCCACTTGGACCTGGGTTAGTTTTTTTTCATCGTCGGATAATAATAATATACTTATAAGTAAAAATTTAAAAGAAATGTCTATTTGGATCTGAACCCAATGGATAAAATAATTAAAATTGAAAGATACATTTTTATCTTTTCTACAACAAACCTTACACACTGTAATATATAAAGTGATCACACTGCAAGTGGGGAATAAAAAATAATTTAAATAACACGAACAAAAATATACAAGATGAAAAAACCATTCCATAGATTTTCTATGCCGGTATTTCAGAGATACCGAAATAAAGGAAATGTTTATATTAACAGTGTGGTCAGAAATTTATTACTGACGTTCGGTTACTTTACATGCCATTAATGTAATTGATTTTTTTAAATAGAAGCTGTAGATAGACATGCATATTTTAAGCAAATGATTATATCATCATATATGGAAACCAGACGTTAAATTTGGGTTCAAAGGGAAACTAAATAATAAAAAGGAAAATGTATATGTTATTCTAAAAGAAATAGAAACTTATTTGCCTGTTGATGTGTTATTATATCCTCAACCGTTACGCTTCTATGGTAAATAAAATGTAGTGAAATTATTTATAGGGGACCGCTATATTGACAGTATTAACTACGAGATCGTAGGTTATGGCGTAAGAGCCTACAGTAAATATGAAAAATAATCCAGTTTAAAAATATGGTTTGCTGCCTTCGCTCTTGGAAGAATATCAATTCCGTAATCATTTCTCGTTTAAGAAGGGTAATTAACAGAATTAGCAATTAAAAACAGGATATTTATTGCAATTACTAGATCATTTGACGCCGATTTTGAAGTATGATTATTGGGACATTTTTAAAGGCTAATCAGATTAAAGGTGTATCATGTAATTCACCATGGACAGGTATGATTTGAATACACTGAAGCATCGGGGCACAGGATGAATATAAGATGTCCAATACCTTTAGATGCCAGGTCAAGGAAACGTATACCTGACACGGTAACAAAAATATATACAAACGTAAAATTTTGGAAACTGTTACGCTCACAAAAAATAAATTTTACCAGAAATACAGACAAATAATAATATTAATAATAAATATACTAAACATGAAGTGTAATTTTTATGCGCGAAAACAGAGTATTGAAAAATATTGCATATAATGACCGCTATTTTCGTTAATAGTTAAATTCGCAAAAAATTTTGTGTGAAAAAGTTTCGTTCAATACATTGCACAGTCTGATTGCTCGATACAAGTTGGAAAAAAATATATGATTAGTTTTTAAATATACTCATAATTATGGACAACATTCCAACTTGAGGTCACCTAAATGAAGATCGCCTGAATATTAAATTATCCTACAAGCAACATTCTTCAAAATGAACTTCGCATACGTAGTTGTTGCTGCTGTGGACAAAGTAGAAGTCTTTAAACTGCTAACCTTCTTGTTACACAAGTCGGTTTTTTGCTTGGATCAGTAATACGAAACGTAATCCTGCCATAATAGTTTCGTCTTGTAGTACAACCTTCTGTTGATTGGACGTTGCGTTTATTTATCATATGACGACTTGGCTGTCAACTGATCCCTAGTATGGCCATCTAGTGACAAGATGACGGACCTCCATAAGCGCATTCTTTACACGGTAAATTAAATTTAAAATCTCAACATATAACAATATAATAAAACATCAAGAGGCAAAACTTGTTTATTTTTATTTGAAGAATAACATATCAAATTTTCACCTTGAACCTGATAACAAATATATGTTATGAATGCGACATGCTTGACGGATTATACCGTCTATAGTTAATGAATGACGGCTTAAATAACCGTTTCAAATCAAATAGACAGCGACACCTGTTATGCTATTGAACGCGTTACTCAGTGGACGTAATAAACAAACAAAAAAAAACATAGCTTGTCTATGTTTGTTAAAAAAATACACGTGGTTTATAATAAATGGATTAAAACACAATATTGGGTGAAAACTAAATAAAGGTTGCTTGTAGATTTAAGCAGTTAAGTGTATAGACTTCTATGTACTACTAGAGTCGATTACCACCAGAACCAAGAGCAATTTTCTAAATATCATCCAAGTTTCTCACAACAGTTGTAGGAGAATCTGCAAACTTCTTAACGATTACAGAACCATCATGCGTCCAGTAAGAATGAATTGTTTTGTTTGAGCGGTGTATGATAAGCGCTTTAAGCAGTTCGTATCGATGTTTTGTTAGGTTTTCACTAATGTACATTTTATCGCCGTTACCTTTTAAGTTTTCCTTTGGTCATAAATACCCATATGTCTTTGACGATAGGTAAAGAACCTGATAAATATTGAGATTTTACCTTCTTTGAATTTGCCAAATCGGTGAGATCTACCAATATCATTCAAAATTGAGTTTACGACCAAGCTGTTTATTACAAATTCGAAAAATAATGGAATAAGGGACATACCATTTAACTTGAAGGGGGGGGGGGCCTTGTTTTTTTGTTTTGGTCAGAAAAATTTTTTCCGCGCAGAGAAAATATTTATTTTTTTAAAGCGTCGCGACAGAATATTTTTTCCTTATTAGCATTATTTTATATAGCAGAAATCCTTCTTCAGAATATTTTTTTCTTACCCTCTGCTACCAAAATATTTGTTTCATCAAAAATCATTTTCAAAATATTTTTTAGGAAAAAACCAAGCCCCCCCCCCCCTGCAAGTTAAATGGTCGGTCCCTAAGTGTCAATAGGCTGAATGATACCACCATCGCCATTTGTACGGACTTTTACGTTATTGAATCTAAGACTGGTTCTAAACTGTTCTTATTCTTCTACGGGTGACTCAATCCTGACCTATCTTGTCCACGAGTGATTTATTAGTTACGTTTTGTTTGTCCATTTCCTGACTTTGTAAATCAATAAGATGTTGAGCAGTTGCGTTTTTCTATTTATGGCTGTAGTTTTTCGTCAATCATTTTGTCCATAGTGGGCTTGGTAGTTTCAGTGACCTTCTGGCTTATCATTGGATAAGTAAGGGTGTTAAGTTTGGATTTTGTAATATGGTACAGACAACATGTGATAATTGAACACTTGTTTCATCTTTACCATGTAAAAAGGTGGCCGAACGGAATTAGTTTCACCTTCTTAAAATTGTGTTCAGACGAACTATTTAAAAAATGTCTGACTTGTTTTGTACTTGTAATAATGAGGGTTAAATACTATCAGGCCTAAATGGATCTGACCTTTTGTTGTTCCTGTCAAATTATGGTTGTCTCACAAAAATCGTCTTTTGATCCTTGTTTTCTGTCCTTCGCCATTTTTGTTCTTGTTTAGCCAATAAAGTACACAAAATCCAACGATCGCAGTAAAACGTCAATATAATGTCATATCACATCCAACATTAATGTAAATAAAAGACAGACATACAATTATAAATAGTCGATCAGTTACATATCATTTCCTTATTTTTGTTTTCATTCTCAAGCGCAGATGAAACGGAAAAGTATACCAAAATCTGGCAAATGGCACAATACTGCCAGGGAAAATAGAAAATGCACATTCATGACATTGTGCCAATCCCAAGATATTGGCGACGAATATCATTATTTACGTACTTGCACATATTTTAAGATGAGAGAAAGGTATATTTTAAAACAAATTGGTATACTCATCCTAACACAATGAGATTTAAGGAATTGACGAACAGTCGTCAGCCATTAAATCTAAATGATCTATGTAAATTTATTCGCATTCTCAACAAAACCGTTGGAACCTCTAGGGTGAACCAATTAATTTTATTATTATTATTATTATTATTATTATTATTATTATTATTATTATTATTATTATTATTATTATTATTATTATTATTATTATTATTATTATTGTATGTTTATTTTATATGAATTCAATCAATGTACCTCCATCTATATATATGTAAACTGAACTTGGATTGCATTATTTGTGTGTTGTATCTCCATGCTTTGATTTCTCTGTACTTGATAAGGGGATGGTCAATATCAATTGGGGGATTGGAACCGGTGCATTTTAAATTATCATGTTTTAAAAGGTTATGTCATATCTCCTTAAAATACAAAAAAGTTGCTGTCCTACGTTGGATGTGTTATAAAAAAAGTAGGTGTCCTATCTCATACAAGAATTTCATTGTTAACAAATCAGTATTTATATGTTTGTTAAACAAATAGTGTACAGTATATTGGTTTTGAATCAATATTTTTTCATTGATGATACTGTTATGAAAAAAACCTTGCTGTCCAATTTGTGCTGAAAGGAAAACCTGGGAGTTCCATATTTATGCCAGCATAAAAAAGTATGTGTCCTATTGCATTTTGCACCGGTCCTACCAGCCCAGTAAATATTGACCGGTCCCTAACACTGATAAATCCTCGGACAACGGCTTTTAGTTGAATAAAACTGTCAACATAATAAATTATTTAGCACGGCATCAAACTATATTAAACTAATATATCCAATTTATTTCGTGTTTCTGTTTTACTTTGAACAACAAATGCATTTTGTATTGAAATCAATGTTCATTTTCGGTACTGGGTACTTCTACAAGATTAAAAAATCTATAATTAAATTAAAATAAACAAATGATGAGTCATGACTAATAATATTAATATATCAAAGAAACAATATACTTTCGTTTCAATATTGTGTAATTTACATAATTTACGGATTTCCAACTTAAACGGGCTGCGCCAACAAAACTATGTTTACAAACAGCGTACACAATCTCTGCTTTTTGACCATTGCATTAATGTATTAATAATTTCTGCACACCCCACCCTCCCCCCATCACACCCCACCCTCCCCCATCACACCCCACCCTCCTCCTATTAGTAAAGAATAATAACTAATGAAACATAAGTTTGTCATAATTAACTAGGCCACGACCAATAATGATTATACTGTATACAGTCAAATCAATATTTACCAGGTATATCTACATTTACCTTCCTGTATGACAACCGTCCATTACAGTGGTGGTACGCGGGTATAAAATGTGGATAAACTGGAAGTTATCACCTATTATAGTGAGTAAATGTGAATTATGACAAATCTATTTGATGTTTGTCCATTTTTAAGTCTGTATTGTTTTTTTTTTTTTTGTTTTTTTTTTGTTTTTGTTTGGTTTGTTTAAACTACTTTCGTTTTCAATAAGAAGACTATATAATGCAGAATGAACAAAGATCTACAACAATGACAACACGCTTCTAAGATGACATTCTATTTTCAGTCAACTCTACATATTACATTGGATGATATAGCACAATGTTCATCACTGTTTTCATTATACTTATAGTTTAAGTTCATACCTTCTTGGAAACGTGATACATTGTTAGAATAGATAAATGTACAATTCACTGCACATGTGGGTTGCTCAAACAATGTATTTATAGCTGTTTCAAATTTCCCAACTTGCTTCTTTTAGTTTTCCTGATAAACAATGAGTTTAAACTGGAAAAAATGTTTCGTGTTAGTCAGTTAAACAAAACATCGCATTTTCTTTTCAGGTGAAGACGTTATAACTGCATCTTTATTATTTCTTGTGAAATTAACGAACAATGGCGTGTGCAGAAGTAGTATCGGAACCATTGCTGGTAGCAGCCATCGATTTCGGCACCACATTTTCAGGCTATGCGTTTCAAACCCGTGCAGATTTTAAAGAGGATCCATTGAGAATACATGGATTTAGCTGGGTCACTGGTTCTAATGCAGGATTGTCGCTGAAGACCCCAACATGTGTCCTGTTTAACCCATCACAGGAGTTTCATTCCTTCGGAATAGAAGCAGAGGACAAGTACACTGCCCTGGCTCAAGAAGATGACCACAGAAACTGGTATTTCTTCAGAAGATTTAAAATGAATTTATACCTAAGTGCGGTAGGTTAGATAAAATAAAATGAAAGATTTATTAAAGTTGATATTGCTTTAAAACTTACAACACAAATGGTAACGAACTTTTTTAGTTGTCTTGGAAACACCTGCTTGTTTACATAATTATTTTAAAGTGGGTTTTACGGAAGTGTTTTCCTCGTACAATATTTCATACAAAGATATTTCTAGTTGACCAGCTCGTTAAATTCATTTTGATAAAACAATGCGGTTTTTTTATGTTTGTTTTCATAAACATGTTTTTATATTTAATGTTCAAACGAAACTACATTTAATTATTAACAATTTATGAATATTTTTCAAAATATATCTCCAAACCTGTAAATCACTTTGCTTTCGTGGTTTATTTATTGTAATTCACACACTGTGACTTTTATAAATATATTGTTGCATCAATTTTCAATGAAAATAATGTAGACTTCTTTTGTACATAAGGACTTTTAAGATTTAGGTACTACACACGACATTCAAAGTAAAAGCTAAGCTTTCATTATAACCCCAACTTCAACAACAAACATTATTTGATGGAAATGGGTTTTTTTTCAGAATACATGAAGTCATGATATATACTTTTTACTACTTGATTCATGTCAAACTTTCTCTAGAATACAATTAACAACATTTTAATCTTATTTTCTGTATGCTGGAATATTTGAATGGAGCAATAAATATCCAGATAATTAATACAGATAAAGGTACAGGTCTTTATCATCCAATCAACGAGTCCAATGTTGGACATGACAATCAATTACAAATTATTTAAATAAAATAAAATAAATGATATTGTTCGTACATTTTCAGGATATACCACGTGATTTAACGTTAGAAGATGACCAAGGAAAACACTTACCAGCCATTAAAGTTATTTCTGAGAGTATAAATTATCTGAGAAAACACATGATGAAAGAGCTGAGTAAAAAAGGAGATTTGATCAAACCTAACGAGATAAACTGGGTTTTAACTGTTCCTGCTATATGGAGTGATGCTGCCAAACAGTTTATGAGGGAAGCAGCCGTTAAGGTAAGCTGTGATCAGATCTAGTGAGATAAACTGGGTACTTACTGTTCCTGCTATATGGAGCGATGATGCTAAACAGTTTATGAGGGAAGCAGCAGTTAAGGTAAGCTGACATTCCCAGAAAAGACCGGTATTAACTTTTCCTGCTACATAGAGAGATGCTGCTTCAATTGTTGTGTGAAGGAAGGAGCATTTGAAATTTCACGTCAGTAAATGAGTATGTGACTGAATTAATCACGTGTCAGCACCTTGTAAAATCTTGTCTTGTTAGGACGTCAGGGTTAAAAAGTTGAGTAGGTATAGTAGAAATCCTTCATGGAAAGTGGAGAAGACACAAACTTATGCTTTTACGACGGTTGTAGCTCAACTTAGATTGCTTAGTCAAATAAATATGCTTTTTATAAGGACATGCACTTATTCACTTATTTGTAAAGTCTCTTGCAAGTAGTCTGTCAAGATAACAAAAACGGATTAGGGAGTAAGTATAAACAGAACAGGCCAAGTTGAAAAAAAAAAGATTTTAACGAGTCAAGGTCGAGGTCCAGATAATTCCTCAAATTAAGTTGATACAATATTGATTACTTTCTTTTCCATATACTAAGCAATTTAACTCCGTAAACCTAAAACTGTTCAATTAACCAATGTAATTGTGTGTGTCTGTCTATGCATCTGCATTTTCGTCCCATTTGAAGTTATTGTTTTCTTATGCTTTATAACCATATGTCTATATTATAAATTGATATATTAAAATTTCAATTTCTACTCATTATTACCATAGTAATGTATTAATAATTTTAAAGTATTATTCAAGAAGTAAAGCATTTCATGCAATGACGAGACATAGCAAGCTTGTTAATACAACACAGTTGATAAACAAATTATTCACAGCACACCCAATAATACAATTAAACACAAAACCTACCTAGGATCCTGCCATTTGTATTCTGTTGTTCATTTTGTTGAAGGGTGGAATCCCAAACAGTCAGTTAATGCTAGCACTCGAACCAGAGGCAGCATCGATTTACTGCAAACATATTCCAAGTGAAAGAATGGTTGTGGGCGGCAAATCTTCTCTTGATGCTTTTTCTCCTGGAACCAAGTATCTCATTCTAGACGCTGGAGGTATGTGAATTAGTTGAAGCAGCTATTTGCATAATGTTTAATAATGTGTCGTGAACGATTAATAGGTTCTTACATACGATTTTGGGGAGACCGGGTAATCTGCCACTCGTGGAAAGACAAAAATAATATATAACGAGTGGAAGATCACAGGTTTTTTTTTCCAAAGCGCATGCTAGTACATATTTCTTCTTAAACTGACAACTTTTACTTACGCTATAGACTCACCATTGTTTAATATGAGACATGCACAATAATGTTAAAACATTTTCATAGCAAAGTTCTTGTTTCAGGCTTTATGATTGGATTACGCAGGGAGTAGAGATGAGTGCTCGTGAACTCATCTCATCTCAAAAGAAAAATAGGTTCTTACATACGTTTTGCGGAAAGATCGTTTGAATAAACGGATTTACTAGTTTTATAAAGATAAATGATATTTTATAAGTGCTCGCAGAAAAAAAATCATTAATATATCTTAGACGGTGGGTTTCAATATACTTTATAAATGTTCTTAATACATGTACATGTAGTTGTATGTGAATGATCAATTTTATGTTAACTGTATCTTTGGTAAATTTTTTATATCGAAAACACCGAAATAAAATAATCTGTTGAAATATAAAAACACGCATGTGTAAAATAATAATTTCCAACTCATTTCACTTGGTAATTATTATAATTTGTCCGTCCATACTTCCCTTCGCCAATAATTCCCATTTGATTTCTGGGTTATTATAAAGCGGAATGATTTGATATTTTTGTTAGACCATGCCACTCGTAGATCAATTCATTACTCAGTTTATATTTTCACTGTGTGGGTTATCTTTTTTAAAGATAGTTCTTGTTAGAATTATCAGTCTAACTGATTTAAATAGTCACAATGTTGCAATGCTAGTTTGAGATGCGTTTCGTACCGTTTTTTTCGGTGCATTTTAATTATAGTCAATATTCAACAACCAAATGTCCATACAATAAACATTGTAAGATTGCTCTCCCTTTGACAGGTGGTACCATAGACATTACTGTACAGGAAGTCCAATATGATGGCACTATCAAACAGTTGTATATGGCGAATGGAGGAGACTGGGGAGGAACCAAAGTAGACCAAGCTTTTGAAGAATTTTTACAGGAGTTAGTGGGTGCCCAAACGATTTACAGATTTCGCGATGAAGACAAAAGTGGCCATCTTGATCTTGTTCGAGAATTTGAGATTAAGAAACGAAGCATCAATCCGGATCAGACTTCAAAAGTTACATTTAAGGTCCCTATTTCCTTAAAAGATGCCTACGAAAAAGAACATGGTTGTGATTTAAAAGCGTCCATATCCCAGTCATCTAAACGCGTAACTTGGGTTGGAGATAAGCTTCGGATGGAACCAGAATCTGCACGTGAGCTCTTTAAAAATCCATGTGACTACATCACAGATCATTTGGAGCAAATATTTTCTGATCCGAAAGTTAAAGGAACAAACACAATTTTAATGGTTGGTGGGTTTTCAGATTCACCAATGTTACGTGATGCGGTAGAAAAGGCATTTCCAGACAAGACAATAATCATCCCACAAGAGGCTGGACTGGCTGTACTTAATGGAGCAGTATTATTTGGATTTGAGCCAAGAATAATTTCAACACGAATATGTAAAGCAACGTACGGCGTCAAAATAAACTCACCATTCGAAGAGGGTGTGGACCCAGTCAATAAAAAAGTTATTATAGAAGGTGATGTTCTGTGCTCCGATCGTTTCCACAAACACGTTGAAATACACCAAGCTGTTGGTATAGATGAAGAATTCGAAGAACAAACATACGTTCCCATCCGTTCTGACCAAACCGCTATAAGATTTGAAATTTGGACGTCCGAAGATGCTAACCCACGCTATACGTCTGATCCTGGTTGTAGCTATCATGGCGAATTGACTGTTCAAATGCCTGATACAACAGGAGGAAAGAAACGAAAAGTTGGTGTGAAGATGATTTTTGGTAGAACAGAATTACAAGTTCGTGCCATAAATAAACAAAATGGCGAGGAGACAACTGCAGAGTTCGACTTTTTACGTTGAAATGGTTAAATGTTGACTGATTGATTGCGTATCAGAGTCCCCACATCAATCGTATATGCCATTGATTTTAACTTCGTATTTTTGTGTCTATGCTTGATTGTCGTTAGACGTTGTCCATTCCTCAGTATCTTACTGTATATATAGTAATTGCTAAAACACGAGCATTTTCTTTTTTTTTTCTATATTAAATCATTAAATTTTAAGAAAAGTAAAATATTGTATATCATATTATCTGCTAAAAGAAGTTAAAATGTAATAATTCTTATATTACATTCTTTTCCATTGATAGTCATTTTGAATGGTCAAAAGGTCTTGAACCAGTACTGTCAGTACTACCGTTAATAATTGGATGAACGCATGTTGAGGAACTAGCTGAGCAAGATGCACGTCTTTGCCACCAACTTCATGTTTCAGCAATACTCCTTTTAATTTCACTGACAAATTACTCTAACAATGAAAAATTTTGTTTTTCCTGTTCGTATAAGAGTAAGAACATCAGGCTAGGTTTACGTTGCGTTTGAAAAGATATATGACGTCACATGACGTTATATATAAACCGTGGTACAATGAGGAACATTTGTATACGGAATTGACGAAAACATTGTTGTTCTGTCTTCTTTTGTCTTCAGTAATAATCTTCTCGGCAAAATCGTAAAATATATCTGTTGTCACTGCCAGTTATTTCGTCCAAACCGACCACGTCTTTGTCTTCAGTTCGTTGTGCATATCCCTACTAGGCACACACTTTATGAATTTTTATGTTAGGAAAAGATAGTAAAATATTTAAAAACAATTTTGGAAGAATTATAAGGATTAAACGCACATTTTTGGTAATTCATCGATGTATGATGGAGGTCGACTCACTCACAAACTTATCATAAACGGCCTTCGCCCATTTATTTGTTTGTGAGTGAGTCGACCTCGTTCATACATAGATGAATTGCCGAAATAAGCGTTTAATCCAGACCTATAATAACACACGACTGGTTCATTTCAACATAATCATAGAAAAAGTATTCGTAATACAAAAAATAAGCTTTACATTTAGCGAAAATCTTAATAGTTTCAAAATTTTGATAACATATATTCTAAATGGTTTTTTGCTGTTGTGGAGAATTTTCTTGAAATAAGGAAATAAAAAGTTTCCCGTAAAATTAAAAAAACACAGCTTAGCAATTTCAAACATTGAGACAAATAATTAATGACTACATACATTAGTGTCCGGACGTCCTTTTGTCTGTTATGTTTAGAGGAATACAGTTTCAGGATGTCGTCTTTCTGTTATGTTATCAGATACAGTGATTGGACCGGACGTCCTTTTTGTCTGTTATGTTTAGAGGAATACAGTGTCCGGATGTCCGTCATTCTGTTATGTTATCAGGTATACAGTGATTGGACCGGACGTCCTTTTGTCTGTTATGTTTTGAGGAATACAGTGTCCGGATGTCCGTCTTTCTGTTATGTTATCAGGTATACAGTGATTGGACCGGACGTCCTTTTGTCTGTTATGAAACTATCAATGTGTAAACTCCGGCGACTCACTCACAAACGAAATAAAGTCCGAAGGAATAGTCATAAATAGTCATTGCGATTTTAAAGCTGCAAAATCAGTTACAAAAACCTAGATGTCAAAATTTACCAAGCCGGAAAGCGTAGGAATGTACAAAACATAATACAAAACGAATCTCGGTTCTTTCTATATTAATGGAAAAATCAACCAAATTAAAACCAATATTTTATGTAAAATTATATTTTATTTGAAATCTCAATCGATTTAATTAGATATCTTTGCGACAGAGAAAACATTGTTCACTTTCCTTACGATACGCTAGGAGGACGCCATCTTTGTTTACATTGGATACCGTAAGTTCGCTAAGAGGAAATATCGATTTATAAATTATCTGAGATTATGTAATTTAAGTGTTTTTATCCAAAAACAGCATGAAAAGAAGTATTTAGAGGTATATACTGTGTTCGGACGTCCGCCTGTCCGGTATGTTTAAAGGTAATCAGTGTATGAACATCCTTTTTTCGTAATTTTCAGAGGTATACAGTGTCCGGACGTACTTCTTTCTGTTATGTTTCTCAGGTATAAGTGTCTGGACGTCCGTCTTTCCGTTATCGTCAGCGGTAAAGTGTCCGGAAGTGGACCCGTCTTTCCGTTATCGTCAGCGTTATACAGTGTAAGGACGCCCGTCTTTCCTTTATGTTTGTAGGTATACAGTGTCCGGAAGTCCTTCATTCCGTTATGTTCATAGGTATAGAGCGTCCTGACGTCCGTCGACATGTGTATCCATGTTCTCAATCACATATATATTTTCCGGGCGTCCGTCTTTCTGTTATGTCAGGAGGTATACAAATGGACGTCCATCTTTCCAATATATTCTCAGGCATACAGACTGGGCGTCCGTTCTTCCTTTAAGTTCATAGTTATACAGTTTTCGGACGTCTGTCTTTCCGTTATGTTTAGAGGTATACACGTGGAAGTATACAATGTTCAGACGTGCTTCAATTTTGCTCTATTGGTCTATAATTATATCCCTTTTCATTGGCAAAATTTTAATAATTGTTCAAAAATTGATTAATTGTAGGTTAAAACCACAAACTTTATTACTTTTACAATTTGATATAATGTGTTCTATCTATTTCACATAATAATTGTTTTCAAATTTTTTTGATTTGGTGGATGTTTGTATTTTGAGTAGTAGCACTTTACTTTTTAAGTTTATAATATAATGAAAAATATTAGATAAGGAGACATATAGGATCTAACACCGGTGGGAGGGCAAGACGGTAAAATCTCAGACACCCAAGTGAAAAGATTTCTGGTCTCCAACGAGGCTCTCCTGAGTTGGAGACTAAAAGAAATCTTTCACGCGGGTGTCTGAGATTTTCCCGTCTTGACCAACCACCGGTGTTTGATTCTTTTTCTCGCTAATTCGTTAAAAAAATCCGGTTCTGTTCTATTGAAAGATGGCAACAAATAGAGTTATCTACCTTGAACGTAGTCTCCAGTGTACACATGTTGCGTCACCGTGTTTGTTTTGATGTTTACCGCTGTCATATTGTGGCATAAACTGGGTCATGGAAGCTCAGATACGTTGTTTTCATGTTAATATTTAAAAAGGCACAGTAAACTAACACAACTAAAGCAAATATTTTATAATTTTTATTGCTGAACCGACAGTTGACGTCCCAATACATTTTTACGGGAAAAGGAGCGTGAAATTCTTATCTCACCCACGGGTTGAGATAAGGATATCTCAACCGGCTAAAAATAGGTACCAAGCTGTCTCATTAGTGAGAAATTTTCTTCTCCGGAGTACTTGTTTGTTATGTTCTCAGGTATAAGTGTCTGTACGTTCATTTTTTCGTTATCGTCAGCGGTATAATGTCCGGCCGTCTATTGATCATCAAACAACACACCGATCAACCGACTTATATCATTACTGCGAGAAGTAGTATGACACGATGAAAAAAGATCTAAACAATTTAAGACCTATACGTATACAGATGACTTTTTCCCAAATCGCTGCGTTAAAAATATTACAAAACAAATGTATAAGATTTATATATTTATAGATATAGAGTGGACCATAAGGTTTTACAGAGTATTGGTTATGTTAATATTGAAAATAGAGTTAAACAACTTAGATTGAATCATGTACATAAAATATATTATAATGTAAGTCCTAGTTATATGAAACAGAGTTTTACTAAACTTAGAGATTGTCATATATATAGTACAAGACATAGCGAATATAACTTCTGGGTTCCCGCGGTTATTTGTCAACAAAAAGACACATTTTATTATGATGGAATCAAAAACTGGAACTCATTACCAAGTGATGTTAAGGCCATTAAAAATCATAAATTATTTAAATCTAAAGTAAAGGATTTTTTAACAGAGAGTTCTCTAACTTCTTCAGATAACTATTTTATATTTTATTGATTATATATATACCTGGATTCAGTCAATCTAATGTAACTATACTACAGGTAAAGATATGGTCAGTAGTTTGGTTTTTATAATTTTTAAAAAATTTCAAAGTAGTATATAATATTTAAACTATGCTTATTTTGTGCGAGAACACAATGACAAGTATCATAATTGTATTATTAAACCTAAGCATATTTCACAAAAGGGACCCCATTGGAAATAAGCTTTGGAGCTTTCATGGGCTATTCCAATAAATATCAACTTGTGGTTTTTTTATTACTCGTTGTGATCTGTATTCATAATTTTTTTAAATATGTAAGTGTATGTATTTTAACCATTGTAATGTTGATATTTATTGAAATAAATATTATTATTATTATTATTATTATTGAAAAAAGTTCCTTGACACGATTGAAAACAGCCTCGTATTTCTGAAGTGATTAGTTTCATACTTCCACAAGGGGCATTTCAGTAACTTTTTACAACTAATGTCTGTATAACAAAAAGTCTGCAATTGTTCATACAATAGGACTATGCTGTATAAATTCTTGACACATATCACTAGACATGGAAAAAGGTAACAAGCAGCGGAGCAGCTTTTTAATTCATCTTAAAACCATAGTGAGGAATTAAACACATAGTTTGTTTGTTTGTTTGCTTGATGGTGTTTTAACGCCACTTTCAGCAATTTTTCAGCTATATCGTGGCGTCCAGTTTTTATTGGGGGAGGAAGCCGGAGTACCCGGAGAAAACTCCCGACCTGCGGTAGGAAAACTGGCAATCCTTGTCAATTAAGATTGGAGTCGAGTACACCCTGCCTGCAGTGAGAATCGAACCCGCAATCTCAGTGTTGACAGACCACGTGATCAATAGTAGACGAACTACCTTGACCACTCGGCCACCGAGGCCCCTAAACACATAGTAAATGCTCTCATTGAGACAATCCCAGAGCAGGGGTTAAGCGGAAATCTGTGTTATATGTCGATAACACTCTACATATGAGTTCGAACCTATCAACAAATAACAACATAATGAACACGATTTTGTACAAATATTTTCAACTATGTCGACATTAAATAGTATACAACGGAACCATCTACTTGGTAGGTCAATATATTATGGCGCGGTATCAGGGTCAAAAATAAGTATTTATGTATATACTAAAATGATTTAAGTACATACAAAAATAATTTATGTATATACTATAATGATTTATGTATATACTTAAATCATTTATGTATGTACAGAAATGATTTAAGTATATACACAATTTAAATTAAGTATATACAAAAATGATTTTGTATATACTAATTTCTTTTATACATGCAAAATCGAATTCTGCATGTACGAAATTAATAAACCATATATGCTAAATTACTTCAAACCAACCAATCGAATTAAACCTTACAAATCACATAGCCGGCCGTCTTTTGTCCTGTCCCAAATTAACCTCGACCCCTGGAACGAAGGTCTTCTCCTCTAAAACTACTGATCAAAAGACGAACAACATCCTGAACAGTATAATCACAAATACTTAAAAAATTAGTAAATGAATGTCTATCTGTCCTCCTACTTCTATCCGCCATATTTTAAATGTCGTCATTTTAGTATTTGTTATGTCTTTTTTGATTGGTTTTATTATATTAATTTAGCTTATACATAAATGTATTTGTATACACAGAATGATATTTCTGTATACACAAATCAAATTCTGTATATGCTAAAATATTTAATATTGAATTATGTATATACAAAATTATAGCATATACTTAAATCTTTTAAGTATATACAGAATTGGATTTCAGTATATACATAAATACTTATTTTTGACCCTGATACCGCGCCATAATATATTGATGTCGAACTTTTATTGCAAATTATAAGGTATGAATTTAGACAAACATTGTCAAATGTGCTGCCTACAAGTTATAATTAGGACGCAGATCGAAAAATTTATAGGTTAATTAGTGTACAAATGAGAGTTAAATCTCAAGAATTTATACATCATATTTAACTGTAGCACGGATACTCCTATGCCTAATTATTTTTAACATTATCGGTTGCAAATATTTGGAGAATTCCACAGCTATCTTTTACATAAAAACCGGAAAGGAAAACATGTAAGACGTGTAGTTACTAAGGACAATATTATATAATTCGAACAGACCGCGAGATGGACCTTAATTGACCGAATTATACACAATTTGCATCGCGTATTACACATGTACTGATATAGACACCTGAAGATACACAGAAAGAATCTACGAATCTGGTAAGAGAATATTTACACAAATGTTTTATTACAAAATTATTTATATTTATGGTTTAATCACCCGTTTTCTTTCATTGTTAATTCTAATAAATAAATAGTAAATAATAATAAACAATAAAAAACCAGAGGCTCCTGATTTATAGGCAATGCAGATGGCATTTCCCTGATGTTAAAGTAAGTCCTTTAATTTTCAATAAACTTTAAAGAGGAACACGCAAACAATATTACTAAAAAGTTTTGTTTCCATTGGTTAATCAGTTTCAGAAAAGAAACCTAATAAAACTTTTTCCCATAGGGTCTACTGTTAATCTATGTAATGCTGTGGTGGCCATTTTGATTTTCCTATTGGCATAAAAAACATAGGGTCTACTGTTAATCTATGTAATGCTGTGGTGGCCATTTTGATTTTATTATTGGCATAAAAAAACTTCAAAGAGGACCATCCAAACAATATTGCTACATGTAGTAAGTTTTGTTTCCATTGGATAACCAGTTTTAGCGAAGAAGACTTTTCAAAATTGTTCCCAAAGGGTCCTATGTTAAACTAAGTCCTGCTGTGGTGGCCATTTTGATTTTCCAATTGGCATATAAAACACAAACTTTATAAATGACCATCCAAAATAATATTGGTAGTAGATTTTGTTTCCATTGGTTAAACGGTTTCAGAAAAGAAGACTTTTTTTAACCTTTTTCCCATAGGATCCAATGTTAAACCAAGTCCTGCGGTGGCAGCCATTTTGAATTTCTGATTGGGATAAAAAAAACCATGAACTTTATTTAGAACCATAAAAACAATATTGCTAGTAAGTTTTGTTTCGATTGGTTAACCGGTTTCAGAGATGAAGCCTTTTTAACTTTTTACCATAATGTCCTATGTTAAACTACGTCCTGCGGTGGCGGCCATTTTGAATATCCAATTGTCATAAAAAAACATAAACTTTATAGAGGACCATCCAAACAATATTGCTAGTAAGTTTTGTTTACATTGGTTACCCGGTTTCAGAGAAGACGCCTTTTTTAACTTTTTTTCCCATAGGGTCCTATGTTAAATTAAGTTCTGCGGTGGTGGCCATTTTGAATATCCTATTGGGATAAAAAACACAAACTTGAAAGAGGACCATCTAAATAATATTGCTAGTAAGTTTTGTTTCCATTGGTTTACCAATTTCAGAGAAGAAGCATTTTAAACTTTTGCCCATAGGGTCCTATGTTAAACTAAGTCTTGCGGTGGCGGCCATTTTGAATTTCTAATTGCCATAAAAAACAAAAACTTTATAGAGGACCATCCAAACAATATTGCTAGTGAGTTTGTGTTTCTATTGGTTAACCGGTTTCAGAGAAGAAGCCTTTTAAAACTTTTTCCCATAGGGTCCTATGTTAAACTAAGTCCAGTGTTGGCGGCCATTTTGAATTTCCAGTTGGCATAGAAAACATAAACCGTATAAAGGACCTTCCAAACAATATTGCTAGTAATTTTTGTTTTGATTGGTTAAACGGTTTCAGAGTAGAAGCCCCTTAAAACTTTTTTCCCATAGGGTCCTAGTCTTGCGGTGGCGGCCATATTGGTTTACCAATCCAAATAAAAAACACAAACTTTGTAAAGGTCTATCCAATGAACATTATGGCCAAGTTTGGTTTCAATTGGCCAAGTGGTTTCAGAGAAGAAGATTACAATTTAAAAAGTTTACAGACGCCGACGACGACAACGACGACGACGGACGTAAAGTGATAAAAAGAGCTCACATGACCCTTTGGGTCAGATGAGCTAAAATCCAAAACATCCCAGCTTTTAACGATGTCATATAATATTGTCTTTATTGTTATGTCTACGCCCCAATTTCGAAGGCCACCAAATATCAAAAAGCCTACCTAAAAGGATAAAGAGCTATTTCCCTGACACGATTTGTTATGGATGCACGGACGGACAGACAACAATATGTCGACCTTCTTTTGCCTCTTTTACCGAAACCCCAATATAAACCACCTAAAAATGAAAAGTGGAATGTAACACTATATGAAGCTATCTTACATATCCTAAACGTGTATTAGTATGCGATTTGCAGTGTCAAATAAATTTGAAAATATCAGCCATAAAGGAGAAGAAAAGAAAAAATAAAATTAAGTAAATTACCAGACAAAAACAATATGTCTCCCATCTAACTTAGTTTGGTATTCATAATAAAATAAGAGTTGCAAACAAACACAAAGTATAATTTGAAAGCTTTTCGGCAAATGTTATTGTGTGTCGCAATTTGTTCATTGCATATTTTATGCCATGCAGTAATCAAAATTTATTTTCCCCATACTCCTCTTCATGCTGCATATTGACAAGAAAATAAAAATAAAAAAATTGCATATATTATTACGTTACGAACTCTTAAAATGCATACTTATTCAATCGGTTATCAGAATTTAATAGTTTATACAAAGTCATATTTCTTGTTTTAATCGTATCAATGAATTGATTTATATCGTATCGTACTTTCTCAGACTCTGCAATTAAAATCAAATTAATATTGTTAATGCGTTATGTTAAAGATACATTTTTGGCACCAAACGAAAGCTAAAGGAATATTCTTTATATTTAAATGGCCGATTGAAATAAATTTAAATCATAAAAGGTCTTTTAAGCATTTTAATAACTTTATCTGCCTTTTTTCGTTTATTTTATATGATAAGTTGGACAAAAATAAAAGCAAGAGATTAAAGAACTGAATGTGTATATTGCCAAATTTATGCTAAATCGTGTTTTAATATATTGTATTCGCTATAGTATATTTAAAACATTAAAAAATTGGAAAAACATCGCTTCTCACTTGTTTATATCTTTTTTCATCGTGTCATCATACTTCTCACCAAAATGATATGATCCGGTTGATCGGTGTGAACAAGGTTTACTCATTTAAAAAATTTAAATACATTTCCTGGTCAGCAACAAGAGTTGGTTAACAAATATGAAAATTTGATAAAACATAAGAACAATTTTGAGATGGAATATTTAAATAAACCCATTTTAAAAAAGGAAATCTGAAAAAAGTTAAGCTAATGGGCTAGATAATATATTAAATGAAATGATAAAATATGGACAACATGTTTTAGTCTCTTGCTTAGAAAAGCTATTTAACTTAATACTAACAAAGGGTGGGTATCCTAAATCATGGAGTACCGGCTACTTGGTTACAATTTTCAAGGGTTCATCTCTCATGGATCCAAACAACTATAGGGGCATTACTATAAACAGTTGTTTAGGCAAGCTCTTCAACAGTATTTTAAATAAAAGACTAGTCGCATTTTTAAATAGAAATAAAATCATGAATGATGAACAAATTGGTTTCCGTAAAGATTCTAGGACCACAGATCATATATTTAAACTTAAACACTTTCATGCAAATATTTCCAAAAATCTTGTAAAATATATGCCTGTTTTGTTGATCTTATAAAGGCGTTTGATTCTGTAATCCATCCAGTCTTATTTTATAAACTGCAAATTATGGAATTAATGGAACATTTTTAAATGTCATTCAATCTATGTATTTCCAGAACTTACTTCGTGTAAAGGTCAACGATAAATTAACTGAAGAATTTAAATCAGAAATAGCTGTCAAACAGGTGGATAATTTAGGCCCTACATTGTCTAATTTGTTTATGAATGATTTGATAAATTGTTTTGATGACTTTTGCCATCCTGTCAGTTTAGGCTCAAGTATATTTAATTGTCTTTTATATGCTGATGATATTGTGTTATTGTCCACACAAGCAAATGGTTTACAGAAATGCTTGGATAAGTTGTCTAGTTACTGCTTAAGTTGAGGCTTGTCTGTTAATTATAATAAAACTAAAGTAATGATTTTTAATAAGAGTTGTAAACTCATCAGAGAAAACTTTGTCATTAACAATGAAAATCTACAGTGTGTAACAGAGTTTAAATATCTTGGACTTTTGATAAACTGTCTCGGAAATTTTTCATCTGCAACTGCTGATCTATTAAACAGAGGACAGAAAGCATTTTTTATGTGAAAAAGTATTTTCAAAAATCGAAACCCTAGTGTAAAAAACCCTGATTAATATATTTGATCATACAGTAAAACATGCTTTACTATATTGCTCTAAAGTGTGGGGAATGTTAAATACTTCATGTAGCTACAATAAAAGGAATCTGAACTGTGGAGAAAACTTTATATTTAACATGTATAAAAATAATAAAATCAAAAATAAAATATAAAAATTGTGTAAGTATGTTCTTGGAGTTGGGAATAAAACCTCCAACTTAGCAGCGACTGGGGAACTTGGTAGATATCCATTATATTTTGATGTTATTTTAAGTATGGTAAAATATTAGTTATATTTAAATAAGTCTTAAAGTAAATTAATTCAAGAGGCATTAAGCGAAAACCTGTATATGTTACAAAACAATCAGAATTGTTGGGTTAGTTGCATATATAGTATATTGAAAGAGCTTAATATGCTCAAGGTTTTCAACAATCCTGTGGCATGTGGAAACAGAGATATTTATAAAATAAAACAACTATTAAAAAGTAAATATGTTCAAATTTGGAAGACTTGTGGAAACAGAGATATTTATAAAATAAAACAACTATTAAAAAGTAAATATGTTCAAATTTGGAAGACCGAAATTAATAAAATCAAAATAATCCTGTTATAAACAGAAATGAGAATAAACTACGCACATATTGTAAATTAAAGTTTGAGTTCAAACGGGAGAAATATTTGGATTTTAATGATTTTAATGATCGTAACATTTCAACCCGTTTTCGAATAAGTGCTCATAAATTAGAAATTGAGAAGGAAGATACACTATTCCTAAAACATTACTTGAGGAAAGACTTTGCAAGCAATGTAATAAATCTGCTATTGAAGATGAGCTCCATTTTCTAACTACTTGTCCTAGACACCATCAGAGATGATTTTTTAAAGAATATTAATAACTCTAATTTCTTGAAACTATGTGATGAAAATAAATTTATATGGCTTCTAATAAATACAGATTTAGATGTTATTAAAAAACTAACAAAGCTTATTTCCATATGCTTCAGTATCAGAAATAATGTAACTTAATTACAATTTATTTTATTCTTTGACTTGAGTATTTGTAATTGTTTCTATTCGAGTTATGCAAGAGTTATCTCTCCTTAAACAGTCTCCTTCTGTCAAGTATTGTGTTAAAGTATGTGTTTTATTTTCTCTTTGTGTTTCTGGTCAACTGTTGTAATTGTATACCCAATATGGGTTTACTGCATTAATAAATTGTTCTTGTTCTTGATAAACATTTTTCATTTACTATATGAATTTATATTAGACCCGAAGTTACGTAAGGCTCTTGTTTATATCAGTTTTTGCTAAGAATTTAATGTACAGTTTTGATTTGAAATGTAGTTTATTTTTGTATCATCTAGATTAAAAGTTTGAATACTAAATCGCTTTTGATTTTCATTCACTTCTTGATGTTTCAAGGCAATTAATAATGCACGTGCTGCATGTTTTCTATGTTTTAAAAAGTGTTTAAAATGTATTGAAATGAGAGATAATAACGATTGATTTCTAATATACATTTATTTTGGAATATATTTACAGATGTTTGGTGCTAACTTTTTTATGTTATTGTTGAAGTTTTTATTTAATAAAAATAGACATTCAGTCATTGTGGTATTTATATGCCCTTACAATTGTTAAAATTCGAAACCTTCATTATTAATGTTTCATAATAAATAATTCAAAATTTCAAAAACAAATTTGTCATTTCACGCCATCAAGACTCGATTCCCAGAGGAACGAACTTGTGTCTTTTGACCTTTGTTTGAGCTAAGTAGAATTTCAGGACATTGCCGATATACAGACGAGGACGGTGTAGTACACACACACACACCCGCCCTCACACACACACACACACACACCCTCACACACTCACACACACGCACACTCACACACACACACACACGAACTCAACTGTTACACGTTCTTTAGGTATACAATGACCGGAAGTCTTTTATTCTGTTATGCTGATAAGTATACAGTGTCCGGACGCCTGTCTTTGCGTTTTTTTCAGCGATATACAAAGACAAAGACATTATATCTGTACAAAAGGAATCCACTACATGCAAACCAGTTTTACCTCAAAATCTTTTTGTGTATATCTTGAATGGTGTTTTACTGTACTTTCAGCAATTTTTCAGCTATGTCATGCCGTCCAGTTTTTATTGGGGATGAAACCAGTGTAAAGAGAATACGTTGGACCTTCGGTAGGAAAACTGGCAATCCATGTCAATTAGGATTGGAATCGAGCGCACCTTGCCCTCAGTGACCACGTGATCGATAGTAGACGAATTACCTTAACCACTCGACCATGAGGACCCAACATCTTAGTAATGACAATTGCGAATATTTTTAAATAATTTATATTTTAAACCTACACAAATCCTCTTAACAGCTGCGTTAACGTCAGGCTAGCCATAAACATATTTTCTCAGAAACCTGAGGATTATATAGCACCAACAAAAGTGTTCTTTACACACTTTTCAAAATAACATAGCTTAATTTGAACTGTATTTTATTCCTGATTCCCAATATGCACTTTAGGTATTTGTCAATTTAATCAATTGACTCTCTTCTCTACAGCTAGAAAACCAACCGGATCTAAACTTATCATAAATGGATTGGGCCTTAAATGGTCCTCTTCTGGAATTAAATTCCATAGTCCTGACCATCAAAAATGGCCGTTATTACTGAAAGTAAAAATTCCTTATAACAGTTTTATCCAGAGCCCTAGATCACGCGGTCAATCCTCTATATCAGAATAATTATCCGCAATCCGTCAAGCTGTTTAAGAGAATGTAGTTTAACGCCACTTTCAGCAATGTTTTTAGCTATATCATGTTTTCCAGTTTGCATTGGGGGAGGAAGACGTAGTACCAGGAAAAAAACCCCGACCTTCGGTAGGAAAGCTGGCAATCCTTGTCCATTAGCATTGTACCCGACAGCACCCTGCCAGCAGTGAGACTCGAACACGCAACCTAGGATCAAGTGATCAATTGAAGACGAACTACCTTAACTACTAGGCCACCGAGGCCGGCTCTTGCGTCCAATAAGTTCTACGGGAGAAGACTACAACTAAATAAATCTGTTGGACCAAAATGTGTAAAATCTATCAATTTATCTCATGTTGTTGGAAAATGTGTGTGGAGCAATCACTTGCCAGAGAAACATGAACTATATTTTTTTTAGTTTTCATCCCTTCATTATTCTTTATTACAATACTTCATTCAAGGGAAATCGTGGCAGGTAACTATTCTTCCGTATAACATTCCGAAAATATATTTCAAACACAGTAACGTTTTTCTCCGATAATTCTTCTACAACATTTGCGAACTTAGACAGGGAATTTTGAATGATGGTTCTCATGTATAAGGTTTGTCGGTCCATCACAACAAAAAAAAACGGTGCTGGCTTTTTATGAAAGTTGTTGAATCATGAAATGCTTACCCTTCCGGAGCTCCTGGAATATGCTCCGTTTTCAGTGAGCCGTGGGTATTTTTTGTTTTTTGTCGTAAATTTTCGTTTTGTGTTGTGTGCCTGTTTGTTTTGTTGTCTTTTGTTTAACTCTGATTTTATCTGTTCTTGACTTATCTTTTTATGAATACTCCTCGGTATCTTCGACTCGTTTTGTTTACTAAACACGTATAACGACTGAAAGATTTTATTTGATTTCCGTCTAAAAGCCAGAAGTCTATTGTCGTCTTGATGAATAGTCCAGGGAGGGAATGATTAGCTCAGTAGTCATACTTCGGTAGTGACAGGAATAGTCCAGGGAGGGAATGATTAGCTCAGTAGTCATACTTCGGTAGTGACAGGAATATCATTGATATAGTGCATGGTCTAAATTTACTGCGATGAAGTTTGAAAATTTTCTGAAATTCGAAGGTTCTATACGCAAGGTGTAGGAATTATTAATATCGTATTTTAATTGATGATAAAAGCTCTACAACATGTTAAATATTTGTATTTTTAATATTTTGGGTTTAAACCCTTCTTACGAGTCTTGATTGGGCGAAAGGCGCGTCGGACAAAGTAAATTCTCTAACCTTGGTATCTTTAATGACATTTTATATCCATATATTCTTTACACCTGTGGCTAGCAAAATCAATATTATCTTACTAATCTACTTTGTGGAATATAACAAAAGAAACCAAAAGTAGAAAACTAAATATAAATGAATGATTTTAGTAAATACCACATAGTCATCTAAAGCCGTTACATGGTACATACTGTAATTGTGCAGTGAGCTAAACAGTATTATAATGTTTTAGAAAATGTAAGGCTTTCGAAAACACAATAACATATTAAAGAAATAATATTTGTGGTTTCTCACAAACAAAGCAGCTTTTGATCAAATTTCACCAGGAATATATTACAAAACACATATCCAACCATACATACATAGCGTATATATGCCATGTCACCAACAGAAACAAGACGTGAACTGGCCTAAAGTTACCGAAGAAAGTTTAACTTTGCTGTAGTTTGAACCCCCGATGTTTTGTTCAGTGCCTTCACTTCTATTTCTGTTCCTCCAAAGACTAACTGCACAGAAACCTGTCGATTTTTACCTCCCTTAGTGTCTGACATATCCACAGTAAGCTCCCCTAGGTAAGCACAGGATGGCTCGTCTGAATATCTGGGATTCTTTTCTTTTGATGTGTAAATTTCGACTAACATTTCTCTTTGATCAGAATAAAGTGGGTAGTACACGTGTTCTTCTGTCGCCTCATTTATATGAACTGCCTGTCCTATTTCTACGTGTTTTTTAAATCTATCCCGACACTTCACTGAACCGTCAACAACATGCTTCTTACTCTCTGGATCAACACCTTGTTCAAATTTAGAATTTGTACGAACGCCGTAGGTAAACTTGCATACACGTGTTGAAATAATTCTAGGCTCATAACCATACTGGACGGCTCCCTTCAGGACAGCCAGCCCTGCCTCGTTTGGAATGATAATGGTCTTTCCAGGAAATCCCTTCTCTACAGCATCCCTAAGCATTGGGGACTCGGAAAATCCACCAACCATCAGTATTGTGTTTGTACCTCGGACTTTATTCTCATTGAAAATAGATTTTAAATGGTCAATAATATGGGTACAAGGTGAATCAAAGAATGTTCTGGCTATCTCTGGATCCACTCTTAATTTGTCACTTATCCATTTAACTTGCTGGGTAGACATACTTGTTCGAAAATCTTCACCTTTCTCTTGTTCAAATATTTCGCTTAAAGTTATTGGAACTTTGAATGTGACCTTTGAAGTTTGGTCCGGTTGAATTGATCGCTTCTTGATTTCAAATTCTCTGCAAAGATCCAGATGACCTGCTTTATCGTCATCGTGGAATTTGTACACTGTTCTGTCTCCGACCAACCCAATAAGAAACTCCTCAAAGGACTGGTCTACTTTGGTTCCTCCCCAATCACCCCCATTAGCCATATAAAGTTGTTTAATGGAACCATCCACTTGAACTTCCTGTACAGTAATATCTATCGTTCCACCTAAGCAAACACACAAAAATTTTTTTACAACAGCATTACACTACTTCTGGATTTGTTTTTCAACTGCTCTGTGCGGTACCGTGTTGGTACGTAAAAACGGTGTAAATTCACTCTTAAGATGGTTAAATAATACAGCTCTTAATAAAAGCATTTTTCGCAATATCCTATTAGGTAACTATAGAGTGAAACAATCACTAAATATATGTTCCTTAGTTAAGCTTTTGTCTTTTCTTTTATTAATTTTTCAACTATATATATTTGTAATAAGTTTTGTTGTTTTAATTTTTGATGTGCGTTTTATCCCTTATTGATCTTTTATCGTAATATTTCCAAAACTATTTATTTGCAGCTATTTATTTATACAGGAATAATCTGGATATACATGAAAGTATGACCTATTCTGGCATGACGGACATTAAAAGGTTTGAGTCCATGACTATCATAAAACGAGCATATACTCCTAACCAATGTCATAGACGATCAACACTCTTTATGGCGACGTCAAAGTAAGATTTTTCCCATATTTTAACGACGTCACAACAAATTTTGTGTCCTAAATGGCCGACAACCTGCAACTCATAGGTTACCTTGTTGATATAAGTTAATAAACTTTTTTACTATTGAAAAAATCATTGTGGGCGAATATATACTTATGTTACCACGGGTGTGCCCTCTATTCTCACATTTTACATAAAATATTTGGGGTAAAAAGGTCAACCCGTGGTAAAATTAGTACATTCTTTCCACAATGAATAATTTCTTAAACCAAGTGCCATAGTGTATGATTTTTTAGTGTACTTGGAACAAAAGATACACAGTAAATAAAATGTTGCTTTATTTAAACTGCTATAGTAAAATATAGTATACAATACGTTTCAAACATTTAATTTACACAATTCACAAAAAAGCAATAACGTGTCAACCTAACAACATACCTCCAGCATCCAGTATGAGGTACTTGGTACCTGGTGAGAAAGCTGCCAGGGCAGATTTCCCTCCACATGCCATGCGTTCTACGGGAAGGTGTTTACAATATATTGACGCAGCCTCTGGTTCCAAAGCCAACATCAACTGGCTGTTTGGAATTCCTCCCTAAATATAATTATTTTAAAAGTAAACAGAAAGTAAAAATGGGTATAACTACTAATCAACCATGTCAAGTGTCTCGAAGAAGGAGTAGTTTACATTTTTAGAGCATATTTTCACTGTGGGGTGTTTTCATTGTCAACGTCTGGAATTCAATGTTACCGCCGAGGAATCGACAGATTAATCGTTTTATAATTTTTGACGACCTCTCAAACTTGATAACAAAATCACAGCTGAATAATGCCAGGTCATCTACAACTGAACCGTTGGTAGCGTTAACACAGACGGCCACGGCCACACGTTGTTAGCGTTAACACAGACGGCCACGGCCACATGTTGTTAGCGTTAACACAGACGGCCACGGCCACACGTTGTCAGCGTTAACTCAGACGGTCACGGCCACATGTTGTTAGCGTTAACACAGACGGCGACGGCCACACGTTGTTAGCGTTAACACATACGGCCACGGCCACAAGTTGTTAGCGTTAACACAAACGGCCACGGCCACACGTTGCTAGCGTTAATAAAAACGGCCACGGCCACTTCGTGAATTCAATTTAAATATCAATTCACAAACAGCTTTACTGCTTTGATTTCAATTGAACCTATGAAATAAACCGACCACGAACATCACAATTTATTTAATCACTAAAAAACAAATAACCATAAATTATCGAAAAACTAACACGAGCGACCTTATTTTCCAAACACCTACACAGCAGGTTGATACAAACACATGTCAGGCAGTTAGCTTTCGCGGTGGTGTCATGGTGGGGCTAGTCATACGCTTACCCCGAATTATAAAAGAATATCCAGAATACATGCTGGAATATCCGGAAATAATATCCATGTTATATCCCTCATCTGACTGGAGACACGAGTATAGTAGAACAATTTGAAGGTTGTGGTAAGTTTTTATTTCTATATCGGACATTTACCTTGACAGCAGCTTCTCTCATGAACTGTTTTGCTGGGTCAGACCATATAGCTGGTACCGTAAGGACCCATGTTATTTCGGACGGTTTGAGCTGGAGATCTTTTTTCTCTATTTGTTTCATCAGATGATCCCTCAAATAATTAATACTCTCTGAAAAGACTTTTATTGCTGGCAGATGGTTTCCTTGGTCATCTTCAAGTGTCATGTCACGTGGTATTTCCTAAAACTCAAAAACCAATACAATGAAGAAGTTTAATTCTTATATGTAGTTTTAGTATACATGTTGATTTATAATGTAACATATAAAGACAATGGTTATTGACCACAAAAAGATTAATGGTTAACATAAGCCTTAGAAGATGTTGCTCTATTGATAAGTCCAGATGAATATACAAATATAAGCACAGTCATTTGTTTAAATTCATTGCACTTTGGAAAATAATTGAAAAACACTGTACAAAACTCAATAATACCATAGCCCTTAACACAATCTCCACGCAAAGGATTCTGAAGATCCTATGCCACCCTCAATCACCTCTGCCACACCATTGGTGACGCCTTGAGAGATATCTCTCTCTTTCTCACAAGCCTCTCGTACAAACGCAGTACTTTTTAAGTAAAACATTATCAAAAGTGAATAAATAAGATATCGTGTATTTTTTTACCAACATTTGTCTTTGTTTACAAACGTCACGGGCAGACGACAAAGGTAACTGTTTACCAAGCCAAATACAATCCACTTACGTCACGGGCAGACGACAAAGGTAACTGATTACCAAGCCAAATACAATCCACTTACGTCGTTTCTGTACAACTGCATTTTAAATCTTCGGAAGAAGTGCCAACCTCTGTGATTGTCGCCTTCAGCCAGACTGGTATAATGTTCTTCAGCTTCGCTTCCAAATGAATCAAACTGACCACTTGGATTAAATAAAACACATGTTGGGGTCTTCAGGGATAGACCTGGCTGGGATCCTAAAGTCCACTGGAACCCTGATATTTTCAATGGATCTTCTTTATAATCTCCCTTGAAGGCAAAAGCATATCCAGAAAATGTTGTTCCAAAGTCGATAGCTGCTACTAGAAGTGGGTCTGACACCGAACCAAAAGACGCCATTGTTGTTCTTTATCTGTTCTCGAGTACTTTCCTCTACGATAAGTCAATTCATACTTCGTTGGTGCCTGAAAGGAAACGTCATAATTACACGATTTTCATAACTATAGGCAGAAATTTATAACATTTAAATTAGTACAATTCATTTTAACATACATAATGTTTTCTCCTGAAATCCTAAAAATGAGTTGTTGTGTTAATTTGTCACACTTACTATCAAATACTACATTAGTATTATCAATTTAGAGTTCAGGAAGTATTATATTTGTTTACAATATCATCACGTTACATGACACAAACACATAATACACTGTAATTAGGTATACAAATTTAATAATCAGTTTGATTTATTTAAAGGGAAGAAATAAATTTTTCGAAAAATAAAACATTGAAAAAATCTGTTATTAAAATGTCATGGTAACACAACCGTAGAACGAAGAATCGTACCCTCGCTTTTTTCCTTTTGTTTTTGTTTTTTTTTTTTTTTTTTTTTTTTTTGTTTTTTTTTTTGCGAGGTTAATCAGACGAAACACAAAACTGACATCGGATTATAACGACAGTAAAATTCGTCATAACACAACCGCTGGTCACATGGGTCTGAATTACTGTGAGCCAGTACCAAATCACAGTGACTTGTAAAAATCGATTTACATGCTTTCGAATGATATTGGGTTAATTTTGTTACAAAATCGATTTACATCGAATGATAAAGATCGATTTGTGCATGCACACACCCTTCATAGATCAGCAAGATCAGTATAACATGGTCAGAGTAAAACGTACCAGGCTTGAAGTAGGTCTTACAATATTATGTCTGTATAGTATAGATGATAAGATTTTAACAAATGAACAGTACCATTCTGTTCAGTGGGGATGCTTCGGGCTTTCTGATCATACAAACGAATTCGTGTATTGAAAACCCTGTTAGAAAAGTTGAAAAGAGTTGATTTTAAAGGTAAAACATGTTTTTTTCAAGGAAAATTTCTAATACTATTCATAAAATTCATAATACCTCAAGCCTGGTACGTTTTACTCTGACCGTGTTTTACTTATAGCTATGAAGGGTGTGATGCAACTCCCTGTGATCAAATTTTACACGGCACATGACAACAACTATTCAGTTCCAAAGTTTTATAACGATAGTAATGCCTCCCATTTTTTAATCGCTACAGAACCATTTTTATTTTGTTGTTAGACCAGCCTGATGTTTTAACTGTACCGTTATTTTAAATAACGGTACAGTTAAAACATCAGGCTGGTCATTATTTAATTACAGAACGAAAGTGAAAGTACACTGCAATGTTCAATTCTTCCAGACAAATAAACACCACAGACTTGGCTGTGTTACGATTGTCACTAAATTATATTAAATAAATATTATTGTTAACATTAATTCATATAAAACAAAGTTAAATTACATGTTTACAAACAATACCGACCTTGACATCAAATACACAAAACTGATCACATATCAAGTTCCACTTACATAATGACGTCGGTATCACGTGGTTTTACTGACAAACCAGTTATGATCAGTTCACGATCAGTTATAATGACTGATTTTTTTTAACACAAATATTGAACTGATTGAATTACGACACTGCTATGTGATGTAACTTATAGTGAGCTAATATGCTAAACTTTTGTCTTTTCGACATCAGTCAATAACTTGCTTGATGCATGGCTTGCTGCACAAAAGGGGGGGGTCTGCGGACGGATATTTGAAAACCCACCCTATTCATATACTGACGGACGTTATAAAACAGGACATAATCATATATTGAAATAATGAATCAGATTTCATATATTTTATTACTGCACATCCCCATTGACAAAATAGTCCATTCACTACCAAAGTGATCAAAATACTTTGTTTGTAAAATCATTGTGGTTTCATAGGCTTAACATGCTTAAGATGAGAATTGAGGCATGGATATATTTAGATAATTTACAACTACCCTATGATATATTGTTCCAATGAAAATAGCTACATATTCATATATTTTGGAGAGGTATTGTTGTTGTATAATAAAGAGAAATTTATTATTTTTCTGGGGTCAATATTTCACAATGAGACATTTCAGACTAGTTACCAAACGAGTAAATACACACTGTAAACTCATTTATTGGCTTTTTTTTTCATAAAAAAATTATTCTGACCAAAGTGCATGTGATTCGGGCCGCACATCCGTAGTAGAAAATTATCTTACAGTTATATCAGATTTTGAGCAAAGGAGAAAACTTACTCAATTTAGAATATCTGCGCATAGACTTAGAATAGAGCTGGGAAGATATCGGGGTATCCTCAGACAGGATGCAACTGCTTCATACTACTGTAAAGAATTTCTAACCTTAATTATATATTTACTGCTTTTCTTTCTCTTTTAAACCATTCATAGATATATATAGTTATATATATAAATGTTTGATAATTATGGATTTACCACAATCCTTGTAGGCAACGTCCCCTGGTGTCTTCTGCATATAATTGATGTTTATATTGGCTCTATGCATTTGACACAGGCAATTTTGTTCGTAGATAACCATACACGGAGGTGAATTAAACAAAATTAGATAAGTAGTTCAGTTTATTTCTGATCAAAAGTAGATGAGATATAGTGTAGATTTCTTTTCTTATATTGTATCTGTACATGCACTTATTATAATAATAATAATAATAATATTTATTAGCGAAACACATTTACAATAAATGGCTAGATATGACTAGATACAGAGCAAACATATGATAAACCTATGTCATAGTGGATATACCTCAACCTTGATAGGCAACGTCCCCTGGTGACTCCTGCACAAAATTGATATTTAACAGATTAATTAGCTTTGTGCATCAGTCACGGGCAGGTCTGTTGGTATATAACCATACTATAAAATATATTTTAACAAAATAATCCTTTAAATTTAAATCCCTATGCATAGATGTCTGGTGAGGGCTGCTCTGGATAAAACCCAAGTCATGGAACTTGTAATGTCTTATCTATTTATTGTGATATTTTTGTATTGTCATTTTGTCCCATTGATGGCCCCTTGATTGGAATAAATACTTATACTTATATACATATCCCAAGTTACTCCCCCCCCCCCCCCCCCCGTGTTAATGCTACAGTGTGACTACATTAATTTTAATGTAAAATATTTTCATGCTAATCAAATAATCAAATATGTATAAAAGTTTCCTCGTTTTAGTTCCGTTAGTTTTGATTGACAAAAATAGATTCAACTTACCTAATAAGGAATAGAAAGTACACAAGAGTTATCTCGCCTAGAACGAAATCACCGTTCCTTGGAATAGAAAGTACACAAGGGTCAACTCGCCTAGAACGAAATCACCGTTCCTTGGAATAGAAAGTACACAAGGGTTAACTCGCCTAGAACGAAATCACTGTTCCTTGCAATAAACTTTATGTTTAACAAAACCAGTTGCATAGAATTCAAAACTATATTACATGTAATTATACATGTTATAAGAATGATCATAGTTCGAATGCTAAGATCTAGTTTTTTTGTTATTACAACCTTCTGTCAATCAAATTAAAATGAATCTTTCTTTAGCGACATTAGAAAAAGGGGGATCAAGTGAAAGATTACATTTTCATTAAATTCCCAATCAGTAGCATATATTTGCTTTCTTTTTTCACAGTAAGCGTTTACGCAAACAGTCGAAGACTTGGGAAAGTCAAAAATACAGAAATCAATTTTCTTTACATGTGCATTTAAGCATATAATTGTCCCACTCTAATGATGGGTGAACCGGAGAATATTTATGAAGAAATTCTTACTGATATTTAATTGACATTTTATTGGTATAAAATATAGTTTAGTCAAACACAACTGTTTTCATTAATACCACGTTATCTGGTGTGTTATTTAACTCCACGGAGTATAAAAGTATGTAATAAATTCTTTGGCATGTTGATTATTGCTTGTTTGTTTGGTTTTCTTTAATGTGTGTATAGCAATTTTCAGCATTTTTTCAGCTGTATCTTGCGGTAAAAGTTTTTGTTTTTTGTCTGTTTTTTTTCTTAAAAGGGGGGGGGAGCAAACACTACATACCCGGTTATGTAGCCCCGGCATGCATTGGAGGAAATCACCTGCTAGCTCAAAACAAGGGTCTTATGTGAGTGTGTCACTTATATTAAAATACACAACTAATGTACGTTTGACGGAAATCTAACAAGAGGCCACGGTTGGAGTGTCATGTTTTCCCGTACCGCAAGCTTATCAATAGCATTTGATTTATGGCAGATTGTGTGGGGCTGTATTTTTCTATAACATCCGTTCTCGCCATGCTTGTACATTTATGTGACTGTTACACTTTCTGATAAATATAGACACGCATCTCACTAATACATTCCATTTTACATTTTGGGGTTACCTGGTAACTTTTTTTAAATGTTGACATCAGGTATATGCATATTTACTTGCACAATTTGTCTTTGTAGTCTGTGATTCACGAGTGAGCGGCGGAAATTATGCCAGATTGTCATTTTCCTTTTTAAACCCCTTCATCAATGACTAAAGCAGGCGCGGATTTAGGGACATAGGCGCCGGACAAAAACCGGTTTCATTGAGAAATATAAAGAATGTTTCTAAGTCATCTGTTACGCTTTGAACCAATAGAAATCTATTATATTGAAAGACATAGGTAATGTAAATATATAGATAAAATTGATCGATTTTTTAACTTGTCGTAGTTGCTCTTATAAGATCAAACACAAAAACCGGATTTATCATTTAAGTTCAGCTATTATACAAAATCTGGTGTTAAAATATATCTTGTCATAATTTATCATTGAAGTTCAGCTATTATACAAAATCTGGTGTTAAAATATATCTTGTCATAATTTATCATTGAAGTTCAGCTATTATACAAAATCTGGTGTTAAAACATATCTTGTCATAATTTATCATTGAAGTTCAGCTATTATACAAAATCTGGTGTTAAAATATATCTTGTCATAATTTATCATTGAAGTTCAGCTATTATACAAAATCTGGTGTTAAAATATATCTTGTCATAATTTATCATTGAAGTTCAGCTATTATACAAAATCTGGTGTTAAAACATATCTTGTCATAATTTATCATTGAAGTTCAGCTATAATACAAAATCTGGTGTTAAAATATATCTTGTCATACGAGTATACTCCGTCAGCTTCCCAGGCCGCTGGGGGGTGGGGTGGGTGGGGGCTTATCCTAGATCCGCCTCTTTAGTGTATCAATCTACCAATATTGGATTTATAACCAACTTTTATTATTACAAAAATATTGCTGCTACATTACAAGTTACAAATAAATTATGACAATAAATAAAAATAATGTCAGGGATTTCAGATTATCTTAACAAATCAATCTATTTTATATATGCAAGATGAAAATTGGTCTTCAAATAAGTGACTAAATATATTTTCTACATTCTACCAGGCAGTACCTTATGCTTGTGAAATGATAGAGGGTATTAGGATAAGGGAACTGGTCATTTCGTACCCTGACCATTTCGTACCCTTACAAATATGGTCAATTCGTACCCATCACTGAGTCAATTCGTACCCAACGGATGGTCAATTCGTACCCGACTAAAATTTTGTGATATTGTAATAGAATTATATGTATTAAAGGTAAAAAGTGATCAATTAAATGGGTTTTTTTTAAATTATTTTACTCAAATTTCTTTTTAATTAGTCGGCATTAGTTGGCATATTGTGTTCAGGTTCTTTTTATTGAATGGGGTGTGGTGATAATTTCTATTGTATGATTAAAGTTTATAATTAGTTTGTGATTCTAAGTGTGCACATTAAATCTTTTATTCTTTTAAGTGAACTAAACATCTGTTGTCTTTATACATCTAGGATTTGTTCGACAATGCGTCAAGAAAACGGACTTAAAATAAAATATGTGAAATATAAAAACTTGTATTTTTCAAATTTTATTACGATAAATGACATAATAATGGTAACAAAGAAGAACACACAAATAAGTAACTGGAGCACTAAATAAAAATATATATTAAAGACAAAAACATAGCAACACAGCACAGTTATGAAATTTAATGTCCGTACACTCTGGATAGGAGTCTTAGTAATTTTGTCAGCAGACATGTACCCACGTCCGTATTCCTCCCACGTCTTCATTACTTTCGCGCACATCTCGGCGGATCTTTTTTTCATACTTTTATTAAGTTTGTTGGCCGAGACTAGCTTCACTTGCGTACGGACAAACACCGCTTCTTTGTACAACTAGCTAATGAGCACATAGAAAGGCGGAGGACACTGTGCTCGAACGTTCAAGCGACGGTACCAGCCCTCACAATCGTTATTGGTGCGGACAGGCATCCCGTAGACCGACCAGTCGTTTGGTTCCCATATGCTGCTGTCAATCCACGAATAGATAAATACAATATAACAATTATAAATTTAATTATATCAAACTATAAAGGTATCTTGACCAATTAGTTTTTTTCAACAATAAGTAGCTTCACATATACAGACACGTGCCAGGAAGTGAACAATAAGTATGTAATAATAATGATTTATAATATGTACACTAACCTTTATGTTCACGCTTACAATCATAATTTTAATGAGATCACACAAAATTAATTATCACCACACTACATCCAAAATAACTATCAAAGAAACCGAACCTGATCACAATATGCCGACTAATTACAAATATATTTGAGTAAAATAACCAATAAAACATTTTATTAATCATTTTTAATTTTTAATACATACAATTTCATTACGATTTTAGTCGGGTACGAATTGACCATCCGTCGGGTACGAATTGACTCAGCGATGGGTACGAATTTTCCATATTTGTAAGGGTACGAAATGGCCAGGGTACGAAATGACCATAACTCTTAGGATAATATCTATAAACAGGAGATGTTGTTTCAAGCACATGTGGACCTAAATTTATTTGCTGATTCATTCTGAAATAATTGTTATAGTTAATGATATGCCATCCTCACAAGTCGGGGTTTCTGTGTCCACGAAACCCTGACAAACTTAGCTAGGAAATTCCCGGGCTAGAAGATGTTCGCATGACGCCAATCCTTCAAAATATCAACTAATGAAATTGCTTGAAAGAAGCAAGTGTTTGGCAGTAGTCATTCTTACTCATTCTTGAGTGTGAAGAAAACGTAACGCAACTAATAAATAACGCGGTAATAAAAACCCTATTAACACTACTGTACAAAATACAATGATTTTCACATGGTCTATGCAACACAACCGTTTGGTTTATTTACAATCGACATCGGGATATCCCTTAAAGTCGTGAATGAAAGCGAGCTTTTGATTAGCTACATTAAGGTATGATGTAGCCAATCAAAATAGTGACTTCTAGCCCGGGAATTTCCTAGCTAAGTTTGTCAGGGTTTCGTGGACACAGAAACCCTGACTTGTGAGGATGATGATATGCATGATCTTACTATAACAGATACTATTCAAATCGTGGCGTAAAATGTAACTCCACACGTCATATTGTCATGAGATATATGTTTGATCGAACTTTTTTAAGAAATAATTACCAAAATCATAAAACCATATACTTTTTAACTACATCAATAATTAAAAAAAATGATTTTTTTTTCATTCAAACAACAAGCCATGACAAAAGAACAGTAAGCTTTCATGTAAAGATAATCTTATGTGCTAACGAAGAAAGTCTAACGTTGCTGTAGTTTCAACTCCTGAGGTTTTGTTTAACGCTTTCACTTCTATTTCCGTCCCCCCAAATGTTAATTGAACAGAAACCTCTCGATCCTTACCCCCTCTCGTGTCTGACATATCTACAGTAAGTTCACCTAAAAAGGAACAAGACGGCTCATCAGTATATCTAGGATTTTTATCCTTGGACGTGTAGATTTTAATCGACATCCGTTTTTGGTTCGAATATAGTGGGCAGTAAACGTGTTCTTCTGTCGCCTCATTTATATGAACTGCCTGTCCTATTTCCACGTGTTTTTTAAATCTATCCCGACACTTCACTGAACCGTCAACAACATGCTTCTTACTCTCTGGATCAACACCTTGTTCAAATTTAGAATTTGTACGAACGCCATAGGTAAACTTGCATACACGTGTTGAAATAATTCTAGGCTCATAACCATACTGGACGGCTCCCTTCAGGACAGCCAGCCCTGCCTCGTTGGGAATGATAATCGTCTTTCCAGGAAATCCCTTCTCTACAGCATCCCTAAGCATTGGAGACTCGGAAAAACCACCAACCATCAGTATTGTGTTTGTACCTCGGACTTTATTCTCATTGAAAATAGATTTTAAATGGTCAATAATATGGGTACAAGGTGAATCAAAGAATTTTCGGGCTATCTCTGGATCCACTCTTAATTTGTCACCCACCCATCTCACTTGTTGCGTGGACATACTCTGTCTGAAATCTGCTCCTTTTTCTTGTTCAAATATTTCACTTAAAGTTATTGGAACTTTGAATGTGACCTTTGAAGTTTGGTCCGGTTGAATTGATCGCTTCTTGATTTCGAATTCTCTGCAAAGATCCAAATGACCGGCTTTATCGTCATCTTGAAATTTGTATACCGTTCTGGTTCCGGCCAACTCGATAAGAAACTGCTGAAAGGACTGGTCTACTTTGGTTCCTCCCCAATCACCCCCATTAGCCATATAAAGTTGTTTAATGGAACCATCCACTTGAACTTCCTGTACAGTAATATCTATGGTTCCACCTAAGCAAACAAAAAATGATAAAAAATTATTATAAATTATAAGTTAAAAACAATCTTGGTGTTGACAGACCAGGTGATCATTAGTAGACGAACTGCCTTAACCACTCGGCAACCTAGGCCCCTCAAAACCTTCCGATTACGAACATAGAAGCCATATTATGTACACGATTTTAGTTTTACACAGAAGTAGTTTAAAATGTAGCTTTACTAAAACGTAAACTATATTTCAAACGAAATATTATATGTTGAACTGCTTTTATTGAAAATAGTAGGACAAAAATGAAGCCACACTACAGCCATGGTTGACAAACATTTAAAACATATTACAAACAAATAAGAATCGCAAACCCTTATAAACAAAGCGGTGATATCCAGTGTTCCGGATGTGTTAAAATATCCTTCTTTACCTACACTGATATCTGCAAAAGCCATGTATTATATTTATTAACCTTTATTCAAATATGTTATTCAAATAAGACCCTCTCATTGGGGGGTTGTCAGGTCATAATACGGAAAGCCTGGCCGTAGACCATAGTGGGTAACGTGTTTGGAGAGTGCCAGGCTCCTTGCACGATAAAGACCCCTTTCGTAGATATCGAAAAAGAGTAGGCTAGCCCCTACAAAAGGCTAAATTCTCCGACCCTACCCAATACTCCGTACTTTTCCAGTGGCAGTCAAAATTGTGTTCCCTGTGTCCCATCCCATCCCTTTTTCAATTGATTATTGTTTGTTAACTTGTTCCCGTCCTGAATATAGCTGAAATACTGCTCGCTGGACTAAAGCAAACATCCAATCAATCGTATTCATACTGCTACAAAACTGTAAAGAACTACTCGATTTTAAAAATTCAAAAATATCTTCAAAATGCGTTTGATTTACACTACTGAGCAGCTTTATTCATTTAATTTCCACGCAAAGTATTGTGGGTAGCCTACGTCAGCCACGATCACCTCTGCCATACCATTGGTTGACGCCATGAGAGATATGTCTCACGGTGGATGAGCCTAGCTTACGAATGCAGTACTTTTTATGTAAAACCGTATCAAAAGTGTATAAATAGCAAAAAATAAATAAAGATCAGATTTCATTTTTTAACAAACATCAGTCTCTTGTTTACATACTTCACGGGCAGACGACAAATGTTATCCAGCAGTACACAGGTGATGACATGTTGCAGAGGTTATATCTTGG